>JAENHJ010000080.1:0-737500 GCA_025330945.1 Mucuna pruriens
CTCATCATCTTCATCGACCCACGAGGTAACATGAAGTGTAACTTTTAAATCTCACAGCGTTATTGTCATGGTGTCTTTATTTATTCCCCTATTAAATAAATAAATGTAGTATTTCTTTGCGATCTTTGAGCGGGTACAAAGGAGAATGACTCGTACAAAAGGTTGTATTATCATTGTCTAATGTCTGGATTTCTTAATCATGATGCGTAGAATTTCACGAGGAACCAAGAGTGTGTGATTGATTGTGGTTATGGATTCAGCGTCTGGTTCGGTTGGGGAGGGCGTGGGGATGGTCACGATGGATATTGATTTTTTTTTTTTAAGTTAAAAATGCATTTGATTCAAATATTAAAAATAATGTGTGATGTTTATTTTAGAAAAAAAGTTATAGTGAATCTCAAAGTACTAAATACGATTTGGATTAAATAAGATAATTTAGATATTTTAATTTTTATTATTGAATAACTTTCTTTAAATATTAAATATTATTTTTAAAATAAAAATTATCTCTAAGTACCTGTAACTAATAGTCTATTTAAAAATAAAAATACAAAAATATAAAAAATGTTTTCCAAAAACTATTTTATTTTATGATACATGATTATATATTTATATTTCATATAAAGCAGGTAAAATTTTATTAATAAATAATATCATATTTTATTTTAAAATAATCATTATAAATTAATAAAATTATTTTTGGTTTGTGAATCATAGTATAAAACTTTCAAACTCATCCATCCATCTAATATGTAGTTCTCTTACTTATCTACATTATTTTTATTTAAAGTGCTTCTTCATATATTTTGCTGATTTTTTATTTTCCAATGTGGTTTGAGGTAAAAATAGTCTCAATGTACCAAGTTATTTATGATTCGGCCCTATGATGGTCGGTCATATCTCGACCAGGCAATGGGACGAGCAACAACGATATTCCACTTTCCAACCAGGGGGGTGATCGGGTTAGCAACCCAGATGGGTTGACAAAGACTAGAGGTGTCGGCGTGGTATGCTTGTGTAAATGCTTGTATCTAGTCATGATGTCATACGGTGATGTGTAGGGATTGTTAGTAGAGGTATAAAAGGATGAAAGAGAAAGAAGGCGTTTTGAACAAGAACAGGTAGAGGCGGGTAAAATAATCGACCACCACAAAGAGCCCAGGATGACGACGACGACATGCGAATGCTTGTCAAACTAGCTCGATAATGAGGAGGAAGACACGTTAGACGTGAGAGCAATCAGCATAACTACAAGCTCGAGCGAGGAGCATTCTAATTTGAGTGCGAGGCGAGACCAGACTTCTGATTGGCGGGAAGAAGCGTACAAAGCGATGAAAATGGCGGAGCAAAGGGGAGGAGGACTCAAAGGCGGGAATAGTGCAAGCATGCGGGCCGAGAAACGAATACGAGCCTGAAGGGGAAGGGGAGAACACGTAGCACAACCCTTTATGGAAATAGCCTTTACGTGAGGAGATAGATGAAACTCAGATCTCACCCTACTTTAGAGATCTTGGTGGACCCCTTTGATGGGACATAAAGATCCCCATTCATGTGCATCGTTTCATACTCAAAAAGGTACATAGCGGAGGAGGCGATAAGTTAGTACAAGTTATTCCCGGGGACAGGGAGGGCGTTGCAATGGTTAATCAATTTGCCACCTAGATCCCAATATACACGTTTAATGATCTAGTAAGCATATTCCTATCGATTTGCGGCCAATAAAGAAGCGCTTGGAAAGTGGTTGACTTATTCGACATTAGGCGGGTTGGAGGAGAAAGTTTGAAAATTTATATGGCTCGTTTACTTGACATACGGTGGTCAACGACCCTGACGAAGATTTTCGTCAAAGCCTTCCATAAGGGTTGAGGGTAGGCCGGATTCAGCGACGCATTGTGGCCGCGAAGCCTACAAGTATGGAAGAGATCGCCTTAAATGGGAAAAACATATCGAGATGGAGGAGAGTCACCTTTGAGAAGGGGGCCAGGAACATGTTGCGAAGAGATGGAAGGTGAGACCATGAACAAACAACGGCCATTACTTATAGGTGGGCGGGACCCTCTCGTAAACGAGGGCGAGGCTGCAGGCTGGAAGCTCAAGTTTACCCGTTGAGAGAAGAAGGCCCGTATTTTGAGAGAGAATTTGCCATGCAAGATTCTGAGTTTTTTCCTCGGCGGCGGGAGGAAACAGCTAGGGAAAAACAGGGGAGGGAATGGTGTGACTTCCCGCAGGCGGTCAGCCACTCAACTGAGGAGTGTTGGACCTCGGGGCTCAAATAGAAGGGTTGGTCCAACAAGGAAGGTTAGAAATTGTGTATCAAGAGAAGGAGGAGAGGAATGCCGGAAGAGGAAAGTCAAGCGGAGGTGGACGAGGCGTGGAAAAGAAAGAGTATAGGAAATAGTGATCGGTCTAGATCACCTCGGCTGACCAATTACAGAGGAACTATCTCAACTATTTCAGGTCATGAAGAGCAAATGGACGACCAAAACTGCGGAGGAATGGGAAGAACTATCAATCTTATCAAATCCTTACAGGGCAAATCTTACCCCCCTTTGGGAGGAAGGAGGAGAGGATCATAATCAGTTTTGAAGAAGAAGACTGAAGATATGAATAGGTGGGGGACGAACCAGATAGTGATATCGATGGCGGCCGAAGGTTTTAAGATAGAAAGAGTTCTCATTGACCAGGGTAGCTCGGCCAACATCTTATGGATCACATAGGAAGTTGGGGCTATGGGATTTAAAGAAAGTGTCGGGATGCTTGTATGGCTTTTCGGGAGAGAGAGTGCCAATACAAGGAACAGTGGAGATTGAAACCACTTACGGTGAAGGCAGCAATACAAGAAGAATCAAGTGGTTTACATAGTGATAGAGGCAGAAGCCTCTTAAAATATCATCATGGGGCGATGAAGGCAGCAATCAAGAATAATGATGTATTCGCCTGGTCACCTCAAAGACATGCCGGGGAATAGATCCGCAATTTATGAACCCATGAGTTATCAATAGCTGAAGGTGCACGACCAGTCGTACAAAAAGAAAAAAAACAAGGAGAAGAGAAGAAGCGGAAGGCTATTAAGGAAGAAATAGAGAAATTGCTAAAGGTCGGGGTTCATACGAGAAGTAAGGTATCCATAATGGCTGGCCAACGTAGTCATGGTGCGTAAGGCTAATGGAAGATGGAGAATGTGCACGGACTACACAGACTTTAATAAGGTATGCCCAAAAGACCCATATCCTCTCCCAAATATAGATAGACTAGTAGATAATGTCTGGATACGAGTTTTTGAGCTTATGGACGCGTATTCTAGATATAATCATATAAGAATGCACCAGGAAGGCGAAAGAAAACATAGCCTTTATTACGGACGGTGGGGCTTTTTGCTATAAGGTTATGCCGTTTGGGCTGAAGAACGCTGGAGCCACATACCAAAGATTGATGGATAAGGTCTTCAAAAAGTCATTGGTAGAGATATGAAGTGTGCGTTGACGACATGGTAGCCAAGAATACGAAGGTGGCCGAAGTCATTGCGAGGCGTTAAGGCGGGTATTCAGAATCTAAGGCGTCATCAACTCAGATTGAATCATGAGAAGTGCTCATTTTGGGGTGCGAGGCGGGAAGATTCCTGGGGTACATGCTCTGAGAGAGGGGGATAGAAGCGAACCGAGAAAAGTGCAGGGCAGTCATAAGCATGAGGAGTCCTCAAAATGTCAAAGAGGTCCAGCAGTTGATGGGCAAGGTGGTTGAACTATCGCGCTTCATATATAGAATTTTTGATATTGCTTACACCGGTCTTAGAGATGCTCAAGAAAGGAGGATTTTTTACTTGGATACGCAGTGTGAGGAAGCCTTCTTAAGGTTGAAAGCTATGCTGGCCACCCCTATCTTGGTAAGACCAGAGACTCGGTCGGCCATTACTTTTGTACATATCGGTCACTAAAACCGCTATCAGTTAAAACTTTGGTTCAAGAAAGGGAAAGAGACGTGTCCCGTGTACTTCATCAGTAAGGCAGCTACGGGGACCGGAAAAGAAGATATCATAAGATCGAAGGGAGCGTTGGCTCCGTGATAGCCTCCGTAGGTTCGCCCCTTTACTTCCAAAGCTTTAGCATCATAGTGCGCACTGACATGCCAATTCAACAAGTATTGAGGAAAACCGGATTTGGCAGGAAGAATGGTGGCTTGGGCGTGTAGTTATCGAGTTCGACATATCTTTTGAAAAGAGGGACCGATAAAAAGCTCAAGGCGTTGGCTGACTTTATCACGGAACTCACTGCAAAGCAGGAACAAGCAGAAAGAGAGTGGTATTTGTCTGTATATGGGTCATCAATCAGACAAGAAGTGGAGGCAGGGGGTGATTTTGGAAGGACCAAACGGAATACTCGTGGGAGCAAAGTCTACATTTCGACTTCAAAGCAAGCAATAACCAGGTCGAGTATGAGGCGCTCTTGGCAGGCATGAAATTAGCCTTGGAGATAGAGGCTAAAGGTTAATTGCAAAGAGTGATTCCAAGCTGATAACGGGGGTAGGTAAATGGGAATATCAAGCCAAAGATCCAAGGTTGGCCAAGTATAGAGAGAGGGCGAAGACGATGACGGCCTCGTTTGAAAGCTTCAGCTCTTGCACGTACCAAAGGGACCAGAATGAAAGGGCCGACCTATTAGCTAAATTGGCCAGCCAAGGGGGGGTTACAACGGTCGGTTATACATGAAAACCTAAACACCCTAACCATTGAAAAGCCGGAGGTCTAGTGTTATGAGCAGAGAGTAACATGGATGGACCCAATGGTGGAATATTTGAAGGAAGAAAAGGCTAGTCGACCCAGTTGAAGCCAGTAGAATACGAAAAGAAGCGCTAAATACACTTTGGTGGAACAACGGTTATACATGCGAGGCTTCTCTCCCCTCAGGCTCAGTCGTTGACCTGAAGAGGCGGAGTACGTAATTAAGGAGGTACACGAGGAGTTTGTGGAACCCATATAGGAGGAAGAGCATTAGCGGGAAAGATAGCTAAGGCAAGCTATTATTGGCCTTCCCTCAAAATAGATTTCATGGATTATGTAAAAAGATGTGACACTTGCCAAAGATTTGCTGATAGTCACCAAGCTCCAGCAGAACAGATGCACATGGTAACGTCCCCATGGCCCTTTCACAAGTGGGAAATAGACATCCTGGGACCATTTCCTCTCGCACCCGGCCAACTCAAGTTTCTAACGGTAGCTGTAGATTATTTCACCAAGTGGGTGGAGGCGGAGCCAATGACAACGATCCTTTGTAGAAAGGGTGAAACGATTCATATGGAAGAAGATTATATGCCGATTTGGCTTGCCAGCGAAATAGTCTCGGATAATGGCACTCAATTCGCATCCTCGGCGACGCCAAATTCAGCCACGAATTGCACATCAGACAGTCTTTCACCTCGGTCGAACATCCTCGGGCAAATGGCCAGTGCGAAGCGGCCAACAGGGTTATCCTAAGGGGCTGCGAAGAAGACTTGAAGAAGCGGGGGAAGATGGGCAGAGGAATTATCACAAGTCTTATGGTCATACCACACAACCCACACTCCACCACGAGAGAAACACCATTCCGCTTAACATATGGGCCTGAAAGGTCATACCAGGTCGAAATAGGAGAACCATCTTCCAGACGGCCTTGTTTGACCCGGCCGCCAACGAAGAGGAGCTGAGAGCAAACTTAGATTTGTTGCAGGAAACAAGAGAAATAGCACATATAAAGGAATATGCAGTCAAGGCAAGAGCCGAGAAGATATGATGAAGGATGATACATAGAGACTTGAAAGAAGGAGAATTGGTACTGAGAAAAATAACCCTTTTGCAAAGAAAAAAGAATAAGCTAACGCCTAGATGGGAAGGGCCGTTCAGAATAGCAGAGAAAAGTGGGAAGATGGGCTTATCGATTAGAGCACCTAGGGTAGAAAGAATACCACGCACTTGGAACGCTTAGCAGCCTGAGAAGGTATTTCAGTTAAAAACGTAGGGTAAACATAAGTATATGTAATATATGTATACACGGAATTTTGCCTATACATTGTCAATTATATCCATGTGTGAGTTGAAGTACCATAACAGCAAGACAAGACCCAAGGTGAAGCTACAAGATCAAAACGGGCGGCCCAAAGAGATCGACTTCAGGGTGGTCCCGTGTTGAAGCTACAAGGCCAAAAACAGGTGGCCCAAGAGACCGAATTGGGGACCAGGCGTGTTGAAACTCAAGGCCCAAAAACGGGCAGCCCAAGAGACCGACCTGGGGTCCCACGGTTGAAGCTAAGGCCCAAAACGGGGCGGCCCAAGAGATCGACCGGGGTCCCGCGTGTTGAAGCTTCAAGGCCCAAAAACGGGTGGCCAAAGAGACTGACTCGGGGTCCCCGTGTTGAAGCTACAAGGTCCAAACGCAAGCCCAAGAGACCAGGGGTCCCGCGTGTTGGCTTACAAGGCCCAAAACAGACGGCCCAAGAGACCGAACCGGGGTCCCGCGTGTTGAAGCTACAAGACCCAAAACGGGTGGCCCAAGAGACCGACCTGGGGTCCTGCGTGTTGAAGCTACAAGACCCAAAACGGGTGGCCCAAGAGACCGACCCGAGGTTCCGCGTGTTGAAGCTTCAAGACCCAAAACGGGCGGTCCAAGAAACCAACCCAAGGTATGAAGAGAAAACGTGACGAAACCAAAGAATCACCTTAGTATTTCAAATACAGAGGTAAGGCAAAATCAATCACACCCGTTTGAACAAAAAACATGACAAGATTCATGCGAAATGAACGTGAAAATAATAAAAGGAAAAACGTCAGCTTTGAAAAACAACAATGCTGCAATGGCACACGCGAAAAACAAATCAAGGATCGAACGAAATCGTAAAGGAAAAACAAACGAGCGCAAATACAATAGAAATAAAGAAAAATAAAGGCAAACATCTAGTCAATAAGAGCTGTATAAAAACCAAATGACAAAGGTTCAATTACAACAAAGTCATTGGGGAGCAAGGGAACCGGGAGGAGTTGGAGCAAGGACTAGCTGGCTGTCTAAAAGATCTTTGAAGGGATCTGCTTCAGATACATCAATAGTAGGGTGGAGAAATTGAACTTGCCCTAGGGCTTTAGCAAATCCTGCTTCACATTGTTCACCTTATTATTCTTAGAACGAGTCAGACCCATGTCCACGGCCTGACCTAGAAGCGGAGGCAGCCCCCTGGCCGAAGAGGAAGAAGGAAACCCTAATAGCAGTGAATCCCATTGGAAGCCAAGAGAGGAGCGAGGTTCCCCTTCGACCTCAACCCCCACGGCAGCAGGCTCCTCCACATGAAGGCGCTTAATAGGGACGCTTCTTCTTCAGCTTCCAGGGGTCGCTCATCGAGTCTCATGGGAGGCTGTTCCTGGGCTCTTCGACCTCGTCAACAGTTGGTCCAGGAGCATTTTCCTTCACGACCACCAACGAAGCCGTGTCCGAAGAGGCATCAGCAGCCACTTGTTGGGAAGAGGGTTCAACAACCGCTAGAGGTTTAGTAGAAGTGGCCACCGCCGCCTTTTTAGCCCTCTTTAGCCTTTCTCTTCAACTCTTGAAGAACATTCAAGAATAATCTGCCAGCAAACAAAGGTAACAGTTAATAAAACCAAGTGGTAGAAACAGGTATTAAGTAAAGTCATCACTCATCTCCACCCCTAATGATCTTAGCACTAGGCAACAAGGGGAGTTCACCCAATTCTTTGGCAAAATCTTTCTCCCATTTGTCAAGATCCTCCAAATTGACGGTGATTGAGGCGAGCTGGTGAGTCCAAGATAAAGGAAAGAACGGTTGGCCCGCCTTGGTCTACTAGCAAGTGGGGGCCGACGTCACCAGGAGTTACTTTGAAGAATTGGGATTTAAATTTCTTATAGCTAGCCAAGAAGGGCTGGAATAACTTGCATTTAGGGCGATTGCAAAGAGACAAACCATCACACCTTCTCGGTCTTCTTCACAGTGTAAAACCAGAAAAAGACACTTAAGGAAGGAGCCTTCCCTAGGTCCTCGCAAAGGAGCTCAAAGGCTTTTACATAGGCCCAGCCATTAGGATGGAGTTGGGTAGGGGCCACATTGAGGGCTTGAAGCACAACCCGTTCAAAATGACTGAACGGTAGTCGAATACCCAACTTTGAGTGAAGGGTATCATACAGATAGAAACAGGGTTTCCCTTCGGTCGACGAACCGATGTTCACTGATTCCCCTGCGCGACTAGGGGAAACGTGAACAGACCAAGGGCCCTTTTGGCAAATCGCCTTAGCCATACCAAGGAGAGATCGGGAGCGATTCAACTGAGTGAACGTCTTCTTCACCTCGGCATCCGCCCATGCATAAGGTTCATCCGCCTGAGAATCAAGAGTGTCGTCTTTGTACCAAATCTCGAAAGGGTAGGAGTTAGAGGAGCCAGAGCCAGAGTTAGAAGGCTCGCCTTCTGGGCTTCAGAACTCCTACCGGAGGTGACCTCAGCACGAGACTGGTCTCCTTGAGTGGAGGGGCCAAGTGCATCCTCGAGGAGGTTCCCTGTGGATGAAAGAGCAAGGGTCAGTAACAAACCCTGGTTGGCAAATCTAAACAAGACAGGAGAACTCCAAAAATGCAAGGAGGAGACAAAACAGAGCACGAAATAAGAAGAGTTACCTGAAGGTGCCATAGCGTTGAGAGTAAGAGGAGGAAGAAAACAGGTCGAAGAAAGCGGGTGAAGCGAAGTTGACAAACACGGAGAAAACGCGAAGTTGATGAACGTCGATGAAGACAATCAGTAAAGTGCAAAACTTGAAACCCTAAGAGAATAGATAGGGAGAAAATGCCTCGAGAACATGCGCCCTGATGATTACAGCAATTAATGTTAGTAACGCGCGAAGACTTAAATGAGGAATACCCAACGTCGTTCTGGGAAGGCGTCAGAAAGTCCAAACGACACCCTAAGAAGGAAGTAAGCCCGCCACAGGCCGAACCCATGTTGCAAACACTAGTTTTAACTATGTTTGCAAGGGGCTATGTTGCGGTTGGCCCTATGACGGTCGGTCATACCTCGGCCAGGCAATGGGACGAGCAAACGGCGTTATCCCCTTTCCAACCAAGGGTCAATCAGGGTAACCAGCCGGTGAGTTGACAAGACTACCAGGGTTAATCAGCATTAATTGTGCCTTGTGTAAGTAACCTTAATCATGAGTCATGATGTCATACGGTGATGTGACCAGAGTTGTTGGGTCAAGGTATAAAAGGCTGAAAGTGGGAGAGAAAGAGGACATTTTTTAGACAAGAACACAAGTCATCTAACTAGGAAATTAATATATAAATCATTAAAACATTCAAACATGTATGAACCATTATATAGAAAAAACAATTCAGGTATCAAATCTTATCAAGTTTTCCTGTGCAAATGGTGATAAACAGTTCCTATGAAAGTATAAAGAGAAATTTATAATTAATTCAAAGAATGAACCAATTATCGTAAGACTACGTTCTTATAATTTTAAAATATTTTAATTATTGTTGTAATAGTTTTAAGTTTAAATTCATTTTTCTCTTGCTTACTATCTCTTAGCTTAACTAATTGAATGAATAATATTTTTATCAAACGAAATTTTAATATTTTCTTAAGTAATTAGTTTATATTTAATTAAATGACAAACTAAAAGTTCAATTAAGAATTTATTTCAATTTTTTACATTATATTTAAATTTTTAAATATTAAAATTTTTCAGTTAAATCTTTCTTTTTTCTTATTTTTATGATGTAAATCGATTAGTGTAAGAAATATGCATAAAATGTAAAACAAGAAGATAAAAAATTTGCAGAGTACGTTATCGAACGAATGACTATCAAATTTCTATCATATTATGATTTATACTGCAAATTGATTTATTTAATTCTTAATATAAAAAAAATCATGCATTATTCATAACTTACACAGTATGGAAACTTATAACTTCACGTCAAATTGTTTTTAATAATAGTTATTTTTATTAATATTAATATAAATGTATCAATAACTTATTACTTATAATATTAATTAATAAAATTTAATAGTGATATATTAGGAGAGTAAAATATTTTTACATTATTATACAATTACAAATTATTAGTTTATTATAATTGAATGATAATATAAAATTATTTTTGATATTTGAATTCATTTGTATTATCTTTACCATACGGCTACTACATCTGTTATTAATGTATTTTAAGTGTATACAGCAATGAAAGTCATTTTTTCTTTTATTTGAACCTTTTATTATTTTTAGTTACTTTATTATTTTAATTTAAATATTCGAGGTAGAAGGGTGTCACATATTTAATACAATTATAAATTTATAAATAATGTTTATTGAATTTGATAAATAACTATTTTTAAAATAATAAATACCAATAAATATTCTTAGTATATTTAATATAATTTAAAAAACATTTTTTAATATATTAAATATTATAATTTTTAATTATTTTTATGTTTTAATTCTTTAAAAATTTTCAATGTATTAGTGGACTTTAAGAATATTGTTAATGCATCATTCACAAAATGCTTGTGTGAAAACTAAAAAAAATAATTTAAGATAGAAGGAACGAAAGTTTTATTAAGATAAAGTTAAATAGAAATAGATTAAAAATTACATTAATATATTTATAATTGTAAAAATCATAAAAAAAAATTTATAACAAAGTTTATCTAAGCCTATAATTATAAAATCTATAAAAAAAATATTAATATAATAATTTTTTACATAAATGTATTTAATGAAGTTATTTTAAAATTATTTTTAAAAATCACTTATATACTTACAAAAATTCTATTAAAAAACAAACATATAAAATTATAATTTCAAAGAAGCATAAAGAAATATTTTCAATAATATTTATGATTGATAAAATAAATTTTAAGCATTCCTATAAATCATGGTTATTAAAATGTATAATTTTCAAGAGTCATGATCTTCAAGAATGAAAAAATTTATCTTCTACACTATACTTTTTAAATTTCAAATAACTAGTAATAGATGTAGTATTTAAATATTAAAAAATTATAAAAATCAATAAAACAAAAATAATAATTAAGAGTACAAGCTAATTAAAAAAATTAATTCCTCATTAATATAACTATGATTCAAATTTATTTGATGAATGAAAATACTTAATTATATTAGATATTATCCTTAAAAAAGAGATATCTATATAATAATTTTTACAACAAATTATATAACATCATTATACATACATAAATAAATAATATATATATATATATATATTCTTCCATCAAATCATTTATTATATTTAATTTTTTTCTTTCATTCTCTTGATATAAAATTTGTTATCCACGCATCATTTCTCATATCCAAAATCTTAGTCCACCTTTCTTTTATTGGTATATATGGCAACAGTTGTGGAATTTAACTTTATCATACTCTAGTTAATTAATAAAGTTCATATTGAAGTTAATTAATAAAATATATTTAAACTAAAGTTACAAGAATTACCTCAACTCAATCAGTGTAACCAGAAAATCAATAATCTTATTTTAAGACATTTTAGATCATATATATATATATATATATATATATATATATATATATATATATATATATATATATATATATATACACACACGAAAAAAAAGACTAACTTTGATATAAATTTGTATTCAACGAATGGGGGTATACTTGAATATATTGATTAAAATAATCTACTATTATTATAAATTTATAATTATTAAATAACATCAACTTTTATTTTTAAATAAGGTTCGACTTTTCTTAAAATAAAGTGTGATTTTATTATATTATTCAATATAACTACATTTGATTATATTTGTTCTAATGTTCATTTTTATATATCCAAAATGATATTCAAAATTTTAAAATTTTAATTAAAAAATACAAATATCAATTCATTACTCATGGAAAGTAAAATTAAGGAATAAAGGAATAAAGTAAAATTTTAATTAAAAAATACAAATATCAATTCATATTGATTTTTTGGATAAATTAAAAGAAATAAAGGATTAACATTTAAAGAATAAAGGAAGCGAAATTGTAGAGTGAATTATAAAGAAAGCGGTAAAGAAAGGAAAAGAATAGCACAAAATTCAGAGGCATATTGAATTAAAATACATGTACCAAGTTGTTGCGGTCGGCCCTATGATGGTCGGTCATATCTCGGCCAGGCAATGGGACGAGCAAACGGCATTATCCCCTTTCCAACCAGGGGTCAATCAGGTTAACCAACCGGTGGGTTGACAAGACTACCAGGATCAATTAGCATTAATTGTGCCTTGTGTAAGTAACCTTAATCATGAGTCATGATGTCATACGGTGATGTGACCAGAGTTGTTGGGCCAAGGTATAAAAGGCTGAAAGAGAGAGAGAAAGAGGACGTTTTTTAGACAAGAACACAAGTCATCTAACTAGGAAATTAATATATAAATAATTAAAACATTCAAATATGTATGAACCATTATATAGAAAAAACAATTCAGGTATCAAATCTTATCAAGTTTTCATGTGTAAATGGTGATAAACAGTTCCTATGAAAGTATAAAGAGAAATTTATAATTAATTCAAAGAATGAACCAATTATCGTAAGACTACGTTCTTATAATTTTAAAATATTTTAATTATTGTTGTAATAGTTTTAAGTTTAAATTCATTTTTCTCTTGCTTACTATCTCTTAGCTTAACTAATTGAATGAATAAATTTTTATCAAACTAAATTTTAATATATTCTTAAGTAATTAGTTTACATTTAATTAAATGACAAACTAAAAGTTTAATTAAGAATTTATTTCAATTTTTTACATTATATTTAAATTTTTAAATATTAAATTTTTTCAGTTAAATCGTTTTTTTTTCTTATTTTTATGATGTAAATCGATTAGTGTAAGAAATATGCATAAAATGTAAAACAAGAAGATAAAAATTTTGAAGAGTACGTTATCGAACGAATGACTATCTAATTTCTATCATATTATGATTTATACTGCAAATTGATTTATTTCATTCTTAATATAAAATAATCATGCATTATTCATAACTTACACAGTATGGAAACTTATAACTTCACCTTAAATTGTTTTTAATAATAGTTATTTTATTAATATTAATATAAATGTATCAATAACTTATTACTTATAATATTAATCAATAAAATTTAATAGTGATATATTAGGAGAGTAAAATATTTTTACATTATTATACAATTACAAATTGTTAGTTTATTATAATTGAATGATAATATAAAATTATTTTTTATATTTGAATTCTTTTGTATTATCTTGACCATACGGCTACTACATATGTTATTAATGTATTTTTTAATATACTATTTTTATTATAATTTTTATTAATTAAAATTTATTAAAAATTACATATTTACAAGTAAGGTTCATTGAATAAAAAACAAAATTCACATATATTGTAATTTTTAATAAATTTAAAATCAATATCAGTGGATGTATTAAAAAGAATATGATAGATAATATATCGCTAGGATGGTCAACTATATCTTCCAATATCAAGAGTTATATCACATAGGATTTTAAAAATATTTATATACAATAACGAGAATTATATTTCAATCACTACTTCACATGTAGCCTACAAAGAAGTGTTTAAGAATTTGAGTTAAGTAGTCTTAAAAAAAACTATTATATTTTTTAATGATTTATCTAAAAAAATGTATATGTTGTCGAAGAAGTGTTGTTTGTATGCAACATGTCACTTAATTCTCCTATGCTTAAATGATGGAATTTTGTAAAAGCTATATTACCTATCCTTGAAGCACCCTTTTTAAGTGTTTTTAATTCTACGTATTTGTCTTTAATTGTTGAATTGAATATTAGTCACTTGATCAGTTTGAATTTAATATATGTTGTAACAAATGAATAATCAATTTTAGATTATATTTGAAGTAAATTTCATATGTTCTAAAAGGAATGTATTTTATGAATTGGTTATTAGCAAATTATACATCTTCAATATACTTTTTGTGTTTCTTTAAGCAGTTAAACATATTTTGTTTATGTTATATTATTATTTATTTATCAACATTTTTTTAATCATTTCATAATTTTAATTTTTAAAATAATTACAACTAAAAATTGAAAATTATTCTCATACATTTTGTTTCTCTCACACAAGAATAAAAATCTAGTTACTTCAAGGAAAAATCATCAATACAAGTGTTGATAATATAATTTTTAGTGTACTATTTTTAACATATTTTTTTGTTAATTTAAATATATTAAAAACCACATATTTAAAAGTGTGTTTCATTGAATAAAGAATCAAAATTCATATATATTTGTATTTTTTAATTAATTTGTATCAATAATCATGAATATATTAAAAAGAATGTGATAAATAATGTACCACTAGCATCACTTTCTTGGAGCATTTGGTACAAATGAAGTTTTTAGTTTCTTACAAATTAAAGGTAAGAATATTAGTTTCTTTGTATACTATATTAAAAAAAATACTTTCAAAAAATATTATAGTCAAAAATAATTTTTACCTAAAATTTCATAAAAACATTCTCATGAAGAATTTTAGAATCTATCTTTGTCTAGTCGGACAAAAAATGTTTTAATGAAACAAAAATTATTTTTTTATTAGCTCATTTTGTAACATCCTAAAATTTATTGAATTATTTTTAGAAAATAAATTACATTATTATTACTATTATCAATTTTATTTTAATAGAGGAGTTCATGGTTTTATAAACTGACGAGGCTTTATCTAAATTATTTTCATTTATTAATTTAATTAATTGAATTAACGGAGGAGGCTGATGGGCAGGTCGGGTTGACTCGA
The DNA here is from genome assembly GCA_025330945.1 of Mucuna pruriens. Lineage (NCBI taxonomy): Eukaryota > Viridiplantae > Streptophyta > Magnoliopsida > Fabales > Fabaceae > Mucuna > Mucuna pruriens. The sequence continues at coordinate 14,811 of JAENHJ010000080.1, forward strand.
CCCTGTTAGAATATCAGACGGGGGTAATCAATTTACCCTAATTTGTATTTTGCGCGTTAGACAGCTAGACCTAGAGGAGAAAGAACGCAAACCTGCAAGGAAGAGAAGCTAGAGAAGCTAGATTTCTCAATATACTCTGTGGTCTGATTAACGTTTTGTCCTAATGTGATTTTTGTTAGGAAACTGTATGGTTAATTGTCTTAATTACTTGGTTCTTGTGCTGTTTTTTTGTTGTTCATGATTTGGGGCTCTTGTGTGCAATGATGAAATTGGGTGAAATTCAATGGTGTTTTATGAGCGTTTTTGTGCTTGCTGATGAGTGATTTATAATAATGATGATTAAATTAATATGGTTGGGTATGGTTGTGAATTGTGCGAATGATGTATACATAAATCATGAGAACAAGAGTGTGGATGAGAATGCATTGAGCATGGACATGAGAGGCATGAGAAGGCAGACGTGGCTATAATACCCTGGCCATATGTGGTGTTTAACAGGGGACCCTGACCAAAAGTGGTGTTTAACAGGGTGGACTAATGATGGGGGACATTCATATGCATGGGCCATAGGTGGTGTTTAACCATGCTGCACGTCGACCATAGGTGGTGTTTAACAGTTGTGTGGAATGTCGTCGCGATGGTGTTTAACTGTGCGACACACCGGCCCATATGGGATGTTTAACGGTGTGGCCATCATTAGTGATAACTAAGGGGGTTGAAGAGGTTCGCCCATGGTGTGGAGTTCCGACTCGAGACTCTTAGGTGTGGTGATGAGCATATGCATTGTGCGAGCATGTGCATTTTATAAACATAAATGCACTGTTATTGATTTTGAATGAATGTAATGTGATTGATATATGAGCATCTATTAACTATTAGTAATTGAATACGGTAATGGGAGGGATTTGAGACATTATCTGCTTTTATATATGATTGAATGTTATTTCTAACCGTACTTTCTTGTTGTTTTCTTCTGTGTAACGTTGAGGGCACTCGTGGTGTTGGGTTTTGAAAAGGGGTATTGTTATGATTAGTGTGACATCGGGGCTTTGGGATTTAGAATAGTGGTTCTATGTTTCTTTTTACGTACTTTTGCATTTTAAATATTTGAAAATTATGAGTATATTAATAACTCACTAAGTGTATGCAGAAATAAAAGTGATTTATATGTTTGAAATATGTGTCAGACACTCACGAATGACACGTTTAGATTAACGTTAATAATTTATGTTAATTTTTCTTTTATGTGAACCTTTTATCCTTTTTATTTACTTTATTATTTTAATTTAAATATTCGGGGTAGAAGGGTGTCACACATTTAATACAATTATAAATTTAGAAATAATGTTTATTGAATTTGATAAATAACTACTTTTAAAATAATAAATACTAATAAATATTCTTAATATATTTAATATAATTTAAAAACCATTTTTTTAATATATTAAATATTATAATTTTTAATTATTTTTATGTTTTAATTCTTTAAAATTTGTCAATGTATTAGTCGACTTTAAGAATACTGTTAATGCACCATTCACGAAATGCTTTTATGAAAACTACAAAAAATAATTTAAGATAGAAGCAACGAAAGTTTTATTAAGTTAAAGTTAAATAAAAATAGATTAAAAATTACATTAATATATTTATAATTTTAAAAATCATAAAAAAAAATTTATAATAAAGTTTATCCAAGTCTATAATTGTAAAATCTATAAAAAAATATTAATATAATAATTTCTTACATAAATGTATTTAATGAAGTTATTTTAAAATAATATTTTTAAAAATCACTTATATACTTACAAAAATTCTATTAAAAACAAACATATAAAAAATTATAATTTCAAAGAAGCATAAAGAAATATTTTCAATAATATTTATGATTGATAAAATAGATTTTAAGCATTCCTATAAATCATGATTATTAAAATGTATAATTTCGAACCAAGACAATTTGAAATTTTGTTTGAAAGCTTACCTATATTATTTGATTGATTTGTGAAATTTTTAGAATGCCTTTTTAACAAAAAGAAAAAAGAAAGAAAATAACCAGTGTTTTGAGAAAATGTATAATGGTTTGAATGTTTATATGTATGTATGTATCTTTTTGGGGTGACTTTTTGAGTCTTTGTAGCTAGTTGACTAATTCTTCTATAGAGTATGTGAAGAATGTTATAACATTCCAATTATATTTATAAGGATTATTTTAGTTTTGCTAAGCCCATTGTTTTTAAATTTGAATTGCTATAAAATTTGATATGAATGATCTTGTTTTGAAAAGTTATTATTCATGAAAAAGGGACTTGTTTGATCAGAAGGAATTGAACATAAATTTTTCTCATATACATGCGTGTGCGTCTGTGCATGAATGTGCATATGATATATAATTTAACCTTGATTTAAAATATGTATGTGTCTTGTTTATATATAACATATGACATTTTATTTTGTATAAATCAAATATATCTCCAAATAGACAATTAGATATTAATAATTTTAAGGTGAAAAGAAAAGAAAAATATCACTAAACTGCGTAGGAATGGAGTTAGAGAGATGGATCTCTTAACCCAGTTTAGGGATTTGAACTTGTCTCTAGAGGTGACTCCTAGTAATGTAAAATTAGGAATGATTCGTATAAGTAATGATCTTTTGAGAGAGATTAAAGAAGCTCAATTAGAGGATTCATTTTGGTTGCTAAACATGAAGCTATAGATCAAGGTAGTAGTGGAGGATTCACCTTGGGTATAAATGGGGTAATAAAATTTGGTGATAGAGTTTGTGTACCTATTAAACCTGATCTTAGGCATTTGATTATGGAGGAAGGCCATAGGAATAAGCTTAGTTTCCATCCTGGAGTAACTAAGATGTATCAAGATCTCAAGAAGATGTTTTGCTGGCCTAGGATGAAGAGAGATATAGCGGACTTTGTTAGTGCTTGTCTAGTTTGTTAGAAGGCTAAGGTAGAGCATCAGAAACCTTCAGGACTACTTCAATCTCTAAGTATACCTGAGTGGAAGTGGGATAGCATTTCTATGGATTTTATCGTTGTTTTGCCTAAGATTGTTAGAGGACATGATTCTATTTGGGTTATTGTGGATAGATTGACTAAGAGTGCACATTTTTTTACATATCATCGTTAGATATCTTTTAGAAAAACTTGCTAAAATTTACATCAGTGAGATTGTAAGGTTGCATGGGATACCATCTAACATAGTATCAGAATAATCACAAATTAAAAATGAATAATTAAAAAATATTAATAAAAAAAAGTTTTTTTATCAGAAGTGAAAATAATTAAAAAATATTAATAAAAAAAAAGTGGTCCAAGTAACCAACTATTTGACTTGAAATGTTTTTTTATCAGAAGTCTTTCGGAATGATTAAAATGTTTAATGTAAGACAATTTAGTCTTTCTAGATATTCAAAAAATTTGAAAAAAATATTTGGATTATTAAAAAAAATAAAAAAAATAATAAAAATTTTTAAAATGTTTTTTATAAATAATTTTTTTTTTTCAAATTCATTTTGTAAACTCTCCCAAAATCTAGATGTGAATCTAGGGTCTCTATCTGATACTATGTTAGATGGTATCCCATGCAACCTTACAATCTCACTGATGTAAATTTTAGCAAGTTTTTCTAAAGGATATCTAACGATGATATGTAAAAAAATGTGCGCTCTTAGTCAATCTATCCAAAAAAATATATATATATTTTTAAATAATTTTAAAATAAAAAAAAATAATTTTTTTTTAAATTTTCTGATGCTCTATCTTAGCCTTCTAAAAAAAATAGACAAAAACTAAAAAAAATAAAAAAAAATATTTTTAGATAATTTTAAAATAAAAAAATAATAAAAAAATTGAAAGACTTCTTATAAATAAACATTTTAAGTCAAATATTTTTTTTTACCACTTTTTTTACCTTTGCTGTAATGTGAATAATTAATTTTATACACTATGGTAAGCATATTTAACTATGGTTTGTAATTGTGCAGGTAGAATAAAACAAGACGATGTTGGCTTGAAGCATTTAGGTTATTATTTTATTTTATTTTATTTAATTTTTATTATTTTATTTTTGTAAACATTTTTATTTATTTTTTGTCTTTGTGCAGGTGGAATAAAAAAAGAAGATAATATTAATATTATTTTTAATCTATAAGGAGTTATCACAAATAAGAATGACAGCAAGAACGAGAATAATCACACAAGAGACACCAAAATTTTTAATGTGGAAAACAAACTTAAATTAAGAAAAAAAAAATTAAATAATTATTTTTACTTAATAATTAATTTGAAGGGGTTATCGGGTACAATACTTGTGGTGCTTCAAAAACAACATGAAAGGAAAATTAAATAGATGAGACTAATCAAAAGCTCTCCAAATTGTGTTCCGTAAACAAGCAATCATCCATAGAAAGGAAGTGCTGGATTATTTTTTTTTTTTTTTAATTATATGAACAAAAGTTTAATTCTCTCAAGTTGGTATGTCTCTTTTATTAAAAAGGAAGAGGTCAGATAAGGAGAAAGTGAATTTCCGCAAGCAAAAAAGAGAAAAAAAAAGTGTTCTATTTTCATCTCTACATAGAACAACTACATTAAAATCATGATATCTACTTCATTAACCGTTGGATCAGGCTAAAACCTTGACAACATGTTCAACACACACTTCTTTATCATTACCTTTCCAATCTTGATTTGGAGGCCTGTGGTGTGAGAAATTGTACTCGTACAATAGTGAGATTTTGTGAGTTCTTCACTTTCTTGTTCCTTATTTCTTACTCTCTATTTACAAGTTTTGTTGCTTGATTGTATTGGCTAGTTATATGCATGAATTTATGTTCTTGATTGAACACTCTTGTACCGTTGTTTGATAATTGTGAATTGATTTCTTTAGTATGAACAACACGTAGTTTTTACTTCTCACATTGAGGGGTTTTCCACGGTAAGTATTGTAAATATTGTACAATATTAAGTTAATGGGTTAATAATAAATTTTATAATTTTATACTTCTTTAAGCACCACAAGTATTGTACCCGATAACCCCTTCCCCTTTACTATTCGGTACATGTTTTATTTAATGGGTTGATTTTAAGTTTGATGTGTTATGTGTTTGGTGATGGGTGAATTTGAAAAATCTGACTACATGTTGGAATTCATGGACTATGAGCTCTAGCATGTCACTTTTGAGGTGATATATGGACCAGATGTAGGAGAAGACATACAATGACGTTTTACAATAATATAATAATCATAAATGTTTGGTGAGGTGTCTCTAACGTCATCTCATTTATTCTTAATTATAAGTAGCTTAATTACTATCATTTTATCAATTAAAATGTCAAAACCGTTATTAATTTAGTTTTTAATTCCTAATCAAGAATTAATAATTATTTCTAACCTTACACTTGTAATTTTTATTCATCTCTACTAACCGTTCAAATTTCTGGTTACTATTATGTTTTACATGTGATTTTCTGCCATTAGTTTATTTTAACTTTTATGAATCATCCTATAATAACTCTATTATTTATTTTAATTTGCTGTTTGATATCTAAAATAATTTCTGGTTTAGAATTTATTCTAGCTATACAACTAATTTCTGTTAGTTAATTTAAATTCTATTATTGCAACTAATTTCTTCTAAAAATTCTTTTATTCACATATTTAATAATTGGATTGTCATCATGTTTCATTTTAGGTAATATGATTAAAAAGGTAAATATTTTTGAAATTATTTCTTAATCATAATTTCCTTTTTGCTTAAGTTTTAATCTAAATTTTATCATTTAATTAGTCTCTAAGACATATTTCTATTTAATAAACCTTTTTAATTAGGACTAAATTAATATTTCATTTTTTTATGTGTTTAATATTTTAATCTCTCATGAGAATAATAAAACTTATCCATTTTCTTCAATACATTATCTTTAAGTTGCGTAATTTTTTTAATTCATACACAAATTTTAAAATTTACTATAAAATAATTAGTTACAAAATTTTAAAATCAATAATTATTTTATAGTTAATTTCTAGTAAAAATAATTAGTTACAAAAATTACTATAATATTTATGATAGCATGAAATAAGTAACAAATTAGTTAAGAAAATAATCTTAGTTAATTTGTAATAAATTTTAAAAATTTATAGTTATTTCTAGTTAATTTATAGTAATAAGAACTATAAATAAATATAATTTAAATTTAATTAAAAAATAATATGTTATTTAATTAATAGTTAATTAGTTAGGATTTAGTTATTAAACCAATGAAGGATTGTTTTAATATTTATATATTTTAAAAATAAATTTTATTAATTTTTAATTACTTTCGTGTATTATAATAAACATGTCAAAATGTTAATTTTATAATTCCTTTTGTTAAATTTTTCTTTATCATTATTAATGATAAAACTAACAAAATGTCTAAAATGATTTAAATCTTAATACAGTTTGGCATTGTTTCATTTTTCTAATACTCTTTATACTATAAACTAATTTAAGTTCACAATAATTTTTATTCTTATATTTAATATGTTTAACCATTTACTTTCTTTCCATAAATAATTTTAAGTCCTACTGCCATTTATTTAATATTCTTTATTTTTTTACTTTCTCTCACTAATTATTTGTAAATCTGCAAATTGCTATTACTAACCTTTGTCTTTGTCCTTTACACCTTAATTACTGTCTTATAATTTATTCTAATTATCTAAAATCGTGTATCTTATTCACTTTTCTGCTTAATTTTCTATCATTGATAACCTGTTTTTGGTATTTAATTTCCTTAATCTGTTTAATCTCATTTTTTAAGATTTTTACTACTTTATATTATTTTATACTGTGTAAAAATCATATTTGATTTTATAATTTTTCTAAATCATTATGTGTTTCTCCTTTGTATATAATTCTATTTCGTTGTCATTTTATCTAATTTTGTAACTAATCCTTCAAAATAAAGTTACTTTTATGATTTTATAATACATTTTAATAATTATTTTTATTTCATAGACGCTTTGTTAGCTAAATATGACTATTAGAAGATTTTGTCAACACTTAATTTCATAAATTAACATGGGTGTAAAAATAAACTCTATTCCGGAACAGCTTTTTATCAGCTGGAATAATATGATATTTGAATAGGATAATCTAAGCTCATTTATTAAAAGTGATTATTCTTGACGATTTAAGAAAAAGGAATTATAAATCCCATGTGATACGTGATTATGAATTTATGTCATACATTAGGTAGCATGAAATAAGTAACAAAATTAGCTAAGAAAATAATCTTAGTTAATTTGTAATAAATTTTTAAAATTTGTAGTTATTTTTTTAGTATTTGTATTAATAAGAAATATAAATGAATATAACATAAATTTAGTTAGAAAAAAATAATATGCTAGTTAATTAATAGTTTATTACCTAGGATTTAGCTACTGATTTAAATGATAGCTAAAATTAATAGAAAAATTAAAAAATCTTGTAGTGATATGATTATGAATTTATCCATATAATGATATTTTTATAAATTATATAAAAATATATTTATGATATATTATTGTAATAAAGAGTTGAATTATGCTTTATCAAAATAGTGATGAGAGTGTGTTAGTGGAAATTTTTAATCTTGAAATTACATAAATTTAGAATATATAAATAACCAAGTAGGTGATTCTCTTTTGTCGTGTTGATGATAACAAAATTCATTTATTCTCACTAGTCATTACAGAACTTATGATTGATAAAGGTAATTTGGTACAATTAATTATTGTATTGATTTTGATATAATTTAATAAAAACTATATGCAAGTGTTACTCTCTGATCTCAACTCTAAAATAAAAATAATGATCCATGGAATGGAGTTTGATTGGACATCATGCATTATCATTCGTGTAAAATGTTCATATCTTAGGAATATATTATTATTATCCATCATTTTATATATTTGTTTGTAGGATTATATTTCTATTTTAATTGTCCTATATACGATATTTGTCTTAAAAGATGGTAGACTGCTTTCCTTTTTCTTTGTTGAGGAATCGAAACATGCCTTAGGGAAGGTAGAGATAATCTATCCAATTAATCCTTAGACGACAAATGTAGGAAGGAAATATTTGGAATTACCCTCTTAGTGTTTGAGTATGCACATTCGATGGATTGGAATTTAGAAAAATTTAGGGAAAATTGTATATCTTAGAATTAAGAATCTCACTAGAATTCATGAACACATGATGTAAACGTTCAGCTATAATACAAGCATAACATGTTGAATTAATGATATTTTCCCCTTTCATTCATTAGTTTGATTAAGAATAATTTATAACAATTAAAAAATCCTATACATTTTAAACATATAAAATAGGTGTTATACAATGGATGTGCACTAAACACAAATCATATAAAACCCAAATTACTTTGTCTGATTTGTCAAAAAAATTATAATAAGAAAAATAAAGTTCACAGAATCTAAAATTTTCAATGTTATTTTAACAAAATGTTTACAACATGCATGGATACTAAAATTTGATACCAATCGACAGATTTTACAAAATATAATGATGCACAATTACAACATATTCATACCGTACAAAGCAATTACCTAGTTTAGAAAGTGTGTATTTGGAGCGGAGCACAAATGTCTTTTACCTTTATTAGATTCACAAAGAACAAAATAAGAGAGAATTACTCTATATTTGATGACTAGAGTTTCGCATAAACTTATGTGTCACAAAATTATCTGATGAAATAATAGTTTTTATAACTTTCAAATGAGAATAGAGATCTCTTTTGAACACTAAAAGAGAACATAATCTATTCTAAACTTATTCACATCATAAACCTAATTAAATTGCAAATATTTATCAATATAATTTAAAATAACATAACATTAATTTCCATGATTAATATTATTTTATAATCAAAATTTATTGAATAATTAAATTGTGTTAATTCACAAAAAAATCCAACACATTAATCATACAAGTTAGGAAAGCAATCTCTTGCCCTCTATTGGTACTATTCAAACGAAGAATAATAAACATATATCTCAATTTTGCAGTGGATTGAGGTGGAAGGAAGAGAGAAAGAAATAAAAAAAGGTAAAAAAAAATATATATATATGATAAGTGATGTAATAAGAAAAGAAAAGAAAAATAGAAAGAATATGAGGTGAAAATAAGATAGTAGAAAAAAGACCCATTAAGTACTGCATTTTATAATTAAAATAAAACACAAAGGAGTAGCAGGTTGATTAATCCTTATTTGTGATACAGTTCCAATGACATCCCTAAATATGAGGTTGTGCCCTTGCTGAGTTAAAAAAGCCATCAACAAGCTTGCAAAAAAGGAGAATCATAAATAGCAGCCATATAAGAAATTGTTTCTGAAGGAGATGAAATATAAACGATTAACTAAAAGATAAACAAGATGGGTGTGTGTGACCTTCATCTATTAAATAAAGATTCCCACTTTCCAAAATTCAATAGGGCATATGCTACCTCTCAAGTTTAATTTCTAGGTCTATTTAATGTGGAAATTAGTACCTAACTGGTTTGCTTTGATGTATTCATTTGTTTCATACCTACCCTCTCTACTTTACATTTGACGCAAACCATTAGCAAACATGAAGTTTATAAGAAAATTGTAAAGTAAAAGGAAGAAAAAATTAGTTAGGCATTGTGAACAAATAAAGAACATGAAGATGATGCTAACTAGCGACCTAGTTAACCATAAAATTTGGTAGAGTAAGTACTTTTATCACATTGTCTTCACCTAAACACATTACTTGCACAATGTAATATATTCATTGAGCTTATATATAGAGTGCATATATATATACACACATTAATACCCTTACGAATTTATGCATACCCACATAATTAGATGTAGTATTCAAAGAGAGATGAGAAAACCACCGAAATGAAGTTTCATATATTACATGCTAATTGCACTGTGAACATCAATAACTAATACATGGATTAGTACTTCATACAGTAACTCCAATTAAAGCCTCGAATTAGGTTAGCAAATTAAGGTTGTCTCAAGTCTCAACTTGTATGATCAAATTACGTCAATTAAAGGGTCTTGGTTTTATTCTGACCCAATTCAGTCTTCTGGGCTTGGCTTCTTGTACTTTTGTTTAGGTTATCTAATTTTAGTCTCAATTTTAATGTCTTTGGCTCCTTCTCTACATGCATTTAATTTGTTAGGCCCTTCTGAGTTTGGAAGTTACCTATATATACTATGAGCAATGTTTTAAAACTTGATAATATGAACAATGTTTTAAAACTTGATCACGTTCATGGTTGTAATTTCACTGTTATTGTGAGAAATTACGGTTAAATATGTGCAATACGCTTGTAGGCTGTTTTTAAAACCTTAACAATGAGTAAGTTACATGAATCTGATTTTGTTAACCATGAAATTAAGAAACTTGAAAAATGATAAGACGAGTATAGGAAACCATTTATAATTTAATTACTTCAAATACATTATTAATTGTTAAGAGAGAGATATAGAAAGAGTCTTGCAAATGTAAAACTTCATATAATATTCATATACTAAATAATATAAATATATCAGTTACAACTCATGGGTACGTTGTAAGCAAAACATTAAACAGTAGTACATATATTATATTTTATGTAAATATCTGTAACAATATATAGTATAAGCAAGTCTATAGAAGCTTACACAGATTACTACATAAATATAAATAAAATACCCCATGTCTTATAAGCCATATAAGTATAGCATGCGAGAGATTGATGAATAACACACGCTTGTTTCTTCATCGTTTGCACAACTTCATCCTAATTAGTCCATTATGCCGCTGGTGCTATATCGATTCCATCATCATCATCGTCATCATCGTCGTCATCACCTTCTTGATGAATTGAAAATCTAGTTGTTGGCCAGTCATTGCCCTTGAGAAACAAAGGCAGGCCAGATTTTATGCAAGAAATGAAAACCACCATTGCAGTATTTATGAGACACAGATGGCAGATATACTAACACAAACTACACTAGTTCTTAACTGCTTTGGTTGACTGTGGAAGTCACGGAGTCTTTCACTCATTTATACTCGTAAATTAGTCTATTTTTTTATATAATAAAAAATATATTTGGTGAATTTATTACTTTTAAAATATTCTATGTATGGACAACTTAGATATTTTTTACATTGCCATTAAATTATAAATTTATATAATATGATTATTTATTTTTACTTTTATACTAATTATCCTAAAAATCATACTTGTTATGATTTCTTAATAGTTAACTGTGTAACAATATTTAGAGATTAAATATTTTTTTATACTTACTTTTTTTTGGAAAATAAGAGAGAAAATAGGAAATAGATTTTGGTCATCCGTGATTCTTGAATAACAATATATAGTTTTGAAGAGAAAAAAATAATTTTTAATATATTTTACAACTAATTAGATATAATGGGTCCTAATATAATAAACAATGTTATTTTTTCCCTCTTATACGAACATATATATCCTTCATGAGGATTCAAATATCTAAGAAATTAAATTGTATTTTTTGTGCTCTCTTGCTATATAAAATTGGTGTAAAAGAAAAATAGATAAGTATAATGATATTTATGATATTAGTAATTATATTTGCTATCATACATTTTTTTAATATACAAGTAAAATTTATGTGATATGATATAAAATTATATTATTTAATGAATTTTATATGAAGTGTCATTGAAAAGAGTGAGAGTCTAATATGTTAAAGATCTCACGTTAGACAAGTGAATATAAGTGAGGATTAACTCCTACCTTATAAGTCAGTTTTGTATGGTAAAGTTAAACTCAAATTCATATTCTAATATGGTATTTGAGTTTATTCTATCGATTGTTGTTGAGTTTATTACAATACTCGTTATCATATTGTTATCGAATCACCCACATATATCTAGTCATGTAAATTTCGCATTGAGATATTTAGTTCTCAACACGAAGAATATATATTAGAGACCCAATAATGACTACTGTGATGGTTAAGATAGAATATATATGTGGGAAATGACTCAAAATTATATTCTAAGATAATATTTTTTTTATGGTATACTATATTATTAACTTACTATTATAGTTTCTAAAATTGTTTTATTCTCTACTAGCATTTAGGAAATTTTGTTTTGTTTTCTTGTTAGATATACTGCCAATCCTTTATGCTTGCAAAGAGGGCAATAGATGATCTGGACCATACAATTTTACCTAGTGGAGTGTGAGGGGCCAGGTATAAGATTGAGGAAGGCTCATGGCTTCTTGTTGCATGGAGCATTCAACGTGTGGAGTTATGAATTTTCACACACGCTTGAGTGCCACCGTCGCATGCACAAAGATGACTTGGATTACTAAAAAATCTCTTCATAAAAGGTGAATGTAGAGGCCCAGATGAAAAATTCTGCAAGAGACATGTTTTTGGTCAAATGTGGCCTTGGCTAGAGAGAAAGGTTAAAGGATGTGCTTGTTCATTTCTCTCGTGACTTTTCAGTGAGGTATGTGGCTATAATTTCTAAAGCGAGACTTAGGTGCATATATTCCTTTGTATAGTTTTAGTTTCACCTTAAAACTTTATCATATCTTTGGTTGTGTATGTGGACCCAAATAATTTGCCCATTCTAAAAAGCATTGAAATTTTTATTCAGAATGAAAATAATATTTTGGAGTTCTAGTTGGTTAGTGATTGCATAAGGAGGCCCTTCGTTGAGATGGCGTCATACTACAATCAGCCCTACCGCAAAAAGAAAACAAAATTTTATGAAAGAGAGCAAGAGATTCCGTATATATGATTGCGTCGATATATATATAAAAGAGAGAATTTTTATTATTGTAATACATAACAACTACATATATAAACTATTATATTTTAATGATAAATATTAATATATATATATTTTAAGTAGTCATGTGACTACAAATTAAATTTTAATTTTGATCATCTATTAATAGTTGTATGACTTGAATTTATAGTTTTTATTTCTTATGATAACTAAGAGTTCTCATATGTTATAGGTTCAAATAGACTAAATTGAACAAAACTTTACTTAAATAGATCTAACTTATTTAAAATTTTCAAGGTTTAAATTTGTCTATCATTTATCATAGACTTATTATAGACATTACTGACTTTTTTTTTTTGAAGTCTAGCTTGATCAGTTCGCCTATTTAAATACCTACTTTATATTAAAATTTTTATGTGTTTGACTTATCTAATTCCTAAATAAGTTAATTAGCTAATAGGTCAATAAAAAAACTTTATGCAAAACAAATTATAAATCATAAAAATTAAATCACTATGTACTCAAGACATGGGACAAATGTGAAAATTGGCAAGATAGGATTTATAAGAACCAAATCTATCTTGTTTATATGATATAAATGTATTTCTAAGGTCTAACTTAGCATTAATGATGATAACTTATTTAAAAAGCCTATTTAGAATAAGGACTCTAAATTCGACATGAGTTTATTCATCAATAGTAAATAAGTTTGAACATAATGCTTAACATTTTCTCTCATCTACAACTTTGAAACAATTAATGCATTCAAAATAACTTTGACTAGAAATAAAGCCTTACATATAATGGTTGACCACAACCTTTTTTTTATATTTAATAGGAACAAAAAAAAAAACTTTATCATGTCATAAAACTTCACTACTTGAGAATTAATACCATTATTCACAAAGATCAAAGTCGACATGCTATTCACATTCTCATTAATCATTTTCTGATCATTTTTATAAGATTTATGGTTATTTCAAATATATAATATACATTTTTCAATCTTTCATTCATTAATTATATGTTTTATGTGTTTTAATGAACTTATTTCTCGTTTGTAACTATGCTTACCTTTATGAGCCCATTCACAATGTCCAATGAACCAACACCCTTAATGCAAATACTTGCAAATCATTAAATTCAAAATATAATGTATGGCCACTTTCAAGATTGATTACTATCCTCACAAATCAACATAAGACTTTTCAGCATATTTGGTCCTTACTCACATGTTTCTTAGGAAACTTTCCAAGAGACCACCCATCCTAAAATTGCTCTAAGTAAAGCATGCTTAACCTTGGATTTATTAAGTGAAAGGCTACTAAAAAGTATATGTATCTTATTGGTATAAGTATTACTAATTAAATCCTTTAAGTTATCCTCAACTCCACAAATTTGTACCTACATAGCCTCTGGATCCCTTTCATTCTTGTATGTAATTGATTTATTCATGTACCCTTTCTTCTAGAAGTCTACCTAGAGTTACTCTTTGTTTGCGTCTCATTTCTTTTGCACTAATGATCATTCCGTTCCCTCGTCAACACTTAGGATGTTACATGCCCACTGACTTCCTCATAGTTCATCCTTGAACCTCGTCGTACTAGGAAAAGCCATATTGTAATGCTTGGCCACTTTAAAGTCGATGACCCCACAAACTAACATAAGACTTTTTTATGTGCTTTGTCCTTATTCACATGCTTCCTAGAAAAAATTCCAAGAGGTCAATCATCCCAAAATTGCTCCAAGTCAAACACACTTAACCATGAATTTCTTAAGTGATAGGCTACCAAAAACTATATACATTTTATTGGTATAGGTACTACTAATCAATTTCATTAAGTTATCCTCAATTGTAAAGGTTCATATACCTAAACATCCTCGGTATCTCTCTTATTAAGGTGTCTATTCAATCATTCATTAATTGATTACACTAGGAGAAACCTTAGGTTTGAAAAGAAACTAATACAAAGTAATCAATTATTATTAGTTGTAATTGATTACCTCAAGTTTTTTGATTTATATGGTGTTTAGAGATAATCAACTACATGTCAAGGTAATTAATTACCTTTTATGTCATGAGAGTCTATTTGTGTAAGCCATTTGGTGATAATTGATAACTAAGTATTTTAATCTATTATCTATATCGGTAACCTAGTATTAAAAAAATTACATCTAGTTTCAATTGATTACCACAAATTGTAATTGATTACAATCTGTTAGATATCTTTAAACAAAATTTCACCCTTCATTTTCTTGGACATAATAATTCTTAGTACCTTTCCATCTTAATACTCCCTCATTTATGAGTCTACAAAAGTAAGCCTCACAACCTATTTCACTAACACCTTCAAAACCATAACCTTCATACCTTTCTTCTTCCTTTTTCACTCTTAAAATGTCTTCATCACCTCGAACCAAGAGAATGAAGAAGATGACTACAAGATGATTGAAGAAGCCTATTGATGAAAAGATTTCAAAAATGAAGAGGTGGTTCTCTAACAATAAAGGCATAGCCAAATTTCTTCTTCTTCTTCTTCATTAAAGTAGTAGCAATAGTAGTAGTAACAACAACAACAGCAACAATAACAACAACAACAACAATAACAACAACAACAACAACAACATCAACAACAACAACAGCAACAACAACAACAACAACAGCAACAACAACAACAACAACAACAACAACAACAACAACAACAACAACAACAACAATAACAACAATAACAACAATAATAATAATAAACAAGAAGAAAAAGAATAGTAGTAATAACAATGAAAAGAATAAGAATAATAATAACAATAGTAATAATAACAATAGTAATAGTAATAGTAATAATAATAGTAATAGTAATAACAACAATAGTAATAATAATAATAGTAATAGTAATAATAATAACAACAATAGTAATAAGAACAATAGTAATAATAAGAATAAGAATAGTAATAACAATAACAACAACAATAATAAAAATAATAAGAAGAAGAATAGTAATAATAATAATAGAATAAGAGCAATATTAATAACAACAATAGTAATAATAATGTTGCCCTTAGCCTACTTTCTGAGTTAAAGTTGGTACAATATTGTATATGAAGTAGTAATTAAGAGTGCATTACTGTCATTTCATGTGCATCATTGACTATTGTTTATATTGTGCCTTTTATAGTGTTGTGTGTTTTAAGTATTCTATTTGGTCTTGTTTTCCTGCCATGAGCTTGTAGTGAAATATATTCTCACTCCACTATGTTTGTTGTTTCTCTTGAGCTAATTATCATTGCATGTGGTTTAGAGCAAGAGTAATAGGATTGAGTTAAGGATCTACTTGCTTTTATTTTTATGTTTTATTTACTTATGATTGTAAGATCTAATAGAATGTGACATTGGGACAAGTATTGTGATAGTTAATATGTAGAATATTTATCTTTTGTTAATTGGCCCTTGGAGTGTCACTTATATGTTTTAATCTACAACATTGATTTAGTAGTAAAATGGGTGAAAATGTGCATTATTTACCACGTATTTAAGTATTAAAAATTTATATTTACTCGTATTTTATTAGTTTAATTATTAGCAAATATAGTTGGGATAAATAGTTCAGAGGGAATATTATGCTAATATATTTGCATGGAAGGATGTTGTTGGTATGGAAATAGGTGGAGAAAAAGTTTCAATTGCTACCTCTGACTTTCTGGAAGGCTTTAACAAGATAAAAGTTTATCGAGATTTTCTTTTCAATCCCAAAACAATTGTCAAAGATAGATTCAATGTTGGTGGCTTAAAAGTTGAAGAAAGGCTATTGGCCTATGTGATTACTTGGATGCTCACATTTATGGGAATCAACCACGCTCAACTCTTTGTTGGTAGACTCAATGCTTCTATATGCCTTCAAGGAAAAGGTGAAGTTGGATTGTAGAAACATTATCATGAAGACAATATTTAAGGTGAAGCGACTTGTGGACTATCAATTCCCTTATGTTACCCTAATTTCCAAGATTTTTGGACTACTTAAGGTATATGTGAAGAATGAAGTGGTGATTCACACTAGAGGTTCTAATAAGATTAAAGAAGCTTCCTTATGTGAGATGGATTGATTGAATTCGACGGCTTTTAGATGTTCAAAAGTAATAGTTTAGGTGAGTTGTTGAGGAAGAAACTCCTCATGGTGTTGAGGCTTATGCTGTTGAGGAAGAGTTTAAGTCTTTTTCTACTTTTCAAGCAAGTATGTTGTCAAACATGGATAACCTCCTTAAACTCCAAAGGGACTAACATGAAGAAAACCAGCTTGCATTTGAGAATATAAATGACCATTTAGATGAGATAGAAGCTAGTTGTATGGTCAATCCTTTGATGACGATTGAAGGTCTTAGGTCCTTATTGATGTTTGTTTGTTATTGTCTCAATTAATGCTTTATGGTTGGTTGTCTTTGTTATCATTGTTTTTGTTTTTATTATCCTTGATGAAGTTTTTGTTTATTATGTTTTGGAGTAATGTACAATATAATCTCTTGAATTAATGAAATGTTTGTTTTTGGTATCACTTGATTTGTAATTATTTTGATGTTATCTCTTAGCTTTTAGTAAATTTTTATTATTGATTATTTTTTAGTGTCAAAAGTGAGAGATAGGTATATGTTTATATTTTCAAGTTTTTGTTGTTTAAATTCAAGATACATACACACAAGTACAACCAGATAAATCTTGACAAACTCATAAACCTTGAGTATTTGTCATAATCAAAATGAGAGA
This sequence comes from Mucuna pruriens, assembly GCA_025330945.1. NCBI lineage: Eukaryota > Viridiplantae > Streptophyta > Magnoliopsida > Fabales > Fabaceae > Mucuna > Mucuna pruriens. The sequence continues at coordinate 32,373 of JAENHJ010000080.1, forward strand.
TGTAAACTTGGAGTTGATGTGCAAGATTGAAGATTAGTTTTATTTTGTGACTAAGTATAGTTTTGATGAAGTTTCATACTTATTATGATGACAAGCGATAATAATTTAGTTGTGTGTTATGTCTTTGGTTAGCTCTATCATAATCTTATTATGTTTGACGAAGGTTGATTTGTTAAAACTTAAAAGCTAAAAAAATTCTCAAGAGAAAAAATAATTTCATAAAACTAAAGTGAATCAAGTGTAGAAATTGAATTTTACATTTGATTCATTAAGTTTAGTTATACGTGAAAAAATAGTAAAATGAAATATGTTATTTGTTATTGAAAAACTATTTTTCAATACAAGATAAATGATTACAGTCAAGGTAATCAATTATGTTGTTTAGAAACTGTTTTATGTACAACAATAATTTATTACAACTTAGTTCAATTAGTTGTTTTGCTTTGCAACTAGTTTTTGAACATGATATATATTTGGATATAATTGATTAAGTGAATAATAATTGATTATTCTGATCTTATTTTGAACCTAGGTGTTGTATTGGACATATTAATTGATTACTTAAAAGTAATAATTGATTACAAATAGTTACATAACTCAGAAATAATAAAATAACAAACTATTTTTTATCCATCTCTTATTTTACAGAAAAGAAGTTATCTAATCACCTAAAAAGAAAGAAATTTATGAAATTAAGAGAGATTTGTGCTTTGGAATCAAATGCGATTTTTTTTTTCAAAGAATTAAAAGAGTTTTATGGATCCTTTTCATTCCAAGTGAAAAATAATTCAAGAATATAAGCTTCCATTTGTTTAATATCACATGCTAAGGTTATATCTTCCTACTTCATTTTTATTTGAGAATATAGTTTTCTCATTTTGATTATGTAGAAAGCTTTCTATAAGTTTCTTTAAGTTCTTTCTAATAATATTTTAGAAAGTTCTTTTGTAAGTTTAGTGTTGACTTGTTTGTTGAAATTTTTGTAAGGATTATAAAGATCAGTGAAGAATCTCAACAGGTTTTATTGAGGATTAGATGTAAATCAATAGTGGTAGTCAAACTACGATAAAATCTTTGTCTCATATTCTCTTTTTCTTAACTCATCTTTATCTTTATTTTTTGAATGTTTCTTGGTTTCTATACTACGTCATCATATATGTTGTATTCTAGTTTGCATTGATCAATTGCCTAATCAAATTGTTATTATAAGATTTCTAAAGAATCATAAACTTTAGAACCTATTTAAAAAATCTAATTCACTCCTCTTGAATTTGATCACCATTTGTCTATCATTTTCAAGCTCCAAAGTCAAGGCTTTAAGAGTTCTTCCAAAATGACGCGACCTAAATCGTACCAGAGGCGATTTAGAAAATGGTTGTTTAATGAAAAACGTTTGATTGAAAGAAACATATGAATTATTCACTGGTTTGAAATTGGAAGCCGAATCCATCTTGGGATAGAACCGGCTACGCTGAGTCGACGACGACCTAGTCAATTCGGGAGGGTCGACCGGACCTGATCCGGCTTAGATAAGAGTCGCTACCAACGTTTAAAGGTATGTCGAAAATTGGGTATGGATAAGGAAAATTTGTGAAGCAGAGAGTTCGGGTAAGAAGTCGGTTATGCATGGGAATGACGTGTCATCCCACCCATCTACCATTTGGTAGTTACCATATGAGTTGCATGAGATAGATAACCTTTACTTACTGCATGTGTTTGAAGGGATTTGGGATGTTTGGAATGCATAAATTGACAAAAGTGTGTGTCTTGTTCCTACGTACCTCTCCTAGCTTAGAGGAATCATAGTTCACGTAGTTCTGAATGCATGGGGGCGAATGCAGAGTCAGACTTTCCATTAAGCGTCCTAACTTGACGGTTTTAATATAGGCAGACTTTCCATTAGGCATCCGTAAGGATTGGAGGAGGCTGAACTATCCATTAGGTGCTTAGCTTTTAGCAGGTTTTCGAACTGAGGTCGGGACTATCCATTAGGCGTCCTAACCTCGAGTGACTGGTAGGTTGAGTGTTTGGGTAGGGATGCTAGGCCAGACCGAGACCGCCTCGAAGCTGGGTGCATGAGTTGACTCGGAGTCGGTTGAAGTCATTTTGTGGGATGCTTTGGCGAGGGGCACCGAGACTGACTCGGTTTCGGATCATGGCAGGCTACATGCTTGCCACCTGAAGTGTTACTGACTTGGTTCTAGGCTGGAGTGGGCTACATGCTTGTCATCTGGAGCATCATCATGAGTACGAGTGGGGGTTTATAACATGGTTAGAACTTTAGACAAGGTGCTTACCTGGTATCTAGAAGTGTTATTGGTACCTTTGCTCTCAGTTGGAACTCCTCTACAACATGTTTCTATAGTTGCTAGTTACTCAGCAATTCCCCTATAGTTGGACCTTCAGCTTCACTATTCAATTCTTTGGCCCAAGTTCTTCGTACTTGGGCCTTTTATAGTATTTGAAGGGTGACAAGGGCGCCAGATCTTGCCACGTGGAGCTGCCCCAACCTTCTGATTTAGTTCGTTAACCCTGGCAATCTTCAGGTTGATATTCGTTGGATCCCGCATCTAGTTGTGGCACGTTCTTCCTAGAATCGCGACGTGTTCTTCAGGTAGTGGTTGACCTGACGTCTTCTCTTGCTGTGATTGGTGAGGATCTTCATTTTGTTAGGATTGGTGGAGTCCTATGTTCCCTTGATGTGGCTTCATCGAGGGCTCCCCTTCGTTTTGAAGGATTTGACGGCCCAAGGCCTGTTGGATATGTAAGGTGATATTCCGTTATTGAGGTTGATGATTCTACTTGAATTCATTGACTTGGCCAGCTTCGTCAATATTGAGTTGGAGATACTTGGTCCTTTTAGAATTGTGTTAGGCTAGTTGGGGCGTCGAGTCAGATGGCCTCTTTCTTCAGTGGGCCGATTCGGCTCTTGTCTCTTGGGCCTGATTTAGGTCTTTGTAACCCGACAAGCCCACCTAGGAATTTTCGCCTCGAGTTAAGTTGGTATTGGCCCAGACAGATTTGGGGTCCTACAGTTGCCCCCTCTTTATTTGTGGTCGCACAAGGGAGATGTTAGTGTCTCCCTAGGTGATCAGGAATAAAGACTCCTCTTCCTGGATGGGTCTCTAGGTCAACTACCATCTAGTCGCTTGTGTGTTGGGTCGACCTAGTGGCGAGGAAGGCCAAGTTAGTGGGAATAACCAAATTGGTGATGAGGGGGTTCAACTTGAAGGAAGGTCGACTTGGTGGAGAGCCGACTCACTAGGGAGCGAGGCCGACTCACTAGGGAGTGAGGCCAATTCACTAGGAAGCGGGGCCAACTTGGTGGTTGGCCTTCTTGACGAGAGGCTGACTTGGTGGGTGTTGTGTCTGTTGGGGATTCATAGGTCACATATGGGAATGACGCTCTTTTGAAACAAATGACATGGCTGTTGAGAAGTGGAGGGTCACGTGTGAGAACGACGTGCCTTTAGACCAGATGATGTGGCTGTTGAAAAATGGAAGATCGTGTGTAGGAACGATGCACCTTTAACACTGGTGTCTAGCAATTGAGAAACAAAAGGTTGCGTGTGTGAACGACGCGCCTTTAATTCGGGTGACGTGGCTGTTGAGAAATGGAAGGTCGCACGTGAGAGTGACACGCCTTTAGTTCTGAACGACATTACTTCGCTTTGAATGCCTTTTGTTGTTTACCTCATAAATGTGCCCCTCTTGTCTTAATGACACTCATGATTGCTCTATTTCGGAGTTTCGTGCCTGCCACGTTTCCAGCTTCCTCGACATGTCTCTTCCATGTATAAATAGCAAAGCCAAGGCCTTAGTGCCTCTCTTCTGCAATCCTTCACTTTCTGCTTGAGTTCTCTGCATTTTCTTACTTTCCACACCTTTCTTCAAGCCTTCCTTGTTCTTCTACTTCGACAACCATGGCTGGTCAGAGTTCTAAGTGTAAGTCCCCCGTCCTAGTTTCTTCTTCTTCTCGATCTACTCAATCCTCTTCTTTTTCTTCTATAGAGTTAGTACCTCTGGCAATAGTGCTAGAGTCCATAGTCCTGGCCTAGGCCTAACCTCATGTTGAAGAACATTACGAGGAATGGGTGAGCTAGGATGTTCTGGCACATGCCTCCAGCGTGTCCCATTCCAACATGGACACGTTGATTGTTGAGGGAACCTGGGTGCACCGGTCCGTCATTGGCAAGTTTGTCATGGTGAGACCCTTTGAGGATGAGCCCATTTGTCATGCGGCTCTAGAAGATGAAGACGATTTTATTTTTATGAATGAAATTGTGTTTGTAGATTTAGGCATCTCCCTCCCCTTTGATTTCTTCTTTGCCGACGTCCTTAGGACGTTGGGGATCGCTCCATCCCAACTTCACCCAAATAGTTGGGCCACCCCTCAAGCCTTCAAAACCATCTATTTCGCCTTCTCCATCTTACCCATAGCCTCCTTTCTCTTCATTTTCTATATTGTCTGACTTAATCAAGGTGCTAGTTGGGTCTCCTTGACCCCCATGACTCACATGAATCTTTTTCATCCATACACTACCTCCTACAAAGGGTTCAAGACCTAGTTTGTTAAAGTGCTTCCTGTCAAGGACGCCTCCTTCACCATGGATGAGGAGCCCATCCCTTGGTATTGGCATTTGCCAAATAAGGTGAATAAGCTGAGTTGGGGGGTAACTCCAAGCCGATGACAAGGCAAGTAGGGATATTCTCAACTAGCTTCCCCTAGGCATCAGTTGTAAGGAGGTTGTGGCGGCCTCTTTTTCCTGCAATAGTCTCCCCTTCCTGAAAGGTAAGTTTATATATTAGAGTTTCTAGACCGACTTGGTCTGGTGCTGAATCATTAACATCTTTGTTTTATTTTTGTAGATATCTTCGCCAAGTCCGGCTACGACTTGGGCACCCTCATGAAGAAGGGTGGAGAAGCCGCCAAGGACAAGTTGGCGAAGGCAAAGACTAAGGCCGCTAAGTCCAAGGCAATCTTGGCGACGCCTTCCACCACTCAGACGAAGATATCCTTCAAGTTGGTGTTGCCTCCACCTCTACCACTAGGGCTGGTGCCAAGAGGAAGGAGGCCCCTTCCGCCATTGAAGTTGTCGCCAAGAAGGGAAAAGCAGTGGAGGGGGCCTCGACACCAAGTGTTCCCAAGCTGACATTGGCTCCTACTCCTGTCACTGCTCCTACCGCCGCAACTGCCGCAAAGACTGCTACTGCCACCGCGAAGACTGCTACCCAGTCCACTGTTGTCGTTTCCTCCACCTCCCCTGTGGTACACACTCCTGTAGGGTTGACTGTGAGTGCTATAGAGTTAGGCAAAGGGGGTCTACCAAACTACACCACTTCCCTCGACGCTGAGTCTCTATGAGATCCGAAGTTGGACACTACTGCTTTGCAGAAGGGGGTGGAGGTGAGTCCCCATGACCGGAAGCTGTTGTTGTATGCTGGTGTTGAGAGCTCATTGGACACAGTGTTAGCCTACTGTTCCCGCACCTCGACCATCGTTGAAGTCTTGAAGTCGATCCTCAAGAAGTCTGAACAACTGGTTTGGGAGGAGTCATGGGTGTGACAAGAAGTGGCCCAATTGCAGAACGATAATAATGACTTAAGGAAGGCACACCAAGCCGAAGTTGCTAATCTCATGGCAGAGGTATCAAATGGCCATGGGTGCCATTCAAAGGACCTTTGATGCCATTCAAAGGACCTTTGATACCATGTCCTCTAACCTGAGTGCGGCGCGTAATGAGTTGAAGGAAGTGGAGGCTGCTTCAACATCTTATAAGGCCACTCTACAGGCTCTAAGGGATGAATTGAAGAGAGTAAGTGATAAATAGAGCGTTGCAGAGGCGGCCTTGGTGTCGCCGAAAGAGCAAGTACATAAGGCCGAAGAGGAGGTGGCAGCTATGAAGGTGGAGTCTGATGACTTTGAAGCCTTAGCGCTGGGTTGCCTTACTGAATTGGAGCAGGCCATTGTGGCTGAACATCACAATGGCTTTGCTAAAGCTTTAAGGCAAGCGGCCTTGGTTGCACTTATGGCAGATTTCAACAAGTGCTCCGCAGAACAAGATGTAAAAGATGGGAAGCTCATCTCTATTCTCCCTTCCGATTGATGTATTTTTATTTTTGTTTGAATGATGTAAAAGTTTCTTACCCATGTAATTTTTCCTTTTCTTTGAGATAATGTAAATATTCCTATCACCTTTAATGAAGTGGAGTTATTTGCTTAATTTGATGTGTTTTTATACTTTTTCTTTCTTTTACTTGCTTTATTTTTCTAAGTTAAAATCAACATGCAACTGGGCCTAATTAAAAGGGAATGACGAATATATAACAAGATTGATAAGCACCTAAAAGTTAATGAGAAAGGGAAAAGACTTATGCGGTTTAGGGAAACTAAAAGACTCATGCGACTTAGGGAAATAGACGCGAAAACACTAAGTTAACAGGCATGACTTTGGGGAACTAGGATAACAATCAATACTTAGTTAACAGACTCAGAAAGGCCTAAGTCTAAGAAAATCAGTTTAATTCTAGACTCGGAATCTGTTCAATGGAGTGGGTTTGATTCTTATCAGGGCTTCCTAAACTAAGTGTAAAGTGGGATGTAGGGTTAAATGATGAATGTACCTGACATGGAGTCGGCTTCGATGCGGAGTCAGGTACTGAAGGTTTACACCTGAAATTGTCTTCGACACGGAGTCAGATTAGGATTCATAACACGAATTTGGCTTGGTGTAAAGTTCACGACATGGAGTCGAACTTGATAAAGTTCACGACACGGTCAGATTAGAGTTGGTTTCAATGATACAGAGTCGGGTTGGAGTTGGATTCAATGACGCAGAGTCGGATTGTTATGGATTCAACAATGTGGAGTCGGATTAGGGGGATCAACAACACGGAGTCAGATTAGGGGGATCAATAACATGGTGTTGGTTTAAAGTTGGATTCAACGACACGGAGTTGGATTGTTATGTTATGCGTGGATGAATGTTATGTCTGGATGTTTCCCATTCTTGCTTTGTATGCATGTGGGATTTTGGTTTTCTTAGGACAAATGCCATTGCTTCATGCATGCATGAGACGTCTCTCATCCCTGGCTTGTAAGCATGTAGGGGGTTTTCCTTAGGCAAGCAGTGCCGGCTCCATAGCCCTTGATCTTTCCTTGTGGTTGTTTGGGTCATCAGGGCAAACTTGGCTGCTTTGACACTATTCTTTGTGGATTTGACTAGACCTAATGTGGGTCAGGGGTGTTGAACTTCTGGACGGGGCCGCAACGTTCCCGTTTTTGGCCTCTGTGTGGAAAATGTATTCTTTTCTTTTTTATTTGTTCATGTCCTTTTTAGATTCGATAAAATGGATTATGCTGTGTAAAAAAAACAGATATTTGTTGATGAGATAGGTCACAGATATGAGTCCTTCCTAGGGATCTCATTAGATTTTCTTTGGGCATACAAGTTGAGACTAGCCTTTGGCCTAGTGCCTTTGACTAGAGATTGATAACGCTTCCTCTCGCGCTGGATGGTGTCAACTCCTCCATCCTGGAGACTCGGGGATCAACCTTTTGGATTCTTCCTTGGTTAAGCTTTCAAGGGTAGAATAGTTTAACCACATCCGCGTTGACTGGATGTTTGAGCTTCTGCCCTTCAGAGTTGGCTAGGATTAGGGCTCCTCTTGAGAAGGTGTGTTTGACCATGTAGGGACCTTCATAATTTAGATCCCACTTACCTCTTTGATCTTTGGCATTAGGCAGCATTTTCCTGAGCACTAGGTCCCATTCTTTGAATGAGCGGGGTCTCACTTTTTGTCGAAGGCACTCTTGATTCTCTTTTGATATAGCTGCCCATGGCATACAACCATCAACCACTTTTCTTCTATTAAGTTGAGCTAGTCCAGCCGACTCTAGATCCATTTAGCGTCATCCAGTTCGACCTTGGCCATAACTCTCAAGGAAGGTATTTCCACCTCAACTAGGAGGACTGCTTCTGTACCATACACCAGGGAGTAAGGGGTTGCCCCTGTGGACATTCTCACTAAGGTATGGTATCCGTGTAACGCGTAGGGTAACATATCATGCCAGTCTTTGTATGTCACCACCATTTTATATACTATCTTCTTTATGTTTTTATTGACGGCTTCTACAACCCCATTCATTTTAGGACGATGGGGTGTAGAATTGTAGTGTTTGATCTTGATTTGCTCGCACAGCTCAATCATCATCTTATTGTTTAGGTTTGTCCCATTGTCTGTGATGATGTGAGCCGGCAAGCCATATCGGCATATGATGTCTCTTTTGATAAACTTTACCACTACGCTTTTTGTTACGCTGGAGTAGGATGCAGCCTCCACCCATTTCGTGAAGTAGTCAATGGCCACTAGGATATATCTGTGTCCATTAGACGCCTTAAGCTCTATTGGACCAATTATATCTAAACCCCACATGGAGAATGGCCACAGGGATGTTAGATTATGCAAGGCAGATGGAGCCACATGGATGTTGTCATCATAGACTTGGCATTTCATGCATCTTTTTACATATTGGCAGCAATTCAACTCCATTTTAGTTCAATAGTAGCCGGCTCTGAGAATTTTACGGGTTAAGGCATGACCGCTGGCATGGGTGCCAAAGGTTCTGTCATGCACCTCTTCCATGATTCCCCTGGCTTCCTGGTTGTCAATGTAGTAGGTAGGCTCCCTCTTCCAAGTATTTCTTGATGTCATGATACTAGGGTTGATTATCCACTTCTATCTTGTCCTGGTCCAACTGTTGACAATGGTCCATTCTAGATTGATGTCAGATGTGGATGGTCATTTCCTGTCCTTTATTTACTTGGAGCACGGATGGCATAGTTGCCAAGGTATTGACCATTTGGTTTTTGTCCCGTGGGACATAATGGAAGGTGATTTTGTCGAAGTGTTCACACATTTCCATTACATGACTATGATAGAGGATCAGCTTGGCATCACGTGTCTCCTATTCCCCACAAAGCTGATAGATGACTAATGTCGGGTCTGCGAAGACCTTGAGCTCTTTGACTTGGTGCTCCAAGGCCATCGTGATTCCCATGGCACAAGCTCCATACTTTGCCATGTTATTAGTGCAATCGAAGCCTAGTCTAGCTGAAAAGGGGAAGCATTGACCATCTAGGGAGGCCAACACTGTTCCTATCTCATTTCCTAGTAGGTTCGATGCTCCGTCAAACTATAATTCCCATCCATCCAACTTGGATTTAGATTTAGTCTCCACTGTCATGATGTGTTCGTCTAGAAACTCATGCAGAAACGGCTAAGGGTCCAATAAGGGATGGTGAGCCAATTGTTCAGCCAAGGCGCTACCTTTAATGGCTTTCTGGCTTATGAAGACTATGTCGTATTCAAACAAAGCCATTTGCCAGCACGTAATTCATCCTGTCAGTGTTGGTTTTTGAAAGATGTACTTAAGGGTGTCTATCTTGGATATAAGCCACGTAATGTGGGCTAGCATATACTATCTCAACCTTTTTGCTGCCTAGAATAGAGCACAGCAAGTTCACTCTAGCGCTGAGTATCTCTATTCGCAGTCTGTTAATTTCTTACTGAGATAGTAAATGGCTTGTTCTTTCTTTCTAGAGGCATCTAGTTGCCCCAAGACACAACCCATTGATTCTTCTAGCATTGCTGGATAGAGAATCAAGGGCTTCCCTAGTACTGCCAAGACGAGGATAGGAGGTGTTTCCAGGTATTGCTTGACCTTTTCAAAGGCTTCCTGGCACTCCTCATTCCGCTCCATCTTTTGATTCTTCTGAAGGAGTTTGAATATAGGGCTGCATGTGGCAGTCAATTGAGAAATGAATCTGGCTATGTAATTGACTCTTCCTAGAAAACCTTGCACATCGGTCTCGGTTTTAGGAGTCGGCATGTTCCAGATGGCCTTAATCTTGTCCGAATCCACTTGTATTCCCTTCTCATTGACTATGAATCCTAGCAACTTTCCTGCTTTGACCCCAAAAGTACACTTAGCTAGGTTTAACCTGAGCTTGTATTTTCAAAGCCTTTTGAACAGCTTCCTTATGTCTTCCACATGCTAATCCGGCGTCCTCGACTTCATGATCATATCGTCCATGTAGACTTCAACTTCTTTATGCATCATGTCATGGAAAAGGGTCACCATATCCCTTTAATATGTCGCTTTTAGCGTTCTTGAGCCGAAAGGCATCACTTTGTAGTATAATGTCCCCCATGTAGTGATGAAGGTGGTCTTTTCTTTATCTTCTGCTGCCATCCGGATCTAGTTGTATCCGGAGAAGCCATCCATGAAGGAATAGAACACATGTTGAGCAGTGTTGCCTACCAACATGTCAATATGGGGCAGTGGGAAGTTGTCCTTGGAGCTTGCTCTATTGAGGTCCTTGTAGTCAATGTACATTTGGACCTTCCTATCCTTCTTGGGGACTGGCATTATGTTGGCCACCCACTGAGGGTATTTTGCTATAGCCAGGAAGCCTGCATTCCACTGCTTTTCTACTTCCTCCTTGATCTTTAATGTCACTTCTGGCTTCATCTGTCTCAACTGCTGCTGGACCAGCACTGCTTCGGGAATCAAGGGTAGCTTATGTTCCAAGATGGTGCTATCCAGACCTAGCATGTCTCGGTATGACCATGCAAAGACGTCTGCATATTCTTTCAACAGCTCAACTAGCTTTCGTCTCGAGTCTGGTGGCATTTGCTTCCCTACCCGGATCTCCTTTGTCTCCTCTCCTCTGAGGTTGATCATTTCCAACTCTTCGGCTCCTAACTAGAGCTTCGGTCCTTCTTGTTCTAACAACCCTTCGAGCTCCACCAAAGCCTCCTCCTCCATGCCTTCTCCCCCATCTTACCCACAAGATTCGTTAGCGTTATTGGGTGCAACAATTGCCCTATCACTTTGAGGGTTTGTGTTTATACTGCTTTTTCAACGCGTTTTGGAAAGCATGAGAAGGAAAAAAAAGAGAGGAAAAGAAAAACATATTTTAGATGCGCTTTTGGGCTGGATGAATGCATGAAATTTGAATGGACAGCAAGGGAAGAATAAATAAAGAAGAAAGAGATAATGGAATGAACACATCATTTTTTATTCATCAAATCTTTAGAAGTGGCTATTGAGGTCGTGTTTTACATGTATGTTTTTATTTACATTTTCTAGGAAGCTAGTTCAGGTAAAGCTTCGGTTGTTTAGTTGTCCAACTCCTAGTGCATAGGGGAGACCCATTCTGCCAACTTTGGGAGTTAGTCCTCTATCGCTGCGATTTGATCCAGGGATATGATGCCCCTACTGGTGAAGTAGTGGTAGAGGTCTGTCTGTATCTATTTCTTGCTCTAAGGTCTCTGCCCTGGTCTTCCTTCCTTTGTAGGACCAATGTAGCCGAAGTCTGGATCATCCAGATTCTCTTGAAGCGTGATCGGTTTAGCTATGCCGTTGCCTATCAGCATTTTGGCAGCCATGATTGCAGCCTTCGAAGGCTTGAGGCCCCCTACTTCAACTTCAGCGCTAGTCGTTCCCACTATTTCCAGCGTCTGGAAGGAGGTTTCAAGTGCTTCTTCGTCCCTTTCAATATATTCAACGGGGAGAGGCATGCTGATCATCAGTTTCTTTTCTCCCATGATGTTGATTAGTTGCTGGTTAGCTATGAATTTGACTTTTTGGTGTAGGGAGGAAGGTACTGCCCGACGGTGTGGATCCATGGCCTGCCTAAGAAGCAGCTATACGCGGGCTGGATGTCTATCACTTGGAAGGTGATGACGAATGTGGTTGGCCCAATGTGTATGGGGAGAATGATTTCGCCCATCACTTCTTGTTTGGATCCATCAAAAGCCCTTACCACCACCGAACTGGTCCTTAGGGTAGAACCAATGGAGTATAATTTTTCCAGGGTAGCCATGGGCAGGATGTTGAGAGAGGAGCCATTGTCAATTAGCACCCTCGCTATCATGTAGTTCCCATACTTGACCATGATGTGGAGGAGCTGGTTGTGGCTCCTACCTTCTATTGGGACTTCATCCTCGGAGAAGGAGAGGTTACGACTTGTTGTGATATTGTTTATTATGCCCATGAATTTCTCCGGGATGATGTCCTGTGCCACATGGGCATCATTCAGCACCTTAAAGAGTAGGTTGCAGTGACCCTCCGAATTGATGAGCAACGAGAGGTGTAAGACTCGTGCTAGAGTTTTGTGCATTTGGTCTAGGACTTTGTACTCACTATGATGGATTAGTTTGAGGAATTCTGTAGCTTCCCCTTCCATCACTATCTTCCTTGGCCCCTCTGCTGCCTTGTCTTTTCTTTCTGATGCGAGGTCTTTGTTCTGCAAGCCTTCAGGAGCATAAATCCTTCCACTCTGCGTCACCCCTCCTATCCCAACTATGTTATTGATTTCGAGGACTCGGTCTTCTTTTGTAGCTGGAGGTGTTACTTCCTCTAATGGGTACCTCCATGGGACTGCATTATTATTGTACACCGGCTTGGCGGGAACTGAGACCATAAAAGGCACTCTTGGTTGAGGGGGCGAATTATAATAAATTATTAGCGGTTTTGGACGAGAGTTGCCGCTTCCCCCAATATATTTCTATAAGATTGGACTCAGCCTAGTTTTGCCTACTCTGGCGGGATCCTTCCTCTACCCGGCCGGTCGAGTCTGCAACACATTCGGCCTCGCCTTCTTCTTTCCCATTCCTACTGCGTTGATGGTCACGCCTCTATGGGTCGGGAGAGGGTTGTTCTATACATTCGGCCCTTGGTCTTGGAAGCCTAGGTATTCTCCTTCTATAAGGTCTTGGACCTTATGCTTTAAGCTCAACACCTTTTGGTGGTGTGGCCAATGGCCCCATCATGCTAATCGCACCTGGCGTTGTGGTTGTAGCTCCTTGGATCGGGAGGTTCCAGGGGCTTGAAGGGGATTGTTTCTAGCAACTTCTCCTTTAGTAGGAGGGGAAACAACTTTGTGTATGTCATGGGAATCGGGGCCAGCATCCTGGGAGTTCTTCTTGTATTTTGTTGCGATGGCCTAGAGCTGACAGCCGCCTTGCGTCTATTCGCGGCTGATATGGAGGTATGTAAGGTGTTGGTGGTGGGCTTGCGTAGGCCGTAGCTGGCCTTGATCCCTTTAGTTGGATTTGAGTTGGGTATGAGGGGGGATTTCCCCTTCCTTGTGGGAAGACAAGTTCTACCAATACAACATTGGTTTTTCCCTTCTTCTTCTTTGGCGTAGGCTTCTTGGCGAATCCTAGTTGTTGTTTGTCTAGGCAAACTTCCCTCAAAGGATGTCCAACTCAATCCTTTCACCCACCACCACTAGGTCGATGAAGCTGGAGGCGACACTTCTTACCACCTTGTCGTAATAGGGGGGAAGGGAGTGTCTCAATGAATATAGTGACCATCTCCCTTTCTATGGTGGGTAGTTGAAATTGTATCGCCATCTCACGCCACCTCTAGGCGTATTCTTTAAAGCCTTCTTACTCCTTCTTGAGCATGTTTTGGAGCCGGGAGAAATCTAGTGTCATGTCCTCGTTGTACTTGTATCGCTTCAAGAATGCCTCCACCAGGTCCCTCCAAGTTTTGATGTGCCCTCGCTTCAAGTTGACATACCAGCTAAGGGTGGTTCCCGTTAGACTGTCCTAGAAATAGTGGATAAGGATCTTATTATCGTAAATGTATACAGCCATTTTTCTACAATACATAGCCAAATGGACCCTGGGGCAAGAACTCCCTTTATATTTATTGAATTCAGGGGTTTTGAAGTTTGCATGGAGTCCCACATCTGGGACTAAGCACAAGTCCACTACCTCCAGCTCGTATCTGTTTCCCCCTTCTACAACGTGGAGCTGCTCCTCCAATGATTGTCATTTTTCCTCCGCTTAAGGAACCCTTCTTTGGATGACAAAGGGTTGCACCGTTCGTGCCCCCTATTCTGGCCGAGGTTAAGCCCCAGCGGCTTACTGTGCGTGTAGGTCGTGTGGGCCGGCTCCAAAGGTTAGAATTGATTAGGTTCCGCCTCCAACACTAGCATTATTTCCTCCAGTTTGCTCGTACTCCTCAATGACCTGAGGGTCCACTATATTCCAGTTGTATGGCATCCCAAAGGACGGGTCCTCAGTGTTGACGAGTTGAGGACCAGTGGTGTATGTGGGTTGAGCGTACTTGATTCGACTCCCCATGGTCCATTGGTTGGCTATAGAAGCAAGGGCAGTATTGTTCTAGGAGAAGAGTTGGAACATTTGAGACATTTGTTTCTTCAGCTGGCCATTCTCATTCTGTTGTTCCAGGGTTTCCATCTTGTTTTCCATTGCTCTTGACTTGGAACGCATGGCGTACTGATGCTATAACGTTGGATGCTTTCCCTTGCTGGTATCCCAATGCGTATTTTATTAGATGCATTAAATGACTTATGATAATGTTATTCATGAAAAGGAAAGACACAATACAGATTATACATGCTATGCATGTTATGATCACGAGCCATTCAAACATAGAAATGGAAACTTGTTATTATTTCATTGATTGGTTACAACAATGCCTCAAGGAGGCAAGGACAACTTTTTCATTTCATCGTACAACCTTCTATAGAGTTCTAGGAATCAGGTGATTTCAGTTGGGCTATTTAGTGGGTTGACCATGCCTTCGGCTGCACGTAAGCTTTTGGGAATGTCCATGATGGCCTGGTTAGCTAACCATGCCAACTTAATGTATCCGTCCTTCTAGAAAGCCGCCTCATCTTAAGCCTCCTATACTCTGCTCTTGGTGTGGTCAATGGCCTCCAGACATTGCCTCCTCCAGCTGCTTTCCTCTTCTTTCAATTTTTTGATCACGGCTTTGGCCCGTTGTTTCGCCGCAATGGCTCTTTTGCACTCTCTAACAAGCTCAGCTAACCCCTAGCCCCTTTGTTTTTCCAAATGTTCACTATGAAGTTTGTCTCCAATCGACTCTGCCTCTAGTAGGCGAATCTGTTCATGGAGCTGGCCGAGTTGGTCCCTGGCCTTTGTTTCACTTGACCTAGAGTCGGTCGTGACCATTCTCATCTCCTCCTTCTTCACCATAGCTTGGTTCCATTCTATGTCTTTGAGATATTTTTCCTGGGCCGCTGCTTTCGCCCAGCTTTCCTTTTCTGAGCAAGTTGTCTTCCTCTTGAACGGTGTGTGTGATTCGAAAACCCCTAGATCATGTTCTCCATCAAGCCGTGGATCCCCAAATGTCAGTACAGCCCGTTCATGTCTGCACCTAAGCCAGGCTTTATAGTTGGATAAGGCTTCGTAGCTTCGTGGTCCCCATTCTAGTCCTTTTCTGACAACGGTGTTCCAAGCCTACCGAATTTTCTTTAGGCATTCTCTATTCTAAGTCCTTATGTCTGCGTCCTCCCTTTCATTCCACTGTGGGTACCAGCGTATGTATCTTTCTGAAGCATCGTCCAAGCATTTGGTGCATTCGGCTCTAGTCATTGGCTTGATCCAGCTCCAGTTATGATCTTCCATGGGGCACGTGGTCTTCCTTTTACTGTCGAAGAAATGAGTAGTCATCCATAAGTACAATAGAGAGGTGCAACATCTTAGCTCTCTTTCATTCCTCTCATGGTAGTAATCCAGTGTATAGTATGTGTTAGCCAACACCGCTATGACAGGATTCTCACCTCTATCCCTTTTAGCCAAGGAAGCGTCCATAACGAACAAATCTATATGATCTTTTATTTGAGAGAAGAGCACTATGCCATAAACTAGGAGCTCGTAGACGTCCAGGATAGATAGTTCCCTCTAGGTGGTAAGGTAGGGATTTTGCCAAGGGCAAGCCAAGGAGCCTTTCGTACTCCTCCAGTGTGGGGGCTAGCTGGAAATCCTTAAAAGTGAAGCATTTGAGGGGCGAGTCATAGTATTGCGTCAAGGCCAACAGAGCTACTGGATGTACTTCTATTTCCAACAGACTCAGCAGGTTGTCGTATCTCCCCTCGAAGGTTCTACGCCATTGTCGTTTTAGGCAGCTCCCCCAAAGTCGTAAGGACTGGAGGTCAGGGGTCTTGGTTGGGATGGAGCGCAGTTTTCAGATGTAACAATAAGTTCCTAAGTCCATGTTTCTGAAATTTCTCGTGATTAGATATGCTATGCAATACATGTTTTATTTTTCTCTCCCATTTTCCCATGGTGTTTTCTTTTTCTTTTTATGCATGCACTATACTTTCACTCTTGGGGAAGATTGGCCGGGAAGGCCCGACTCCGTGACAACTAATTGGACAGAGTTACACTACTGATTTGGGTTTGGGGTCCATGTCCCTTCCTATAGGTGGTTAGGGCCAGTCCTATGACTTCTAAGGCAATTACAAGTTTCTTTCCATGGCTCTAGGCACACACCTCACCATTGGTCGCTAGAGCTTAGGATCTTCTTCAGGAACCTTCCATAGACAGGAGTAAATCCCAGAGTGTGGTTATGCCCTAAAAGATCACGCTTTAGTTGGATTACCGTAGTCGTCAGTCTAGGGATATACCCCAAAGATGATTACAACTACACATCCATCACTCACTTACACTTAGGCCCGGGAATAGCACCTTCTCAGAATTGGCTGACTGGAAAGTGCCTTTTATTCCCTTTCCTAGAACAATTCTCTTTCCCAGAACAATTCCCCCAAGCAATCAGGAGCACAGTGTAATATATTAATCGTCTACCTTACGGTGCACATGCAGATATAACAATTAACCGAGGAAAAGACCGTGAATGAAGATGCATTAGTAAAGGCTATGTTATCTCATGCAAATCATTTGACCAAGGCTTGACTCTTACATTTAAATATTTATCCCCAATGAAGTCACCATCTGATGCGACCTAAATCGCACCGGGGGCGATTTAGAAAATGGTTGTTTAATGAAAAACGTTTGATTGAAAGAAACATATGAATTATTCACTGGTTTGAAATTCGAAGCCAAATCCATCCCGAGACGGAATCGGCTACACTGAGTCGGTGACGGCCTAGTCAACCCGGGAGGGTCGATGATAAGCGGGTTTTTAGTTGTCTTACATGTCTCAAATAAATACTAAAGCTAACTATAGTATAGCTAACCCTAGGTCGATTCTCTCAAGGACATAATGTGTTAAATTGTGACTAAGTGTAGAAATCAGAGAATCATGCAAAAACCGTTAAATGTTGTGAAATACCGACTTACTGTCGATCGGCTTAAGTGCGATCGGGATAATCTCGATGGGAGGCCAACTAGAATTGTCGATATGATTCCGGCTTAGATAGAAGCGACGGAGTGAGATTGACTCGGTCTCGGACTCTGGAAAACAGTAAGTATGGGGGAATTTTGTGTTTAAGTGCAGAAAATAAACTAAGTGCAAAAAAATAAGCTAAACTAATCTATACTAACTACTATACTAATTCAGAAATCAACACACAACAGTTTACCATTCTTACTTAGAATTATACTCTGAATCAACCTTAGATTCGTATGACAATCGCCGAACATTTGTCCATTGCATACTGAGGATTTACACAATCGCTACCTCATCAGTTGGCACGGAGTATGTACTTGGTTGATTTTAGGTTCTCTACCTAATCAGATTATTAAACCAATTCCAACTAGCCCTAGTCTAACGTGATCTACCTCTAACAATGTGCAATCGCGGCAAGGTTAGCGCAAATTAAAGCACAGGTGATATAATCAAAGTCAAAATTGCAAACTGGTTATATTATTGAAAACAGAATCGAATACAAAGGTGAGAATTCAACATTTTCCAGAGAGTCTACCTTTCATAACGATCGCCAATGGAAGGACGACAGTGATGCACCAGTGATGGCCAGATGTTGAGGTTTTCGTCCACCGGAGTGTGTCGGCTATACCGAGCGATCACCTCCGACAGCTTCCAGCTTCCCAAATCCTGGTCCTATACCTCCTCGATCGAGAGAGACACCTTACTGAAGCTTCGTGTACCACCATGCTAGCTTGGAACGCCTGCAATCACTGACGGTGCTAGGTCTAGAATTCCATTGTTTTTCACACCGAAGACGTGGCCTAGCATGCTTTATTTATACTTTATTTATACACAAGTTGGACAGTTGCGGTGCAGCCTAATCCTAACAAATTACAAATTTGAATTATTGATTACAGATTCCACAATCCTAGGAGATTACAGATTCCTCAATCCTAGGAGATTACAAATTCCTTAATTCTAGCATAATCATATATGCATTACAGATTCCTTAATTCTAGCATAATCATATATGCATTACAGATTCCTTAATTTTAGCATAATCATATTTGCATTCTTGTCGGAGTGATTTTAGCCACTGAAGTCGGCTTTGGCGGGAAGGCTAGTATGGTCGGGACCTATTCTTCTGGGCCGAGACGCTTCAATTGGGTCAGGACACTCTTGGTTGGGTCGAGACATCCTTAGCTTGGGCCTGCAAAATAAATCCACTCTTTTATTAGTTAAAATCCTCATTTTATCACAAATTTATATTTTTCCTATTTCTTGGCCCATAATTTGAATCTAAACTAAGACAAGACTCTTAATCACTAAAAAGTCTTAATAATACCCATCTTAAGTCCTTGTGAGGTGTATAAAATATGACTTATCAGTGGACCGGTCCTGATCCGGCTCAGATAGGAGTTGCCACCAACATTTAAAGGTACGTCGGAAACCCGGGTGTGGATAAGGCAAATTTTGCAGCAGAGAGTCCGGGTAAGGAGTCTGTTACGCGTGGGAATGACATGTCATCCCAACCATCTACAATATGGTAGTTACCCTATGAATTGCATGAGATATGATAACCTTTACTTACTGCATGTGTTTGAAGGGATTTGGGATGCTTGGAGTGCATAACTTGATAAGAGTGTGCCTCTTGCACCTACGTACCTCTCCTAGCTTAAAGGAATCAAAGTTCATGTAGTTCTGAATGCATGGGGGCGAATGTAGAGTCAAACTTTCCATTAGACGTCCTAACTCAACGGTTTTAATACACGCGAACTTTCCATTAGGTGTCCATAAGGATTGGAGTAGGCTGAACTATCCATTAGGTACTTAGCTTTCAACAGGTTTTTGAACTAAGGTCGAGACTATCCATTAGGCATCCAAATCTTGAGTGATTGGTAGGATGAGTGTTTGGGTAGGGATGCTAGGCCAGACCAAGACCGCCTCCGAGCTGGGTGCATGAGTAGACTCGAAGTCAGATGAAGTCGTTTTGCAGGATGCTTTGGTGAGGGGAACCGAGACCGACTTGGTTTCGGATCACAATAAGCTACATGCCTGCCATCTGAAGTGTTATTGACTTGGTTCCAGGCTGGAGTAGGCTACATGCCTGCCATCTAGAGCATGATAAACGTGTTTTACAATCGTCTTACACGCATTAAATAAACTAAAGTTAACTATAGTATAGTCAACCCTAGGCCGAATTCTCTCAAGGACACAGTGTGTTCTATTATGACTTTATTTGAAAATCAGGGAAATGCAGAAAATGATAAGTGTGGAATTGCTGACTCGTGCTTTGCCGAGACGGGTGCTGACTCGATCTCGGCAGAGCACAGACTCGGGAAGACGCGACAAAGTCGGACAAGACTCGGTTTCGGACGGACGCGATGGAGTCAGAATAGACTCGATCTCAAATTGAAATGTAGGAAATAGGGTGGTTTTGGTTGTAGAGAAAGTAAATACAAGAATTAAACTAGGTATTAAAGGAAATGCAATCTAAACTAGACTAACACTGTTGCTACTATTGCATTCATACTGAGTCCCAATAAACAAGTCGGTTCCACGTTTTTACCCGAGATTACATCTCTGAATCAACCTGAGATTCTTATGATGATCACCAAACATTCATCCATTGCCATACCGAGGATTTACACAATCGCTACCTCATCAATTGGCAGGGATTAAGCTCGGGGTTCATTTTAGGTTCTCTAATCGATTACCTAAGTTGTTAAACTGGTTTCGATTGGCCTAGTCTAACATTGGTCTACTCAACAATGTGCAATCACAACATAGCAAAGCAGATTAAATGCAAGATTCATAATCAAGAGATAAGCAATAAAAACTACTTGTATTATTGAAAACATAATGCAAACACAGGGCATGAATTTAATGGTTTTGTCTTCTACAACAATCGCCATGAAAAAGCGGCTATGATTCACCGTCAATAGTCAAGATGTTGAGGATTGGGTCCATCAGAGTACGTTGGCTAACCAATCAATCCCCTCTAACAACCTTCGGCTTTCCAATTCTTGACCTACACTTCCTTGATCGAGAGACACACCTCTAAAGCACCATGCACCACCATGTGTGTTGGATGTGAGAGCAAGAGAATGAAGTGTAAATGAATATGGAATTAGGTCTAAAATTAAGCACCCCTACGACATGCACGAGGATCCTATATATACAAGAGTAGATTCCTTATGGCGCACGCTAAACCCTAATTAACTTCCCTAACATAATTACAGGTTTTGAATTGCCTATTCTACCCCTCTAATGATCTTCCTTACGCCGCAAGCTTCTTTTAGAAGTGGCGTGACAGCTGAGCTGGATTTAGCTGACATGAAAGCGCCTAGGCTGGTCAACCTGATTGGGTCACTACACTTGGGCCGCTTTGCTCCTTTAGGCCATTGAGCTGCAGAGTCATCCGATTCGGGAGGGAGTCAGTCTGGCCGAGACGACTTCTCCTGGACCGAGACTCTTCATTGATAGGCCGAGATGTCCTTTACTTGGCCTGCAAAATGAATCCAATCTTTCTTCAGCTAAAATCCCCAAATTAGCACAGAATTATACTTTCCCTATTTTTAGGTTCATAATCTGAATCTTAGCTAAGATGTGATTCTTAGTTACCAAATGATCTCAAAAAGTATCCATCTTAAGTCCTTGTGAGGTGTATAAAATATGACTCATCAGAGCATCATAGTGAGTATGAGTGGGGGTTTATGACATGGTTAGAACTTTGGACAAGGCGTTTACCTGGTATCTGAAGTGCTATTGGTACCTTTGCTCTCAACTGGAACTCCTCTGTAACACGTTTTTGCAGTCGCTAGTTACTCAACAATTCCCCCATAGTTGCACCTTCAGCTTCACTCTTCAATTCTTTGGCCCCAAGTTCTTCACAGTTGGGCCTTTTATAGTATTTGGAGGGTGATTAGGGTTCACACCAAATCTTGCCACGTGGAGCTGCCCCAACCTTCTGATTCAGTTTGTTAGCCTTGGCAATCTTCAGGTTAATATTCTTTGGATCCCACGCCCAATCGTGGCACGCTCTCCCTAGAATCGCGGTGCGTTCTTCGGGTAGTGGCTGACCTGGCATCTTCTCTTGTTGTGATTGGCGAGGATCTTCATTCTGTTGGGATTGGTGGGGTCCTATGTTCCCTTGACATGGCTTCATCGAGGGAGCCCTTCTTTTTGAAGGATCTAAGAGCCTAGGGCCTCTTGGATATGTGAGGTGATTCTCCCTTGCTGAGGTGGCTGATTCTACTTGAATTCGCTGACCTGGCCAACTTCGTCAGCATTGAGCTGGAGATACTGAGTCCCTTTAGAACTATGTTGGGCTAGTTGGGGCGTCGAGTCAGATGGCCTCTTTCTTCAGCAGGCTGATTCGGCTCTTGTCTCTTGGGCCTTATTTGGGTATTTATGGCCTGGCAAACCCACCTAAGAATTTTTCCCTCGTGTTGGGTTGGTATTGGACCAGATAGATTTGGGGTCCTACACAAAGCAAGACCCCATCCTACTTCACTTAGCTTGTGGGGAGGAGAAATAGGTATTCGTGGGCATAATAATATGGTACATATGATGGAAATATTAATTACATAATGCAAGTTGGTTAGGGGAGAAGAATCATGAGTGTACATGGTTATGGGTAATGAAGATTGCATTAGGTTATTAAGGTGGTCAGGGGTCATTGTGATCTTAGTCCACTTTTCAGGAATTTACCTATCATTCAAACAATTGATCAAGACTTATGATCTCTAAGTGTGTATGACGAGCCAACATGCAACAAAATGTCATGTGTTAAGACCTGGGTGCAACTATGTTTCCTACTAGAATTGTGTAAACACACAATTGTATAAGCATGTAGTAAATCTTGAGATTTTGTTAATTGATGAGGTTTTTGTTTTTTTTTTTTTGTCTTTGGACCATATGTCTAACATGCTAGTCTAGTACTACTTTTGTAATTGCTTCTAAGATAATATTATTTAATCTAATTAGAGATGGAAATAAGTGTTTTTTAATTTAATATTTTTTAGATAATTTATAATGAATTTTATAAGATTATTGTACAAAAATTAGTACTAGTTTTGGTATAAAAAATTAAAATAAATTTTACAAGGAGTAAATTCATAATGTATTATTTAAATAATTATTATTACATTATTTTAAATTAATCTTACAAAAAATAATTTTTTAAAATTTATTTTTGAATTTTAAGCAAAATGAGGTTATTTAATGGAAAAAAATAAAATAAGGGACAAAATGATCATTTTGTACTTTATAAACTTAATTCATATTTAGAATGGTGTATGGATTAATTATCTTTAATTTATAGTTTTGTTTAGAACATAAGGGTATTTTGGTAATTTCTAATTTTATTAATATTTTAATTTCATAAATACTTAGGGTTTGTTTGATCTTAGAAAATATTTTTTATTTTCATTTCTTATTTTCTTTTTTTAAAAATAGTTTTCATTTTCAATTTTTAAGATTTAAAAAGCATGTTTAGTATAATATTATAATTTTCATTTTCTTAAAACTAGAGGTGAATTCGTCAGACCCACATGCATTTTATATTTAATGAATACAATTTTTAGTATTTTTAAAATAAAATTTGTTGTTTAACAAAATTAAAAATATAAAATATAAACATTTATTTTAGATATTACTGAACTTTATTAATCATTATAATTTTTTTCAATAAAATTAAGCAGCATTACACATGATTAATAGTAATAATTTGAATTATCTTTAAAAGGTAAGCAATCATAAAAATAAAATACAACATTAGTAACTTTGTGGAGAAATTAGCATTTTATGAACAACATTGTTATCTAATAATTTAGGACATGAAAAGAATCAAATGATGTTGCTCGACATCCCTTGCGCATTGGTTTAACATACTTAAGATGAAATTATTTGGTATTCTAAATATTATTTTTTTATTTTTTTCTATTCTTCTAAGTTACATATTTCATGCAATTACGATTTTTTTATTAAATTAATTTGTTCTAACAGTTATGTTAATAATCTATTTCTATAAATAGTGGTCATTATATTTTATTTTATTTTATTCGATTAATTTTTCTAATCATTATACTAATAATTTAAATTTATAAACGTTATCCTTCTCAAGTTTAATTCTATAGTTAATTTTTTATTTGATAAATTTGTTAAAACTTTAATTAAAATAATAAATTAAGAGACTCAAATATAATTACTTGGTGTTTTAAAGGTTACTATTTTATTTCTTCCATTTCTTTTATTTCTTCTATTCTTTTAAATTACATATTTCATGTAATTACGACTTTTTTATTCAATTAATTTGCTCTAACAATATGTTAATAATCCGTATTTATAAATATTATCATATTTCTATGATTTATTAATTCCATAAGATATAAGTAGTGGTTATAATTCTTCCTTTTATTTTATTCAATTAATTGTTCTAATCGTCATGCTAATAATTAATAAACTATCCTTTTCATGTTTAATTCCATAGTTAATTTTTTATTTGTTATAATTTTAATTAAAATAATAAATTAAGAGACTCAAATGCAATTACTTGGTGTTTTAAAGGTTACTATTTTATTTCTTTCATTTCTTCTATTTCTTCTATTCTTTTAAATTACATATTTCATGTAATTACAACTTTTTTATTCAATTAATTTACTCTAACAATATGTTAATAATCCATATTTATAAATATTATCATATTTCTATGATTTATTAATTTCATAAAATATAAGTAGTGGTTATCATTCTTCATTTTATTTTATTCAATCAATTGTTCTAATCTCCATGCCAATAATATATATTTATAAATATTATAGTTCTCAAATTTAATTCCATAATTAATTTTTT
The DNA here is from genome assembly GCA_025330945.1 of Mucuna pruriens. Classification (NCBI taxonomy): domain Eukaryota; kingdom Viridiplantae; phylum Streptophyta; class Magnoliopsida; order Fabales; family Fabaceae; genus Mucuna; species Mucuna pruriens. Next base: position 56,404 of record JAENHJ010000080.1, read on the forward strand.
ATAACTTTTATTTTTAATTAAAAAATTAAATTACAACTTTGTATTCTAAAATGCTATTACTTGGTATTCTAAAATTTACTATTTTATTTCATTTATTCTTGAAAATTACATACTTTGAGCAATTACAACTTTTTTATTCAATTAATTTGCTCTAATAGTTATATAAATAATCTTTATTTATAAATACTATCTCATATCTTTTATTTATTAATTCCATAAGATATAAGTAGTGATAGAAGATTTGAACTAATTCATAATTAAAATATTATTATATTTTAAAAATAAGTCTCCCAATATATGAGAATTAAAAAATAATAAATTTGTAAATAATATATTTAAAACCCACTATGCATTTAATGTCTAACTAAATAAATATGTAAAGAATGAATTGACTAAATTATCCTTATTTTGGAATGGAATAATTGTGCCAAGACTTTGCTTTGTTATATTCGTGTAATTAAAACTTTTTTATTCAATTAATTTTTTCTAATAATGATGTTCATAATTTATATTTATAAATATTATCTTATTTCGTTTATGATTAATTTCATAAAATATAAATAGTGGTAGAATTTTTGAACTAATTTATATTTAAAATATTATCATATTAAATACACTTTTTTCAATATATATGAGAACTAAAAAAATTGTAAAGAGTGTATTTAAAACCCACTATGCATTTAATATCTAAATAAAATAAATAAATAAAATATGTAAAAATGAATTGACTAAACCATCCTTATTTTGGGAGGAAAAAATTGTGCAAAAACTTCTTTACTTTATTACATAAAAGATAACTTGAGAAAAGTGGTATAAGCTTTTTTTTAACCTCCTTCAAGAGTGGTAGAAGATTTTTTGTAATTGCTCTAAGATTTTTGTAATTGTTTAATGTCACACCATGTGTTTATCAAAAACACGAAAAACAACAATTTTTTATTTTTTGATTTGGGTCTAGTTTGAGAAACATTTGTTTTAAAAAATGTTTTCTAAATCTGAACTAAGCACATTTTCAACTTTATTTTCTATTTTCTTTGAAAATGAAAATAAAAAATATTGAAATCAAACGGGACCTTAATTATTAGAAGAAAATTCACAAATTTTAAAGTTAAGTTAAATTAATTTAAAAAAACAAGTGAAATTAATTTAATATCTTACATAATATATAATAACGTACGTTATTTGTCGTAGATAGAAAACTTTGAACATGGAAAGAAAATCCTGTTGATAATAGAGGTTGTTTGATAGGTCCTTTGCTTATCAGAGATTGTTAGTGAGACCTTTGCTTACTACCTATAAGGGTTGCTTGGTGAGATTTTTACAATGTAGTTTTGATTTCAAAAATAACCCAAGTACCTAATAAAGACATCATAATGATCATTATTTGAAAAAGATATATATGCATTCATGCATGGGTGTGTGGATGTTACTGTGAGCGAGTGTTCACGTAAGTTGAGGTTTTTTGGTGGGACCTAAACCTAGTACAAGAACTACTAGTGAAGGCAATTGCAAATCATATGTCATGATAAGTCATTCTTATGTATATCTGTCATAATAAATCACTACTTCATTTTTTAGTTTTTGTGTCACCTAATGGTTTATAGCATGTGCTAGTTCATAACCCCTTGGTCTTTACTACTATTGTATTGTGTTAAAGGACATGTCTACATTGATCACTTGAACATTGAAAATCTTCATGAAGTCGAGCATGCTTATATTGCACTATTGCACTATTGTTATTGTTTCCTTACTTGCTATATATATATATATATATATATATATATATATATATATATATATATATATATATATATATATATATATATATATATATATATATATATATATAAATAAGAGGGAATAATTAGAAGAAAATGAAGGTATGTAAAACATGAAAAATTTACACATTTTTGTAAATAAATTACTAAGTTTTAATTAAGATTAAACTTTTTTGTGATTATATTGATTAGTGTCATGTAGCATCAATAGGTCGTTACATTTGTGGTATCAATGTGTCATATCTTTTAGAAATGAACCTATAAGAAATAAGATCATTGTTGGTTTATTGTTTGTTGGGAAGTTATTTCTATAAAGAAATAAATGATATTTGTTAAGTTAATGTGCTTTTTGTGTATTATTTTTAAATGAAATAATTATTGTTGAGGCTTACCTCTAATGTTTGTTTTTTAATGTTGTTTGATCTTGTAGGATCACAATGAGGAGACTTGGCACCATTGAACCTCCAACCTTACTTCTTCTTGTTCTTACCTAAATTACTTGCACCCTAAAGATGATAGTTGTTGCAATGGCTCAATAAAAGTCTACTATATCCTAACAACATGCCATTATGACTCTCGACAACACTAGATTGTTATGGCTCATCGTAAGGATACTCGAGTTATTGTACCTCTTGAAATTTAGGGATTGGTTAAATTTAGGAAGAACAACCCTCTATAGTTTTGAGGGGAGTTAGATATGGATGCATGTGATCTATGGATTTGGAAAATGGAGAAGATTTTAGTCTTATGGATTTCTTAGATGATTGAAAAGTAATGTATGCTACATACTTGTTAGTTAAAGGCGGGGTAATAATGGCAAAAAAATCAACCTATGATGGAATCATATAGGGAGTCTATCACCTAGGATAATTTCATAGAGCGTTTTCTAGGGGAGTATTTCCTAACTAATGCAAGGCATTTAAAAGAGATGGAATTTTTTGAAGTTTTGCCAAGGCAACATGATCGTTAACGAGTACGTGATGGAGTTCAAGTACCTATACATATTTTATTCCTAGGTGACATTTGAGGAGTGAAGATGTTACAATTTTTAAGAAGGACTGAAACACGAGTTGAAAAGGATGATCATCTCCATGGAGATTAAGGAGTTCCACATTCTAGTGGAAAAGTGCAAGACTATAGAGAGATTGGAAGGTAGTGGCAGCAAATTCATGAAGACACATAGAGCTGGATCATCTAGAACCAAGGAGGGATACCATCAAAAGAAGTCATACAACTGACCTTAAGAACAATAGAGGCACAAGCCTAACTAGCAATAGAGGCAAGGGTCTTAGCTACCAAGAGCACCCCAACTACATCTTAAATGGGAAGACAAAGAGTCATATGTTTCAAATGGACTATAAATTTAGTCATGCTTCTTATCTAACACCCCTACCCATTATCATAGAATGATAAGACAAATGAGTTACAAATTTAGTCATGTTTCTTATCTAACACCTTTACCCATTATCATAGAATGATAAGACAAATGATTATAAATTCAATCATGTTTTATGATAATATGAATGATTATAAATTCAGTCATGCTTCTTATTTGATACCTTTAATTATTATCATAGAATGATAAGACAAGTGGGATAAAATTTAGTCATGCTTCTTATACCTCGTCACCACTATAAACTTCAAAGAAACACACATACACATATATATGAAAAACATGATGCAAGATATGAAAATAAAGATGTGTTTTATGTTATTAATTGCCTTATGTTTGTTATTATCAACATCCAATTCAAGACAAATTGATTATTCTTGCATGCAATATTGCAAATATTGGTGTTAATAGTAAAGATCAAGACAACTCCTTTAACTTTGTAATATTAGTCTTTCATTTCCTCTTGACCTATATATTAAGTGTAAATATGGGTAGAGAAATTGACTACAGAATCTCAAAGTTGTATGTCTTAGTTCTCCTCCGAAGGAGATATTAAACTCCTCGGATTAGTTGTGTATTAGTTGATTTGTTTTATGTTGGTTGTATCTGAATGAGAGATTAAACTCCCTATATTAGTTGTGTACATTAGTGAGATTTGTTATGTTAGTTGTCTTTAAAGGGGAGATAAAATTTCCTTAGTCGTGTACATTAGTGTGATTTGTTGTGTTGGTATCTGTGACTCGACAAGATAGTAACATCATAATAAAAATTAAGTCCAATAACTCAAAACTTAACTAATATATCAATATTAACTGTAAAATAATATCAAATATATTTAACATATGTTACTATCAAGTGCCTCAAAAATGCTCTATGAATAATCCAAACAGAGGAAGACATTATGAGCCATACATGTACAAGGAAGAAAGGATCATCAATAAATATTTACCAAAAATACCAAAACTAGTTTACATTCAGTATCTTAAAAACATGGTAGAATAGTTATGTATGCATAGAAGATATTTTAGTTTTTCATTTATTTTAATTAATAATTTTCGGAGTTAATTTCGACCATCGCAAGTATTAGATCATGTGATGTGATAGAAGCAATACTACTATTCTCCATGTTGGTAAAGAATTTGAATCACTTTTTTTTATGTCAGCACGGGAGAGAGTATTAAATGATTAAATAATTAAATAATTTATTGTAAATTTAAAATATAATTTTAAAAATAATTTTATAGATAAATTGAATATCTACTAAAAACAATGTTAATAAATAGACCACATAATTTTCTTGAATGTATTATATATAGATTAAATTTTTTAAATGTATTTTTAATAAAATGGGTGTGGATTAATCCATCCAATATAATTTGACTAAAAATTTATTCAATTCACCGGTTTGTTACCCCTTCAAAAAATAGTCTTACTTTATATATTTCTTTACAAGTTATGCCTTCTAAAGATGTCTGATACACGAAAATTTTTTGCTTATCCAGGAATTATTTGGGAATGTTTAGGTATATTTGATTTTAATAGAACTTTTTCATGTATATAATTGATTTTTTCAAAAATATTCTTTTAGAAAAATAATTTTATTAGATAAATTTATGTAAAATGTTATTGTTAAAATATTTTTTATAAATTTTAAAATTATAAGTTTGGACAAGTTTTGTTGTAAAAATATTTTTTATAAATTTTAAAATTATAAATAATATTTTCTATTTAACTTTAGCATGACAAAAAATTTTATTCTCTGGACTTTAATTTTTTTTATAGTTTCTACTAAAAAAAATTTGAATATTGAATTAATAATATTATTAACTATTTTTTAATTAATACCATAAAATTTTTTAAAGAATTAAAAAACAAAAAATACTTAAAGATATAACATTTAATATATTAAAAAATATTTAAATAATATATTTTATATAATAACTTTATTTTTAAAATTGTATTAAGTATATTAAAAATATTTATTAATATTTATTATTTTTAAATATAGCTATTTATCATCTTTAATAAAAAAATTATTTCTAAGTTTATAATTATGTTAAATGAATTAACAAAAAGATCTCGTAATATTTTTTAAGCATTGAAACTTTCATTCCTACATGGAAAGTTAGATTCCCACCTTCTAGCACAAAAATATTTTTGTGAGAAACTTATCCAAAAAACATTAAACATCATTTCCTAGGAATATTTTTTAAAATAGTATATTAAACGTGTCAAACCAACGTTCTTCCTTTCGTATTCCTGAGAAACTAAACTTCTTCATCGCTTCCCAAGTGTATTCTAAGAAAAATCAAAATTTAATTCACTAAAACACTTTTTTTTTTCTAAAAACAAGTGTATGTAAACAAACATGCCTCATAATAATTTATTAAACATATATTCACTTTTTTTAAAAAGAAATATTTTAACTTGTTAAAATAATCTTCCAAGAAAAAAAACAAATAGGTATTCGATAACAAATCTCAGTTATGAGAAGTGCCTAATAACCACATGGCCAAGAATGTTGGTCATTTCATTGACCTTAACAATGTGCTTAGTCCAAATACACATTTAACAACTCTGCCTTTAAAGTTACAAATTTGCAACAGTCACAAATGTAGTCTCTGGCCAATTAAAAATCTAACAACATTTCAAGATCACAACTTAGGTAAAGGAACAGTAAAGAAATGGCAATTATAAATGCAATTTTATTTACTCTACTCAATATCAATCATATAGAAGAAATATTTTGCTCCCCCTTGTCACCTTCTTCCACCATTCCCAATTGCCATCATGTTCAGATGGGGGCATTGAATGCCAAATTAATTAACATAAGTCATAATGATAAATAAACCTATTCATGTTTCTTCCCTTTGAAACTTCCCTTGGGGATTTTGCTGAGCACACTAGCATCCAGATTCCGATACTGATTTTGCATTTGACCAAAGACCTTGTACACAAAGTTGTCAACTTCATCCTCATACTTCTCATAGAAAATTGGTAGTGTATGTGCCGCAACAAAACCTTGGAGCAAAAAAGTTTGTCTCAGCAATCACGTATAACGTGAACAATCAATCATTGGAACTTTGAAGAGGAGTTGTGTGATTGTTAGGCAAAAATAGATCCACAAAACAATATACATAAACTTTGGCCGATATTTGTTTGGCTAAAATATAATTTTGATTCCTTTTCTGAATTTTTTGTTTCAGTTTGATACCTTAAATTTATAAATTTTCACTTTGATATCTTAAAGGGCCTCTATTGGATCAAGTTAATCAGTTTACCACAGTAATATAGTCAACATGGTAACAAGTAATTAATGGTGAGAGATGCCATGTGAAATGGACATTTGTCATGTTAGCCAACATTAACACTTTTAACGCAAAAAGCTGACGGTAAAACCATTTTGATATAACAAAGACACTTTAAGGGACCAAGGTGAAACTTATTGAACTTAAGAGATCAAACTGAAACAAAAAATTTAGATGAGAAACCAATATTATATTTTAGCCTATTTGTTTAAACAAGATTCAGTTCCTGTCTTGAAATGGCATTTATCATAAAGCACTGACTTCACTAGGTATGCTTTTGTTGTAGTTCGCTATGTTACCATCAAACTTAAATTCCTTCACCCCTGCCCTCAAATATATCTCAAACTGTTTCCCATTGTTTATGCTAGTTGTTTCAATTATCACTACTTTGCATCATGAAGTTAAGGTTGACTTTTAGAGTCTATTTGAATAAACTTCTCTATGAACAGTTATAGAAAAATAACAAAAAGAAAATGAAATAAGTTTTTTCATAAACTAAAATTAGCTTATAAATTAGTTAAAAATTAGCTTTTGAAAAAACTAATAAGAGAGTTTCCACACAATAGCATATGTATAAGCTAATTTTACTTTATAAAGAAATTTATTTTATTTTTATTTTTTATTTTCTACTCCTACTATACTACAAGTCTATCCAAATAGACCCTAAACAATTTCAACTGCTTAAGTTTTGTGGAGAAAAGATTTCATGGTGTTAGTTGAATCATAATAGTACACTTTTTCAAATTTGTAGATCACTGCTGTGGGGTCTAGGGAAGATCAAATGTATGTATTATACAACCTTGCCCCTATGAGTAAACAACTAGAACCCATTACAACTAGGTCATAAGGCAGTAATCTTAATAATATACGCAAAAATGCAGGTCAATGTATGAATCAAAGAATAATGGATCTATCAAAAGAACCAAAAAAAGCAGGTCTCTCACCAATATAGATGACAGATATAAAATTGCACCAGCTCCCGATCACAGCACCAGCGAACAAACTTCCTACAACCTGGGGAAGTTTTGGCCATTGATCACAAATTCCATGGAAATGTACATGTAATTTTTCTTTGCTAGGTAGAAATAAATTCGTTGAAGATACACAAATGGTTAGAAACAAGATGCAAATGGTAAAGTAGAGGAATTCAAATTCGCTGCAGTTAGTTTTTTAATGTTACACAACCAGCAAATTAGAATTGTTGGATGAATATGAGTCATTTGATCTTCATCCAACAGTTCTGATTCGCTGGCTGTGTAAATGTGTGAAGAAAACTGACTTCAACAGATCAAGAAAAAACAACATATCCATTTATTTTATTCACCAAAATTGCAATTTTTTTTCCTAAATTCAGTGTATACCATCCCGTGTAGTGGTCTTCAGCTTTTTCCCCCTCCCATACTCCCCTATTTGGTTCCAAATCTATGATTTTCTTGCAAAATATGTTCATATCTCTGGTGACAACATATTGAAGCATTACCACGTAACACACGATTATAGACAGCTTTAGAGAAATGACTTTCACAAACTACTGCTGCATAAGGTTTAGTTTACTTGAAAGTACCCACAATCTCAACCAACTTATCTTTCTCTATATGGCATGGTTAATTAGAATTATTGTTAATTCTAAATCTATATTTTGATAGTTTTATATTGGGCAAAATCTAAATTCTATATTGGCTAGATAGAGCTTAAAATTTTTTTTATAAGTGAAGGGTAACTCTCACTTCTTAAACTAGTTTTTACATATTAAGATGGTATTAAAACTTATCCTAAATTTTCTATCAAATCACCCACCAAATTATCTATGCATCAAGTTCAATAGTGCCAGACATGAAGGAATGTATTTGGAAAATCCCAGTTCCACATATCATGCCCACAAAGATTACGTCTTAAAATAGGGTCAAACTACAATGGAATGTCTTAACTGAATTTGGTTCCCAGACTTTACTAAAGCTATCTTAGTGACTCTAAAAAGTAGCTTTTATTTTACTAAATTCTAAGGTAGTATCAAAGTCTATCCTAAAACTGTTATCAGATCACTCATCAAGTTCAATAATGTTGGGTACGAGGGGGTGTATTAAGAAAAATCCAAGTTCCACGTATCATGTTTATGCCTTAAAATAGGGTGAAACTACAATGGAATGTCTTAACTGAATTTAGTTCCCAAGCTGTACTAAAACTATCTTAGTGACTCTAAAGTGGTTTTTATTTTGCTGATGTAGCATGGAATATCCTGTGTTTGGTAACCGTGTGTTTGGTAACATACGTGGACCCAAAGCATCTTGCAGTTATTATTGTGATGTTTATGTGATTATACACTAAATATGATCCTTGAAGATGAATCAAACATGCACTAAATATGGTAACAATCTATGGAATATAATGTTATAATGGAATCACACAGCATTTCATTACTGTTGTCAACATCAGACCAATATAGAGCCTACCAAATAAGAAAAGATCAAAAAGCATTTGCCATGACAAATGACAACTATAAATAGCGTAACTATGTAAAAAGTATGTAGAAAACTTGAATAAGGAATTAATTGAAAATCAAGCAGAGGCAAACACAGATGTCAGAAACTAAAGATTTGTTTTCCCTTAAAAAACATGATTTGGGCTTGACTTCAAATAATAAATGACAATATTAAAGTAAATGAACATGAATGCAAACATACAATAAGAAACTGCTTCAAGTTTCCTCCACAAGCAGTATCTTGAAGAAACCTCAAGCCCCTGTTAACCTCACCACCAACTACAGTTGCAATATTCACAAAGAGTTCCTCTGGGAGAACAAGGCGGGGTACATTAGATGGTGTACTGTCAACATAAAGAACAAATCATACTTAACTAAAGCTGTAAATTAAATTGAGTAACAAATCCACGTAAGATCTGTTCAGGTAAACTTCTTCATAAACACTTATAGAAAAGGAAAATGGGAAGCAAAACTAAGTAAGTTTCTCCATAAGCTTCTTCATAAACTAAAATTAGCTTATGTATAAGCTAACTTATAGAAGCTCTTTCATATTAACTTCTCCAAAATCTAATTTTTAGCTTATGAATAAGTTACTTTTCGTTTATGAAGAAGCTTATTTCATTTTTCCTTTCTATTTTCTTCTCCTATAAGTGTTTATGAAAAAGTTTACTCAAATAGGCTGATAAACTAAGGAAAATAAAAAGATGTAAAGATGCATGAATAACCTGTTAAACATGCCAGAAGCATTTGACCATAGAAACTGTGCAAGCATGACAAGAACCAAAGCAAAACATACTATAGTAAGAAAATGATAGTTAAGCCATTCAAAAAGCACCCATACGACCGTCGCACTAGTTAAAACACTAGCAGAAATCTTCTTGTTCCTCCATAACAAGACATCCGCAGCTATGACATTCAAAGGCACACAATAAAATTATTCAAATGATTTAGTTGATGCCAATGCTGTACATTTTACAACAAATTGACTATTAATAATACCATACATTTTCCACCCCCTAAAATATGGTGCACGGGTTTCTGGCGTCCAAACAATCTATTGATCTGGGAACTCACTGAATCTGACTTCTCTCCCTCAAAGAATGATCCAGTTTTTTTCTTCTCAACAAATGTGTCCACAAGGTTTTCAATAAGGTTCTCAGCTGTGATTTTGTCAGACATTGTTCCTGAGCTAAGAACCATCAAAAAGAACATTATCAAAGACTGTACAAGATAGCTCTTATACCAAGCATAAGTCTGTCATTATTGATATCATACATGAGAAAAACCAACACATAATGTACAAGGTTCAATTTTTTTTTCTGAGGCATAACATGAGAAATGATCATATTGCTAACTTTAAATTAATAATTCATGAATTAATACTACTTTTTCTGGTGTAGACACACAGGTATCCTATATAGAAGGCAATTCTCCTCAAGTCGGATAGGACCACTATGAGAAACAAAACTCTTCCTATGAGTATTTAACGTTGTTGTATACTCAGCCCTCGAACTTAAAATTCATGAATTAACGCCACTGTTACAACCATCCAACACAAAATTCTTGTTGTCACAGACAAACATAGCTAGCAAATAATTGATTTAATCTTTCTGCATTTAAAATTCATCAAGTTTTCAACAGTATTCAGTCATTGAGTGTTAGGCTCATTTTGTAATCATTATCAATGGATCTTAACTTCTTAATGTTTCCAGTAGATAATTGAGTTTCTCAGGTAATTCCTTTTCTTTTCACCCTTTCCTTTTCCATTTTTGTTAGATATAGAAGTTATTCCTTGCTTTGCATGCAACAGCTGAAGCACTTGGATTGATTTGGTCTGTGCATGATATAAATCTTTAACCAAGTACTTGATCAGTATTCCATTCTGCAAATCAAAGCTTAAATTCCTCTGTCATAACTCATAACAGAACCCTTCAAAGCCTGTAATTCCTTTTGTCTTCAAATCCTAACGCTACACTTCTTTCACAATTCCTCAAGTTTGTGGAAAATGTGTTTTTTAGTCCATGGTCAAGGTCCTATACTTTTATATTGATGAATTTAGTCCTCATACTTTAAAAAACATGTAAATTTAGTTCCTTCTAATTTTAAAAAACACGATGAATTCTTATAGATTAGAGACTAAATCCACATGTTTTCTTGAGAACCAAATTCATTGATGTAAATTTATAGGAATCTTGAACACGTTTGATTGAACATACAAGGACTAAAAACACATTCTTTCCATTTTTAACTATAAACATCCCACACTTCATTCAGTAGAAAACATTGTTTCATAAAAGTAAATAAACCTCAATCGCTATTACAGTAACCAAGATTCTGAAACAACAAATCCTATTAAGGAAAATCAACCACCCAAAGGGACAGTGAGAAAGGACATCTAAAAGTTATAACCAAACCACTGAAATAAAACAAAAATAGAAAAAAAAAACACAAAAGAACTCGCTTCTGCATATAAATAGCCAGAAAATAAAAAAGGGTTAATCCAGTAGAAGAAAGAAAATTGGAAGAAATTAATATGGATGCATTTACACAAGGGCCCATAACAGAATTACAATCCAAAAAGCAAAAAGAAAAAAAGGGTACCATAGATTCCTTTGTTATCTATTTTTAACTCACAAATATCAAGAGTTTTTTGACATATCATAACATGGATAAAATAAAATAAAATAAAAATCAAAATTTTATGCCCCCATCATGCACCCACAAGCAAAACATTCCTTCCACCAAATTCCCACAAACAAAAACCACCACAGATAAATTTAACCCACCAAGCAAAAGAGATACACAACAATAATCATTCATACAAGAAAGAAGTGAAAGAACAAAATTCAGCATCATAAGAAAATGAAATTGACTAACCAGAATAAGCAGAGGAAGATTGAAACAGAGGGAGAGGAAGAGAGATGGGGTGTTAATGTGTTAGGCAACAAAGTTGTTATCTTATGGACAGGAAAAGCATGGAAAAGTTTAATAACTGAACTGACCAACTAGTCAACTACCAACCACACCATATCATATATTTCTCCTTTTATGTAATTAATTTTGATTTGGATTCTCATTGATAATTGATAATCAATAATTAATAATAAAATAAAATTTGTCCTCACCACGTGTTGATTTTGATGTATTTTTGCAGCACGGGCCCACTTTTCTTTTGCCCTATGCCCCTTCTGACTTTTCCATTATTCTCTCTTTTTCTTTTTTGCTCTTTTTTATTTATTTATTTTCAATCTTGCAAAGTACGGCTTTACTGTCTAGTTTTAATAAGAAATTGTATAATAAATATAAATAAAGGTTAAAATGTGTTTTAAATTCTTAAAAAATAATTTAAATTAGTTTTATTCTCTATATTTAAATTTTGTAATTTTAATATTTGTACTTTTAAAATATGATAAAAAAAATTGTATAAATCACATGTCAGGTTTACTACTAACAATATTATTCGAATCGATCAAGAACTTTATTATATATTTTATACTTATACTTTAATTTTTTTTATCACATTTTAAAAATAGAAAAACTAAAATTAACTGTTTTTAAAAAGTACAGATTAAAATTAATTTTGACGAAATTATGAGAGACCTAAAATAAATAAACTAAACATAAACATGATAAGACGTGACAGAAAAATAAAAGCAAATAACGTTATTATAAAATTTGTTGTATAAATAAATAATATAATTTTTATTAAATGAATCTATGCAACTAAAACTTAATCAGCTAATTCAGTCATTCTTTCTCTTATATATTCACTTTTTAATATATTAGAGTATCATCACTTTTTTTTCTTTACAGTGCGAACAATAAAATTTAAATTTAAGATTTTGTGTAAATTACTTATATCTCCGTTGCGAGGTCCATTTGAGTGAGTGTTAGTGTATCATTCACGTATAACTAGGTAAAATTAATTAAAAAAAAACATGTTAAATTATATGTTTGTAAATTTGGTTAAAAAACATTGTCATAAAAATTAATAAAATATAACATAAATAAATAAATTTATACATATATTTGTAATAAAAAAAACCATTTATTTATAGATCAATATAAACTATTAAAGTATAGGAATATTAATAATTATTACATAATTATTAAAAATTATAATTAACCATTACTTTAAAATAAATATTTCATACCATATCTTAATAAAAAAAAATATAATATATATTTTTACACAATAATCCAATTGTAAACTATTATGTATAAATTTACTAGTTTCGATAATAATTACTTCAAAATTTATGTCAAACAAAATTTCTAATTGATTGATAATTTTACGTTACCAATTGCATATTCATTATACTCTATGTTAATGTAAAAGATTGTAACATGATATTTAATTTTCTGCCATGAATAAAATTTAAACAATTTTCACTTCTATCATAAACAAAGTTTGTTAACAATTTTTTATTTTATAATGCAAGTATATAGGTTAAGGACATAAAAATATTAAATCTATTTAAACACAAAAATTATTTAATATTTTTAATTTATGCACTAAATATATAAGAAAACTTTTTCCTAATATTTTTAACGTATACACTAAATATTATATTAATTAGATATTTTCCAAATATCAGACAACTTTTTTACTTATTCAATTATTAGTAATATTTAAAATCACATGTAGACTAATCTATAAAATATTATTTTTTATGTACTTCCATCTGTTTTTTTCTTACCGCTCTTCGAATTTATTTAATGTTTTTTACAAAAATAGATTCTTCAATTAATTAATTTCATGTAATGTATAGGTAACCATCCAAATTCTTTATGAAAAAATAATGTTAGACACGATTTTATCGTATCATTTAATCATAATATATAGTTTATTCACTTTTACTCTAAATATCTTAAATATTTATAGCAACGATAATTTATTATTAAATATCAACATAAATTGTATCTGACCAATAAATTTATTATTTATTAATTCATGAATTATCAACTTAGAAAATTAAAAATATCATATCAATAAATGTATGGCACGTTGTTATAATTTTAATATAGAAAATCAACAAAGATTCGATGATATTGATGAATCCAAGGAGATGATCTTGCTGATTTCATGCGATCACTAGGAAACAAAGTATGGCATATGCTCTTGATATTTATGATTTTCTTTTGCTTAGATTTTGATGTATAAAAATAAGAAAGAAATAATAAAAAAAAACTTCCCTTGCTTATTTTTACCATGATATAATAAGGTTGAAGTATGGTGATTAATTAATTTACATAGAGAAATCCAACTGATTATTTTTAATAGTATTTATTTTTAATTATTTTTATTTTATTTATAAGGTACGAACTCGAGACAACCAAAATCTTACATAAGAAATTTTAACTTAATTCTACTTACATTAATGTAATGTTGATTTTCTTTTTTGTGTGTGTGAATGTAACATAATATTTAAATTGTGTCAAAAGTTGTTTCTACTAATTAAAAAAATTAAATTTAAGTCAAAAAAATTAAACTTTATATTATAATTTTATTAATATAAAATTATTTATTATTTTTATGTTATGAAATATTTTTTTAAGTAAAATAAAATTAAGCAATAAATATTTAGTTTATTCATGACAAGTGACGGGGGAATTTTTTACATGAAAGATACTAATAATATTTTTCTTTCTTTTCATTTCACCTTTTAACCAAATAATAAAAAATTTAATTATTTCATCCTAGCTCATTCCTCGGTATTGTATTCTTCTGTACATACATTCAACACACAGAATCTTTCAGGCACAGAAATTGTTGATACTAAATTAAAAAGTATCTAGGTAAATTCAAATTCCAAAAATTATAATTGGTATTGTCCATTTAGTTTTTTTTTTTCGTTACATTGTTCATTTAGTTTTTACTTTTCACAATAATAAGTTTATAAAAGTAAATAATCCAAAGCTATATGCAACTATAAATAAAAGGCCCAAAATTGTTGTATAAATAAATAATGTTTTTATTAAAATGGCCTGAAAAAATTATGCAACTAAAACGTAATCGGCTAATTTAACTTTATATTTTCGGTGCCAACCTATTCTTACTCATTCACTTTTTAATAAATTAGTATAAAATTCGTGTATTATAACTTATAAGACAAAATTAAATAAAAAATAATTTAAATATAAAATATGTTAAATATTATATTTTTTAATTTATTATAATATATATATATATATTAATGTTTTCAAGAAAATATAAGATAAAAATGCATTTGTAATAAAAATATTATTTATCTATAAATCGAAATAAATTGCTAGAGTAAAATGTAAGATATTAATAATTATAGCACAATTAATAAAAAATAAAAATTTAAATTACGTAAAAATGAATATTTCATATTATATTTTAACATAATCTTTAATTTCTTTCATGAATAAAATTTAAATGTTTTTTACTTTTACTATAAGCAAAGTTTATTAATAATTTTTTATTTTATAGTATAAGTCAAGGTAATGAAAATATAATTCTTTATTATAAATTATGATATCTAAAACACAAAAATTATTTAATATTTATTTTCATGTAATTAAAAATATTTACCGATATGTATTTAACTTTTTTTAACTTATGCAACAAATACTTAAGATAAATAAATATATTCATAATAAAGAAATCATGATTCCAACAAGATAGATAAAATATTGTTCCCTAGTAGAATAAAAAACATTTATTTACATGTAGAAAAATAATTTAGTATATTCTTTTTATAGGTGTTCTGAAATGGACCACACATCCAATCTATTACAATAACCTATGCATTAGTTCATAAAGTTCAACTAGCACAAAGCATGTGCACGATTTTTAAGATAAGATTGTGAACAATAAATTATATTTTAATTTAAAAGTAAAACCATCATGTTGATATATTATGATAGGGTAATATTGTTCTTGAGATACTTTGGGTATTGCATTAGACAATTCAATCCAACTTAGACTCCTAAAAAATATACTAAAAGTAACTAAAGTAGGTAGAGATGTCATAAGGAAGAGGATAGTAACCCTCAGTCACTCAGCCACATTGAATGAAAATCTATCTCATACTTGTCTACATACTCAAAATGTAAAAAAGACATAATTAAAAAGTAAACAAGTCTGAAGCATACATATATATTAAAAATTAATAATTTTAAAACATATATTTATACTAAAATAAATATTTTTGAATATATATTTAAAGTAAAAATAAAACAGAACAACTTACTTTATAGGAGTATTTAAGTAATTTAATTTGCAAGTACCCTTGGGTAGGGGTTGCTTGCTACCCACCCTAAACAGGTAAAGAAAAAAAAAATATATATATATTTATTTATTTATTTATTTATTTTACACATGAATACCCATTAATTAAGCTATCCATTTTTTTAATTGTATTGTGTTTTGCTCACAAAAATAAGGTGAATGTGATCTTTTTTGCCAAACAACAAAGTATCGAAATAGTAAGGAACAATTGATTATTGATGATGGCCACGAGACTATCACAATTGGCGATGACCAACTACCCTAACATTTTCTAGAACTATATATTTTAATTGTAAAGTCGTCACTACTAAATATTTTTAAAAAATATATATTTTAATCGTAAATAATAGCTAGACCGTCTTTATTGAATAATTTTCTAAAAAATTATTTTTAATTACAAGCGACAACTAGATTTTTACTAGTTTTTTTTAACTTATTGTGAAAACAAAAAATTCTCTCGCTTTTTTCCATGCATTGATTTGAAATGTAAAAATTTGATTATTCCTTCTTTTTCACTACTTCTCTCTTCACTCTTTCTCTATTCAACAATCTCTCTCACATTTCTTATTTCTACTATTGCAAGTTAGGCAAAGGAGTTGTAAGAGCAGGAACAGCAACAAAGTAAGAGTAAAAGGAAGAGAAAAAAAAAGAAGAGAATAGAAAAAAAAAAAAGAATAGAAAAAAAGACAAATTCAACAAGAAAGGAATATTGAGAAAGAGAAGAAAAGAATAGGAAAGGAGATGACAACTAAAAATACCTTAGTGGTGTGGCCCGTGGAAAATTCCAACGTCAAATGCGATTTTATTTTTTAATATTTTTCTTTCTATTTTTTCTTCCCTTTTCTTTCTTTTTTTTTTTTAACCATGATTGACTGTGTTTGTTACGTATATTGGTGGCAAAGTATGATGAAATTTGGAAGAAAAGGAAAAAGAATACCATCGTGATATATCTTATTATGAATAATTCACTTTTAAATATTAATTGTTAAGTAAATCAAATATTTATGAATATATATATATATATATATTTTTTAATTAATTTTTAATATTTTTAGTTATTTTGTTATAAAAATATTTTTTAGTGAAATAATTCAACCACTATTAAATATCTAAAATTTTAAAAAATAAATTTTCTCTATATATATTATATAAGATTTTTATTCTATGTAAATGTATTAAATGTTTTATATAAAAAATAAAAAATATACCACTGATGAAAAATAAAAAATGAAATTAATACTACCCAAATGTTTTTTCATTAAATAACGCATTATAATAAGTATGCATTATAAATAAAACATTTGAATACTATGTTTATTTAATTATTGAATAGTATTTTTTTAAATAGTATATGATAAAAAAAAATAGGTTATACAATGACTTTAATCAATCATTCAATTAAAACCCACCATAAATGATAAGTGGTTGATTTTTTTTAGAAATATATTAATTTTTATAATAAATATCTTAAAAATCATACTAATAATAATTAGTTATTAAATAATAATATAAAATTTTATATATATATATATATATATATATATATATATATATATATATATATATATATATATATATATATATATATATATATATATTAAACTCTATGGCATTGGTCCGGTACTTTATATTACTACCTTACAAAAATAACTGCCAGAGAGAAGTCACTAAAAAAAAATTCCAAGAGAGAAGTCAGAAAACCACGACAACCCTAACTTTTTATGAAAAAAATATATTTTTAATTACGTACTTATGTTTTCTCACCTTTTTTTTCCAATTTGGTATAATTTTTATCCTTCAATTAATTAATTACATTTGACGTATGGGCAACCATCTAAATTATTTTATTAATTAATGAAGCATCAAGTTAAGAAATTGTAACAAAAAATCATATCTAGGAATGTTTGACACGTTATTATAGATTCAATATTGATAGAAAATGAGTGTAAACATTTTTAGAAGTGTCCATGGAGTCAATCTCACAAACTATTTAATGATATTGAGAGTTTGGGGGTGAAAATAGACTCAGTTATAACAATTTTTTAATTTAAAATATGTTTCTTTACTTCATACATATTTTTTAACGATAAATTTAATTTTATAAAAGTTTGACCTACTTTAAAAGTATATTTAAAAACTTATTTTATAATAGTTTTTTAAAATAAATGAAAATTAAAGACTTTGTTTCTAGAGGAGTTTATTGAAATAAAATTTTTCATTTTTTTTTGGTAAAGACATTTTGTTATATTTAATCAAAACCCTTAAATAATATAACTAAGTTACTTGGTACTTAATTGAT
This sequence comes from Mucuna pruriens, assembly GCA_025330945.1. Classification (NCBI taxonomy): domain Eukaryota; kingdom Viridiplantae; phylum Streptophyta; class Magnoliopsida; order Fabales; family Fabaceae; genus Mucuna; species Mucuna pruriens. The sequence continues at coordinate 74,916 of JAENHJ010000080.1, forward strand.
TATCAAAAAATTTTAAAATAAGGTGCTAAAATCTAATAATATTCAATTAAAACTTTTACATCTTACAAAAGAAATAGTTCCTGATATTAAAAAATATATAAATTTTAATAGATTATTTTCTAGAGTAAATTTCAATAAATTTAAAAGATTTTTTTTAGTAATAAATCATTAATCCAACCATCTCACCCAAACCCTTAAAGACTTCTCTAACTTTTTCATTCTTCCATTTTCTATCATAGTCAGACTTTTCTTTATCTCATTATACATAATTTCTTCTGTTTTTGTTGAAGGTGATACAAACATTGGTATAATACTTAGTTATTTCTTTCTTCTAATCCTACCGACTTTAAATTTTATGGAATCGAGTAAGACAAGGTAAAAATTCATCACCAAAAACACAATGTAAAAAATACATAAAGACTTTTGAATATTTAAACTCTTTTTGTACATGGTCAAAATGCATGAAAACAATCTTCTACTTTATAGGTAATATTTTGAATTGTTTTATTAGGAATATTTGTCTTATTGTGTCTTTTTTTTAACATGATCATTTTTCATGTAAATAATCATTTTTCATGTTTTGTTTTGCCCTTTTCTTATGCTATTTTTTGTATTTTTTCATGTCTTTTCAATTTATTATTACGAAAAAAATTAAAAAATTAAATACATAAATTCTATATAAAAATAATATTTACAAACATTTGCAAATATATTATTTGATTAACACAATAAATATTATTGTAAAATTAATTTTTTTATTAGTCATAACAATTCTTACATATATTATATTAATCAATCAAATGAGTAATTCACAACAAAAAAAATAATAAAAAAAATAAAGAATTGCAACAACTCTATTTTGTAACTTTGAAGTTTTACTAAAAATATAAGAGTCTTTTCAAATTTCTAAATACATAAAGTTTTTTCAAATTTTAAAGCATTTTCAATAAAAAAATATAAATGTTCATAAACATAAATCAGCGAGTCTAATTGGCTGAAATCTTTTAACAACACACTTCTTAATTTTTATACTAGATATAACTCAATTCACTTTTCTATTTGGTTCATTGTTATAAACTTGTATTATAATAATAATAAAAAAAAAAACTTGTATTATTATTATTATTATTATTATTATTATTATTATTATTATTATTATTATTATTATTATTATTATTATTATTATTATTATTATTATTATTATTATTATTATTATTATTATTATTATTATTATTATTATTATTATTATTATTATTATTATTATTATTATTATTATTATTATTATTATTATTATTATTATTATTATTATTATTATTATTATTATTATTATTATTATTATTATTATTATTATTATTATTATTATTATTATTATTATTATTATTATTATTATTATTATTATTATTATTATTATTATTATTATTATTATTATTATTATTATTATTATTATTATTATTATTATTATTATTATTATTATTATTATTATTATTATTATTATTATTATATAAGTAGGTTGACGACTTTTTTAAGTTTAATTGTTTTTATAATAGCCTTCAATCATGACCTGTTTAATTAAAAAGAATATTATTATTATTGTTATAATATAAATAGGTTGACGACTTTTTAAATTTAATTTATTTTATATAGCCTTCAATCATGACCTGTTTAATTAAAAATAATTTTAAAATAAATTTGAACTAGTTTATTTAATAAATAATTTGAGCTAACATATACTCAACGTTGGTTAGGTAGGCAGGCCGAAGCTTCCAACTAAAAAAGTCTTATTTCTGCCCCAATTTTGGAAGAACCAACCAAACATGAGACCGTAATGGCCGTCATTTCATGGTATCATCCACCATGCATGGCTGCCCAAACATAAAGCGACAAAATCATTTACTTGAGGCTTCCAAAATTATTAATTATTTAATAAAAATAAATAAATTAATTAACATATAAGAAATACTAAGAATAAATATATTTGATTTAAAAAATAAGTTCATTGTCTTACCGTGAAACATCTCTCTCAATTAAGAATTATTTTATTAGTTAACTTATATACTATTCTATTAATTTTAATTAAAACACATGTATTCAATTATTTAATATTGTAAACATTGGAATAAACTAATATATTAAAATATTGATTTTCATAAATATTACACCACAACATATATGACTTTTAGTCATATTTAAAAAATATTACGAAAATATAAAAATATTATCTATTCATTTTTATAGCATTTTAACAAATGTTATATTTCAGTCATGTTATAAAATATCATTAATAATATTTTATATTTAATAAATATTAAAAAAAATATTGATAACATATTTACAATAGACAATACTAAAAGTGATTAATATAATAGTGTTAGAGTACGTTAACAAATAATACATACATAGACAATCTAAAAGATTTTTACATTATCTTTTGAAAAAAAAATTATAATATATGATAAATTTGTTGATTTTTTAATAATTTTCTTAAAATTTAAAAATTATATCAATCATATTTATTTATTGGTTGAGAATAAAAAAACTTTTTACATGCGTAAATTTTAAACTCTAAATATTACTTACCATATATTTTTCTATAAAACATTCTCAACAATTCTTGTTATTCAACGTGAATAATATTTTTAACGTTAAAATTAATAACGTTTTTAGAAAAGTGAAATAAATTAACTTTTATTAATTTAAAAGAAACTAATTATAAAATTGATTAAAATAGTCAGCTTAAATTGGTCTCTCGCGGCTATCTGTAGTTAGTTTGAAGCAGCCATTTCCCTGTTTAAACCAACCTATGAAACCCGACACAATAAAGGTCAAAACAAGATAAGTTGTTTAAAAATAAAAAAAAATGAAATTATTTTTTTGGATAAATAATATAAAAAAAAGGATGAAAAGTTACTTTAATGACAATTACAATAGAATTACTTTTCATCTTCATCTTCATCTTATTTGTTTGTAATCTAAGGAATAAATTGTGTCACTTTCTTATAGTTACTCTTGTAATAACTTGATACCTCCTTTATAAAAAATATTATCTTCACATACATCAGTATAACCTAAGGTTGCTCTTTCATGGGGTTCAAGTTGAATCATATTCAATGAATGCAATCAGCATATAACTCAAGGTTGTTCTTCCATGCTTATTGCATCTACATTAGTTTTTCTTGGAGCAACTCTAATAGAGTTATTTATGTTGGTTATTAAAGTTAAGCAACTTGAACTATCGAAACAAATGAATTTTTATAAATTTTATATAGAAATTGTTTATATATATAAGAGAAGTGCTAGAAACACTTTAAATAAGACTAATAAAATTTATGGTTTCTAAAAAATTTCAACTAATAATAAAGAAGGTTTTAGGAAGAGATTGTTGTTAGCATTCTTCTATAAATAATTATAACTAAAGTTGCTTAACTATTAAATTTTTTTTTTGCTAAAATACGAGTAATTGTATAAATAAATAGTTAAAATAGGACCCAATAAAAATAAGTTAAGAACTTAAGTTGAGTTTTATTATTGGAGTTAAAATTAATGAGTGTTCTTAAATCTTATAATATAATATATAAAAAGACCCACTAAAGTTCACCCAAATTAAATTCTTGCTTTTAGAAATGTTCACATGAATAAAAGTTAACAAGTAAATGATCACTTTGATCCTTGGAATTGAAAGGTGGTGTCATATAGTCCTTGAATTGAAGAAAATTAAAAAAAAAATCTTGTGATGTCAAATAAATTTGTAAACTTAACTATTTATTGTCATTTTAGTCCTTAAACATGTTAAAATTATCACTTTAGTCACATATTTTTTTGAGTTTTGGACTAAAGTGATTGTTAATTTTCATTTTTAGGGACCTTTTTTTAATCCCTTCGATTCAGGAACTAATATGACAATGTCTTCCAATTTCAAGGATCAAAGTGACTATTTACTCAAAAGTTAATCTTTTTGGAAATGTTTAGAATCTTCTTATAATTCCATAGGCTTCATTTCAATTGTTATTAATTTTCTTAAGGTAATTGGTAAGAATTTTTTGACATTTAAAGAGTTAGATTCATTCTCCACTTCACTCTTTTATGATCTTCTCATGGATAATATTTCTAAATTATTTTATTTTACAATGCTTGTAAGAACATTCTAAAGGATTTTCAACTACACTACAAGTTTCTTCTAATACTAATAAGTTAGATTCTTTTACCTAGACTTTGATCTTGTTTTTTCTTAAACAATCAAACAAAAATAGTATGACCAAGAAATTTAAAATGCTTAAATTTGATTACAAATTTTATTGTAATTAAAACCAAGACATTATTTTCTTCAAAAGTTCGAATACAATAAAGACAAATAATTATACTTCTTCAATGTTTTAAATATTGTATTTGATATATAACACAATGACTTTTAACGAATGAGCTTGATGATGCACAAAGTTTTTAATCTTCATCACGTGTGATACAAAATATAAAGAAACATCATACAATTTTGTTTAATTCAACATTCTCTTTGTTTGAAAGAGTGTAAGGAGTTTGTCTTATGCCCTTTTTTTGAGCATGTGAAATATAAAAATAACTTTCAGAACTTTGACCATACCAACAAGGCTTTTCATGGTGAGCTTTTAAAATCCATTTGATCAACATAGTTGTTGTGTTATGATATTTTTATTTTCTATTTATACTTGTAATTTTTTAGGGATGTGTGCTTGGTTTGTACAAGGAATTTTCTTTTGTTTTTGGAATGACATACCTAATTTTCACAATAATTTATTTTTAGGGGTACAATTGACTTTATGACACCTTCAATTGTTTGAATCACTATTTAGAATCTTCTAAGTTCCACAAGCTTGATTTCAATCATTATTAATTCTCTAAAGGTGGGGTTAGTAAGAATTCTTCACCATCTCAATGCTTATTAATGTCGTTTTTAAAGACTTGGATTCATTTTTCATTTCACCCTTTTATGATATTCTCATATCATGGATGTTATTTTTAAATGATTATATTTTATAGTGCTTGAAAGAGCTTTCTAATGATTTTCAACAATACTATAAGTTTCTTCTAACACTCCCTTGGTTGGATTTTTTCACCTAGACTTCAATCTTGTTATCAAGCAAAAACAATAAAATCATAAAATTTAGAATGCTTAAGTTCAATTATAAAGTTTATTGTCATTAAAATGAAATTTCATTAAGGTATTTAACTTAATCAGTCATGTACCATGATCCAACATAAACTATCTTTTCAATATCCCAATGCATAAATTTTTTCTACTTTTTCTTAAATTTATTTAATTAATTAAATTAATTACTTTGTCAGATGTCATTAACGTTTTCTAGTTAATCAAACACTTTAAACAAATAAACAACGAAAGTAGTAAAACTCTTACTTCTTGGTTTGATTTTACATTTTCTTTGAAACATATTTAATTACAAATGATAACATTGGCTTATAATATCACTATATAAAAGCTTCAATGTAATCATCTTCCTATAAATGTATTAAGTTAATTTTAAGGCATGAGTACCACGTTTTATGTACGTCTTAATATGTAATTTTTTTTATAATGTGCACGTAAGTGCTTTTGAACAAATTTATGCAATAAGCCTATAAAAAAATGATGGTTTATTCTAATAAATGTTGTATTGATATTGACTTTCATTGTTGATTTCTCATAAAATGATTTAATTCTTATATCATTCTCTTCTCTTGACTATCAAGAGTATAACACGGTAAAAATTAGAAATTTTATATTTTAAAACATAATAATAAGTTATAAGATTGTATAAACCAACCAAATAACGTATTTTTCAATTCTGTAAACAGCATAACCGATCCAATTTTTTTATAACAATCTTGTTTATTCATATCAACCATCAATAACTTTGTTTTTCTGATGTGATTATAACATTTTATTTAAAGAAAAATTAGAATTCTTAACATATTCTCTTTTCTACGTCTTTGGAACAATTAATACGTTAAAAAAATTACTAATGATAAAGTCGAACGTTTAATGGTTAATCACAACTTCTTTTTCTTTCATTTTTTACTGTTATAGAATTAAAAAAAAATACACAATAGTAAAACTCCATGGTTTAAGAATGAATATCATCATTCACAAAAATCAATGTCAACTTAACATTTTTTCTTTTCTACAAATTTGAAATGATTAATGCACTTAAAGAAAAATTGGCTAGAAGTAAAGCCTAACATTTATCGGTTTACCATAACCTTTTTTATTTTTAACAATGATGGAATAAAAAAAAATTAAATATAATAGTAAAAATTTTCACTACTTGAGAAAGATATCAACAATCACAAAAATCAACATTGATATGTTATTCTCATTGTCACTTATCCTTTTTTTAATCTTACATAGAATTGAAGTTTTATAGTTTTTTCTTTCAAATAAATAATATTTGAAAACTTAATCATTAATTAAATATATTTTTTTTTACATATTCCTATGAACTTATTTCTAGTTTTCAATTATATGCTTACCTCTGTGAATCCATTCACATTGGTCAATAAATCAACACCTATAATGCTAACATTAACAAATCATTACAACTTATACGTTAGCATTATAAAAGAATAACTGACCAAATTTATTGGCATTTCACACAATATACTTGACTAAAGAATATATGAACCAAGACACATGACAAAAATCAATAACTTTGACCATGTGCACAAAAAGCAACAATTCAACCTATGAACAAAAAAGGAAGAACAATTATTACACATTTACATGTTATTATAGAATGATAGAATTGTTTGGCTATAAATTCAACCATGCTTCTTATGATTTATCACAACTACAAACTCCAAAGAAACATATACTTGTATATTGAAATCACAACGTAAGACATGAAAATAAGGATTCATTTTGTGCTAGTGATGATTTTATTTTTGTTGCTATTGACAATCAATTCAAGCCAAATTGACTACATCACATGCTTTGAGGCTATACTACTATTGTTTCATTGTGAGCTAAATTTGGTGAGTTTGGGACAAATATCACTTGATTGTTATGCAACAGCAAACACTATGTTCCAAAGGGTCAACAACACTAAAGTTTCTAGGGATTTGTGCAATTGTTTTAAAAACATTGCTACCACTAATCCTCTTGATCATAAAAGATCAAGACAATTCTTTCAACTCTACAATATCAATCTTTCATTTCCTCTTGACTTATCAATTGATTGCAACTTGCAAATCTTTATCTATTTTTCCCTTCTTTTAATTTTAAACACATGTAAACATTCAATTATATTTATATAATTATTCTTAACTTTGATTTGACTATATGTACTGAATCCCATGATGCTTCTAAGTATGGATCATAAATAGGTTGATCAACTATATCAAGGTCTCAAAAACAAGCATACACAATGCAAAAAATAATGTTAGAGTGTATTTGAAAGTATTTATTTTTTCATCATGAAGTCATTTATGGAATAAAATCCATTGAATTTTTTATGTAATTTTTCTTTCCACATTTTAAACCAAGAATATATATTTTATATCAAGAAAGAAAAATAACACAAAGAATCAATCAAAGTGTGACCCAAAGATTTGTAAGAACAAAAGAATATTAATTTGACAAACCCAACAGTGTTTAGAACTGACATAGTATTATTATTTATGTTGATTTTGAATTTTATTCATAACAAATTCGAGAACTTAATTGTGTAACACAATCACGATGATCAAACATTTTCAATTTTGTCAAAATCAAACAATTGCTCAAGTTTATTAAATGAGTTGATGTTTTTTTTAAAAAAAAGTGTTGCACATAGCAAACAAGATGTGTCCCTAAATATTAATTAATTTTTAAGTTTATATATCAAACTATAAGGGGTTGATTTTATTTTATTGTAACGGTCCACAAAGATTTTACTTTCCATAAAGATTTTACTTTCCACAAAAGTTTGAATGCAATAAAGACAAATAATTATACTTATTTAGTGTTTTAAATATTATTTATGATACATCACTCTATGACTATTGAAGAATGAACTTGACAACCCATAAAGTTTTTTTATTCCTTATCACATGTGATACAAATTATAAAGAAACATTATACCTAAACTTTGATCTTGTTCTTTCTTAAGCAATATCAAGCCAAAACAATAGGACCATAAATTTTAGAATGCTTAAGTTTTATTACAAAGTTTGTTGTCATTAAAACGAATCTCAAAAGGGTATTTGAGTTAACGGTTCACATAGATCTAAGACAAAAACTATCTTTTCAAAATCTTAATGCATAATTTTCTCTATTTTTTCTTAAATTTCTTTAGTTATTTGGTCTGTCAAATGTTATTAATGCTTCTAATTAATCAAACACTTTAAACAAATGACTCAAAGCAGTAATAATATAACATTTTCAATTTTGTCAAAATCGAACATCAGCTTATTAAATGAGCAAAAATAAAAGGATTGCACCTTTTCACACAAGAGGTGCCCATAAATACTAATTGAATTTTAACTTTATACATCAAAATATAAGGGTTGGTTTTATTTTAATTTAATAGTTCACAAATACATTATTTTCTACAAAAGTTTAAATTCAATAACGACAAATAATTATTCTTCTTCAGTGTTTTAAATATTATTCATGGTATATCATATAACAACTTTTGAAAAGTGAGTTTGACAGATAGAAATCACTTGTCCCCTATTCCTATCTCCACTTTCTATCCTACCACTTAAATTAAGTCACATATCCACGTCAATTAATAAAAAAATATTAATTGCTTTATTTTTAACATCATTATTTCAAAGAAACAACATTACATACCCCTTTCAACCTTTCTTTCTTCTTCTCTTATACCAATCACCTGCAACCTAGGAAGCACAATGCCAAGCCTAATCCAATTGGGTTCCACCTTTTCCCCGAAGCTAGAATTTACTTCCACATTGGTCCCTCCAAAAAAAACATTATGCGAAAAAAAAATACCATTAAAATTTTATGTATCACCTTGGTTCGTCATTGTTGATTGATTCACACCAATAACAGTAGAGCCTCACTTGCATTCAGTCTTCGTGTCTTGTTGCAGCCTAGTAGAAGGCATCAAGGGTGGCGAGGGATTGCGTGGTGGTGTTGTCAATAAAAAAATGGAAAATGTTAGACAAACAACATCATATTTGTGAGGGGGAGTTGCATCGAGGGAGGGCACTTGGGATGGGGTCAGAGTTGGAGGGAGAAGGGTGAGTGAAGTGAAAAAGAAAGAAGAGGTTGAAAAAATGTGTAATGTGGTTACTTTGGAATAACGATGTTAAAAATAAAACAATTAATTTTTTTAATTGATGTAAATATGTGGCTTAATTTAAGTGGTGGAACAGAGAGTGGAGACAAGAATAGGGGACAAGTAATAAGCTCAACAAACAATGTTTTTAATCCTCATTACATGCTATACAAATGAATAAACATTGTACAATTTTGTTTAATTCAACATTCCCTTTGTTTGAAAGAGTGATATGTTATAATGATTTATTATTAATTTAGGATAAGTTTTTACCAATAAAATAAAAAAATATAAAAGACTATGAGTATTATTTTTTATATTAGTGATCAATTATAAATAAATAAATAAATAAATATATATATATATATATATATATATTCTAAATTTTTCCTTTGTACTTAATGAATATAATCAAAGTTACTTTTACATAAAAGAAATCTTTCTTATTGCACTCATTCTTTTGATATGCATGTATTAATTATGTTCCTTATGTATGTGGTTAAAAATTTAATTTTTTGATTTATTTGTCCATATGAAAATGCATATGTTGAAAAATGTTAGTCTCTTAAATAAATGTCAATAAAGATGGATATAGAATGTATTCAAGCAAGTTCGAGCTTAGAATGTTGAATCTTTTAAAATACCAATCGGTGAAAAATACAATATGTTATCATCTGCTTAGCCTTCAACTTAAGGTTGATTAGGGCTAAGCCATGTTTGGATGTGGTAGATAGGTTGTATCAAGTTTTCTATTTCACAAACCTTTTCACTTTGTAGATCCAAATTCTCTTCCTGGGAAGGCTCAAGGTCTATGTACACCACATAAAGATTATGGGGTTGGTTAAGTACCAATAACTTGTTCCTTGCAGCATTGCAGTCATTGGCGAGGTAGGTGAAGTGTGACAATATAAGGAGGACAAATATGAAAAGTGGATGGAACTTAGATGAATGAGAGATGAGTGAACAATTAATTACTTGTACAAGTTAGAGATACTACAAGAAGAAACAAAGCTTAGGCAAAGTTTTGTAGAGAAAAAATGGTGGCCACTAGATTTTGCCAAAGATAAAAATGGAAGTGTGAATGAGGAGAAGTGCAAGGTACAACCAATCAAAATACATTATTTTTCAAATTTTGCAATTTGTTGTCACCTAATGTTTTACCCACCAGTTCAATGATTCATAAGTTTAATTCAGCAGTCAACTAAGCCAAAACCTTATGGCTTTGTTAAATACATTTGGTCAGATTTGATTATCTGTGATAAAATTTTTCTAAATTTACCTAATAAATTTTATATGAATAAGTTAAAAAGTTCATGTGTATCAAAATTAACATAATATATACTTTTAAAATATATTAAAAAATGAATAAATTGATTATCTTTTTATTATTACTTAATTTTGACAAAAATTGACATCAATAATCAAAGATAATACATAATAATAATTTAATGGTTTGATCAATAAAAATACATTTCATATCGTTATTGATCATGTAATAATTAATGTGAGTACATCAATATAATTGATATCTCTTATACTTGTGTTTTAAATGTACATACACATATTCAAGAATCATATATAATATGATGATGTTTTTTTATAAATAAAAAAAATAAATTCAAATTATACAATTATATATAAATAGTTAAAAATATTGAAAAAATATATTTAAAAATCACATTATTCCTCAAAAAGTCGAATGATTTTAAGAACTCACATGACTGATTTGTTTTAATTTTAATTATTCGTTATAAGATTTTAATTATTCATTATAAGATTCAACGATCATTTTCTTTCTCTTACATAAAAAATCCCTCTTATATATAGAGTGAATTACATGAGAGATAAAATTAAAATGTATGATGAATCTCAATTTTATAATTTAAATAAATAATTAAAATTAAAATTAATTAAAACAATATTAATTATCTATATGTAATTATATTCTAAAATTAACTCGTTTTATGTGTCACACTCACACCAGATAATATCTTCTCCCTCTGTAGACAGCGTAGACAAAAAATAAGTGCATAGAGGAAGTAAATATAATTAGTATGTATATAGATATTGTTTGACTTAATTATTAGAATTTTCTGACGAAGACTTAATTATGAGATTGGGTCTGAGGTAAAGAAAGGATATATTTTACGTCAATAAACAAGGGGAAATTAATTGCTATCTCATAAATTTAAGTTGAATTATGTATAAATATCTCTTTATTCAACTGATCATGATTCCCTTAGTTTATACTATATTTATTTTATATCTATTTAGGTTAATAACATAGATTATGGAATATTTAGTGAATGTAAAATATTAATAAAAGTAGCTGAAAAATTAATTAATAGCTAAAAATTGGTATTTGGTAACTTATCAAATATAAGTGGATATGGTGTTTTTATATAAGTTTTAAGTTTATTTTATTTATAAAAATGTATTTTGGGGTGTTTACAATTTTAGTTTTTTAATTAATATTAAACTCTTATAATCTTGAATTTATAGATCAGTTATTTTAATTATATTTTTAAGTTTTAATTATTATATTTCTTATATTGTGTATTTTACAATTAATCTTATATTATATTGTAAAATATTTTCAACCAAGTAGAAAATAAAGTAAAATTAACATACAATTACGTTAATTAGTATAATAATTAAAATTTTTTGAAGTATAATGGTAAAAAATAGGATAAATAATATAAATAATATAATTGTTAAAATAAATAATGTAATAACAAAAAATTCAAAAATAATATAAAATAAAATAAACCTATCATCTACTAATATCAATATTGTAAAGTATAATGTTAAAATAATAAATAAATATTTTAAATAATAATCTTAAATATTTCAAGTTTTTACGAATATGGATCTATTTAATTTTAGATTTTGTAATTTTTTTCTTATTTTTAAATTTATGATTTTTTTTAGTATTTTTTGTCCCTGTCACTAACTAGTTAGTTTAATTTTGATATAGCCAACAATATAAATGAAAATTATTAATTAAAATAAGGAAATAAAGAACATTTTAAATTACTATAATTATATTATTTTAGGTATGTAATTCAGTTAGATAATATATTTATTATTTATATAAATAAGATAATTACATATAACTTACTTTTATAATTTATTTTAAAATTTTAATATATTATTGATTTTAATATTTTGTTTACTTTTAATTTTATACTTTTAAAAAGATTATAATTTTCTTATATGCTTAAAATTTACTTTAATGTTATTTTTATATTTTAATCCATTATTTTTTTTATTGTAATATAATTTATTTTTAATATATCGCAAACTATGATTTTATCTTAGAAAATAAGGTAAATTATATTACAATAAATTTAAATTAATGATTTGAAATGTAAAAATAACATTGTTAAAATTAATAATTCAATGTAAAATTAATGTATTCTTAATTTTTTTTTTGCAAATCCTCTTTTTTAATATTGCATTTGTCAAGGATGATAAAAAAAACTTCTTTTTGAAGAGCTTTGTTGAAAGATTAGATGATAAGTTGTATAAGAGACAAACGTAAATGTAAGAAGATAAATGATCAGATAATCACGCAAAGTTTTTATACTTATTGTTTTGTTAAAAGACTAAATCTAATCATTGATAATGATACCAATTTTTTTCAATATGAACAAAACACATATGCTTACAGATGCACTACAACCAAGTCAATATAGGACTTAAACCCAAGTAATCTTTCAATTGCTTCTTCAAGCAATCAACCCAAATATTATTTCAATTACTTCTTCAAGAAATATCTCCAAGTATTCTTTGAATCAAACTTCTTCAAGTTTAAATCACTAAATAGAGTAAGTATTTAAAAATAGGTGACTCTTATTGTCTTACATAAGTATAGACTTTTGGAGCAAGTCTAGGACTTTCTAGGAGAGAACGAGTTTCTAAGATAGTCATTGAAGAGTTTCATAGTCCTTCCCTTGATGTTTCAAAATGCCTTAAGTCTAATGTTGGATCATTTAATACTTGCATTGAATGTTTTTTTACCACTAATCATCTTGATATGATAATGCATTGTTTTATCTCTGTTTTTGGTAAAAGTAGTCATGCCATTTTGACATGTTTTTCTCCAAAAGATACATAGATCAAAGTTGTTGATGAATATGTCTTTTTTATGTAGTAACTTCTAATCACTTTGTAATATTTAAATATGTAACACTTTTTCATTCTAAAAACAATAAGATTGCATAAAATAATATTTTGTATAAGTTGATAATCATAGATAATTAAATGAAATGCTACAATTAAGATACATAATCTGATACAAGCAAGTTACTCAATTCGTCTCATGAGGTCAGACAATGCAAGCATGTAATATTGTTTTTTTTATCGTTTGATAGGGTCAAACGAAGCTTACTTGTGCTTTTGTTGATTTTATTACATTTTATTTATTGAATATCTTTTTTAATTTGTTTGTTTTAAACTTCAAAATACTCGAGGTTCTAACAAACATTAATATGAAAAGTAAATTATAACTCTCTTAAAAAGTACAATGTTAAAATGTAAATTAGTAAATTAAGTAAGAACAATATTAAAAATAATAAAAATCATGACTCATAATATATTAAAATTAAAAATAAATTATAAAATTAAATTATATGTAATTACCTTATTTATATAAAATAATAAATACGTTATTTAATTGAATTATGTACCTAAAAATAATATAACTATCATAATTTAAAATATTCTTCATTATCTTATCTTAATTAATATTTTTCATAGAATTAATAGTAAAGACTAAAAAAGCAAATTAAGAAAATGTTATAAATATAAAAGTATTTTTTGTAAGAACTAAAATCATATAGAGTCATATTTGTAGGGGTTTAAAACATATTGAATCCTAAATAGTATAATGATAAAAATAAATAGTGTAATATAAAATATCTAATAATTAAAATAAAATAAAATAAAATAAAATAAAATAAAACAAAATAAAATAAAATAAAATAAAATAACATAAATTTATTATGTATTATTATCAACATCTTATGTAATAAAATAGTGCAATTATGAAAACTTTACAAGTATGACTCTGTATACTTTTAGTCTTTGTATAAAAATTTTTCCTTATGTAAAAAAAGATAAAAATAATAAAATCTTACCTTATGAGTGGACAAAGAGAAACAAAAAAATATAATAAGTCATGCTTTATATAAAAAAGGGTAAAATAAATTTAATAAATATTTAAAGGACAAAAGAAGTATAAAATATAAAAAAATTAGAAATTAGTGTTTTAAAAAATACTACTTGAAATATGTCTAAAAAATGTTACAAGTTACTAAATAAATATATTTACTATATACTACTAGTAAGGTCAAACAAATTTTTTAATTAATAAAAAAAACTAACTAAAATAATATCTCAAACATAGTCTAAAATACTCTTATTTAGTATCTCATTACTTTGAATAGTTAATTACTATTAGAACAATCATTAAATAGGGTATAAGACTATAAGTAGAAAAAGTAATTACTGATATTTTAGATTTATAGAATGGAAACGAAGGTAGGTAGTATATATGTAGAATTTTAGGAGTAAGAATATTTTCTACATACATAATCATGAGAAGGAATTACACATAAATAAAAGATTAAAAGCTGAAAATAGAAAATCCATTAAATATAGAATTTAATGAATTAGCTGATCTCTAAACTAAAAAAAGGAAAATATATCTTAATAAAATTTAAAATAATGATTTTAGATCTTTTCTATTTTATAATTTTTTCTTTTCTAAAATTTAGAACAACAGATATTCCTCCTAGAAATTTGACACTCCCCCTTAAGTTGAGGCATATATGTTTAACATGCCCAACTTGCTTACAAACATTTCAAAACTAGGCTTGTGAAACATTTTGATGAATATGTCTGCTATTTATTGCATAGAAGGAACAAATGACAAGCAAATAACTCTATATTCAATCTTCTCTTTGATGAAGTGTCTATCAATCTCCACATGCTTTATGCAAGCTGAACAGGATTTTGAGCAATGCTTATAATAGCTTTGTTGTTACAATAAAACATCATTGACATGTGTATGGGCATTTACAATTCTTCAAGAACTCTTTTCAACTAGAGCATTTCACACACCCCATTAGTCATAGCTCTATATTCTGCTTTCACATTACTTCTTACTACAACATTTTGTTTCTTACTTTGCCAAGTTACCAAATTTCCCTAGACATAAGTACAATATCTTGAGGTGGATCTCCTATCAATTACTGAGCCTGCTTAATCCTCATTAGTATAGGCCTCTATATTTTGTTGTGAGGTCTTTTGAAGGAGTAAACTTTTGCCTGGAGTAGACTTTAAGTATCCAAGGAACCAATATACTGCTTCAAGATATCTTTTAGATGGTGAATACATAAACTAACTTACTAAGCTTACAACAAAGATAATATCTAGCCAAGTGTGTGATAAATAAATCAATTTTTCTACCATCCTTTAATATTGGGTTGTATTAATTATATTACCTTCCTTCTCATCACAAAGCTTTTGATTTGGGTCAATAGAAGTGTCGACTAGTCCACAACCACTAACTCCTATTTCCTTAAGAAAGTCAAGGATATACTTCATCTATGAGGCCATAATCACCTTTTTTGACCTAGCAAACTCCATACCATGGAAGTATCTCAAGGATCCTAGGTCTTTGATTTCAAATGTTGTTGAGATTGAGCTCTTTAAGTGGTTCATTTCAAACATATCATATCATGTAAGAATTATATTGTCTACATATATAATTAATATGGAGATCTTCTTATCTTGTGAATGTTTGAAGAACATTGTATGATCACTTTGCCCTTGAGTGTATCATTGACTTTTAACAAACTGAGTGAATTTCTCAAATTGGCTCTTGGTGGCTATTTCAACTCATACAAAGCCTTTTTCAGCTTACACACTTTTGTGCCAAACTTCTCTCCAAATCCTGGAAGGACTTCCATATACACCTCTTCTTCTAAATCACCATTGAGGAATGCATTTTTTACATCCAATTGTTGTAGGCACCAATCTAGATTGGCTACAAGGGATAGAAGAACTCGTATGTTTAGCTTATCAACTGGGAAAAATGTCTCCGAGTAATCAATGTCATATGTCTGTGTGAACCCCTTAACTACTAGACGAGTCTTGTATCGTTCTAGAGAACCATCTGATTTATACTTGACTATAAAATCCCATTTGCATCCCACAATTGTCTTCCCTCTTGGTAAGTCAACCAAGTAGTGCCATTTTTTCAAGAGCTCTCATTTCTTCAAAAATAGTCTCCTTCCACTTGGGAATTCTTAAAACATCCTGCAAAGTATTAGGAATCTCCAAAATAGATAGTTGCGAGGTAAAAACACGAAATGCAGGTGAGAGATTTTCATAAGAGACATATTTATATAAAGGATGTTGGGTGCAAGATCTCACACCTTTTCGGATAGCAATGGAAAGATTAGAATCATAAAATTCTAATTTGAACCAAGTTTAGGATCAAATAAACAAATTCAGAATTTAAAGAAGTGCGTTGAACATGAGGTAACAAATCAGTGTTGACATTACCTAGAGGACTTGTGGAGTCTAGGCCTTGCAAAGGATTGAATGGCCATTTCTTTTCTTTATATGAATAAACATTATCAAAAGACACAATAGCAGTAATTTCTTTAACTGATTCTCCATTGTTAGTAGTCATGTGATCATGAGATGACTTTGTAGGTGGACCTACTTCTTCAGTATCTAAGACACTTGATTCTTTTGCCTCAAAAATAGTCAGGTTGGAAATTTTAGTTTGTAAAAACTCAAAAAAGTTGGAATTTTCAATTTGTAAAATATCAAAAAATATAAAAGATTAGATGAAAACGAATTTTCATTTTGATTCCCCCCTTGAAAATGAGGCTTGAAATAGGGGATTAATTCAAAAAAAGGTCACATCCATGGTTATAAACATTTTCTTTGAAACTAGTTCAAAACATTTAAAATTCTTTTGGTTTGGAGCATATCCAACAAACACATTTTTTAGCTCAAGGTTCAAGTTTTCCTCTATTATGATTATGAGTATGAACAAAGGCAATGCAGTCGAAGATTTTTAAAGGTAAAGAGGAAGAAAGTCTATTTGTAGGAAAACACTTATTAGGCATTCTATTAGTAAGGTATTTAGCGGTAAGCACAACTTTACCCTAAATATATGTTGGTACTTTGTGTGAAAAAAGTGAAGTTCGAGCAACTTTCAATAAATGTTTGTTTTTTCTTTCAACCAAACTATTTTTTTTGTAAAGTGTCTACACAAGAACTCTGTTGAACATTTCTTTCTTGAGGAAAAAATGGCCCAAAATACTATTGAAACATTCTTGACCATTATCACTTTGTAATATGTGAATATTTTTTTTAAATTGGGTTTGAACCATGATGTAAAAATTAATGAAAATTGTTTCTACTTCAGATTTTTCTTTCATTAAGTAAACCCAACTCAATTATGTGTGATCATTAATAAATGTTACAAACCATTTTTTGCCAAACATAGTAGAAGTTTTATAAGGACCCCGAATATCACTATGTATAACAGTAAATGGTGCAATTAGTTTATATGGCTGAGATGGAAAATGACTACGATGATGTTTTGCAAATTGACAAATTTTACATTGAAGAGAAAAAAGACTTCTATTTATAAATAAATTTGGGAACAAGCATTTTAAATAATGAAAAATGGGATGACCTAACCTATAATGCCATAACATAATATCATCATCCTGAGAAACAAAAGTAGAATTCAAGCAAGTGTTTGGACATTGTTTACTCAAGTCTGGTCCATCATCAAAATAGTAGAGTCCATCCCTTTCCTTAGCACTACCAATCATCCTCCCAATGGTTACCTCCCGAAACACACAATAAGAAGAATAAAAGTTGACTTGACACTGATGACTAGAAGTGATTTTATTTATGAACAATAAGTTACAAGATAAATTGGGGACATGGAAAATATTGTGAAGAGTTATCAAAGGAGTGAGTTTGATAGTTCTTATCCCAACAATTGCCGAGAGTAAACCATATACAATTTTAACCTTTTTATTGCCTACACAAGGATTATAAGAAAACATTTTGGAACAACCAGTCATATAATCAGTTGCCCCTAAATCAATTATCCAATAATGAATAGAAATAGGAACAACACCAAGGAATGTAGTAATAAGAGTGTTACTTTTCTGAATCATGGAACCAGAAGGATTTAAAGATAATTTTGGAGATTGAAATAACTTATATAGGTGCTCTAATTGCTCCTTACTAAAAGGGATTGAATTTGGGTTGATAGAAAACTTTTGATTTTCCTCTACGATGGCTGGGTTGGCATAGATGTCACGTTGGGATTTTCTCTTCCAATTTGCAGTTTTTCCATGGAGCTTCCAATAAGTATTCCTTGTATGCCAAGGATTTTTTAAATGACCGCACCATGGCTTTTTCCATCCAACATTGTTAGAATCATCACCTCTTTGCCACCATGGTTCTAATACCATATAAAATTTTAGGAGTAAAAATATTTTCTCCATACATAATCATGAGAAGGAATTACACATAAATAAAAGATTAAAGGCTAAAAATATGAAATCCATCAAATCTAGAATTTCCTCATTTAGCTAATCTCTAGACTAAAAAATAAAAGATATTTTAATAAAATCTAAAATAATAATTTTATATCTTTCCTATTTTATAATTTATTCTTTTCTAAAATTCATAAAAACGTATCTTCTCACAGAAATCCAACAATATATATATAACACTAATTTTTTTCCTCTGGTAACATATGCCACTAATTTGTCATATATTTTCCTCATTTACTTACGTCTGAACAGAGTTAAAATAAAATATTAGATTATATTTTAACTTAAGTTCAAGAAGTGTGAATGTATATTTACCGAAAAGAAAATACAGCCTCAAGTTTTTGTGTAAGATATGGAAAATAAAGAATATTTGAATTTATTATACACAAAAAAGTGATATGCATGCCCGTAAAATAGACAAGTAACCGTAACAATGAGATTTACATGAAGTATACCAATCTATTTCGTGTATTTTCATTAATGATATTTTTAATTTCTTCCATCCTTTTGGCAAATATCAAAGTGTACAACGAAGAGAACAAATTTTAATGACTTCGTGTTCAAATTTATCTCCATGGGTAGAAGTTGTGAACCAAATGAAAAAGAGAAAAAAAAATATGAGCAATCATTCGTTCTCCTGTATTGCTTAAAGCATCGAGTAATTGAATATAGTTAGTTTTTTTCCAATTAATAGTGAAGAGTATGTTAAAAAAAATTTTGTATTGTGTAGTTTCTACTTTAACTATTGGGTAACTATGTTTTAGGTTTGAAAAATTCGTGATACCTCCTTCCAATTATGAGATTTTCATTTATAAGATTCAATTCAATATCTTCTGGTTACCATTCAATCCATCGACATTTTGATTAAAATAAAATGAGTGAGACTTATTAAATTAAAAATAAAATTCACAAAAAATTATAATTTTTAATAAATATTAGTTAAACACAAAGAATATATTAAAAAGAAAAATAGTATCTACACATTCAACAACACATACAACAAATTATATAATTAATAAAAAAAAAAAAAAAGAGAATAGAGAGAGATATAATAAATAATTCGATGAATATATCATGAATATCTCTTAATCGAATGTCAAAGACTAATTTTTGTCAAAATATAATATTTCTCTCAATAATTTTTTTGTTCGTACACATAACTAAAAATCAAATTTTTATAATATATTTAAGACCGCAATAAATTATATCGATACATGATTACGAGAGGAAGACATCATAATTATTATTATATAAAAATTACATAAGTTATTGTATGAATATCACTTAATTAAGAAATACATTAAAAATAAGATAAATTATAATTTAAATTTTTATTTTATAATAAAAATTTGTTTTGAGTATTTATCTTTTAAAAAATCATTTTAATCATTTGATTCTCGTTAAAATAATTTTAAGAAAATAAAAATAAAAAATATATTTATGATAAAATAAAAGCATTAAAAATATGTGATAATAACATTTATACTACATTTGAACATAAAACGGAATCCTCTGAGGTGGAAGACAGGTTTTTAAGGGTGGCCAATAGAGAATTACATAAAAAGAAGGATGAAAGAGAATAAATAAGATATTGCCACGTGGAACCAATGAGAACCTGAAGTCCCTTATCCCACATCAGAAATCCAATCTAATGGCACCAATCATTCACTTCCAAATGCACTATCCACAACCAGCCACATGAGCCACCACACATCTAAAGCCAATTCCAAGTCCACACAAACTCTTCCTACTATACTCTCTGTCCGATTCACAGACCAAAGAAAGTGAGTACAGTTTGAGCACAATGGCCTCCACCCAATGTTTCTTGCACCACCATGCCCTCACCACTCCCACCAGAACTTCATCACAACGCCAGGTGGCTAGCACCAAGCCAAACCACATTGTTTGCAAGGCGCAGAAGCAGGCTCAAGAGGGTGATGCCACCACCCTTGTCTCTCGCAGGTTGGCCCTCACTGTCCTCATTGGTGCTGCTGCTGCTGGCTCCAAGGTCTCACCTGCTGATGCTGCCTATGGGGAAGCTGGTATTTTTACCCTTTTGCCCTTCTTTTCATGACCTTGTGATTATTGTCATGCATGGCTCAACCCTTCAAAACCTCATCTTCAAGAAAATTAAATGCATGCAGTTTATGAAACCTTGGTTTTAGCTTTGAGATTAAGTTTACTCATTTGGTGTAGAGAGAATGCCTTTAATTGACCTGAATAACTTCTATGATCTATGTAGTCCACTTCACCGGATGGAATAAGGGTTTGTTGCTATTTTTTTGTAGAGAAAAAGAATGCAGATATAATAGTAATAATAAAAAAGACATTGTTATTGAAGTAACAAAGAGTGCTACTAATAAACTTTGTAACACTATTTTTCCATCATGCTTTCTCGTATTAATTAAAATTTATGTGGATCCTCCTAGTTTAGGAATCGAACCCACCAAAAGAATGAGATTCATATATTTTGTAAGACTTAATGAATTTCACCTGTTTGGAGTGTGTCGAAAAGATAATGTCAGAGTGTGTTGTTAATATTTTTCTTGAACCACGTAGTTAACGAGAAAACCACACTTTCTTTGGTGTCATGAAAGTTCTAGGAGAAACCAAATAACTGCAATACCTTTGCTTTTAATTGAAATGCTATTTTGTAGTAGGGACAGTGTACATTTTACTTCTTATTCTGTGCATTGCCCATTCTTTGCTCGTTAAAGATGAAAGAAATAGAATGATCTTAGAAACAAACCTAGAAATTTGCATGGGTCTAGACTCTAGATAGTGTGTAAACTGTAAAGAGTGGCTTTTATTGCCGTTAGGCCTTGAAGCATAAGCCCACTCAAACATATTGCAGAAATTATAATTGAAAGAATGAGGTTGGTGAGGACTAGAGTGTTATTTTATAACTTGATCATATAGAGTCTCTGATATTATGTCAATGAATCAACTACCTTGAAAGTTTACAAGGTTAAGTGAAGGCCCAAGAATAGTTTTGATCACAAAAAAATTGGGTACTTTGAAAAAAATTAGATTTTTTTTATTATCATTTTTATTGCAGCTAATGTGTTTGGAAAGCCAAAGACAAACACAGACTTCCTTCCATACAAAGGAAATGGATTCAAACTGTCAATTCCCTCAAAGTGGAACCCAAGCAAAGAGGTTGAGTACCCAGGTCAGGTTCTTAGATATGAGGATAATTTTGATTCAACCAGCAATGTTGCTGTCATGGTCACTACAACTGATAAGAAGTCCATCACTGACTATGGTTCACCTGAGGAGTTCCTATCAAAGGTAAACTTTTTCTAAATTTTATCTTTTTTTTTCTAATTGATAAAGATGGTTAATAATATAAATAGTTTATGTACAATAGTTTTGAGTAAAGCTTCCAAAATTTAAATGAATAATGTCTATGAAGTTTAAAGACAATGTCAACAGTTGCTGGATGAAATTCAAGATTTGGTTTTTCCTTTTTGCAGGTTGATTATTTGCTTGGAAAACAAGCCTTCTTTGGCCAAACTGATGCCGAGGTAATTAATTAAGAATTTGAGTAGCATTATGACATATACATTTTCAACCTTACTGTTAGAGTGCCAACGTGAGTAGGAGTCACACGTTTAATAGAAATAAACAAGTTGAATAAGATATAAGTGAGAAAGATGCACAAATCTCATATAATCTCTTAAAGTTTTTGGTTAAATGTAACGTAAGTTTACTTATATGTTATTGATGGAGATATCTTTAGTATTTTACCTCTTTAAATTTTAGTGAAACTCACTCTCATTTAATTTTACCAAAGCCGGGCCTTGGATGTGTTTTTTTTATTAAAACTTTTGGCAGAAAACTTAGCATGAAGAAGCATAATTATTTTAACCCAAAATTTCAGTTTTCTAACAGATGCTATAACTTTTCAGTTTGACCATCAAGAATGCACCAAATATGCTTGCATATTCTAACTGTTCTAAACTTTAATTTCTCAGGGTGGTTTTGATTCCAATGCTGTGGCAACTGCAAACATCTTGGAGAGTTCAACACCTGTCATAGATGGGAAAAAGTACTTCAATTTGTCTGTGTTGACAAGGACAGCTGATGGAGATGAAGGTGGCAAGCACCAGCTAATCATAGCAACTGTGAGTGATGGCAAACTATACATTTGCAAGGCTCAAGCTGGAGACAAGAGGTGGTTTAAGGGAGCAAGAAGATTTGTGGAGAGCGCAGCAAGTTCTTTCAGTGTTGCCTAAGAACTTAGTGGAGGGTTGTTCTGCTTGTAAATCATCTTGAAGGGGTGTGTATGTCTTGAACTATGTGGCCCCTTTTTGCCCACAAGTTTCATTATTTGAGGCAGTTGGTTGGAGTAAGCACTTTGATTCTTAACTTTTCATGGCTTCTAAGGACTTGCTCACCTCTCTTGTCCCCCTTTTCTCTCTTTGATTAATTAAGCATTTTAAGTTGCTATAAGTCATTGAGAAGCATTATGCTTAATAGAAGGTTGAAGGATACTTCTACAAAGTGCTTGCAGAACTTTATAATAAATTTTTTTAAAATAAAAATATAATTTTATCAAGAAAAAACATATCTCAAGAAATATAGCTATCATCAACAACAAACAATAGTAAAAGTCTCATTTTACCGAGTGAAGTCTACTATATAGATTACATGATGTCATTCAACTCGATTATAGAATAAATCTTAGATGTCATTCTTAATCTCTTTCTCAATTTTATATAGAAGGTGATGTCATTGTGCTTAATAGAAGGTTGAAGGATACTTCTACAAAGTGCTTGCAGAACTTTATAATAAATTTTTTTAAAATAAAAATATAATTTTATTAAGAAAAAACATATCTCAAGGAATATAGTTATCATCAACAACAAACAATAGTAAAAGACTCATTTCACCCGGTGAAGTCTATTATATAGATTACATGATGTCATTCAACTCGATTATAGAATAAATCTTAGATGTCCTTCTTAATCTCTTTCTCAATTTTATAGGACTAAAAGTCATTCAATTTATTCTCTTCCTTGGTGTTATCATTCCATAAAAATTAAACAACAATAATTAAGATGCACAATCACAAATACAACCATGACAATTAATAAGTACTTAAATAGGTGTAATATGTCTCATATGATTAGAAATATAACCAAGAATTCATTTCTTAAGGCTTAAGCTAATCTTTTTCCTTTGAATTAACTTTAAAGTTAACTAACAACAGTCGAATTTTAACATGGTATTAAAACTTATTCAATGATGATGTCATGCTACAATTTATTTCATAGGAAAAAGAAAGAGATTTCATAATTGGATTTTACATAATTCAGTATATGCTGCTATGAGAGACTTGTAAGCATTAAGTAGTATACTGAGACAGGTTCAGAAGTCTTGAAAAAAATGTTCATATCTTTCTCTCTTAAAAATAAAAAAGGAAAAAAAATCATGATCATACTCTTGAGAAAAAGAAGAGGATTGGAAATGTATTACGATAGGACCATACTCTCTACTACAATTTCACACCAGTTGATTTATGTGCTTGATGGTATAAAGTAAATATTTGTAATTTATAGTTATTAATATTTTAATATGAAAAAATAAGATACAAATTCTAAAATCACAATTCAAATTTCTATTGCAAAAAAAAAGAAAAAAAGAAAAGTTTTCAATCCTTATCTCATGTAAATGCTAGTGGTGATATGCTACTAAATAATCATGCATCATATTATCGATTAATTAGGTTCCTTTCATTTTTAGTTATGACTAACAAATCATATAAAACTAAATAATAGAAGTAAAAGAATGGACTTTTAATAGAAAGTCCCTTACTCCATGAGATTTGAATCTACTAATACTTGAGTTTTTCCTAACTCAGTCTCAAAATATAGTTCATAGAGTGAGGGTTGGTGTTGGTGCCGAGCATTTTTAACCCTGATGCTTAGATAATATGGTATGTGGTCCGATAGCAAATGTAAAATAACCTTTGATATCATCTTATAATTTTATATTTGAATCTAGGCCAACCTCAAAAGTTAACTTATAAGATGAGAGTTTCTCCCCATTTACATATACTATTTTAGGCACTATCTTTAATTAATGTGAAACTTATATTTTTTTTTTCCAATAACAATGATCATGTAGCTTATGGTTGCTTCATTTATACCACAAACACAGAATTTCATATAAGCATAATTTTTATTACACGAAGGATTACCATTTCACTACAAAGTTGACTCCCTTATTTTCACTATTAAAATATATCAAGTTTATAGACTATCACTATTATATAAATACTTTAATACAAAGTTGTCTTCACATTTACTAAAATTAAATAATTACATATGACCTAATGGTAGACAACCCAATAAGTTGTAAATGGATACCCTTGAATTATCTCCTCAATCAAGTGTATACTGTAATATTATAATAAAAAAAATGGATTCTAATATTGTTTGTAATTCAAAGAGGCATTTCCTCAATCAAGAGTATAGTGTAATATTATAATAAAAAATGGATTCTAATATTATTTGTAATTTAAAGAGGCATTTCAAACCTATTTGTCTAAATTGTACTACCTGAAATATATTGTCAAACCTATACTATATAAAGAACTATCAAGTAAAAAAGATAACAACAAATTGAACATTTTAAACCACATTTCACTCGACCAAATTGAAAGAAGCAAGAGATCAATAAAGTAAACTAGAGTTATCCATTAACTGCACAAGAATCACTCGAATGTTCAACATACTAAAAAGATACTATTGCTCAATTCTTTTTTTTTTATCATAGTTGGAAATTATTTATTGGTTCGTCGATGATTAATCTTTGTCGAAGAACTTGGTTAATTATCTTTAGTGAAGTTTCTCCTCTCAACTACATGATCAAGTAAAGTTTAGAGCAAAATATAAAATATTATCAAAATATCCACAATTAAAGCATAATAATAACTAAAGTGAAGTCTTCAAATTCCATAAACAAAGTATAAAATACCCAAAAAAAATGCTCTAAGTATAGGACCCAACGATGATAAGAAAGTATTAACAAAATTTCACGTACTACAACATTTTTTATTTTATGTAACAATAAAAAATAACATGGCTAGACCATGTTAGGTCTTATAATTTTTATATTAATTTTACACACGGTACAATAATCATGTTTGGTTTTATCATTTTTTAAAATTATTGCAGCATCATGGATTGGACTTTGTTTGTATAATTTTTTCAACAAACACTTATAAAAGGGGGAAAAATCAAACTTATTCTATTATAAGTAAAAATCAACTTATAAAATGCTTATTAGCTTTTAAAGGAGTTGGATAAAAGGACTTTTATAAAATTTGAAATGCAGTGGAGAAGTTTAACCTATTTTACTTTTCTATATTCTTATCCTAAAATGCTTATGGAAAACATAGCTTAAGTTATATTGTACATATATTATATGTCATATTCATGCTTTCTCGATTATCATGACTTTGAGCCACCGATAAATTCTCCATATTGATTGACCTTATTGGAACAACATTCCCCCATTAACCATATTTTTCTACTATTTATTAAAACAAGTACAAGAAGTATAGGTAGTTGATGTTTTGAAGGCCTCCAGCATTGATCATGAAGCATCTCTAAGGGTTTAATTGCATCACCCTTGTTTAATTGCATCATTGATCATTAAAATGTTTAATTGCATCACCCTTATTTCTCATTAGCCTAGAGTCACATTGAAATTATCATAGAACAATCATGGATGAGTAGACATTATTCATCTTTAAAGGCATAAAATCACATGGCTCTACACATGAAACTTGAATATTTTTCAATCAATAACATTAATCTCCACAAACTTTATCTTCATTTTATAAGACTTTGGGCTCTATTTTGCTTCTTTCTTCCATATTTTGGTTTTTTCCTTGACAACCAATTGATCAATTAAGGTCATTATTTATTTAGTTACCTTTCTCTTTGTCCATGATATATCCATGCATAGATATTATATTACTATCACGAACATGATTAGGACATATTACTAACTAGGTCTTCCTACTAATCACTATATATACCACTTGTTTTTTGTCATTACTAGATCTACATTGGCCTAACAAGATTTGACAAAGAAAACATGTTGAGAGTTACCAAGCCTAATCATTTATTCTCAACTTCAAGTCAATATACTTTAATACTCAAGAAACTTCCTAACTATGCACGAGAGCTTTTATAGGTATAGAACATTGATTATGATCACAAAAATTAGTAACAATGAGTACCATAGATGGGACTCAATAACATAGGGTCCCTTCACACATCATCACACATAAAACACTATCAAGCACAATGAAAGTCACATAAGTAAGCTTAGAAAGAACAAGGTACACAAATTCTAATTCCATATATTTGATCATCTCATAAATACATTAATTGACTTGAGTGTTGGAGTCTTTATAGGTAACTACACATAAAACACTACTAAGCTCAATGAAAGCCTTATAAGTAAGCTTAGAAAAAACAAGGTACACTAGCTATAATTCCATACATTTGATCATTTCTTACCTACATTAATTTATTTAAGCGTCGAAGTCTTTACATGTAGCCACACTAGAGCTTAACTTATGGAAGATTGTCAAAAATTCTATATTCTACCACAAATATCCCTCACCTTGGATTAGTGTTGAACACCACTTTTTTTTTATCTACAACAATGTCTTATAATCATAGTCTAAAGTAAAATAGAAAATGTTACCTTTTCCAATAGGTAGCAATCTTTGAATTGTAGTTATAATGGTCCCATAAACTTTGGCCCTTCTTAGAGAAATATTGTCTAGCAGTAACAATAACAATAATAATAATAATTTATTTTTTGGTTTTTATTTAGAAATATAAGGATACTAAGAAAAAAATTATTTTAAGTATTTAAAAAGAGTTATACACACATAGGATAATTTATGTCATTCTTGCCCATAAACTCAATTTTGTTTTTTGCATGCACAACATCATTCCCTCATTTGTTTCATTTCCTTTCTCCTTTTTCACTTAGTTGGTTTCCCTCTTCTTTGACTTCCATTTCCTCTTCATTCATTCTCCATCTCATTCCATCATTTTAATCGATAGTTTTATGCTTTATAGCTTCTAACGGTAAGTGGGAAATAATCAAACTTAGGGAATAGGTAATAATTTAAAGGTCCATTTGGGGTGGTTGTGAGTTTCTGATTTTTGGTTTTTAAATACAATTCACAAAACAAAATGCTTTGTTTAAAATGGAGATGAAATTATTTTTAACTCAATTTTGAAATTGTTTTACATTCATTTTTAAAACAAAAAAAAAGTTTGGTGAATTTGGTTTTTAGTTTTAAAAAATACTCTTTCACTATATTTAACAATGATCACTTTTGTTATCGCTGCCACCACCACCACATTGCTATCACCACACCACTATCACCACCACCATTGCCGCTACCATCATTGCTACCACCACCATTGTTGCCACCATCGTCATCGTCATGACCACCATCACTGTCATTGTCACCACCACTATTCTTACCAATATGTAAACACACTCTTAAACTAATTTTAACAAGATAGAATATTTTCAAAGTGAGTTTATTTTGAATCTAAAAATTAATTTTTGAAACAAAATAAAGTAAAAATAAAAACTAATTTTGCTTTTTAAAAATTTTAAAACTTGCAACTAAAAACCACCATAAACAGACCCTAAGTGTTGAGCAAGTGTTTTTCCTTTTCTTTGATTGGTGTCCCTAGGATGTGCATGCAACATTTGTCATTTGTCATTATTTTCATCTACTCACAACTTTTTTGTAGAAATTTCTCTTACATGTTGAATTAAAGAATAACTAGTGATAGGGGAGGTTTCACCAAGAGTACCTATAATTGGGACTATTCAAAGACTTGAGGTTAGGACTGTTCAAATAACCTTATATCCTAATGGAAATCAAAGTAAAGAGGAGATCTTGTTTGTAAAACTTGATGGGGAAAAGGCCACCACTTTGATGATGGGAAGGTGATACGGTACCACCAATAAGGCACCACCAATGTGGTGACACAGCGCAGTGGATAAATATTCCCCTAACTTGCAAGAATCCCTAAGGAGTAACCACAAATGCAAATGACAGTGACAATGAGAAGAATCACACAAGAGAGAGACCAATATTTTTAACGTGGAAAAACTCCCTCAAGATGAGGAGTAAAAACCACAGGTCGTCCAGACCAAAGAAATTAATCCACTATGATTAATTAAGAGTACAAGAGTTATTCTTTCACCCACTCTGTGAAAAAATTCTCTCTTTCTCTGTATGAGAAATTCTCACTCTCTCTATTTGAGAAATCTACTCTCTCTCAATCCCTGTGAGAAATTCACTCTCTCTCCTGTGTCTGCTCAATCTAACCCCTTCTCCTCTTATAAAGAGAAACCTAGCGGGCTTGAGAGTATTGGGCTTTTGTCCACATAGTTGGGAGCCCAACATATCTCCCCCTCACAACTATGTGGAGGTAATCGCCAATCCGACGATCTCACAGCAAGCTTCAAACTTCCCTCTTGGAACTACCTTGGTCATCAAGTCAGCGCTTTGACTGTCATAGAATAACCAATGTTCGTCTTGAACAAAACCAACCTCTGCCTTGGTAGTGGACAAAGCAACATACTTCTGCAATTTAGTTTGCCAAGCCTTTTGCCTTTCTTCACTCTCCATGGACACCTAGTAACATTCAGGTTCTTCTCCATCTGTCAAGATCACATACTCATCAGAAGTATACCTCGTAGATGATTGTCTCTACCTATTAGACCTCCTAAGTTGAGCTGGAGGCAATTCAGGAGCATTACCCAGATTCTCATCTTGTGACATCTCTTGCTCCTCTTCAGCATCATCATCAAGAGGAATATCAAAGTCATCTCCAAGCTGTTGATCACCAACATTATGTTGCTCACCACTCTGAACAATGTCTTTAATAGTTTGATCTTCCATGAATTGCACATCATGGCTTCTGACAAGTTTCTTCTCAACAGGATCATACATCCTGTAACCATACTCATCATGACCATACCCAATGAAGATACACTGCCTAGTCTTCATATCCAACTTGGATCTTTCATCCTTTGGAACATGCACAAAGGCCTTACAACCGAAGACTCACAAATGATCATACTTGACATCTTTGCCAAACCAAATCTTGTCTGGCACCTCAGTATTCAAAGCAACTGCAGGACTAAGATTAATAACATGCACTGTTGTGTAAAGTGCCTCACCCTAGAAATGCTTAGGTAACTTTGCTTCTGAAAGCATGCACCTAACTCTCTCAATCAATGTCCTGTTCATCCTCTCTGCTAAGCCATTAAACTGAGGAGTTTTAGGAGGAGTCTTTTCATGTCTGATACCCTACTGCCTGCAATATACATCAAATGGTCCACAGTATTCACCACCATTGTCAGAGCGAATACATTTCACCTTCTTGCCTGATTGTCAGCCTAGAATTGTTTGAACTTCTCCAACACTTGGTCCTTTGTCTTCAAAACATAAATCCAGAGCTTCCTAGAACAATCATCAATAAAGGTAACAAAATAAAGTGCACCACTAAATGACTTTATCTTCAATGGGCCACAAGCATCAGAATGTACCAATTCTAGCAACTCTGACTTCCTTGAGGGGGGATGCTTCTTAAAGGATACTCTGGTCTGCTTACCAGCCATGCAATGAGAACACTTCTCCAACTCTACATTCTTCAACCCTGGAAGCATGTCCTTTTTGGCTAAACAAGTCAACCCTTTTTCACTGATATGACTAAGCCTTCGGTGCCACAAAGATGCCTCCGTATCCATGGCATTCACACTATCTTTAGCAACCAAAGCTTTTGTCCAATACAATTTAGAAATCTTCTCCCCTCTGGCCACAACCAAGTTACCTTTGGTGAGTTTCCATTTTCCATGACCAAAGTGATTATCATAACCACCATCATCAAGCATATGCACAAATATCAGATTAAAACGAACATCTGGAGCATGTTTGACTCCTCTAAGCCACAACTGCATTCCTATGTTGGTTTGCAAGCAAACATCACCAACACCAATCACCTTGGTTACACCATCATTACCCATCTTCAACACTCCAAAATCACCTGCAATGTAAGATGTAAAGAACTCCTTCCTTGGTGTAACATGCAATGTAGCACCGCTATCAATAATCCACATGTTCTCATCGGATACAAAATTAACCGATTCAAAGTCTCGAAGAATGACAAGATCATCACCTGTAGTAGTGGTGACACGATCATGATCATGATCATCATCATCATCCTTCTCTTTTGACTTACCCTTTTTGCCTTTGTTCTCCTTTTTCCACAGGAAACAATGCTTCCGTATATGCCCTGTTTTATGACAATAGTGACACTCCACCTTCTTGTATCTAGACTTGGATTTACTTCTACTCTTTTCTCTTTCCTTTTTCTAACTTCTCCCCCTATTTTCAATGACAAGTACCTCGGATTGAGATGAAGAACCTTGTGTCTTCCTTCTCATCTCCTCGTTAAGTACACTACCCTTTACCATTTGCAAAGAGACAACACCATTAGAGGTTGAATTTGTGATAGAGATCTTAAAAGTCTCCCAAGACTCAGGTAGAGAATTCAAGAGCAGTAATCCCAAAATCTCATCTTCAAACTTGATGCCCATTCCTGACATCTGATCAATAATCCCTTGAAATTCATTCAAGTGATCTGATAGTGAAGTACCTTCCTTGAACTTCAAACTCACAATAGAATTCAACAAAAACAATTTGTTGTTCCCACACTTTGAGACATATAAGGATTCAATCTTCTCCCAGAAAGTCTTGGCATCTATCTCACTTGCAATGTGATTATAAACATTATCATCCACAAAAAGTTGGATAAATCCACATACCTGTTGATGCTCAAATTTCCATTCTTCATTAGACATGAATTCTGGCTTCTGAGCAGCAAAAACAGGAAGATGCATTTTTTTCACAAATAATAAATCTTTCATCTTCCCTTTCCACAAGTGATAATTAGTATCATTCAGACTCACCATTCTATTTGTATTAACCTCCATTATTCTAGCAAGCAGAACACCTTTTAAACCAGAGAGCTCTGATACCACTCTGATGGGGAAAAGGCCACTACTTTGATGATGGAAAGGTGGTACGGTACCACCAATAAGGCACCACCAATGTGGTGACACAGCACAGCGAATAAATATTCCCCTAACTTGCAAGAATCCCTAAGGAGTAACCACAAATGCAAATGACAGTGACAATGAGAAGAATCACACAAGAGAGAGACCAATATTTTTAACGTGGAAAAACTCCCTCAAGGTGAGGAGTAAAAACCATGGGTTGTCCAGACCAAAGAAATTAATCCACTATGATTAATTAAGAGTACAAGAGTTATTCTCTCACCCACTCTGTGAAAAAATTCTCTCTTTCTCTGTATGAGAAATTCTCACTCTCTCTATTTGAGAAATCTACTCTCTCTCAATCTCTATGAGAAATTCACTCTCTCTCCTATGTCTGCTCAATCTAACCCCTTCTCCTCTTATAAAGAGAGACCTAGCGAGCTTGAGAGTATTGGGCTTTTGTCCACATAGTTGGGAGCCCAAAAATAACCCAACAAAACTTAGACATGTTGTAGTTTATATACACTATTGCATGTGAGGTTTTATGAATGGTTTTTGAGTTTTTGATTTCCCTATCTAAGAACCTCTCAAACCAATCTTCGTAAGATAATGAATGTACTTAGTAGGGGTAATGGAGGTTTTGCGAGTTAGTGAATGGTTTGTTTTGGTATGTTTTAGATGTAAAATGTCACAAAGAACAATGGTTTGACGTTAACATTTTTTAGTTAGTAATCTTATGGTACTACAAATACTGTACTTTTGAACTTGTTATCATGATAATGAGTTGCACTAGTTGTCATGTAGCAAATGAAGTGACCAAACTTATTATTAATCTAAATTTCTGTCTTAACTAATTTTCCTTAGGTTATGTTGTAAAGTAGTAAAAGTAGAACCCAAATTACCACTTCAGGGTGCAAATAAGCTAAGTAATAGAGGATTTGTGAACCTTACATCATTTCTTTTAGTGGATTTGTCTAATTGTTTTGCTTGATCATTGTTTGGTGTCTAAGATTCATTGTTTGTGGATAATTTTGAGATCTCTAACATCCAAATTAGATTGGCATATCTTTACCAAAATTGTATCTTTGGATCTTAGCTTTCATCAAGGTATGGTTTTACTCAAATTAGACACCTATGGACCAAGATATGTTCATCAAAGTGAACATTGTCCAATGATACAATTGCACCCCCTTCATCTGGTATTATTTTCACCAAGTTAGAGATTAAGTTTGGTCTCAAATTCTTCATAAAAGTTATATACTTCTCCCTATCTTCCCAATAAGTCCGAGATCATCCCATTTGACCTGCTAGTAGAGAAAGACCCAAAGAAAAAAGTTACTTGGAAGCGCATACTAGATGTTGCAAAGAGAAAATTATTGTTGTTTGAACAATAAACATCTCTCACTAGGTGCAAAGTGGTCTTGATAAAATCAATCTTGATGTCTCTCTTGATCTATTTCATTTTCTTCTTTAAGACTCCAAAAGATATTATTTCTTTAGTTGAATCTATTTTAAACACTTTATTTGGGATAAGGGATGAGAACAAAAAAATTATCAAGTTGCATGGGGACATGTATGTGTAGAGAAGAAGGAAGGTGGATTAAGGATAAAGAATTTGAGGAATTTTAAATGGAAGTGGAGAATGAAGGAGACTCAATTGCTATGGTATATGATATTAAAGTTCAAGTATAAGATGAAAGGTTGTAGATGGAAAACAAAGGGTAAAAGGTGTTCTAAATGGTAGGTGAATATAAATTCTTTCAAAGAGAATAAATTTGGTTTCTAACAAAATTGATTCTCCAATATGGTAACTGGAAAGGTTGGCAAGGGAGGAGACTTTACTTTGGCATGATTCATGGGTAAAGGACAAAAAATGAAGTGTAAAGACATATTTAGAAAGTTGGTGGGAAGAAAAATGGACATGAAAATAAGGCTAAAGAATAATGATGTTTTCATTTCTTTGAATGGAAGCTTATGTAAAAATGTCAAATGAGACTTTTAACTTCAATTTAATAAATCCTCTCTTCTTACCATTTTTTATTTTCCTACAAATATTTAAAAATAAATAAATGCCAACCTATTCACTAAATAGCTTCTTATATAGGTACTATTTTTACTATAGAGTTATACAACAGTGACTAAAATAAAAATTATAAAAATTACGAAGAGTAAAATTAGAAATTTTTTTTTATCAAAAACAAAGTGAAAAAATGTCATATTTACTTAAAAAAATATATTTAAGACGTAGAAAACCATTTAGCTATTAAACAGCCACCATTTTATTGGATTCTTGCTGAATAAACTCACATATTATCCAACTTATATTGACATCTCTATTTAAATACTATTTAAAACTTAGCAAATAGTCAGGTAAGCTAAACAACTTGGAGTATGCCTCACTAAGTTCTAACCACTTATAATCCAGCAAATGTATCCATACACCAATGCACATTAAATATCCATACTTGGCTTCTTTTTTATTTTATTTTTCCAAAGGGGTTAATGCATCTATGTATATTTTCCACTACAACATTTATGTATGAATATTCGAATTCTCTTGAGTGGTTGAAATTTATACAATGCATCTAACAAGAATGGTATTTTTCCAATGTTATAAAGGAAAAGAAAAATGCAACAGTGGAATTAAGTAGGATGGAAGCTAGGTATATACCAAACCACTAAGCCCAAATAATTGAAAAAACCAAACCACAAAACAATAGCAAAAGGGTAATGCGGTGGTGCGAGGAAGAGGAGAAGAAGATTAGATTAGATTAGATTAGAGAATTAGAAAGAAAGAAAAAGAGAAAATAGAAAAAAAGAGAAATTCAGTGGAATAATCGATGAAAAAATTCTCTATATAAACAGATATCCACACGCTCCAATCTCTTTCTTCTGCTTCGGTAACTACAGAGAGAAAGAACAAGAAGAAAAGAGAAGGAACGGTGCGAAGCACAAGAAGCGAAGAACTCAGAGGGAGGAATCGGCGGTGCTCCTCCGGCGATCGCTCATCGGCGCCGGCGAACTTCAGATCGCTGCTCTTGCTTCTCCGGTAAGTCGGTGGATCGTCACTGCCACCTTCCTCTGTTTCTGCAGTTCATGGATCTGCGATTTTCGTTGCCGATTGTTGTGTCTCTTTATTGTTCGGTTCATTTTCCGATTCTTGTTAGGAAGTAGATTTTCGTGTTCCTAATTTCCGAGTTCATTAGCGTTTTTGGCTCGTGCGAGCGTCGTTCTCTTGTTTAGGGATTGGAATCTGGTGGAAGTGTTGTGTTTCGAAGGGGAATACGGCTTTGTGCTTGTGTTGATGCGGATTGTGTTTGAATGTGGATTTAATTTGAGGAATTTTCTTTTGCCGTTTTGATTTGTGGTTCTTGTGACGAGTTTTGTGGTGGTTGGTTATTTATTGTTGGTTTTCTGTGTGCAGGAATTTGTGCCTTGCGAATTTTCCAGAGGCATTTTTGTTGTGATCTTGCAGTGCTGGTTTTTTGGGTCACTGGTGGGAAATTGTTATATATGGGCTGAGGTGAGCTTTTCATGGGAGGTGTGGAGGATGAAGAACCAGCTTTGAAACGCATGAAATTATCCTCTAAAGGATTAGTTGGTCTCTCTAACGGTTCGTCTTCAGTGGAGCCTGTTGGAGGCTCTTCGAGTGACTTGATGGCTCGGCCCCTGTCATCTGAGGGGGACGGCGAAGTTATTGGTTCCAAAGGGGTTATAAAAAGAGAGGAATTTGTTAGGATAATCACCAAGGCGTTGTATTCGCTTGGTTACAAAAAGAGCGGGGCACGCCTAGAGGAGGAGTCTGGCATACCTTTGCACTCATCTGTGGTGAATCTGTTTATGCAGCAAATACTCAATGGCCATTTGGATGAGAGTGTAGTAACATTGAATAAAATTGGTGTAGCAGATGAAAGTGCTGTCCGGGCAGCCTCATTTTTGATATTGGAGCAGAAGTTTTTTGAGCTTCTTGATGGAGAAAAGGTCATGGATGCATTGAAGACATTGAGGACTGAAATTGTGCCTCTTTGCACTGATAGTAGTAGAATTCGTGAACTTTCCTCGTGCATGCTTTCTCCATCTGGCCGGGTTGGTTCTTCTAGGCAAGATATTGTACAGGTGAGGTCTCGGTCAAAACTGCTGGAGGAATTGCAAAAACTGCTTCCCCCAACAGTATTGATACCTGAAAAGAGATTGGAACATCTAGTTGAACAAGCTCTTATCTTGCAACGAGAGGCTTGCCTGTTTCACAACTCATTGGATAAAGAGATGTCATTATATTCGGATCATCACTGTGGAAAAACTCAGATACCTTCTAGGACATTACAGGTTTGAAAACAATATGTTTATATGGTGTGAGGTTTATATGGGAATTTTATATTTGACCTTTATACTTTTAACCTCACTGTAATTGTCTGCAAAATCTTTATTTTACTTGTTAGTTAGTAGTGGCAACATCATCCTCTTTCTGGTTGCTTTTTGCAATGTAGAACTCTATGGTTGTTTACTTATTCTTGTTCCTTTACTTTTTTTTCTTTTAAAGGGGATTGTATGATGAAGCCACTATATGGATGTTTACCAGTTTGTCTTTTCTTGTTACATTCAATAGCTGTACTTAATTATAAAGTGATGTTTTGAAGTATTAAATTTTGTGAATATTTAGTTTTGCATCTGGCAAATGATTATGATTCTTGTATACTCAATGATTATTTTTTCTCTTTTGCCTCTGCTTAGACAATGAGGCATTATTGATGAGACAACTTTTGTAGAGGGACCACCAAATAGCAACATTTTGTTGCTAGTAGTTTCAC
This sequence comes from Mucuna pruriens, assembly GCA_025330945.1. Taxonomy (NCBI): domain Eukaryota; kingdom Viridiplantae; phylum Streptophyta; class Magnoliopsida; order Fabales; family Fabaceae; genus Mucuna; species Mucuna pruriens. Next base: position 111,702 of record JAENHJ010000080.1, read on the forward strand.
ACTTATTGTCAAAGATGCTGATCTTGTGTCATAAAATATATAAAGCCGTTTTGTTCTAGCATAAGCTGTACTTGAAAATGTGAAGCTTCTCTATCCTTATTCCTTAGGCTTTTGGGTGCTAGAGCTCACTTTAGTTCTAGAATTTCTGTTTCTATTATTGATATTGAATTACGTGAAGACCATTCATATTGGGTTTTGGTTACCCTGGTTTGCTTATAGACTGAATTATTTCTCCTGAATGTTCTTGTCAATTGTATCTTGTTTTATGTCCTATATTTGCTCATTCTTGTTAGTTATTTATTACTCTTATATCCTTCTACTGCTTTGAAGGATCTTCTAGTTGTCGCAGCACTCAGTCTTAACCTCAACTTCTCCATACCCTGTTGCCATTTTGTGTATGTTGACTTACATATCTGTAAATATAGGTACTTTTGCCCTAAATGAAATAATTCCTATGCATTTTATGTGCCACAATCACATTCACACACAGTCTTACCAACTTAATTTAAGATATTGAATAAAAATACTTATTATGTAAGTTCATATGTATAAGGGGTTTTTATAATAGAAGAGGAAATAGTGTTAAACTGTTTTCATAGAAGCTGTAAGCTGTTTTCATAAGTTATTTAGGAAAGCTTATTGAAATAAGCTGAAAACAGCTTATGGACATATCATATTCTAAAAGCATCCAAATAAGAGTTTCCAAAGCTTTGTGATTTTCAATTTGGGAAACACCTCCAAAAGTTCTAGAATCTGATATTTACTAATGCAGTTTTCTCTCTTTCTAAGGTAGTACTATTTCTTCCTTGTAGAAGTGAAATAGAAATACTCTACCAATTATTTCATATTATTAGTTTCTACTTTCATTAAATGTAGTAAATATTGTATTGTATTTATGATTCTAACAATTTTAAATGCATAAATAAATACATTATATTTTCCAAAGCTAGAGAAATGAATAATGGTATAACACTAATGAACATTGAAGGATTTTACAAACACTTAAGGAGCCAAAGCTATTCAAACTCAGACTTTAAATCCTTACTAAATGACATTAAAAGGTTTGATAAGAAGAAAAAAGCAGAGGATCCAGATCTCCTTATTTTTTAACATCAAAATCTCAAAAGAAGTTGAAAATATATCAAAATCTCAAAAAAAAGTTGAGAATTTCAAGATATATTGGTATCCTTAAAAGTGTAGAAATGGATTAGAATTTGGTGTTTGTGCTTTGGCATCTAGCATTTCACCAGTTGCTACTGGTTGCAATGCATTTCTCTCTTGAAAAAATGAGATATATGCCCCATTAATTGGATTTGATGGTTAATTTTGCACATGGGTTTGATCTAATGTGTTTGAAATGCCAGGTTCAAACCCACGGAGGAGAAAATATAAAAGTAATAGAACATATAACATATTGCAGCCATTTCCTTCATTGCAGTTGCTTGATTATATTATATTTTCTCCTTTCGTATTGGAAGAAGTTGTCAAGCCTTCATATGTGGGGTTTCAGCTATAAGGGATGTTGTGGGGTGTGTTTTCAAGGTGAAGTCTGGCAGAATCTCAATAATTTCTTTGTCAGTCCAATAGTTATGGAACTTGGGCAGTAACAAAACTTGATTACTGGTTATATAACCATGGTGTTTAGTTGCAAGGATAACTGGATAAGTATTTAGTGTGCATCGGCAGATCATTACATCAATAAAAATAAAACCCTAGATAATCGTGAACAAAAATGTGAATCAAAATAATGGCAGCAAAGAAGGGCAACAAAGACAGAACATTAAGTAGAGTCAAAGACATAAATAATTGCCTATACTGTAATGAACCAACATACCCTAAAGCTGAAGCTGTTAGGCATAGGCTCATTAATGGTTTCTATATTTAAGATGCTCGGGCCTGCCCAAGGTAGTTAAGGAAGAAATTGAAGTAGCAAGTAAAGCAAGAGTTAAAGCCTCTGACAGGTTATACCAATTAGGCACCAAAGATGGGGAAAGAAGTATTTATAGCCTTGATAAAGGTAGGGAAGAAAGACAAGCACTAAGGATGCAAGTAAAAACTTGGTTATGGAACAAAATATCAAGACAAGAATTAATTACTTCCACAAGCTATTTAATAAAGGATGTGAAACCTTATTACATTCAGCTAGGCTTAACACAGATGAGGACCAGAATTATACCTTTTATCATAGAATTCAAGAGCCCAGGGTAAAAGAAGCATTTATAAGGATGGATAATGGCAAAGTCTTTGAATCAGATAATATATCTAATTATCTATTGAGGTATCATATGGATGGGTCTAAGTGAGAAAGGTATTAGCTGGCTCACAAATGTTGTTTAACGAGTTTATGAGGTCTAATAAAATGTCAAACGAATGGTGTAGAAACATTTCAGTTAAGAATAAGGGAGATATACAAATATGGGCAATTTTTTTGTAGTGGATTAAGCTCATGAGGAATACTATGAAGCTACGGGAGAGGATTATGAGACTGAGAAATTGGGGAGGTCAACCATGGAAGCAATGTACTTGCTACAACAATTGATAGAATAACATCGGAGGAATCAATAAGTCATATGAATGATCTTTGTTGATTTAGAAAAAGAATATGATGAGGTATTGCAGGATGCCCTACAGTATGATTTAGTTAAGAACACATGAGGATGTGGCAGATTTTCTTATAACTATAGGACTACACCAGGGGTCAACTTTGCCCTATCTATTTACCTTGGTTTTGGAATCTGGTGCCACAATGCATGCTTTTTGCAACGATATAGTCTTGATTGGAGTGCCAAGAGACAAAATAAATGGGAAGTTAGAGATATGGAGATTAATTTTGGAGGCCCATGACTTTTCTTTAAGTAAAGTAAGATGTATTATATGGAATAAAAATTTAGCAAAGGGTGCACCAATCCAACATATCATGTCCATCATAGACAACAATGGAGAAAGAGGGAGATGTAGATCATAGGATTCAAGCAGGTTGGAAAAAATGGGAAGTGTTTTTGGATGTTATCTGTGATAAGGTACTACTCAAACTTAAGGAAAATTTTACTACATAGCAAATTAGCAATAAAAGCTGCAATGTTTATGGAATTGAATGTTGAGCAATAAAAGGCTAACAAAAGAATAAACTTAATGTAGCTGATATGAGAATGTTTTGTTGAAGAATGGACATACTAGACATAGACAAGATACAATGGCAAACGAATATCATTAAAAGTGAAAGTTGGGGTAGCACCTATGGTAGAAAAGAAGGTAGAAGATCATCTTTGGTGGTTTGGGCATGTGTGAAGACTGGTAGAAGCTCTGATAAGGAGAGAGTAGCCTAATCGCTAGAGGAAGAAGGAAACTAAGAACTATAGGTAAACTCATTAAGAAGGATCTAGAAGCCAATTGTTTGTTTATAGAAATGATTTGGTAAACATTATGGAGTTGTCTGATCCACATAGGCAACCTCACCCAGTGCGAAAAGGCTTGGTTCTTATTGTAGCTATATGATGGTATGTAAGGTCTTGAAGTTTTGTGCATGTTCAAATAAGCAACATTATGGAGTTAAAGGTATTTCCAAAATGAAGCTTGTAAGAATTAATGAATATATGGCATCAGGCATCCAGCACTCCATAAGTTCTTATTCCTGTCAAATTCCAAATCAACTTAGTCATCTACTGTAGTTCTAATCCTAAACTACGAACAATTTTAATCATTAGTTTTCAATACTCTACCTATCCCATTGGAATCTTAAAAATATATAACTTCATGAATACTAGCTAGACAAGATTAAACTAGATATATACCTATTGAGAAATAGGCATCCTTTTTTAATATCTAATTTTACATGTAAACTTTTGAACATTGGGATTCCAAGGAAATATGCTGTAGATTGCTTTATGGGCTCACCTAAATAAGCAGCCACTGCAAAATCTCTGCCAAATTCTTTTTGATGTAGATAAGATGCAAATCTTAATCTTCTTAATTGTGGTTTAGACTTTAGATGTAATTTGCAAATAAAGCTTTGAAATTTGGGATGTTAAATACTAAATCTAGTTGTTTTGATTTTAAGTTATCTCATTTTCTTTATTGGGATTGATCTGAAGTTTGGTGTTTGGTCTATTAGAATTGAGTTTGTTTTGAGTTTCGTATATAAAGCTTGGTATTTGTCTTTAGGATTTTTGGTTGTCATTGCAAGGTATTGTTAGTGTTGGTTGATCCATGTGGAGTCACCAGATGATTAGGAGATTTTCACACGGGTGATAATGTATAGGATTTCCTATATAAAGCTTGGTATTTGTCTTTAGGATTTTTGTACAAGGTATTGTTAGTGTTGGTTGATCCATGTGGAGTCACCAGATGATTAGGAGATTTGCACATGGGTGATAATGTATGTTTTGATGATTCTATACTAAGTTTTGTTGATGGCTATCTGAAACTGTATCGGACTAGCCATATGCATATTTATCAGTAAATGAAGACATCATGTAATCCTATGTTAGCTGATATGCTTAAGGCTGCACTTTAGTGTCTTTACAATCCCTCTTTTCTGGCTTCTGTGGTCTGTTTTTTCCTTTCTTGTCTTATATTGATGTAGTATTTTTATTGTTGCTACATCTTTTGAATGATGAATAGAAAACAGGAACTTTTGTTTATACAAAGACCATCCTGTATTTACTTTCTATGGTTTGGAAGACATCTATGTTCTAATGTTATTTTCTTTTCCTGCAAATATTCTGACAGATATTAGAAGCACATGATGATGAAGTATGGTGTGTGCAATTTTCACATACTGGGAAATATTTAGCTTCAGCATCAAATGATCGATCTGCAATCATTTGGGAGGTAATATCTCATGGCGAAACATATGCTTTGTTCTATTTTTATCATCAGACCCTTCATGCACAGATCAGTTGTAATATTTTATTCATCTCACATGCATACACATAGCATGTGATGACATGCATTGCCCCTTTTATGACTGGGAAGGATATCTGCATCCATAGTCATAATCCCAAGTTCAACAATGTCCAGTTCTATTCTATTATACCTTGTTCTTTACTTTCACAATGTATAGGTCATGTTTCATTGAAAAATAGTAAAAGATCATAACCCTAACACTGTATGATGTGTTCAAAGACAGACAGAAAACCTTCTCAAGGATTGAGTGCAGTCTACAGGTATAGTGAAAGCCAGAGCATAGAGAAGGTAGACCAAATTAATTTCCATCTAAAAGGAAACAATGACAAATGAAAAAACATGGATTTTTTATGTATAGATAGTGATCACTGTGTGTCATAGTTCTTTGGATCCAGTTGAAGGAAAATAAAATCTTGTGGCATGTGTTGTTTATGGGGTTTTGTCATTTTTGTGGTTGGAAAAGAATTCCTGTTGGTCTTTGTCACCTCTGAATTTGTATTAGAACCATTTTAGTAAGAGACTAACAATTTGGAATGGTATATGCTGGTGACATGGCTGGATATTTATTCAGGTGGCGTCTGGCTCCTTTCTGTTTTATTGCATCATTGCAATGTTGAACACAGCTCCTAGGCCAGACACATTGACATGGCCTAACAAAAAATAAAAGCCCTTTATTTAATATTTTCCCCTACAACCATTTCATCACTTTTTTTCTCTGAATGAGAGATTTTGAAAAAAAAAAAACGAGATACTTCCCACAGTAGTCAATGGTGTGATATAGTGGAGTAGCAGAGGTGTGGGGATGCAATGGGATTCGAATAGTGGAGCAGTTCTCAATAGTGACCATTGTAGCTGCAATAGCCAGCCAAAACAGCAGCTTTTCATATGCTATAGCTGTGCTACTGTGATATAGGCTTCAAAAACTCTTTTTACGCCTTAAACATTGTTTAGGATCTTTGGTGCAAAATTATGATTTATCCCTCATTTTCTAATGCATTTTATGCTTCAGAAACATAATAGAATTTGAAACCCTTCTTCCTTGGCCATTCTGCCAAAAGTTACCTGCATTTTGACTTCTATTTCTTTGCACTTTACAGGATTTTTTTCCTGTGTTCTGTTCTTCCTTTAAACATCTGAGTTCACATTCAGCTAATTTGTATCTAATTTTTTATGCTCTTTTTCTGTTAATTTTACCATCATCTTTCATTTTTTGACTTCATTACTATGTTCTAATTGCTCCTAGGTTGATGGTGATTGTGTGCAGTGACTTACTATTTTTATGATTATTAATTTATATATTTATTTTTGTTTTTGAGTACGTGTAGTATAAATTATTTAGTTTATATTATAATAATATTTAAAATAGTGGCTATCCTACTATAGTGTTTTCACAGCTGATCGCAATGCACCACCATCCGAAATTAGTAATTATATTATTTCCAAATATTTTAGCTAAAACAATTGTTTGAGTAATATACCACTGTAAAACTTTGCACTCCTTAGTCCTTACTCTGGCCAAACCCTCTTGAAAGTTAATTCTGCTCTGCCCCTTATATAAGTAATTGTTTTGACACATTGTATTAATGAAGACTGCCATTACTTGACTGGGTGATCTGTGGATAGGAATTGACTTTTAGGTGCTCCATGCATGTGTGATATATATATATCATGCTTAAATATTGATCAATGCACACACACACTCAAACAAACAAATAATGTACTTAAACTGCATTAGGTTTTATATTTCTTGCCTTTTTTTTAATAGGTTGACATGAATGGTGGACTGTTTATCAAGCATAAATTGTGTGGTCACCAGAAACCTGTTTCTTCTGTTTCATGGAGTCCTAATGACCAAGAGCTCCTCACATGTGGTGTGGAGGAGGCTGTTAGGCGCTGGGATGTCTCTACCGGCAAGTGCCTGCAAGTTTATGAAAAAAACGGCCCTGGGCTGGTCTCCTGTGCATGGTTTCCAAGTGGGAAATATATACTCTCTGGGCTCAGTGACATGAGCATTTGCATGTGGGATTTAGATGGGAAAGAAGTGGAGTCTTGGAAAGGACAAAGAACCCTCAAGATTTCTGATTTGGAGATAACAGGTGATGGGGAACACATTCTGAGTATTTATAAAGACAATGTCATACTGTTCTTCAACAAAGAAACGAAGGATGAGAGATATATTAAAGAGGACCAGACAATAACTTCCTTCTCTTTGTCAAAGGATAGCAGATTCTTGTTGGTTAATCTTTTGAACCAAGAAATACATCTTTGGAATATAGAAGGTGATCCTAAACTTGTTGGCAAGTACAGAAGTCATAAACGCACCCGGTATATTATCAGATCTTGCTTTGGCGGACTTAAGCAATCTTTTATTGCTAGTGGTAGTGAGGATTCGCAGGTATTAATTTTAAATTCCCTACATAATTTTTATTTTTTATTTTGATAGTCTTGTAGGCGGCTGATTTTTGGATCCTCATCCTCTTCAGTCATTTTTCTACGCATCAACATAGTCAGCAATTCAAAATCGTTGGATGAAAATCAATGGACTCATTTTACCTTTTTAAATTAGATTTCAAACCTGCATTCAAGATCTAAGTCTTCTGATCTTCATTCATCAGTTACAAAATGTGCTGCCTGCATGAATGCATGAAAAACTGACTGCACCGAATCCACTTCTGTGATTTTCCTTTTTCATAGTCATTTCTAGTACTACTGCAAGAAGAGGAGTCCTAGCAACACCAAAAATTATTCAAAACTATAAAAGTAGAGTTCATTAAGGGTCAGTTTAGATTAACTTCTCTATAAGTATTCATAGGTAAAAAAATAGGAAGGAAAAATGATAAGTTTTTTCATAAACTAATTTGTAGAAATTTTGTCATGTTAGTTTTCACAAAAACTGATTTTTAACTTATGCATAAGTCAATTTTATTAATTTATAATAAAAAAATTTATAAGTGTTGAAGAAGTTTATTCAAATTGATTCAAGATTGACAAAAAGAAGTTATAATTTATAATAAAATTTACCTAATAGTGTGTGTGAAATGACGATTCTAAAAAGAAAAATGGAGAAAGGGAAATTGAGTTGGAATGGATTTGTGTGTTTGTAGGTTTACATATGGCACAGAAGCTCAGGGGATTTAATAGAGGCATTGCCTGGTCACTCTGGAGCTGTTAACTGTGTAAGCTGGAATCCAGCTAACCCACACATGTTAGCCTCAGGCAGTGATGACCGGACAATTCGGATATGGGGCATAAAGCGCCTGAATGTAAAGTATCCAAATGTACGCTCCAATGGCATCCATTACTGCAATGGAGGCGAACTTAGATGAACTCAAACTATTTCAATTCCATTTCTTTTTTAACATTGCAATTCTGTATATACCTTCACTATCACAAGTAGACGACATTCATACCAAACTTGCATGTCACTTTCATCAATCCCAAAATAAATTCTTGTTTCATTTTATACTTTTATTTACTCTTTCTCATGTGCTTTTTCACTAGCCTATTAGCAGCAATTGTTTTACAGGTCCACCCACCATGCCTGTGATATATACTTTCTTCTGGATTCTTTTAGGTTTATTGCATTTTTACCCCACCCCCTTGTTATAGTTAATATACTCTCTCAATCATCTTTTCTTCGAATTTTATCTTTTAATACTTTTAAATTACCAGCATCATGTTTTTTTATTGGTTTCTTTTTACAGTTTTTGTTTTCTATTTATTTAAATAATTGGGGATTTATGATGGATATGAAATAGGAAATTATTTAAAAGGTCTATTTCAAAGCTGGAAATGTAGTGTGATTTAAAGAATTTTGTAATACGTGAACCTAACGTATATTTAGAGCTGGCTGCCTAGATAGATTAATTTAATTGACAATTGGTTAGGTTATTGGTCTGAGTATTTTTAAAAATGATAGAATAAAATTGGGTCAAAATTGAATTCTTTAAACAAAATTGATCAAGTATTCAAATTTTTTATTTTAAAATGTTCTTAAAATAATGGTTCACATTTGAGATTTATATATATGAATTACTATTTATTTATTATTAAATCTTGTAGAATATTTAATATGGTTCTTTTATATTAATTTAAATTTTTACTTAACTTAAATTTTTACATTAATTACTTAATATATTATGTAATACTATAATATTTATTTGATTTTAGTTTAATTACCATTAAATTAAACTAATAAATTGTAAATAGAGTATGTGCTGGTTTAATGACAGGTTTAGTTTTAAAAAGATTGGAAGTCATGCCCCTTCAAAGAGGGAGACTAATGAAACCACAAATAGTGTATGATAAATTATTATTAGTTTATTTTTATTAATAAATATAATTATTTACTTTATTTTTATTCACTTTAAAGAACTCAAATCTATTAAAGAAAGAGTCCTTTTGTTAATAAGAAAATTTAAAATCATGAAAAACAAATATTTTCAAGATATAAAAGCAAAAGAAACCTTTCAGTTCCTAGTCACAAATGCACCATGCATATACCGAACTCATTTTAGTTATCACTTATAAATTTAATCTTAAAAATAAGAAATTGCTTTTAGTGGGATAATAATTCTAATATTTCGAAACTAAACAAATGTATTAAATCAATCATTAAATATATAATAATATAATTATTTGATAGTTTGAAAACAAAATAAAAATATATTTCTTCAATCTCATTTTATTGGTCCTTTAAAGCAATCATATATGTTAAAAAATATTGATTATATTAATTATCATGATAAAATAATGTTGACTAAAATGTCTTTATTTAGTGTAGTAGTAATTCTTTTTCTTCTTATTGGATATTTGAATTTTAGTTTACTATGTTGCGAAATACTAATGCTTTTTGCTTAGATCCAGAGTGTAATAATAGTTAGATATGTAATAAAAAATATTTTCTAAGGTTGAAATATAAATAAATAATGATATTATTGAAAAAAAATAATATTATTTTAACATTCTAAAGCAAAATAAGTTGAGATAAAAAGATATTTCATAAATTCGATGTGTGAAGCAAATTTTTATAGTCACTATGTATAAGAGTAAAAACCTCTGAATATTAGATGAGTGATTCAATTCATTACAAAAATATCTAAAAAACAGAAGTCTAATAATAATTTTATAATTTGTAAATTTGATATATTTAATGCAAGTGAGGTCGTCATAAATTGTATCGCGTGCGATGGTGTGACAAATTTTACAATAAAATTATTTGTAAGAGTCAATTTTTTACTTAGTGGAAGGATTTGACAATTTGATTCAGAAGATATAACATTACTTTAATGAATATTAAGTAAAATATAAATATTATTACATTTTATTAATTTATTTTTCTTGATTTCTTTATTTTGTTCTTAATATAGTTGATGTTTATATTAATTTGATATCATTATCATATCATTACTTTTTTAAGTCTCTTGTAAAATTTACGGATAAAGCATTATCATAACTAAATTTACGGATAAAGCATTATCATAACTAAATTTAAATAAAAATATTATAATTCAAGTTATGCTAATAATTTCAATTTATCCAAAGAAATTCGAATATAAGAGATTATAATATAATACACCTAAGTTCTTATTTGTAGGCAGGTTTTTTGTGTTTGAAAACGTAGACAGTTATGTAATACACGTATTGATACTCACCAATTTTGAAGTACCTGTGCATAAAAAATGTGGATCCACTTGAGTTACAAGTATTTTTCATTCTTCCTCCCATTAATCTAGTTTCATCCAAACATAATTTTGTTGGGTTTGAGTTTAAATATTTAACTCGATTTATTTTAAAAAATGAATTAAAGTTATTTTTAAAGTCGTTTCTCAATTCGATTTGGTGTTATATATTATTTTAAAAAGTATTTTTTAAAATAATTATATATATTAATAATATCATTTCTTAACTTAATAAATAATATATAATATAATATCATATTTATATTAATATTATTTATCTTAAAATATATCTTAATTATAGTTGTATATTTTAATTTTACAAATTAACTATACATCATACTAAATTTGATATATTATATTGATTTTGGTATTTATCTATATATCATTGCGTCTTAATTGTGAGGAATTCATATTTAAATAAATAATTCTATTAGAACATTACGTAAAGATAAACATGTTTTAATTAGCTTCAATGCCCTTAGCTTGATTTTATAAGTTTCATTTGTGCATTATTTATAATTTATAGTCTATGATTAATTGTCTGTTATTGTGCTGCACCTACACAAAGCATAGTTTGCTGATTTGATTTTTACACAGATCTTTAAAAGTCATTTGATTATTGAAGTTGCCATGTAATTGCAGTTTTAGTGATGTTAAGAACCTGAGTTTATTAATTTATTAATGCTCTTGTAAGCTCATACTTTTATGACTATACTGTGTAGATTATTTTTGTTAACTGTTTGACCATGTGACAATGGGAAGCCAAGCCACACATGGTGATGTCCTTCCATGTGTTCATCATATAGTATAATATAGGAAGACATTGTATCCATATTAAATAAAACTAAATAAAAAAAATATTTTTGATGCAATTCAAAATTGTTTTTTTCTTTTTTTTCGTCAAAATATTTACCTTAAGCGAAAAAAAAACATGATGAATCCCTATTATGAATAAATTTTTTATTATTATTTTATTTCTTTCGTATAAAAAATGAATTGATGTTTTTTTTATTGAATTTGTATTCATTGGGACTGACGAACATGCTAATAAAGGTTAGTCCAATAAATAAGAAGTGAATTCACATTTCACAAGGATGTGAACTTATTGAAGAATTTATTAATGAGTAATCTATAAGTATTTGATAAATATAAAAATATGCTAATTCCGATAAGTTTTCAAAATTCAATTTATTTAAACATTCTAAATAAACAAATAAAAAAAAGAATCACGTAAGTCTTTCAATATAAACAAGTACCAAAAAAATATTTCAAGCATTGTTAATCAATCTTTTTATCTACATGTCTACAACATTTCAAAACCTATGGGTCATGAACTTTTTTTCTCGGAGAAAAAGCAAGAAAAAAGTATTGGCTAACTCTGCTAGCAATTGCAGTAAGATAGAATATTCTGAATGATTGGTTGTACGTGGCTTTTTAAGTTTGTTATCAAATCCCAATGCTCAATTCTAGATATGGTAGGGTGAAGAAATTTCGAATAGAGTGGTGAAATGTAGATTAGAAAGAACACCAATGTTGAAAACATTCTACTAGGCTAACACTAAGAGACGAAAGAGCAATGTAGTATGGCTAGTGCAATCAATCCATCCAAATGAAGCCTCGAGGTTAAAATCTTTTCTTTTTTATTGGATATGGTCTGCCAACATTTAAAACTTATACTTTTTATGTTTTTGTTCATATGATATATTATTTTAATAACATAAAATTGTTCAAAGTTAAAAAATATATCAAATTCGATTCGAGTGTTGAATATGTAATTATGTTAAATATTAAAGAATTTCTCTCGCAATAATAATCATACTTAAAAAAAAAATTGATTGAAACTAATAAAAAATATCTTGATCTCTCGAAAAAAAAAACATTTGTACAAGTTTAGGCAAGTTTACGATTACATTTTATTTAGTTATAAGTGACGCACAAGTCACCCGCAATAAATTACACTTGCTTATCAAATTATTTGTATGATGAGAATTGATACATTGTAGATTCTGATGGGAAGTAAAAATTGTTCTGAAATAGTTAGTCATAAAGTTGTTTGGAACTGGGTCTATAAAGTTTAATGGGAAAAAGTAGAGGCACTTACATAAAGTTGCTTGGAAGCATCTATGTTTTGATATATCTGAGATGGAAAAGGAAACAACCCCATAAATTATGTGAATATATAGATGTTTGTATTTGAAATTATCTAATATTGTCACCATTAAGATATGAAAAGTTTGGCAGAAAAATTGACATAGGCCGAGTTATTAACACTAACACTATAGTTCATTTAAAATTTTGTTAGAGAGAAAATTACAATAGTTAATACAAGTCATGATATTTAGTTTAAGAATTTAAATTAAAATAGTGGTAATTATTTTGAGAAACTGGTGAATTGTTCTATAAGAATTAATTCAATACAATGATATGTGATAATATTAAGTTGATATAAATATGTTTTAAAATTATATTATTAAATAGAAATTTTGGGTAGAAGACTTAAAAACGAATGCAAGAAAGTTTTGCAAAAACTTCAAACTCTTTGAAACAAGGAAGAAAATATAGTATAAAGAAACACTTACAAGAGTTAAACACACAATCTAAAAATTTATGTTCAAGGATCACAAGATACTACTTATTTATACTAAAAAAATCATATCAATAAAATAAACTTAAATATATTTTTAATTCCTATAAAATAAGTGAGTTTTAATTTTATTCTTTTTAAAAAATTTTGATCGATTTTTATCCCTTTAAAATTTGTAATCATTAATTTGGGTCTCTATAAAATGATAAAATTTTAGTTTTGATCCATTTTATTTGATTTTCATTCCTCTAAAATTTGAAATAATTATTTTTAATTCCTAATTTTCATTTTAATATGGATCTAATTTTTTTTTAAGATAGTTAACATAATACCACATACACTAGTGTGTGTAACATGTGATGTTCACTTAACCTTTTGTTGATCATATATGTAACTAACAAATGTCACATAATAGTAAGGACAAAAATAATTCTTCAAATTTTAAAATGATGAAAATTGATCAAAAAATTTTATAGGGACTAAAATAAAAAATCATTTATTTTACAAAAATTTAAAACATATTTAAGTCAATAAAATATTTCATTATAACTACTACATTTAATTAAAAAAAAGTACATTTAAAAGGTTAATTTAAACAATATTTAAAGCATATTTAAGATTCCGTCATATGATACTCTTCATATTCAACACTTTGTCTTCTTGCCTTCTTGGTTGAACCATTGGTAATAAAAACTGTCTCTTAACCTTGGTTGAATTGTAGCATTAAATCCTTGTTTTATTAAAGCTTTTGGCCATGTGAAATGAGATTTCTTTGCTACATATTATCTTTGATTAAAATATAAACATACGAATTTTGAAAATCATAACATGTATTGATGGTAACGAAGTTTTGTGGACATTAAAATCATATCACATGAAGGAACTTCATTAGCACCAACACATGTATAAAGACACTAAAAATTATATCTCAATCCAAAGCAATATCTGATTAAGAAATGATTCATGTTAAAGCTCAACTAAGTCTAACAGACAAAGTTCAATATCAGAAATTTAGCCATAAGGAGAAAGTGTGTAATACCAAGACAAACACATGAAAGAATCTTTAGGCTTTAAATATTGTTTAAATCATTACAATGAATCTTTTATTAAACATGGTAGGTGTGGTATAATATTATATTATGTAGATATAGCAGTATAATGTTTTTTTTAGTATAAATAGGTAGTCTCTCAAGGATCTTAGAGACAAATTTTCAAATTATATATTTAACTACTTGCGAATCTTGCAATTACTTATTTAAAAGAATTTGAAATTCTTTCAGTTTCTTACATCCTTTGTTAATCTTCTATCTAAATTTTGTTTTATAATTATTTTTATATTGACTTAATATTATCAAATATCATTGATTTAAAATAATTCTTTTAGAATAATTCATCACTTTCTTAAAATAAAGTGATTATTATTGTTGTTATTTAAGTTCTTAAACTAAATATTATAACCTGTATTAACCGTTGAAAGTTTCTCTTAACAAAATTTTCAATGAATTATTGCCTTGGTGTTAATCATATTTTTCAAATGAATCAATCCTTCCAACACTTACATAAAATTGCTTGTATATGTTGTTGACGTAGCCAAAAGGGAAAAGGAAACAACAATATAGGTTATGTGCAGAGCACTTCACAATTTAAAGTTATAAATATATATATATATATATATATATATATGTATATATATATATATATATGTGTGTGTTTTTGTATTTATTTTATTTTGTCTAAATATATTCTCAATTTAAACAACAACATAGTTTTTGTATGGACGTGACACAAGGGAGTGGAAATGTGATGGTTTTGGATTAATGTCACATATGTAGACTCTTCATCTACAATGGAAAAGAAGGATCAATTGTGCTCTAAGTCAAACACACATTAGGCTTCTTTAATTTCAAATCCTGTAATATAAATTCATTTACTGCTTTCATCACGAAGCTTTTTCCTTAGCTCAAAACCATACAACTAGCCCAGTAATCAATTATAAGTAAATAAGTTACACATGTGTTGCCCCACTTTCATCAAAAGTAAGGATGTTAGAAAGGCTTGAGGATATGAACTCACTAAAAGTTATGAAGCTTTAAAATGCAAGTAGTTTGCAATACATAATATTCATGTTTCTCTCTCACGGCAAATCTTCCCAATATTCCAATAGTTATTATTGATGCTACTCGATTATTTTGTATCCACCACCCAATAATACAAATTTACAACTGGTCCACATGCATAAACAGTAACAAAACCTTCAAAATACGCCCCTTTTGTAATTCAACAACATTATAATTTGCCTGCATGATCAAAAGAAAAAATCCAACTTTGCAAAAATATATACCATAATACAGCAAACAGTGAAGTTGGAGAAGTTGTGCTTGAACTAGGTGGGAAGATGAGCAAAATTAGCAAGGTTCCAGATAATGAAGCTGTTGGTGGTGGTGGCAGCGAGGTGCACTGGATTTTGTAGTCCAGTGGGGAAATATGAAGATACTAGATGGCCAGTTCTGCATGACATAAAACACTAGTAAGCAGAGTTTCATGATTGATCCACACCAAGCTTAGATTCCATTCAGTAACATAGTCAAGACTTCAACAAGCCAAGTAATGAAAGAGAGAAAAACATGCAATAGATGATGAAACCGAGTGCATAAACTACCCAACAAAGTCCATTTTATATACACTTAATGCAATAAATATAGGAGATAATATCCCTATTTATATTATATGATATGTCTATAAATATAAATATCTTGTTAAATAAAAAAATAAACCATAAAATATAAAAGAAGAATCAATCATAAAAGGCCGTCTATGATACTCTAAAATATTCTAAGATATAAAAATAATATCATAAGATATTTCTCTGATAATCTAATACTCCCCCTAAACTGAAGCTTACTAAGCTTTTAGCTTTTTAAGAGAACAATTTTTCCCTATATATAAAAAGAAAACATAAAAATTGGGCTCTACCAAAAAATAACAGTTTGAAAGACAACTCAGGGATGTTGAAAAAATAAAAAATGTTGCTAGAAAAATAATTTAGCCAAATAGCTATAATGACCATCAGCCGAAGAGAAATTTCTTGGCAAACAAAGCAAGGTCTAACATTCTCAAAACTACATTTGGAAGCTTCAAAGTAATAATGTTGTGGTTGGGAGGAGAGTTATCACCAAAATGATCATTGATGGAAAAAAAGTCACCACTAATATGATTAATTTGTGAGAAAAAAGTCACCACTAGAATGAATGTTGATAGGAAAGAAGTAAGCAAATCACCAGATCCCAAGCCCATATCCAAGAATGGACCAAGCGACAAGCAAAAAATCAAATTGCTGAACCTGAACGATTCAAAGTAGAGAAAATTCAGAGATTAGGTTCAATAATATTAGCAACATCTCCAATCTTCTGAATGAGTGCTTTGCTTCTGTGTTCCAGTTGCTGAGCTCTTCCGATTGCAACTGCTGCTAGCTCATAAGCTCATTCCTAGGAGTGAAGGACAGAGCAGTCGCCATTTGTCTCTTAACATACAATGCAACCATATCTTCTGGTCCTACATTCACTTTTCTTTTGCTTCAATTTAGTGACAATCTCATTCCCAGACCATAGAAACCCCATCTTCGTCCTCTTCTTTTTATCCTCAAATCCCTAGTATCACTGCTTGGCGCCCACAACTCAAAGGATTAGGACTGGGGTTCTTTTTCACCTGCAATTTTTGAACGTCTCAAAATTTCACTCAAGAACCAAATAGCAAATTTTGCAATAACAGGTATTATTAAGTAGTGGTAATAAATCTCAATCAATCATTAATTTATAAATGTATCCAATGGCTAAAAGCTTATGATGCACTCAATCACTATTTAATAGGTCACTCACTGTAGACACCCCTAAATTTATATAATAAATAGACAATACCAAAGTAAAGTTTTGACAACGAATACTATAACAGAATGGGAAAAATTAAAAACAGAAGACACGCATACAAATTAATATCCATCTTTTACAACAACAAAAAAAAGATAGATTGGCAGGAAACAAAGGTTGGAGATGTTGACACATGATAGTTACTGGAGAGATTTATTACAACTAAACAAATTAGTACAGATGAAGTGAACAGTAAGAATCATTACATATGCCACAAATTTAATTTCCCTATGCTAGAATATAATGCTATTGTGCTAACTAGGAAATCAGTTTAACATTCAACATTTCTCCTCTAGTTATTTCACAACTGAGAGAGAGAGGGCTCTCAGTCTTTGCGAGCATACACTTTGAACAAACAAAATTTTGATGAATGAACATTTGAATAAAGTACATTTTCTTCCACATATTATGAATGGTAGCTACCTTAATCCATTTAGTAATCCTATATGAAATCTGCAATCAAACAAAGGAAAGCCAGAGGCTTTGTGTTTGTGCATTCTTTTTTTGGTCCTTTTTTGGGTTTTAGTCAGAAACATTTAAGACCAGTTACTCACACTAAGGATCATTGTCTTAGGATCTTCTCATCATGTCCAGCTCCCAAGCTTATCCTCCTTTGCTAATTTGAAAACTAGTAAAATCTCAGTGTTTCAACACCAAAATTATATATAAAAGGTTTAGACTCATCTTCCATGTGACCAGTGAGATATGAAAGGCATTTATTAACCAATTCTAGATGCAAGTGTGAATTGTCTTCAACAAAAAACGGTTGGATCTTTTGGTTAATCTCAATCCAACTACACCCTGGATTCTTCTTTAATCCAAGCTCTTTCATCTTTGATCTCACCGTCCGTACCTCGTCCCATTTATGTGCAGAAGCATACATATTTGACAAGAGAATATAGGTTGATGAATCATCAGGATCCTTATCAATAAGCATTCTTGCAATTTCAACTCCCAAATCAATATTTCTGTGCAAACGGCATGCAGAAAATAATGTGCTTAATAACCCAACATCATCCCTGATTTCAGGGTTTCTTTGCAGAATTTCATATGCCTCATGCAATCTTCCAGCACGTCCAAGAAGATCAATCAAGCATGAATAATGCTCAACTCTAGGTATAATGCCATAGACATTGATCATTTGATTGAAATAATAGCATCCTTCATCAACCAACCCAGCATGGCCACAAGCAGATAATGTAGCAAGAAAAGTAACCCTATCAGGTTTCACATTGGACTGCAGCATTTCGGCAAAAAGCTCCAAAGCTTCATAGGCCTGACCATGGGATCCATAAGCAGTAATCATGGAAGTCCAGGACACCAGATCTCTTTCAGGCAAACATTTAAAAACACCGAATGCTTCATCTACAGCACCACACTTTGCATACATATCAAGGAGAGCTCCCATAACCACTTCATTGTTGTCCAAATTTCTCTCAATAATCAGATTGTGAATCTCTTTACCTTTCTCGAGCGCTGCTAGTTGAGAACAAGCTGCTAAAATACTGGTAAAAGTAATAGCATCTGGTTCAACATATGATTTTCTCATTTCACTAAAGAGGCCAAGGCCTTCAAAAAGTTTCCCTTCAGCCACATATCCAGAAATCATAACATTCCAAGAAACTACCTTGGACTTTGGTATTAATTTAAAGATGTTTTCAGCTAACCCTACCATTCCACATTTGAAATATAGATCCATGAGTGAACTACTAATAAAAACATCAGGCTGTATTCTGTTTCGTATTATAAATCCATGTACAAACTTCCCCTCCAGTAGTCGGGCTGATCGTGAACAAACCATTATTAAACTGCTTAAAGTAGTCAAAGTTGGCTTGACTCCTTCGTTGTACATCCTCTTAAAAAGTTGAATGCATGATATGGTGTCACCCTTCAAACCATATCCAGTAATCATGGAATTCCAAGCGACAACAGTCTTTTTAGGCATCTGCTCAAAAACCTCTACGGCCATTTCTAGGTGACCACATTTTCCATACATGTCAACAAGAGCAGAGCTAATGAAACTGTCCAGCAGAAACCCACTATCAATCAACTCCTTGTGAATTTCCATTCCCCTGTTCAAATCCAAAAGTCTAGCACAAGAGGAAATAGCAGTTGTGATTGTAACTGAATCAGGCTTAAATCCAAATCTTCTCATTATGCCAAAATATTGTAGGGCCTGTTTGAAGTTTCCACTTTGGTAGTAACAAGAAATCACTGTATTCCAGCATGCCACATCCTTTTCAGGCATTTCATTGAACGTCCGTATGGCTTTCTCAAATGCATTGCATTTTGCATACATACCCACAAGAGAACTTCCAACAACAATGTCCATCATTAAACCAGTTTTTATCAAACATGTATGAATCATTTTTCCCAAGACAAATCTACACAGCCCCCCACAAGCCTTAAGAATACTAGGGTAAGTATAACTATCAGGTTTCAGGTAAGGGTGGTGTAATAACTTCTCAAAAAGCTCTAGGGCTTCCACATACATGTAATTCTTAGTGTAACCCACCATCAGGCCATTCCACAAGGATATCTCACATGGGTTTTCCATGGTATCAAAAATACACTTTGCATGATCATACAAATGGCAAGAAAGATATAGGTTAATCAGGTTCTTGCATAAGAAAATATCATTTTGCAAGCCCAAAGTTACAACTTTCTGATGAATGAGCTTGCTTTGCTTCGGTGACTTGGAATTCATACAAGCTCTCAAAAGGGGTAGTAGTTTTCTAGTGTCCATTCAGCAATGACCAGAGAGACACTACACAGAAACCATAATCATCAATCTAAAGCATGGGAACAAAACAACTAACAACAAATGCAAATACAATCAACAAGTACAAAGGGTGGCGAAATCAATAGGTGGAAGAACACACTAACTTGTAAGCAAAAAATGAGGTGGAACACAGGATAGCCATGAAGGCACCAAAAGTGCTGAAAGCTTGAACCTTTTAACCAAAGTCATTTTCATGTCACTGTAACTGAAAAAGGGCTTCACCCCATTTTTCTAAATTTGGGATTTTCAAATAGAAATCTCCAAGCTTTTGAATTGGGTTCAGATAATTGGATGTGAAAGCAATATTCTCAAATGCTTGAATTGATTTCTGCAGCAATATTTTCCTTAGTGCTTTAAAATGTGTAACAATAGAAGAGGTTGTGAACATAACTTTTCCAGCCACTGGCATCAACTTCCGTTTTATCCTTGAGCAGTGGCAGAATTCGATGCCCTCTCAAGAATGGTATTTTTTAGGAAGGTTTAATTCCTCTAAATTGAGAAAGTGAGAGTGGATTTTGGTCCCTAAAAGATTTGGAGTCATTTACATTAGTTCTTTTAAGATAAAAATCAGCATTTTCATTCCTGAAAGATGAAAATCACCATTTTCATCCCTGAAAGATGAAAAAGGTTGTCAATTTAGTCCTTCTTTTAACATCAATTCAGTCCCCGAAAAGGATTAAATTGATCAACATTTTCATTTTTTAGGAACAAAAAAGATGATTTTCATCTTTCAATAGCTAAAGTGACCAACCCTAAATCTTTCAAAGACTAAAATGGTGCATAGTTTTTGAACCTGAACCGAACCATGCCCATAATAATGATGATTTTCACCTTTCGAAGTGTTTTTTTCATCGTACAGCAACGACTAAGTTCAACTGAAGAATAAACCCTCACTTTACAGTAACCGTATTTAAGAGAAGAATAAACCCTCATTTGACTCAAGTTCAAAAAGCGAGCTTAGATAATAGAATAAATATTAAATTGGTGGATCCACCATCATTATGATCGTAAAATTGCCACCAGAAATTTCGATTGGATGAGAGAGAGAAAGCTCACCAGAGAGATATAGGTTTTGGAGTTGAAGAGAAGGATTGGATGAGAAAGGATTCAGAGTTGAGTGCTAAGGTTCAGTTCACAATTTTGAACCGAACTAAAAAAAAAAACTGGATTTAGGGGCTATTTATTAGTATGATTGTTTTCTGTTTTCATTTGTAAAGAAAGAAAATGGTTAAAATTTTAAAACATTTTCAAAACAAAGTATATGAATAAAAAATGTTTAAATATACTTTTATCTGTGTAATATACTGTGTTTTTTTATTTAGGTGTTTGTAAAATTATTTTTTTTATTCTTTAGACTTTATTTATTTTATTTTTATTTTTGTTATTTTGTTTTAGTCTTTGTAATATAGTTATTTTTTAATTCTATAATATTTTTTATTTTGAGACATTTCTTTTAAAATAACAGTAAAAACTAAAAGTAAATTATTCATATTTTATAAGGATAAAAATGAAAATATATATATATATATTTTAAAGATTAAAACAAAATTAAAAAACTAAAATAAAAATTTACAAAAATATTCTTAAAAAATTATAACAAAAAATAATAATATATTTTGAGAATAAAAGTATATTTAAATCATAAAAAAAATATTTTTTGTTCTTTCCTTGAACTCAGTAATCCTGATTTAATTCCTCCCCTTTCATTTCGTAAGCTTATTTGTATATATACTTTCAGAAAGGTATTATACATCACCAAACAAGGGTACAAACAGGAGCAAAACGGCGTTGCAGGACTAGTTTTCTAACATGTCAGGCGTGGGTTTCCTTGCTCTGACCATACGGATGCTCCACGTGGTTGTATCAATGTAAGGACTCCCGGCCAGCTCTACCAACCGCACAGCCCCTCATGCTTTGTCCCCAGGACTAAAGCTTTTAACTCGTCTTGTCCTTACGGACGGCCTATTTCGTTTGTCTCTCGTGTGTTCGAACCTCTGTGACGTTTCGATTTGTGCATTTAATGTTCTCGGAGTACGTGCGTGTCCTTTCGCTTCAACTGTCACTTGGTTCGCATCGTTCTAGGTCTCTTGTAAGCAGGCGCAATGATTGCTTTTAACTTTTGGGGGTAATCATGTGACCTTTCATTTCTGGTTATATCTTGCCTTTGTGTTCTTTGATCCTTGCCAAACGCGGTTGCTCCTTGTTGCTTCTTCTTGCTCCTTGTTCTTCAGTCTTTTGTCCTCCTACACAACCATGACACGAGGTAACCTTGCTACTCTTTTTACTTGTTCTGTTTCTCTAATCGTGCTTGGTAGCATTTAGTTCTGAGTATGAGTTCACCCGATTTTCTTCCTTCTTTGGAGAAAATTGTCTCCTAGCTTGGGTCCTACATTGACCCTTGTCTGTTTCGTCGTAGGAGACCCCTTGGAGGATGTAACTGGTTCCGCTATTCAGGGGAACCAGTCTCCAAGTAGGGCTGCACCTGAGGTCGACTCCTCTTCCCTAGGGAGTCAATCCTCCTCTAGCTCCAGCTCAGACTCGAGTGAGGTCTTCCCCTTTGAGATTTGGTATCATGACAATACTGGTGACAATTCCTCTAACAAACCTTTTTTCTAGGTTGACCCTGACGTAAAGAAGATTTCTTTGGTCCTAACGCATCCAAGTTCTCTACTTAGCATGACCAACGCAATATGTCAACGTGGGCCTTGGTCGGTGGCGGTTTCCCCTTGCCACCCGGGTGAACCAGTCAACGAACAATCAGGCATTGGTGAGGCTCCTTTCTTCTACCTTTACGACACCCTCCCCCTTAAACTGGGTGTTAAGCTTCCCTTCACACACTTTGAGCAGTTGATCCTTCATGCCCTCAACGTGGCTCCCACTCAACTCCATCCAAATAGTTGGGCCTTCGTGAGGGCTTTTGAGCTTCTTTGTGATGACATGGGTAGGCCTCCCTCGCTTAGTGTCTTCTTTTGGTTCTTTTCGTTGTGCAAGATCGACAAGGTTGGGTGGACCTCTTTAAGTAGTCGCCCGAAACGTAAGTTGTCCAAGCCCTTTCTTGAGAGCTACAAGGTTTTTAAGAATTGTTTCTTTCGGGTTACTCGCGACACCTCAAGGCCCAATCTTCTAGCCGAAAATGCAGGAGAACCCTTCTTTCCTCTTTACTGGACCCCCCAACTGGTCATCTCTATCTTGGTCGTCTGAAAAGATCTAGAACAATGGGAGGATGAGTTCATAAAGGAGTTGAACAATGTGCCTCTCCTTTCTAGTGTCGACATTATTAAAGGCGTAAGTTTGTAACTCATGTTTTATCTCGCTTCCCTTTCTTTATGTCATTTTTCTGACGTGCGCTTTTCTTTTGCAGGTTACTTCGCCCAGGCTCTTAAAGTTATGAAGAAGAAGACATCCTAGGCGGCCAATGCCAGGACAAGTGATCACGCAGTTCCACCGTCGAACGAGGAGACTCCCCAAGCGCCGGTAGAAAATGTATCTCACACGACACCCATGGTCATCTTAGATTCTCCTGGAGGCTCTTCTTTTCTAGATGATGCAGATCAGGTGTTAGGATCAAGCGGTGTTGTAGATGATGGTGAGGCTCTAGAGCATCCAGGGAAGCATGCGAACTTGGATGTAGAGGATCATGCTCTTGAAGAGCATCTGACTATTGAGATAGAGGACCATGTTGTTATTGATGATGTTTTAATAGAACGCCCGTCCAGCCCCTCAGTATGGGCTCGATCTCTCTTAGCCGGCCAAGTTATGGATCAAAGCCTAGCAGCTCCATCAAATGGTCCTCGGGTCAAACAACTTGGTATTGCAGGTACCTTCGGCGCTTTACAAAGGTTTGCTGGATGCTCCTTGATGTTGGCTCGTGCCGCCGAGGTGGAGTTTGGATTGTTAGAGGTGTAGAATCAAACGCTGACCAACTGGCTCTCTCAAGCTAACGAAGCCAACCTTAAGTTGACTGTCGTGTGCTCTGAAGCCGAAGTAAAAATTGACAACTATCGATAGACCACCGCCAACCTCCAGAAGGAGTTGTAGTGAACTATGGTTAAAAATAAGGAATTAATGTTGGCTAAGTCCGACCTGGAGGTAAATCGAGACCTTTTTCTTGCCGAGATAGAATCCCTGAAGCAAACTTGCAAGGAATTGGAGACGACTAAACTTACCACTGAGGAGAGGTTGGCATCGTTGGAGTCGACTTTGAGGCTAATAAGAGAAGAAAGCTTGGCTAAGGACCATGTGAGGCCAAAGATGATGCCTTAATTGAGCAAGGCACGTCCATCGTAGAGCAATTCGAAGATGGTTTTAGTCGTGCTTTAGAACAAATTCAATTTCTGTATCCAAAGCTAGACATTTCTGAAATAGGTCCATTTAAGGAGATCGTCGATGGTCAACTGGTCTTGGCTCCCTCTCTACCGGCCTCCCCGGCTCCTTGATCTCTCGTTCTCTTTTTCTAATTTTTTGACTTTTTGGAGGGATTCTATTGTAATTGTGTAGCCATTTTGGCTCATGACAATTTATTTTGAATTATGTGATTGGTTTTCGGCATGCTTTTTGGTTTTTGGTTGGGTTTCTTTACGCGTATACCCAATCAATAAGAATTTAAGAAATATTTACCAAAGTGTTACAGCCGATCGGGCTTTTTTGCGTTGCCTTTGCGTGGTTTCTATTTGGAATCCCACTATAACTTCGAATCTTGCGAATTTCTTATTGAATTACCACAACCGGTCATGCTTGTTTCGTGTTCGACGAATGTTTCAAATCTTGAGTTGGCCTCTTTGGCCGTTTGCCTGTAGAGTCATTGTCGTACCACGGATCGGCCTCTTCGACAGTCCGTTATGGGCTTCATTGTTGTACCCCGGATCGGCCTCTTCGGTTGTCCGTTATGGGCTTTGTTGTCGTACCCTGGATTGGCCTCTTCGATCGTCCGTCATGGCTTCATTGTCGTACCCCGGGTTGACCTCTTCGGGCGTCCGTTATGGGCTTCATTGTCGTATCCTGGATTGACCTCTTCGGTCGTCTATTATGGGCTTCGTTGTCGTACCCCGGATCGATCTCTTCAGTCGTTCGTTATGGGCTTCGTTGTCGTACCCCAGATCGGCCTCTTCGGCCCCGTCCGTTATGGGCCGTTGTCGTACCCTGGATCAGCCTCTTCAACCATCCGTCATGGGCTTCGTTGTCATACCTCAAATCAGCCTCTTCGACCGTCCATTATAGGCTTCATTAGTGGATGGCGTTGCTTTTGAATTAGCATTCTATTCCCTACAATGAGGGGTTTTAAAGCTCTATTACATGTCATTTTTTCTTACAACTTTAGCTGTAATACATTCGTAAGGTGGCGACATTTCATGTGCTTAGTATCTTCCTGCCATCCAGGTGTTTCAAGCGATATGCTCCCCAGCCCACCTCTTCGAGAACCCTAAAAGGCCTTCCTAGGTTGGAGTTAACTTGTTGTTTTCCGGCCCTCGGATCGTCCTCCTCAGCACCAGATCTCAAGGTTTGAAGTTACGGGGCGCAACCTTCCTATCGTATTTCCTAGCTGCCCTTGCCTTAACTGCATACTCCTTTACGTAGGCTATCTATCGTATTTCTTGCAACATATCCAGGTTTGCCCTCAATTCTTCTTCATTCTCACTTGGTTTAAATAGGATTGTCCGGGGGATGGGCTCCCCGATCTCCACTAGGATCATTGCCTCAGTGCCAAATGTTAGGTGAAATGGAGTCTCATTGGTGGTGGAATAAGGCGTGGTATGGTATGACCAGAGTACCTACGGGAGCTCCTCTACCCATCTACCTTTTGCTTCTTCAAGACACTTCCATAAGCCCCTCAGAATGACCTTGTTGGCCGCCTCGGCCTGGCCGTTTGACTAGGGGTGCTCAACCGACATGAAGAGTTGTTTAATTCTCAACCCTTCACAAAATTCGACCGTGACCCTGGATGCGAATTGCGTTCCATTGTCTGACACAATCTCTACCGGTATACCGAAACGACAGATGATTTTTTTCCAAAGGAAGCGTTTGATTTTCTCTGACGAAATTGTTGCGACTGGCTCCACTTCCACTCATTTAGTGAAGTAATCTACTACTACTATCAAAATTTTAACTTGACCAGGGGCCATTGGGATAGGACCCAAGATATCAACTCCCCACTTGTAAAATGGCCACAGGGATGTAACTGGGTGTAAATGCTCTAGGGATGCTTGTGGGTTTCGGCGAATCTTTGACACTTGTCGCACTTCTTTACATACTCCATGCACTCGTTTCTTAGGGTTGGCCAGTAGTACCTAGCTCTAGCAATTTTACTTGCTAACACACGGCCTCCTATGTGCGTACCACACACGCCTTCATGGATTTCTCGAATTATGTATGTCGCCTCCTCCTTGTCTACACATCTGAGCAAGGGAAAAGAAAAGCCCCAACGGTATAGATGCTAGTCGAGGAGGATATACTTGGAGGCCTCTCTCTTACCATCCTCTTGGCCTCTTTTAGGTCTTTGGGTAGTCGGTCCTCCTTAAGGTACGTTAGGAATGGGTCTATCCAAGTTCCTTTCCCTTCAATGCACCAGATTTCATGTGTGACTATGGTTGGGGCACTCAAACTCTCGTGGATGACTGACTTTTGCTGCCCCCTTTTCTGAGTGTTGGCCAATTTTACAAGTCTGCCTGCTCGTTCTGATCGTGAGGTACATGTAAAAGCATGAAGCTTTCGAAGGTGGATGCCATCCTCGTCACCCATTCGCAATATCTAGTCAGTTGGGGATCTCTTGTCTCATACTCTCCATTGACTTGTCCTGCCACTAGTTTAGAGTCGCTCTTAGCCGTTAGCTTCTTGGCTTCCAACTTTTGGGCTAGTCTCATGCCCGCTAGCAAGGCCTCGTATTCTGCTTGGTTGTTGCTTGCTCTGAATTCAAAATGTAGAGATTGTTCGATGAGGACGTCGTTCGGACCTTCTAGTACTATTCCGGCTCCACTTCCTGTATGGTTAGAAGATCCGTCGACGGATAAGAACCATTCCCCCTCTTCGGCTGTTAGCTACCGGCTGGCATTAACTCTGTGACAAAATCAACTAGCGCTTGTGCTTTAATGTGTCCCCTCATCTCGAATGATATGTCAAACTCTGACAATTGGATGCTCCAAGCAACCATCCTCCTGGCCAAATTTGGCTTCCGTAGTACTTGTTGGATGGGGAGATCCGTCTCGACGATAATACTATAACTTTGGAAATATGGGCACAACCTTCGCGAGGTTATTACCAGAGCAAGGACAACTTTCTCTATCTTTTGGTACCTTCTCTCGACACCTTGCAAGACTTTACTCGTGAAATAAATCAGGTGCTGCTCTCCTTCCCTTTCCTGGATTAACACAGCACTAACTACGACATAAGACACAAATATATACAAGTACAAAGGGGTACCTGGAGTTGGGCGGGTAAGGATGGAAGGGAGGCCAACATAGCCTTTAGCCGTAGAAAAGCTTCCTCGCAGTCGGGCGTCTAGACAAAATTCCCCCCCCCCCCCTCTTCAACGTTCCAAAAATGGGCATAGTTGTTTCAGCCGCTCGAGATATGAATCGGAACAGAGCTGTGATCCTCCCCATGAATTGTTGGACCTCTTTAACACTCTATGGGCTCCTCATGCCAATTATCGCTTGACACTTTTCTGGGTTCGCCTCAATGCCTTCCAGCCTGAACTCCGAACGAGCATTTTTTTGGATTCAGCCTTAGCTGATGCTTTCTCAATATGCTGAATACTCTATGGAGGGCCAGGCAATGCTCGCTCTCCATGGTGGACTTCACCATCATATCATCAACATATACCTCAACGTCAACCCCTATTATCTCCTTGAAAATTTTGTCCATTAGTCGTCGGTACATTGTTCCAGCGTTTTTGAGGCCAAAGGGCATAACCTTGTAACATAAAGCTCCAGCATTAGTGATGAACGTGGTCTTCTCTTCATCTTGGGGATACATTCGGATTTGGTTATAACCTGAATATGCGTTCATGAAGCTCAGGAGGGCAAAACCCGAGACTCCATCCACTAGCCAGTCGATACTAGGTAGAGGGTAGGGGTCCTTAGGACAAGCCTTATTTAAGTCGATATAGTTCGTGCACATCCTCCATTTACCACTGGTTTTCTTGACCATCACAACGTTGCCCAGCCATGCTGGGTACTGTACTTCCCTAATGAATCCGGCCGCCAACAATTTGTCCGTCTCTTCTCAAGCGGCCTTTCGTTTCTCTTCCCCCTACTTGCGTTTCTTTTGGGCGACCGGCTTCGCTCCTTGTGTCACTGATAAGTGATGGCACATGAACTTGGGGTGTATGCCAGGCATATCATCTGGAGTCCATGCAAAAACGTCTTTGTTTTGCCTAAGAAAACTCATGAGACGAGCTTCATCCTTAGGACTTAAGGTCGTGCCTATCTTTGTTTTATGTACGATCGACGATCCCATCTGAATTTCCTTCAGATCTTCAGCCGGGTGAGGCCTCTTGTGTTCATACCGACACCGGAGGTCCAAATCTAGGTCTAGAACGTTAACAGCCAGCTACGTAGTCTTGGGGGGATTGGATCCTACCCTCAGGCTATCTTCATAACACCTCCTTGCCACATGAGAATTGACCCATACACTTCCCACCTTTTGACCTATTGGGAATTTCATGCATAGGTGCAAGGTGGAGACAACTGCTCCCAACCTATTCAATGTTGGCCGCCCCATGATGATATTGTAAGACACTTCCACGTCTACCACCGTGTATAGAACTGGGATGGCCTTAACACCAGAGCTCCCTCTGAATATAGTCTCTAACTCGATAGTCCCCTTTATCGGCACCTGCTCACCTGTGAAGCCGTAAAGAGC
This sequence comes from Mucuna pruriens, assembly GCA_025330945.1. Classification (NCBI taxonomy): domain Eukaryota; kingdom Viridiplantae; phylum Streptophyta; class Magnoliopsida; order Fabales; family Fabaceae; genus Mucuna; species Mucuna pruriens. Next base: position 140,433 of record JAENHJ010000080.1, read on the forward strand.
ACCCGAGCATACCGCCAGCTGAGAGGGTGGTAACTTCAGCTTCTGGTAGGTTGACCAGTATAGGATATTGGCGGAACTGCCTTGGTCTATCAGGACCCGCTCTACTTTGTATTATGCAACCACCACAGATATGACCATCGACTCTTCACGACTAGACTGGCCATGCTTTAAGTCTCAGTCGTCAAATGTGATAACCGGGCCAGACCTACGCTTGTTCCCCAAAGGCGTCTGATTCACACCCGTGAGGATGGTCTGTACCTTGAGTGCTTCCTTTCCAGATGTGCCCTCAAAGGGGGATACAAGACTTCCTCTGAATATGGTGGTGATGGTGCCTCGGTGCCACATAGAAACCCTTTGTTGTGATATGCTCCTCTCCCTTCGAACTTTCGATGAGTGCGTTGTTGTCCGCCCTACGCTCCTCTGTCCCCTCCGGTCATTCTTCTCGACATTCTGAGCCCCACGTCCCATGTTCGTGCGACGCTGAACGTAACAGTCGAGATGACCCTCTTGAATCAGTTTCTCAAGCTAGGTTTTCAGAGTCCAGCACTCCTTTGTTGAGTAACCGAATATGCAATGGAAATCACACCAACCATCTCGTTTCGACCCTAAGACCCGTCCCTTTACTTCTGGTTGGAACTCTAGTAGACTCGTATGATATATCTCTTACAAAATTTGCATCCTCTTCTATGTTAGAGGGGTAAAGTTTTGCGGAATTCCTCGCATTCGTGCTTGTGCTTGGCACCTAGAATCTCCCTTTGCTGGGCCTGACAGTTTCGACTCCTTGATGGTTGATACCCGTTCGGCCTCCATTCGCTTAGTCTGATCCTCCTCAGCTTCAACGTGCTTTTCAGCCCTTGTGCGAATCTCCTCCATATTGGATGGCCTCCTTAGAGCTAGCGCGTCACTAAACGGTCCGGCCCTCAACCCTTTTTGGAAAGCCTTGACAAAGAACTTCTGGTCAGAGTCGAACTATGATACGAAGGAGCCGGCTAGGTCACTGAATGTCTGGATGGACCTGGCTGGCAGAGTTGCCATCCAGTGCATAGCTACACCTCTCAAGGTGCCCGAAAAAAGTTTGCAGCTAAGTCTGTCATTACCACCACTTATGTACATTTGTGTCTGGAAGGCCTGTAGATGTGCATGAGGATCCTGCATTCCGTCGAAAGGTTCCACCACTATTTCCCTAAAGTTGGGAGGGATGGGGGTTCCATCAATTTCCTCACTGAATGGCTATCCCCAGAATGGCTGGATGGGGGTCACTTCCTGTATGACTGCTTCCCACCTTCCTTCTGAATTCATCATGGCTATTTGTTGATGGAGTTCCTCCTCACTCCACTCGGCCAATTTAGTGGCCTTAAGATGACGCTCCTCCGCCTGGCGATATCGCTCCTCCACCTCTGCTTCGCTTTAGCGCTGAGCTGAGACTGCTTGTCATTGCGAGCTTGGAGAGAAGCCACTACACAAAGTAACCTCTGCAAGGTATCCTCCTCTCCTTCATTGGTGGAGCTTGCTTGGTTTCCGGTGATCGACATGGTCTTCACTCACGGCGTAGCACTCGGTTCTCTCCTTCAATGGCTGTTGGGATTGATTTTACCTTACCCCACGGTGGGTGCCAATGTTCTTTCTTGAACTTAGTAATCTTGATTCAATTCCTCCCCTTTCATTTCGTATGCTTATATGTATATATACATTCATAAAGGTATTCCAAATCACCAGACAATGGTACAGACAATGCAGGAGCAAAATGGCGCTGCAGGATTGGTTTTCTGACATGTCAGGTGTGAGTTTCCCTGCTCTTACCGTACGGATGCTCCATGTGGCTGTACCAATGTACGGACTCCCAACCGGTACAATTTTCAACATTTTCTCTAAGAATAAAAACATGGTGGCAGGATTAGTAATTCTAGCAACTCTCTTTTTGTTTTATGGTATCAGTGTAATGGAAGCATTGGTGTCCAGCAAACGCCCAGGAATGGAAAAACTAGGTAAATACGTCTAATAAATAGTTGAATTTTTAAAATATTTTGTCATAAACTTGATTCATAATTATGCAATTGAATAATATTTTATAAGAGAGATAAATCGTATTTTGATCATCTCTATGTATTAAAAGAAATTACCTTTTTACTATAAATTAGGTATTCGTTTAATAAAGCTTTAAGATGAGATAAATGATATTTTCAAAAGTAAAATGATTTATTTCATCTTGAAAATACAGATATTAAAACTAAATTTAATTAAAAGTACAATGAATTTTTTGTTTTTTCCTTTTAAGATTGTACCGGTCGGTCATGCTGACCGTGTTTAGGCGAACCAAATAAAGCGTACTTCCCTTGATCAATGCTTGTTGAGGAGCTGTGTATTGGTTGTCTATGCTGACCAGGTTTAAGCTTGAGCGAATTGTACACTAACATTTAATACTCTGTAAAAGATCACTTGACACCGAAAAAAATAATGAGCAAACTTGCTACACGCTATTTTGTCCTTAGCGTACCTTGCCTCTTTGGATAGGACACTAGGTTGTTAGGAGACCAAAAAAGTAAAAGTCTAACCAAAGAGAGATAAAAATAAGTGTGTGTGTGGAGCAAGTAAAAGGAGACTTCATTTGGAGATCAAAAAGAGATTGTTTTATTCTGCAATCCTTTTACAAGCCATAACAAAGATATATGATGTTTTCCTCTTGAAGCTTGATCTTATATAAATTATTTATTATAACAAGTGATGTTTAGTTCAATTGGTTAAACAGAATATATAAATATTATATACCTTTTAGCACAGTGTTTGGTTTAATAGATAAAAAAATTATTCATTATAAATCTAAAATATACTTTATATATATAGAGAAATTTTTTTATTATAAATATTTGTTATAGTATACTGTATATGTTAAAAAATATTTATTAATTATAATTATAGTTGTAATTATAATTTTATAAAAATAAGGGTAAAATCAATGTTATCAAGATTAAGGTACTCATGTAATACACAAGTAGTCCTAGTAGAAAGTCAATAATTGATCCATAATAATAAATATTATTGATCTCAAAAATCATGACTACCCACTCCTTTCTTACATTCGTTTTATTAAATACAAGCATGTAATGTAATTAAGGAAGGTAAAGTGCAATTAACAAATGGAGTAATTATATATATATATATATATATATATATATATATATATATATATATAAAAAACTAAACAAGTAAAATACATGAAAAAATTATAGCAAAATTTTAAAAAATTTAAAATTATAAGGCAAAAAGTACAATTAAGGTTTTTTTTTTAATTTTAAGAACCAATCCAAGTCTTTATCTTTATTTACGCTTATCCAAAAAAGGATCACATCCTTTTTAGAAAAACATAAATAAAGAGGGGGCCACTGTTGTACCCCAAATCGGTTTGGCCCAATCTTTCAGAACGGGCCAAACCTCCCACCTCAGAGTCAACCCCGAGTCAATCCTGGCCCGCCTAAGGGCCACCTGGACTCAGTCAAACCAAGATTGGAAAAACATAAGACGAGACCGAGTTTGCCTCATCCACGACTCCGATTCTCAGCCGAGTGGTCCGGGATCTTAGGTGAATCTTAACCGAGACCGAGTCAACCCTATCCAATCCACAGTTGAGTCGCCCAGGATCTTAGGAATTTTAACTACCCCCCCACACGCGGAGCCGCCTCTGTTTCTAGCCCAATAACTACTACCATGCGAAGCCCAAGGGAGACCACCCAACCACTACTCAACCCTATATAAACCCATGCTACGAAGTGCCAGAGGAGAAAAAGGGGAGAGGAAGAAAGAGGAACAACGGAAACGAAAAGCTGACGATTGCTAAGAAAGGAAGGAAGCGTCCCGAATCCAGATTGAAGGGCAAACAGAAGTGTTGGTCTACGAGCAAGAGGCATCTACTCGCTTCAGGATCCAGGTTGGTTGGTCTCCTTTTCTTTTCATAATTAGCATAGTATTGTTCAAGGCCATCGCCACCCATCCTCCCCGAATCCCCTCTTAGCCTAGTAGTCCTCAAACGGAGAGAAACCGAGACCCCCACCTAAGGCCGAGTCTGTCTCTACTGAAAACCTCTTGACCGAGCATGACTCGGCTAGAAAGATGAGACCACAGAAAGCCTAACTCCCCACCCGCCTAAATCCCAAAACTACGAGACTTTGAACCCTCTAAAGCCGAGGTACGTAGGCCTAGAGGGCACACCTCTATCAAGTCAAATCCCAAATTCCTCAAATCTTAAATCCCAAAACTCTCAGAACACCTTACCTGAACCTCCTTCTTCCCAAGACTTAGACCAAAAACACAACCCAAATACAAGCACCGTCCCTCTTCCCATACGGCTAGCTAAGGGTAACTATCAAGTGATAGGCATGCTGGGGGGTCCCTATGCCCCCTAGCGTGTAACCAACTCCCGAACCCATATCCTTGACGTCAGACCAGCCTTTCCTTAGGTTTTCCTATATTCCTAAAAAAATGTAGGTGGCGACTCTAGACGGCCGGAAGCAATTCAGTCATAGTGCAGGTGAGTCAGTCTTTGCGTCACGACCTTCGGGTTGTGACATTGATAATTTACTATTTTAGTAATTATTTTACTATTTTATTTATTTAAATGATTAATTCGATTGTCCATTACAATTTAAATGACTAATTTGATTGATGATTTACAATTTCAAAGACTAATTTACTATTTTATTAAATTTAAGGACCTACTTTATAATTTTAGGGACTAAAGTGATTATTCACTTTAATTTGACCTATTGAATTGTGTATATCAAAACATAGATATCCCTTTATCTATTTTTATAAATAATTTATATATAAAAATTATAATCGACCATTTATCACAAGAGTATTTTTAGTCATCATTCTTTAATAATATTATTTTTAGCTTATTTTTATTTAACCAAAGTATTTTTAGATATTTTTAAAATTTTTTATCTTCTTCAATTTATCATTCATAACATCTATAATTTTAAATTGAATTTTAATATTTTGTAAAAATTATTAGTAATTAAATTTAACACTATATAATAATATAGATTGCTTATTATAGATTTAAAATATAAACTATATGTTAAAATATTTATTTATAATGAATTTAAATTGTAATATAATTTATATATTTAGAAGTTTAATTATAAAAATAAATATTTATTTTATATATTATGTAAGTTAAATAAAAAGTCAAATGCTCTCTAGATATTCCATTCTCTTTCTAACATGTCCTACACTTTCTTTCCATGTATCTCATTTTCTATTTGTTTTCTCATTCAAAATCTTATATCAACCAAAAAATCTCATAAAAAAAATACATTGCGTTCGTTAAAAGATAATATATTATTTGCATCTATTCTCCTACAAAAATAGAAAAATGTATACTTAATATTCATTTTTTTAAATATATTTTTAGTCACTATAAAATAAATGAATTTTGATTTTAGTTTTAGTAAAGTATTTTGATCAATTTTCATTATTTAAAAAATTATAATTATTGATTTGGTCCTTATAAAAAAATAAATTTTGATTTTGATCATTGTAAAATATTTTTATTTAATTTTTATTCCTCTAAAATTTAAAATAACTATTTTTAGTTCCTAATTTTTATTTTAAGATATATAAATAAAATTATTTTAGAGACCTATTTTTTTTTTTAAATTTCAGATATTAACATGATATCTAGTGTGTGTAATATGTTATGATTACTTAACATTCTATTGAATATATATATGTAACTTACAATGTCACATAATAATAAGGATAAAAAATAATTATTCAAAATTTAGAGAAATAAAAATTGATCAAAAACAATTATTTTTATGGAGACTAAAATAAAAATTACTTATTTTATCATGATTAAAAATATATTTAAATCTAAAAATATATATTTTATTATTATCTTATCTTTCGTTATTTTCTATATTATTTATATTTATTATTTATCCTTTTTATTATTATTTTTAAAATTTTATAATCTCTAATTTTCATGAAAATAAATTATTTTTATTTTTCAACTTCAACTAGAAGAATAACAGTTTTATATTATTTTCATCTGACATAAAAATAAGATATTTTTATTATCTATATAAAAAAAAGATAATGAAAGTTTTTTTTATATTTCATCTCATATAATATTTTTTTACATTATTTATCACTTTAGTATGCATTATATTAATTATTATTAATTTTAATTTTAATTATATTATTGGTTTTTTATATTTTTATAATAATTAATAATAAAATTTAAATATTCAATTGGATCCTATAATAAACGTAATATAGCAGTACTATTTAATATATATTCACGCGAGTATGATAAGTTGATGACAACGGGGTAAAACAGTATTTTTATTTGATTTTTATTTTATTTTAAAACATAAAAACCCTACTCCCACTTGTGAATAGGACTTGGGATTACACAGAAGGGGCCGAACCTCCGAAGCAGCACGCCGACTCTGTTCTTGTGTCTGCTTCCCGCGCTTTATTCTTTGTTTGGATCAACATTGTTGCTATGGCGAACACCGACGACGCTGGACCCTCTCAGCACTCTCCCGATTCCGTCGTCGACGAACCCTCGAAGGTTCTCTCGGAAAACCATTCGACCACTGCATCCAAAGGATTTCCGACCTCCGGCAATCTAGGTCAACTATGTCATTTAATTTTCGATAACCTCGCATTGCATCTACTTTATTTCCTCCCTTGGCTTCAAATTATGCGTCCTATTCCGTTTAATTAGTTATTCAATCACCTGTGGCAACATGTTATTTTGCCAATTGAAGAAAAGTAATTAGTATTATTGATAGCTTTGCGGTTGTTAGGGTGTTTGTACTATTCTTCTCAAGGGTCATAATGTTGTTTGTAATGCTATATCCTCCCAAGAATAGAGGCTGGATCATCCTCCAAATCATTATTTGTTCACACCTGTTGCCATTGCGCGCGATATCATGATCCTTTTCAAGTTTATCCTTTGTTTCACATGGAATTTGATGTACCATCTTTTACATGTTAGCTTCTCGCAGGGGCGATAGATGGTATTGCGGGAAGGTAACAGGTGTCAACATATAATGATTTGGAGGATATTGCGCAATTAATGGTATCATGCAATGGTGACAGAGGTCAACACATAATGATTTGGAGGATTATCTGGCGTCTGGAATTTGGAGGAAATAACAATTTTCATATTTTGCATGTGAGAGTATTGTTTGTAATTTAAGTAATTTGTGTATATATTATATTATATTATATGTTGTACATTTAGGGTCTGTATTTTGTCTGCAGTGAACATTTATAGCGGTGACTTGTCTGGTACTGAGCATAGCTTACTGAGGCGGTTAGGCTACTTTACAAGGTTGGATTTAAGATTCTGCGGGTAAGTACTAATTGCAGTACTATGAAATTGTCCTTTTGAATATGTATGTATGAATTATGCATAGTTTTAGGTATGGAATTGGGTGGTTTCTAATGAAACGTGTTTTGTTTCGTTTTACATTTTGGTTTCTTGATGTTGAATCTGCGGTTTTGTGTAGGACTGGGAGTGAGCAGAAAATAGATGTTTACGGAATAAATGATGAACGCTCATATCAGGTTTGGGACATGGCTTTTTTTCATTGTTGTATATAGTTGTTTCATTGTCCCTGAGGCTCTACATACATTTTTGTTCGATTCAGTATGTCGTGTCAAGGAAAAGGAAGAATGAAGGGGAGCCAGAGTCATGTGGCAAGAAAAATAAAATTTGTGATAGAGTGAAAAAAGTCGGGATTCCCCAAATATTAGAAAATTTTTTAGCTTCAAACGATGAAGGTGAGATTAATGTGGAATACTCATGAATTGTTTTTGTGGTTCTTTATCTGTCTCATTCAGAAATATGATTATGGGCTGCATTTGTCTTCTGAAGAAAAACATTCGTTAGTCTTTTTCTGAACTTTTTTCTTTCAGGTGTTTGTTTCAAGGTATATGATTACATTAATGAGCTGGAAAATTATTTCAGGGAAGATTCTAAAGATGTTTTGTTAGAATTTAATATTTCTGTGAGAAATTTTTGAGATTCAGATGATAAGAGTAAAAAGGAGTGGGAAAGGAAATGATAGTTGGGTTACAGGATAACTTTTAATATTTCCTTGGAGAAACTGCATACCCATCCCTTACTATGAGATTGAAAATCAAGCAAAACATGGGAAAGTCACTTTCTTGAGAATCAACAATGTGATCCATTGACTTCAGGAGTAAATTTTGGACACTTATTTCACTTAATAATTTCTTATACAATATGTTATACAATATGAATTTTATATTGATAATCATGTGCACAAAATTTTACATAAACATTTGTTGATATGTCATCTTATAGTTGACATTTATTTGTATTTTAAAAAGTAAAGTATCTGTTATAATAAGTTGATTGATGAAATATTAATTAATAATTATATTGTGTGAATTTTTCTTGGCTTGATTTCCTCAATAAGAACTTTCAATTTAACGATTGAATTGATGAAATTCAATGTCCAGAAAAAAGTTATTAAACAGAGTTTGGCAAATCTGACACATGGAGTAAGTAGTTCCCTGCCCATGTATGTATATATTTATACTTATATATGGTCGGATCTCTCTCACCCTCTCTCTCTCTCTCTATATATATATACACTTATACATATATGTATATGGGGTGTACCTATGGAGAAAGCCATTTTTTCACATGACCACTTAAAAAAGTCATGCGACTTTTTAAAAAACTCGTGACTAATGTGATTTAATCTTGACCACTCATGATAAGATCTAATAATCAATATTTCTTTGATTCTCACACAAAAAAGGCTCTCTCATTTATATATCTCCTCTCTCTCTCTATGTGTATATATATATAGGGACAGAGTTAATTGAAATCAGATGTCAAACTTTTGGATTTACACCAATTATTAACTTTTTGTAGAATGTGAAATTAAGCAATCCAAATGTTGAATTAAAACTTCCTATGAAGTAGGATAACATATCAATAATAATGTGAAATTTTATATAAATGATCAGAAAAATATTATTGTGATTCAAGGGTTAGATTGATTAATTTCATATTCTATGTAAAGTTTGGCACTTGATGTCAATTGATCTTATCTTATATATATAAATCGTGTATCAAACTTGAGAATATCATATTCTCAAGGTCAATTTATGAGGAATAACTTGGCAATGCTTGGAACAAGCACACCTTTAGGTGTCTAAATTGGGTATTTGATTTGGATTGAGTATGCATTTTGGCTAGTTGGTATTGTTAAATTTCAAATTCTCTTGGCTAGTTCATGAGGACTCGTGGACACTGAAAAGCATAGAAGGGTTTTATATAGCTTATATTACTTTGTGCCAGTGTAGTTAGAATCGCATGAATCTTAATACGATTCATGCGATTTGATACGATTTGCAGGGAAAATGATACAAATCGCAAGATGTATCATTTTTGCTTTTGAATCACAAAAGGAATCGCTCATATTGCTCCAGAATTGCATGAATCGCGATTTGCAGGCGAATTGTACGATTCTGGCTTTGTTCAGGTCGAGCACTGGGCAGGTCGAGTCATGAGCGACCCAATTTTGAAAACCCTTAGAAAAACGTGTTTTATTTTTGAAAAGTGATGGAAAAAAGTGGGAAATAGCCGATCTTCGTTCTCTGTATGGTCCCATGTTGTCCCTTCCTCTGTAACATGAGTTTTCCTTGTCTTCCCCTCCGTTTGTGCTCTGTTTCTGTTCTGCAGGGTGTGCTGGAACGTGGTGGGTTCATGCTTTGTTTCTGTTCTGCAATGGATGCTCCGTTTTTGTATACTTGTTTGATTTGAAGCTTATATGCACTTTGTCAGTTATTGATAATGAATTTGTAGTTTTATATGTCTTGTATATATATATGTGTTATGTTTTATTATTAATCATGAATCTTACGATTCACGATACGATATGATACACGATTAGGAAAATAGAATTTTCGATTCACGATTTGTATCCCAATTCAACTACCATGCTTTGTGCTGCTTATGCACATTTTATATTATTATTATCCATATCCATCCATTCATGATCTGGATTTTCTTTTTGCAGTATACAATTTTGAAACTAGATTGTCTCATGAAGAATGTGGATTTGTGAATTACTTTTGCAAGAAAGAGGGTATTATATGTACTCTTTCTTGGTGAGTGCTAAGTTGAGCACATTAAAATTCGTTTCTATATCTCTAAGAATTATATTCACGTTCCTGGAATGGAACTGTTGCTAAAGCAATGTGTTTATTTGGTTTTGCATTTTGTTTTCTTGATATTGAACCTGCATTTTGTGTAGGGATGGGATTAAACCGAGAATATCTATTCGCAAAACCAAAAAGGATGTTGACAACACTACCTTGATAGAGAATCTTCCTAATGTCACATGTTCTGCAGAATCAGATCAAGTATTGGGACACAGCTCTTTTGGCTTCCAGTCTTTGATTATTCCCTCTTCTACTTGATTCATTGTGTGAGAGACTATACTTCCGCACTGTTTTATTTCAGGTTGACATGCTGAAGAGATCTCAAGAGAAAGAGGAGCCAGAGTCACCTCAACATCTGAAGAAATCTCAGGAGAAAGAGGAGCCAGAGTCACCTCAACATCCGAAGAAATCTCAAGAGAAAGAGGAGCCAGAGTCACTTCACCATCCGAAGAAATCTCAAGAAAAAGAGGAGCCAGAGTCACCTCAGCATCCAATGAAATCTCAAGAGAAAGAGGAGCCAGAGTCACCTCAACATCCGAATTTCATTGTTATGGAACCCAAAAGTGTCCAGATTTCCCCGGACATTGGAAATTTTTTAGCATCAGAAGATGAAGGTTTGACTCATTTACAATGCCCCGTGATTTGTTTGTTTGTATTTTTTGGGGGTATTGTTTATTTTATGCAGGAATATGACGTTCATTTCATTTGTTTTTTCAAAGAAACAGTTATTCTGGTTTATTGGTCCTTTTGTGAGCATTTCCCGTTAATGTGGTATTTTACATGAATTGGCTATGTAACCATTTTGGTTAGTTGAGAAATTTTGAATTGTTTTGGCTAGTTTTGTTAAAGCTCGTTGACACTGGAAATCTTTGAAGGTTGATATGTTGCTTATCTTATATAAATATAAATTTGTGTCTTATAGCTTTTAGGTTATGTGGCTTGTAAATGTGGTGTCCATTCATTATCTGAATTTTGATTGCAGTGTACAATTTTGAAAATGCGTTGTCCCCTAAAGATTGTGCTCTAGTGGAGCAGTTATCCCAAAAAATGGGGCTTAGTTGTACATTTTCTGGGTGAGTTCTAAGTGCAGCACACATTAAATTTCCATGGAACTGTTGCTATTATATTTGTTTTCTTTCAGTTTTACATATTGTTTTCTTGATATTAAACCTGCATTTCGCATAGCAGTGGGATTAGAAAGAAAATATCTGTTCATAAAACCAAAAAGGAGGTTGACACCACTAAAGTGTTGGGCAGTCTTCTTCATGTCACATTTTCTGAAGAGTCAAATCAGGTATTGGGAGATTTCTGTTTTGGCTTGAAATCTTTTGAGTATTTTGGTATAGACCTATTTCATTCTATGTCCACTTCATTTTAATTCGTGTTGGCATGCCGGTGAAAATGCAGAATAATAAGGAGCCAGAGCCACCTCAGCATCAAAATCCCATTGTTGATGAATTGACAACGATTCAGATTTCCCAGATATTAGATAATTTTTTAGCATCAAAAGATGAAGGTTTTGCTGACTAAGAATACCCACGGAATTTGTTTTGTATTGTTTATCTATTTCACATGGAAATATGATATGGGCTACATTTATTTTTGAGAAAACTGTTAGTATGATTCCTTAGTCTTTTTCTGAACCTTCCTGGTGAATTGGGCACATTTTGACTTATTAAGTTTTAATCTTTCTGGCTAATTCATAAGGGTTCATAGACATTGAAAATCTTCAAAGGATGATTATATAACTGATATCAGTTTGTTTGGCACATGCGGATTGTATGTTATACATTCACAGAATATTAATTTTGTCTGCAGTGTACAATTTTGAAGCTAACTTGTCTCCTGAAGAATGTGTTGCAGTGCATCAATTATCTCAGAAAATGGGGTTTAGAGTTGAAAATTTGGGGTAATTGCTAACTGCCAAGTATAGCTCATATAAAATTGCATATGAAATTTCCTTTTTAATTGTTTAAGCATTAATTTACATTTTTACTAATATATGTATTTTATTGAGTTTTACATATTACATATTGTTTTCTTGATAATGAACCTGTGTTTTGTGTAGGAGTGGGATTAAAATCGAAAAGAAGATTCACACCACTACCAAGTTAGAGAATCTTCCTTGTTTCACATTTTCTGAAGAGTCAAAGCAGGTATTAGGAGGTTTATTAATGCATTATCCACCTGGTGATGAAGAACTTTGGGGAGAGATGATTGGAGGATATAGTGACACTACTGACAGAATGGAACAAAAGGAAGATGATATTTTCAGCAGGCCTTATATGAGCAAAGTTGAAATTACTAAGCAATTGGAGGACCTTTCCGCCAGAATGAAGAATTCCTGTCACTTGAAACTGGTCCAATTTTTTTTCCTGATTTTACACTGCATAGACCTTGTATATGTATTTTTTTGGTTGGATTCTATCATATTATTACTCACCTTCTGTATATGTAACATGTCATGGTAATGGATGAGTAATTTGCTTTCCATTCATGCAGATCCAAAAGAGATCTAAGCTTCCAATTGCATCTATGAAGGATACCATTATATCAACTGTTGAATCTCACCAGGTTAATTTAATATTTTGACAAAATTTTCTTTGGACATGCATCTTCTTGGTAGCTTGATTGCATATTGCACTACAACATAGTAATGCTTACATGTTAAATATTTCAACCTTTTTTGGTTAAGATTTTGGTTTAAACCCATTGAAATATAGCAATTTAGTTGGATTTGAATATTTGATGTATGCATGTATTTTGGTCTTACTATCCTTTTCAACATTTTTCAAAGCAGGTAGTTATCATATGTGGTGAGGCTGGTTGTGGAAAGACCACTCAGGTATTTGTTTTGTCTTTATTATGGTTTGTACCTTGTACAATTATATTTATGTAAATTTGTTAATGAGTCTGTTTTTAAATAATGCTTTTGCTGTTATATTTTTTATGATTGGTGCATTTCAGTTACCTTCTTGTGATATGAATTTCTCTCATCTTCTCATTTTTTCCATTGTATCTTATTGTGTATGCTCTTTTTTAAGGGAGAATAAAAACCAGTACACTGGCTGTTAGGAACCCAAGATGGGAATAGAGAAAAGAAAAGATGATTTTATTGGTTGAATGAACTTGAACATAATAAGGGGAAAGAATTCTCCTCCAAGGGTTTCCAGCATTAAAAACTGTTAAATGTCTTGCCCCTCCTTATTCCCTCTATTAATTTGATTCCCTTGAAATAACTACTACAACTGTTCCTAACTAATATTCCCTCCCCCTTGTGGAAATCGTGATTGGTGCTATAATTGATATGTCATTTTGGCAGGGGAAAACACAATTTTTGTTCCCTACTATGGACTTTGCTATTCTAAAGGAGTCAGTTTGGTGTTTACTAATGGACAATAACAGATGATAACTTATCCTGAACATTTCATTTTAATTTGTTGGTGTAGTGTAAACCCGACTTTCCCTGGTTGCTTGTTGGTTGATGTGATCACATCACTGATTGCATAAACTAAGACTTCTTTATTCACTTTGGAGTAAGAATTGGGTATACACGAGGTATATGATTTAGCACATTCACATTTAAGGGGGACTATGCTGAAGTTAAAGTGAATTGAATTAATGCTTTGTAGAGTGTAATTATATCACCTCTTCGATTCTCATATGATTTACTTTTGACTATGTGAAAACAATCCGTTTTGCTTAGTCTGAAGTCAATAAACCAAACAGATGGTGATGCTTATAATCATGAGATAAGACCAAATATGGTTAGTTGACTTTTGAGAAACAATACTTGCCGTCAGGCAAGTTTGGTTACTTTTAATCTGTTCCTTGTCACTGTTCAAAACACTATTCCAGGTTGCAGAACATAGGATTAGACGTTACTTAAACAAAAGTAGACTTGTAAAATTATCTTTCTATTGTACATATACTTCTTTACATACAAAGTTTTCAGTCTGTGGTAACATATCTTCTTTCTCAATTTCTTAAATTCTTCAATTTCCAGCTTATGATATTCTCTTTGCTGATGCATATCAGAATCCACAGCAAAGATTCCAAGAAGTTTGGACTATAACAGCCTCCCAAATTATCCCAATATAAGCTAAAATTCTTCTTCTGACTGTTACTCGTGTACTTTATAGTCTATACTATATATCATGGTTAGCTTATTTGTTACATCAATGTTAATATGTGCAGACACTACTCAGGTTTTTTCTATAAATTAAATGTCACCTAGAGTAGATAATAGTGGCTGCTATTGCACCACTGCAGAGTGGAGCTTCACTGCTCCCAAATGCCTGGTTGTGGCATGAATCGAGGTCAATATTAGATTATCAGGACAGACCCAGATTCATCCACTGACTTGAGAACTTCTTTTGGTTTCTGTAGCCCCCAGTTCTTGGATTCATTGTCCATCAGGTCAGAATTCATTGTGCCTGTTAAGCCTTAATTGCCACAACACCTCTTCCCCTGTTTGGCCAGGCTACTTTGTTTACCTAGCCTCTAATGTGAACTGTAAATTTTTCTTTATTCCAACTAGACAAGCCTTTTTCTTAGTAATTTTCTTTACAATGCTCTATTATGGTGTTTTTCTTTTTTTAGGTAACGGCTGTCTTTTTATTTAGTTATGTTCATTAGACCTTTAAAATACCGGCACTTCTGTTTTGTTTTTTATTGGATAAAAAGCACTCTTTTTTTCATTATGTTTGTTTTACAGATATATGGTTTCATTACAGCCACTAACTTTGCTGTTGAGGCCACTCTGCACAGCATTTTTCCATTTAGTACGATGATGCCTCCCCAAATGGAGGCATTGTTGTCCTTCCTTTTGATAGACTATTCCCCTTATCCTTGATTACTGTGATTATATTATTATGATTGATGATAACTGCTAACATACAGATTCAATCCGTGCTTGTGTCATATTGTATCCATATCCTGCACTGTATCTGTGCTTTCTAGATGATAATTGAAGACACACTACTATGTTTTGAATGTTTTGTGGTTTTGAGTTTGCCTCGTGAGAACTTTCTTCACTATATATTGGCCTGGATCTTTCAATGAACTTCTATGCTTTGTGAAATATTTTTCTTTCTTTTTTGATTTTTTCCAATGGCCCATTTAACTTATCATTAAATATGATTCAGGTCCCACAATACATTTTGGATCACATGTGGGGTAAGGGTGAGGTCTGCAAAATAGTTTGCACTCAGCCTCATAGTATCTCTGCAACTTCAGGTGTGCAACTTTTGCAACCTTGATTTTCTCAATTTCCCTGTTTTATTATTTATTAAAATGTCTTTCTCTGTTTGTCTGTCTAGTTTCCGAGAGAATCTCCAGTGAGAGAGGAGAGACTATTGGAAACAGTGTTGGATACAAGGTACTTTTATTTATGTATCTTTGCTAGTAAAGATTTTACTGCCCATTTTGTTCTGGATTTTGAGTCATTTGGAAAATGAAGAGACGTTTGTTTGAACCTTGGACACTGTCATGATTGGACCAGTGTTTTGTGTTCATGTGATGCACACACATAATTCTTTATTGAATCTTTTGAAGAAGTGTACTAAAATTTGTCATTAGTAACTTAAAGAAGTATAACTTTTCCCCACAAATGCCTGTTTGATTTATGGTAGTCATTGACTATTATAATTATGATTTATAACATAAACTTGATTCCTATTATTTTAAAACATGTTTATCTGCGAATCTATCCTTTAGGAAAGATTGATTCTAAACTTTAGAATCAATTTTAAATAGAACATGTTTTTCTTGCTTCTCATCAATGCAATTCTAAATGCTGTATAAATTGAAGGTTATAGAAAAAAAATTACCCTCATTGTCAGCAATGTAATTTTAAGAGAGCAATTATTGTTTCTTTATTGATTTCCTTCTTAAAAGTGATTTTTTACTTTTTTTTTTTTGGTGGAAGATTTATTTTACCTTATCTGAAGAAATTCAATTCTTTCAAACTGAATTTGAAAATATCATTCCCAACACAGATCTTTCAACATCAATTATTTTAAATTTAAATTAAAAATTTGGTCCTTTTACATGACTTTTCTGGTGTAGTCCCTGCATAAAAAATTCTATATTTTTGTCCTTACATGAAATATTTTTACAAATTAGTCTCCACCATTTGTCAATATTATAGTTGTTTTAGACTGTTTTTCATATAGGGACTAAATAAAAAAAGTGTGTCAGATGTCGAGACCAAAGGAGTTTTTTTCATGTAGGCACTAAAACAAAGTGTATATGTTTCATATCTAAACACCATTGTAGCATTGGAAAACGACAAGGACTAATTCATAATCGTATTTTAATGTAGGGACCAAAATGTAGAATTTCTTTTATGTAGAGACAAATGAAAAACAGTATCAAGTATAAGGACCAAATGTTTGATTTAACCTAATATTAAAATCCATTTTTTCAACATCAACTCCTTTAAGATCAATTATAATAGATCTAAACTAAACAGTAATCTCTTACCCCTTTTCTTTTATTTCTTTTAGGTGTGCCAATGATTATTTCTTTTACAGATTTTGTGGCTTTTTTGTTCTTGAAAATTCAGTACCCAATGTTAGCATTGATTGCCTTCTTTCTTAGTATAGCTTCACATGCATATCCCATGGTGTACACTTTACATCACATGCACTTATTTTTTGGGTGGGTGTGTGATAAAATATACTGCCTCATATTTTTTAAACAACAATCCAGATACGGTTTGAAAGCAAAGGTGGAAGGCAATCATCAATTGTGCTGTGTACTACTGGAGTTCTATTGAAGTTGTTGGTTTCTACAGGTTCCCATTTTCGAAAGACACAGTCTGAAAAGGATGACATTTCTAGCATTAGTCACATAATTGTGGTACTTCATTAACCTTACCTTTTCTATCATTTGTTAGAGCCCCAACATGGTTCTTAATCTTAGGCAAATACTTCATGTTTGTGCTTCTATTCTTTGTTATTTTTAAGTTATTAGGGTGGCCACAAATATTTGTTTTTTAGTATGAATAATTCCTCAGATGTGTTACTTAATGAAACTTCAGATCTGGCTAGGTAGACCTGCTAGTGACTACAACAGACCCTATCATTATCATCACTATTGACATTTATTATTAATATTGAGCTTTATTATTATTGCAATGGTTTCAATTCACTCAAAGCCTAAAACTTTGACTTTGCTGCAAATATTAATGTCCGATAGCTTGGGATGGTGGCATATGCATTTGCCTTTAATTCTGCTAAGGTTGCTGGAACAAATTAGAATTTAGAACTGAAATCTAGAGCCATAGTAGAGGACACAATTTATTATTTTCTTCCCTTGTTTTATATAGTGAATTAATTCTTTGCAGATCATGCATACAAGTTGATATTGTTACTTCACACAAATTGATCATGTATAAAAAAAGTGGTTGATAATTCTATTAAAAAATTTGTATGGAGTAATTCAGTTGTCTTCATTTATCCTGTCTTCGTGAGTCATGGCATAACTTGTGCGTATGCTGTGCTTCCTTTCCTTAGCAATAAATTGCAACATAAGATACCTTCATTTGTTGTTCAGGATGAAGTTCATGGAAGGGACAGATACTCAGATCTCATGTTGGCAACCCTAAGGTAGACCATCTAAAGGGACTTGTTAGCTTTTCACTTTGTAGTGTATTTCCATTAAATATCAAAATATAATTCCTACAGCATAATTGGTTGTAAAATTGGGTTGTAGTTGTAGGTTATATAGACAGTTTTTGGTGTTTTTCCGCTGTTCTTGCCTACCCATTACCATTTCAACCTTGTTCTATTTTCTTTCTTCTCTGTTCTGTCCTTCAACATTGAAGATGAAGATGATACCTGTTGATTTGAATATTTAGTTGCTCTAAACCTTAGAGCCTTGAATTTGTTAATTCCTTGATTTTGTTGTTATTGGCATGTATGTTTAGTCTTCAAATTCTAACTTTTGATCAGTAACTATGAATGTCTTCAATTTTAGTTTTTTTATCGTTAAATACTTTTTAGTCCCCATAATGTACACTTTTTTGGTATATCTTACAGAAAAAGTCATCCAATGTCTACTATGCCTTGTATTACATCTTATTTAATATCGATTTAGTATTTAATCTCTATTATCTATCTTCCTCCCTTTTTTTATATCTTAAATCGCATTATTTCAACACTGTCAAAGCAATACCATTCAGTGACCTGTTTTGTCAGTACTCTGCTGCCTAACTCCCTGAAATTCAGAGTTCTATTTTATTTTCATGATTATTTTTTTAAATTAATAATCTCTTGTATTGTTCCTTCTGGTGTGTTAAGCCCTTTTCGCCCCATGCCTAGACCCATCTCTATAATGTGTGGACTAGATATAATATGTGCTTTATTCTACTACTTTATGTCATCTCTGTCTATAATACCTTTCTAGTTTTTCAACATGATAGGAGAACTTTTATGAAAGTGTAGTCAAGAGTTCGATTGTTGTTGGTTGTGATGATGTAATATGGGTCTATGCAATTATGCATTGTCCATGCTTCAAGCCCAAAGTGTAACTTAATATTCTTGCTAGATATGGTGCTAGACAAGCATAAACCGAGCATTGTGTGTTTGTGCTGTGATGTATTTATTTAGTTGCTTTTCTTTTTATTTAATTTTATTCTCCTTCTCCCCTTGAAGTATTATATTAGACATTAAAAATCATTCTTGATCTTCTTTGTTTAAAAAATATGGTCCCTGATATAGTATCAGAGTCTTTGTGAACACTTAGTTAGGAGTTTGATATCTACCATCCCCATTACTAGTAATTAAGTTAATTTTTAGCTCAATGTAAAGTGGGACCTTGCTTTGTTCATGCTTCAAGACCAAATAGCTCTTGCATAAGGGGAATCATAGTTATAAAATAATTTTGTGTTTCTGCCTTAATTATGATTTTTGTTGAACTGGTCCTTGATATGTTGTATACAATATCACCCTGGTTTTTGGACTAATGTCTGTTTTATTGAATTTGTGTGCAGAGAGATGCTCCCTTCAAATCCCCACCTACGCCTGGTCTGTTCAGTGTTCATATATTAATTTTTTATTGTTTCTTTTTCATCCAGTCAATTGATTATTTAATTCATAGCTTCATATGCATATTTTTATTTTTACCAATCTTTGTAACCTTTATCTTCCCTCCTGTTGCTGTGATATTACAGATACTAATTAGTGCTTGTTTTGATGCTGCAAGATTTTCTCAATATTTTGGCATCTGCCCGATTATCCATGTTCCAGGGTTCAAATATCCGGTACCTATTTCTTTTGTGAATTAACTACCAAATTATCACATTTGACTGCAATGTCCACTTGCTCTGTTGTCAGGTCAAAACTTATTACTTGGAGGATGTACCTATTGTAAAATGTGGAGCAGATAATCAACTTGATGATAATCATGAGCTTAGTGAGGAAGAAAGATTGTCTCTAGATGAAGCCATTGATTTGGCTTGGTCTAATGATGAGTGGTGCTCACTGTTAGAGCTTATTTGTTCTAAAGCTAGCCCAGAGGTCTTTGATTATCAGCATTCATTAACTGGCCTCAATCCATTAATGGTGTTTGCTGGAAAAGGTAAAGTGGGTGATATGTGCATGCTCTTATCTTTAGGGGCAAACTGCTATTTAAGGGCCAAAGATGGAACGACTGCATTGGAGATTGCTGAGAAGGAAAACCAGCAAGTAGCTGTTGAATTGCTGCAGAAGCACATGGATAAAGATTTTTCAAACAAAGGGACAGATTTACTAGATAAATATCTTGCAACAGCCAACCGTAAAGTTGATGTTGTTCTTATAGAGCAACTGATAAGAAAAATATGTAGTGATTCAAAGGATGGAGGCATCATTGTTTTCCTTCCAGGTTGGGATGAGATAATTAGATTACGTGAAAGATTGCTTGCATCCCATTTTTTCAATAGAGGATCAAAGTTTATGGTGATATCTCTACATTCAATGGTTCCAGCCATTGAGCAGAAGGAGCTTTTTATGCCCGCATCCCATGGTTGCCGCAAAATTGTTCTGTCTACCAGTATTGCTGAAACTGCTGTCACTGTTGATGATATCGTGTATGTTATAGACACTGGGCTTGTGGAAGAAAAAATTTATGATTCTTACAATAATGTATTAACTCTCCAATCATCATGGATTTCAAAAGAAAGTGCTGAGCTAAGAAAGGGATGTGCTAGTCGCTGTCAACCCGGAATAAATTATTGTCTATATTCAAAAGTTCAAGCAGCTTCCTTGCCAGATTTTCAGGTTCCTGAAATTAAGAGAATGCCTATTGAGGATCTCTGTCTGCAGGTATGTATTCATCTTCCCTAATTGATAACTCAAGTTGGTGATTCTTGTATTCCATGATAAGAGGATAAAATTTTTGTATAATCTCCCAAAAATGTAATGATATAAATATAAAAAATGAGAAAAAAATGTTTTTTATGCTACATCAGAGAATTCACAATGATTCTATGTTAGGTGATCCCAATGGTCTGGGTTCTTTTAGCTGAAGGAGTTATAGTTTGTAATTGTTAATTATACTTTTAGTAGAATGAGCAGAGTATGCTATAAATAGGTAGGAAGAAAAGACTAGTGGAAGTCAGTATCCGCATGAAGAATTGATCTGGGGAGAGATCTTAAGCTCCCAAACCCTGAGGGGATGACATATTCTTTCTTTGTCAATAAACATTAAGGGGCATTTGGTAGAAGAAATTCTTTTTCCTACTTGAAAATCATGATTCCTGAAAATTATGAATCCTAATAATCTTGATTCCTAGGAATGACTAAAATCCAATTGGCTAGTTGAAAATATTATTGGGAATGTTTATGTATGCTTGTTGGGGGAATTAAAGTTGTGTTTGATTTTAATAAACTTTTTTGGGTACATAAGTGATTTTTTAAAAAATATCCTTTTAGAGAAATAAGAGTAACTTTATTTTTCACATGAGATTTTTATTGTTTAAAATATTTATTATTTTTGAAATAAGAAAAATTATGAAAATAAAATTAACTTGACGAGGATGATTTTTTGCATATACATATCCTCGAGTGTAATGATAAACCTAAGTTACATAATTTTTAAAAAACTTTTGGACTTGATTAATTTCAATGAAAATGTTATATTTATGAAAATATTTTTTAAAATACAAACTAAAGCATCCATTTTATTTTTGGAAAACTTAGATATTACTAAGTTATGATTTAAGCATTTCAATATAAGATTCTCACAATAATCAAAGAAAAAGTGAAATTAAAATAATTATCACTACAACCTTTTTTTTTTGATAATTTAGAGAAGTTATAGATTGTCAAATTGTCATCGCTCAGAAATTTAATAATTATCACCACAACCCTTTGATAATTAAATAAGAAGTAAATTTAAGATGATTATTATTAACAACTAATTTTTGAAAAAATATTTAATTTTAGTGAGATATTAATACAATTGTTTATAAGAAATAAATTTAAAAATAATTAAGTTTGTGTAAATTTTATTTTTATTTTGTATATAACTTATTTTTCAATTCCTTATGTAAATTATTAGTATTGTTGATTCAATCAAAATAATTTTATAAGGATAATATGTAAAAAAGGTATATGGATAATTACATTTATAAATAATTTATTATAAATTTTTATTGTATGTAAAATAAAATAAATTAAAAATAATAATTTAATAGAATTATAGGTTTGGATAAGTTTTGTTGTAAAAATATTTGTTTATATATTTTAAAATTATAAATATGTTGGTATAATTTTTAATATTTTTAAATTAATTTTAACTTAACGGAAATTTTTATTTGCTCTCCTTTAAATATATTTTTACAGTTTCTACTAAGACATTTCTTGAATGTTGCAGTAATACTATTTTTAAACAATTTGTTGATTAATATCTTGACAATTTATGGATTTTTTTCCATAAATCATTCCCAATATTTCAAGCTAAAACTGAATGCGACTAATCTTCTATCCCATCTATGATTAACCTACTCTGCCCATTATGTTGAAAGTGTAACTAACAATTTTTAACTAACTATAAGTCTATAATTCCAACTAACAGAATACAGTCCATTGGGCTGATCTAACATTTTATCATTCCCCCAGTTTTCCATTTATGTTAATCTTGGGCCATCTTGCGAGTTTGGAGCAACTTTCATGTTAGGTTGTGAGAAGTAAATAGGGAAAGGGCAAAAGGCCATATGACTTTATCTAATGTATGCAGTCATTTGGTGCTTATGGTTGGAGTGAAGAAATGCCTGAATTTTTACACTGGGGGGATGTGTTGTTGGATTTGGAAAGAGAATGAAACAGAACAAAACTATCTTTGTCCTCATTCGAAAGATTAACAAAGGAATGGTATAGAATGCTGTTAACTTTCTTGAGTTAAATCATAAAGGAAAAAGTGAAGTGTCAATTATGTTCATAACCTGTAATGTATGTTTATTTCTTATATTCTAACCCAATTTTAGGGTAGCAAAAATTTGATATTTGAGAACAAATGGGGCGTATTTTTCCTCGAGTATCTTTCCATTCCAATCTATTACTGAACGCCCAAACAATGGGAGATTATTCTCCTTCCCCTCATTACGTTTCACTCAAACATTTTAAGTACAATTTCTTCCCTATCGGCACCCATGATAGTTTTTTTAAGCGTTGTGCTCAGTGAAGGCTTTTTGAAAGAGTCTATTGATAAATAATTAAGATTGTTGATTTTTACTTTCTTGCTTTGCCTCCGTCTATATTTTTTTCATTTCTTACTTTTTTATGATGTCTTTTCCTCAACTATTTTATTGCCCTACAGCTTCATATTATATCCAGTACAAAAATACAGGGTGTCAATGAATTGAGACATAATAACCTAAGTACAAAATTTCCTTCATGTTATTTGGTTCTTCTTTTTTACTGTGCAGGTAAAGTTGTTTGATCCAAGCTGCAAAATTGAAGAGTTTCTGAATCGGATGTTAAATCCTCCAGGTGTTGGGTCTATACGAAATGCTGTTGGAGTTCTTCAAGAGATTGGGGCATTGTCAGTTGATGAAAAACTCACCCAGCTAGGGGAGAAGCTTGGCTCTCTTCCTGTTCATCCATCAACAAGCAGGATGCTTCTTTTTTCCATATTGATGAATTGCCTTGATCCAGCTTTAACTCTTGCTTGTGCATCTGACTTTAAAGATCCATTTGTGCTTCCAATTTTACCTGATGAAAAGGAGAGAGCTGCAGCTGCCAGATCTGAGCTTGCTTCTTTGTATGGGGGCTGTGGTGACCAGTTTTCTATAATAGCAGCATTTGAATGCTGGCATAATTCAAAGGAAATGGGTCTAGAATCACGGTTTTGTTCTCAGTACTTTATTTGTCAAAGCACTATGAATATGTTATCTGGCATGCGTAAGAATTTAGCAGCAGAACTGTATCGGAATGGGCTTATTCATGGGGATGTTTCAAGTTATAGCTCAAATGCCCATGATCCTGGTATACTTCAAGCTGTTGTGGTAGCAGGGATGCATCCAATGGTTGGGAAATTGTTTGTTCCTTACAAAAGTGGAAATAGGTTTTTTGTTAAAACCAAAAGTGGTGATGTTTGCTTGAATAGTCATTCTGTAAATTCTAAGTTGCCATCTCAGAAAAGTTTTGACTGCTCTTTAGTTGTATATGATGAGATTACTAGCAGTGACTGGGGCATGTGCACAAGGAACTGTACTGTTGTTGAAATACTTCCATTATTCCTGTTTTCCAAAGAGATTGCTGTTGCTCCAGCAAAGGATTGTACAGAGGGAGATGAGTTTTTGTCTTCTCCTGCCAATAAAGTTAGAGTAACCGTAAATCGGTGGCTTGATTTTGAGTCAACAGCACTTGATGCTTCTCAGATGAACTACTTGAGAAAACGATTATCAGCAGCAATTTCATACAAAGTAGCCCAATATTTTTGTTTATTTTTACTTACAGATTCTACTTATTTGATGATCTTGTAACCACCTTATTCCTTTTCTTTCAATCTGCTTGACATATTTGTTTCCTTTTCAGGTGACACATTCAACAGATATTCTTCCTCCTGTTCTACAGGCTGCTGTGGATGCCTTAGCTTGCATTCTGTCTTGTCGTGGGCTTTCTTGCATGCCGCAGACCTCAGGTTGTGCTAACACACTGACTACTATAAATGCTACCAATCCAAAAGAACTCCAAACAGAGCTTATAAATCATGATGTGTGCCACACCAATCCTGAACCTGAGGTCATTGAAATTCCAAGTAATCAAACTAGTCAAAATGCTCCAATAGGTTTGGCTTGCTCAACCCCAACAGAACAAACAGATAAAACTGCAGAAGGATTCTGTACAGGGCATATAACTCACAATGACATGCCTTCTTCTGGAACTAGCATATCCACATCCAATGAAGCAGAAAATCCAAGTGATCTTACAAGTTGGAACACTGCAACAGATTCAATCCAGTCAGCACATATAAATGATGATGCAACCATGATTAGTGTGACGCCTTCTAAACATCGATATTTAAAAAAGCAGAGTGCTTCGAAAGGTATGGGATGAAGTTGTAAATCTTCTTTATTTTCCACTATTAGTTGAATGCATGGTTTTAAGTTTGTGGTCTGCAAGCACAATTGCAAATGCAATATTGTGGTTTTTGAAGTCTCCACAATTGCAATTGTGGCTGTATCAGCTGCATTTATCCACAGTTTCTCGCAATTTCTCACCACAGTTGAAGTTGTAATTCTAATTGTACATTTATGGGCAATTAACAGGGGAATCCTCTTCCATTCGAAAGATTGCAGTTTGGTGGACCTGTCCTGAGGTGGGATGGATGAAAGTTAATGTAGACGGGTCCTTTAGGCGATACTTAAATCTTTCTAGCGGTGCAGGAGTTTTTCGTGATTCAACAGGTTCTTGGTGCTTTGGCTTCGCACTAAATCTTGGCCTCTTGTCCTACGGGTAACTTTTGCTTAAATGAATTTGAGGACTCTGTTAGGGTCTCTAGGGTGTGTAAACTTTCCAAAAGCATGTGTTTCTTATTTTTTTTTTCTTCATTGTGTTAGATCATCGGATCCAGCAAAAGCTACAGTTAGTCATTTAATTACAATGGCTGAGCTGTGGAGTATCTTCACTGCCCTCAAACTTGGTAGGGAGAAGGGCATTTCGCAGCTGTGGATTGAGACTGATTCTACCATAGCAGTGGCTTGTGTTTTGAATAGACGGGAAGGTAGTGTGTATGAGCCTCTTGTTCAGTCCATATTCGAGTTGATGGCGGAATATTGCATGGTTCGAATTTCCCATTGTTATCGTGAAGGTAACCAAGTTGCAGACTACTTGGCCTCATATGCGCATGATCTTGAGGTTGGTCTTCATATTCTCGACGTCCCTCCTCCTGGTTGTATCCAATTCTTAGCTGATGACAGTGCTGGAGTATATAAACTTCGTGATGCTCGTATTTGTGATGAATTCGGATTTGGGGGCATTGTTCCTCCCTCAAACAGTGTAAATAGCTAATACTCACCATAGATGGTTAAGATTCCTTTCAAGTAAAACTAGTCTTGACTATCATGTTTATGGCTGATATTAACTCATCTCACACTCTGACTTCTCCCTTGTATAATATTTTTATTTGTTTATTGACTGCAAATTTTGCTAGGAAATCTACCAACATATTTTTGGCCAGATGGATGATTAGCCTTTGTGTCTTTTTCACATGATAATAAGATCATGAAGAGAGGAGACACAACGTGGTGGATACCAAATTTGTATGGAAAGGGTCTTGGGTGTCGATTTCTCTCTTGTATAATATTGTTGTGTGAAAACTCAGTTCATTGCCTGCAGATACCCTTTTTTAATATCTGCAAAATTTATTTTCCATCATTGATTATTAATTACAATGGTCCTTTGCACAGCTGCGGAATCATCTTAAACTCAGTCCTTTGCAAACAAGGTCCTTTTTTTGGGTAGGGTGGGGGTTGAACCCAAGGTATTCCGACCTAGAGTGAGGATTAATCTTTCGAAATACTTAGATTCGTTTAAAAGGTTGAAATATTATAACCTGTTTTTTCATGGCTTCTATATATATATTTTTTAGAGGTGGTTTTTATTTTTTGTTTCAATTGAATATAAATTAAAATATTTTATTTTGAAGAAGTCGTGAAATTGATTAGAATTTTTTTATAGAGTTGTGAATATAATTACGATTTTACTTTTGTTTTATTTTTTAATTGTATTTTTTATATATTTTTATAAGAGGTTAATTTTAGTTTAAATTTTTGTTTAACATTTAAAAAAAATTGGGAATTGTTTGTTTATGTAAAATGAATTATTGTAGAATAAAATGGAAATAACATAATGTATTTATTAAAATGACATGAGATGAATTTTACATAACTTGAATAGTACACATTAACCATGAACAAAAATAAAATTATGAATAATTTTAGACATTAACTTGTTTAAATGGAAAATACTATGATTATGTCCTTTAATTTATCTATTTCATTATGTTTACGACTAGAATATTGAAGCCAATATTTTTTACTTCTATGGTTCTATGGGAATAAAACTTGTGTTGATATGCTTTGTAATTTTTTTTTTGTCAGTATTTGTATGTAAGGTCAACAAAATAAATCTCAATTTAAATTGTAATAGGCGTAAAATGCAATTACATGAAAATAAGGAAGTTACTATGCTTGAAATTCTCCATAGTCACCCCACTATTTTTTCAATTTTATGCTATAAGTCATTTCTTGTTAGCTAACTAGCGGATTAGTTATTTCTTGAACTTCAAATTTACCTTCCTCAAGCATACTTTCGAATATAATGTTGAGTAACAATATGTTGCTTGTTTGTAATCACAAATACATCTTAAGAGTACACGTTCTCTTGCCTTATTATATTAAGTGTCTACAACCCTTTATTAGTAAATAATGTATATTTTAAAAAAATGTATCATTTATTAAGGCTATCATACACAAGGCTCATGCTCCTTTCAAATTATAATTTATACACTTGATAAGATTTGTAGTCATAAGTCTATACCGGTTTCCTCCATCATAGGCCTAAGTCCATCTATCTCTCGAATTGTGATTATCTCATCTTGTTTCATGTGACAAATGTAACATAAGGAATTTAATACTTAATTTAAAATTAAATAAAAAATTAATAAATAAAGGTGTGAAATGCTTAATAAAAATTTGATGTAATGTGTCGAATGCAGTATATCAAATGTATACTCAGTCACTCCACACAACTTGTTTTGATTGCAAACCTTTTCCCCTATTTGGTATAATAAAATTTACTTGAGGTGTCACATATCTTTGCAAATAATGCAAGAACCGCATTCAAGTTTCTCTTGTCTCACCTTTGATAATTACAAATAAAAGTAAAAAACATGTTTCGATTCTCACCTTGTGCAATGACAATCCATAATGTACTATGATATTTTCCTTTTAAAAAAGTGCTATCAACTTGCAGAATTGGCTTGCAATATGGAAAACCTTTTATGCATGACTTAAAAGACCAAATCACACTGTTAAGAATCAAAGAAAATGAGTCTTCCTCACTATTCACAATACAAGATGTTTTGCATCTAGCAATTGTACTTGGTACAAAGTGTTGAACAACTTTCATCCACCTTGGCAGATATTGGATGATGGTTTCCAACCTTCAAACGCATTCGTAAGTGCTTTTTGTTTTGCTTTTCATGTCTTTTGTATATTAACCAGAGCAAGTTTACATATTCACAATCAACTTTTTTTTGGGATACTAGGATTTGCCTTTACTAATTTAATTATAAAATCAACAATTACAAGTAAGTTTAACTTATGATAATCTTGAGAAATGAGTGAAATTGTAAGTGTGGATACCATTAATTTTTTTAATCTCCAACTTATTTTATATTTTATTGAAGGATATACTTGCCAACATACCTGTCAATCTTGAATTTCTCAACAACATAATCAAATGAATGTTAATAAGCAATTACTTAAATGCATTGACAATTGCTTATTTGATTCAAATGACATGCCAATCTAAAGGTCATTTATAACATTTATATTGTCATTTCTTTTAATACCATAACAATTTGATGACTCAATATCTTCTCATACTTAACTATTAATATTTTAAAAAAATGGAGATGTTGTAACTTGTATTTGATTGCTTGGTTCTCCACCACCTTTATTTGATAATTTGTTAGGATCATCACATATGTCATACTCTTACTTCTCTTTCACTAATGTTATCTCTTGGGACTTGGTAAAAAATCATAAAATTATTCATAAGATTAAATGTCTAAATAATTAAATTTAACATTAACCTATATTAACCTAACACAATTTAATGTTATATTTTAGTAAAAACATGTCATACAAGGGTGAAATGGATTGATTGTCTTTCTATAGAAAATGAATGTTGAAAAGAATGAATTTTGTATCATGTTTATACAAGTGAGGTAAAAAAAATAATATACAAGTCTTTGTTTTACGATTAAACTGTGAAGGATAAAATAATAATAAAATTACTAATAATTAATAAAAACATAATTTTAAAATTTAAAAATAAATTTTATAGGTAAATTAATTTTGAAAATAAATTTTATAGGTAAATTAATTTTGAAAATAAATTTTTAAGGAAAATTAAATTTGAAAATGATTTTATAGGAAATCTAAATTTTATACGAAAACTAAATATAAATAATAAAAAACTTAATTTTTATAGAAAAATTAAATTTAGAAATATATTTTATATGAAAACTATATTTAAAATTTTTAAACTAAATTAAAAACTGAATTTAAAAATAAATTTTTTTATGAAAACTAAATTAAAAACTATAATTTTATATTTATATAATAAAAAATTAATAATTATAAGAAAAAGAACAAGTCGTATGATTTATTATGACTTTGAAGTCGTATCCTTGTGCGCCACATGCTTTTACGATTTTGCTAATTTGAAGCCATCTCAGAGGAATATTTGTTGCTCACTTCATAAAGAAATATTTGCTGCACTTTAATTTAATATGAATTTTCAAATGCTTTCACATGAAGCACTTCTATACAGTTCTTGCAATAGTATTCCACTTTCACATGAACCAATTCTTCTTCCAAATCCTTTCACGTGAATTAAATTTGAAACTATTGTTCTGATTTGGCATGCATACTTCTATTGGTGAAGTGCAGTGTTGGGATGGATGGCGTAAGATTAAGTGTAGTGGTGTAAGTATATTACTGTGACCTAATGCTATAAACATTATTATATCTATCAATCAAAGGTAGGTAAGAATGTTTATTATTATTTATAAGACATACATTGGTATGAGGCGTCAAATCTCCACTACTTTCAAGAAAATAATAACGCATGTGAATTGAATTTGAATTTGTATCTTCACTAGAGTAAATTTTTGTAAATTCTACTTCTGGTTCTATTCATTTTCAATACAACTTCAAATTCATTATATCTTTTCTTGCGGTGTTAATGGATATATTTAGATCATTTTAACTTAAAAATCATTCGATTCAAAGATTAAAACAATGTTAAAACAATGTGTGTTTAATTCGGTTTGAATTGCTTTTTAAAAAAAATAACCGATAAAATACAGTTTGGATTGGATTGATGATTCAATTTTCATCACACATCCTCGTTGACATTTTAATTTGTTGTTTTTAAAAGACTTTAATTCAAATATTGAAAATATTTTTAAAGTTAGGGAGGAGAATGAGAGAATGATTTATCTAAGGTGTCATTTGTCTTGGCTTTCAAATATTTAGATCAAATTAATTATCGTGTTTGATATGTAATTGATTTAGTTAGTTTTGATGATGTTATAATAATTGAAAAAATTGAGATAAACAATCATTTGATAATTGTATTTGTGGAACAATGGAGAATTGAGACACACATGTTTCATTTTTCATATGGAGAGGAAACAATAATGTTAGAAGATGTGGCCTTGCAACTTGGTCTCTCGATTGATGAAAAGCCACTAGTCAAATTATTGGTGATGTGCGTTTTACTTGCGAGACCTTATTAGGGAGCACTCCATCGGATAAATATATAAAAGGAAACATGATATCATAACTTATGAACCAATTCTAACAATTTTGTCATGATGTTGTCATTGCACAACAAGCTAGAGCTCATATCATGATTTTCATAAGAAGATTTTTTATGCTATATACGTCAATGATTATAGTTTATTTTATGTATATCTTTTTGTTGGAAAATTTACCAACGATAAGAAATTATAGTTGGGGTAAAGCAATTTTGGCTTTCCTATATCGCCCACCAAACCAACATAAACTCCACAAAACTGATATAAGAGGGAAGTCAACATCTATTGACCTCACCATCATTGTAATTGGATTAATGGTTGAAATAATCGAAATGATCAACTAGTTAAAGATAATATCATTATGGTATTTTATATGACAAATCATAATATATGCAATGGTTTATACTTCGAACTAGACGATATAAATTGTAAGTTGAGGTAGTAAGTAATTTTTATTATTTTCATAAAATATTATTTTATTATTATTAATTACTATTTTTAACTTTGATAATTCTTAATTTTTCCGCATTATCCTTCCTCTTAACATTATCAATCACATCTAGAACCTAGTGTATCTCCAATAAGGTCTTTTAAATATATGTCCCAACATAATCAATCACATGTGCAATCTAGTTATTAAGCAACATACTTTTTTGGCTATATGCCCAAACATCATCAACAAAGTTTTTAACAACAGGAGTTCTTACTATATGTGTCTCAATATTCATTACATCAAGTTTCTTTTAGTTCGAATATTTTTGAAAGACGCTCACAAATGTTTGCTACCACTTTCAGCACACTATCATACAAGTCACTACCATCAATGGAATATTATCATTCAATAATACTTACTCAAATGCGTGACATAGGTCATGAGGATGATGATGAGAGTGAGGATAACAATGATGATGATGATGATAATAATAACAATGATAGTAATGGTGATAATATGATGGTCATGAAATTCATTAAGAACTTGTGTCCTCATTCCAACAACAAACAACTATGTGTTTATAGGTGACAAAATGAGTTTTCGACCCAGTCTATTAATTGAAAGTAAAAGGAATTTTGTATTGATTGAATTGAATAATACAATTTCTAATCTCCCCTTTTATATGGTAAAGGTGAACTACTTAAAGATAATATAACTAACAAAAAAGAAAAGATAATCGTTGTAGATAAAATGCAATATTCATGATCTCTTAATGAGATATTTAGATATTTGTAACCTTTTAGTCTAATGAGATATTTAGATGTTTGTAACTTCTTAATGAGTTACTTATCATATCTTATTAGATATTTACAATATCTCCAACACCCCCTCAAGTTGGTAAATGAATATCAATCATTCCTAACTTGCCATTGAGTTCTTAAAATCTAGCTGTAAGGAGCCTTTTGGTGAAAAGATCTGCTACTTGGAGCCTTGCAGGAACATGTGGTGTGACTACAAGTCCACTATTCAACTTCTTTTTAATGAAGTGTCTGTCAATCTCTATGTGCTTTGTTCTATCGTGTTGGACTAGATTATGGCTAATACTAATAGCTGAGTTGTTGTCACAAACTAACTTTATAGGTCCCTCATATTTTACTTTGAGGTGTAGGTGGTAGCTTGGCTTAGTCTTACCCCAACCCGTACTGAACTTCAGTCTAATTTTAGCAAGGTTCGAGTAGGTGTAGGAAGTCAAAGAGAGAAGTACTGATTTATATAGGGCATAGGTCCTCGTAGAATTGGTTTCCTTTCGCAACAGCAACGTGAAAGGATATTACCTTATAAAATTAAAAGCAATTTCTCCCCTTCTTTCATATAGCCTACCAAGACTATAAAAACCTCTCTAACTAACATTTATCCTTTAGTCCTTTAGGGAGGCTAGTTGTTCATCTTAAAGAGAGCGCTTGACTTTTGCCATGCTTTATCAAGAATAATCTTCATCCACAATCCTTCACATATACCATGTGCCATGACTCAAAATTTTTCTTCTGCACTAAATCGAGCAACCACAGTTTGCTTCTTACTCCTCCAAGTTACTAGATTTCCTCCTAGAAACATACAATATCTCGAAGTGGATCTTCTATCCACAATTGATCCTGCATAGTCTGCATCTGTGTGGACAATGTACTTCTTTTCTAAACAACAGTCCTTTTCCTAGACTTGCTTTCAAATACCAGAGGATCCTTTCAACTGCCTAAAGGTGCATTTCCCTAGGATCATGCATAAATTGGCTAACCACACTAACAACATAGGCAATATATGGCCTAGTGTGGGATAAGCATATCAATTTCCCGACCAATCTCTGATATTGAGACTTCTCTATGGTTGGACTTTCTTCACACCCAATCCTATGGTTATACTCAATAGGTTCCTCTAAGGTCTTGCATCCTAATTTTCCTATTTCTTTGAGGAGATTGAATACATACTTCCTTTAGGAGATAAAGATACCTTGTTTAGAAAATGCAACCTCTATCCCAAGGAAGTATTTAAGCTTTCCTAACTCTTTCATTTCAAATTGTGTTGCCAACTTTTCTTTCAGAGTTAGTTTTTCAATCTCATCATCAACTGTAACAATCATATCATCTACATAAACTAGGAGAATAGTGAGTTTACCATCAGGAGAATGTTTTATGAAGAGAGTATGATCACCTTGACTCTACCTGTATCCTAGGGATATCATGACTTAAGGAAATCTTTCAAACCATGCTCGGGGAGACTATTTAAGTCCATAAAATGCCTTTTTGAGTCTACATACCTTGTTCTTTTCATTACAAGAATAGAATCCTGGGAGAATCTCCATGTAGACTTCTTCTTCTAGGTCTCTATGAAGGAAGACGTTTTTAACATCAAATTGTTGCAAGTTCTAGCCAAAGTGGGTGGCTAAGGAAAGAATAACTCTTATCGTGTTCATCTTTGCTATAAAGGCAAATGTTTCCTCAATCTATTCCATAAGTCTGTGTATACCCTTTAGCAACCAATCTTGCTTTGTATCACTCAAGGGTCCCATTAGATTTACACTCCATAGTGTATATCCATATATAGCCTATAACTTTTTTGTCTTTGGGTCTTTCAACAATCTCCCAAGTTGAGTTTTTCTCTAACACCTTCATCTATTCTTTTATTGCTTAAACCCAATTCTCATATTTCAAAGCTTTCTCTATTGATGTAGGTGTTTTGATTGCATCAATGGAAACAATAAAACTTTGATGTTGTACAGAGAGATGACAGTATATACAAATTAAGAAATATGATACTTGACACATGATTGTTTCCCTTTCCTCAAAGCAATAGGCATGTCATCAATAACATCCTCAATGGGATTCTCAGGAATACTTACCTCTGGTTCAGACAATTGGGCTTGCTCTAGGACCAAAGTGGGTTTCGTGACTTCTTGAACTTGAACATCCTAAGTAGAAAAAGGTAATGACTTGATGACATCTTGAGTAGGAAAAGGTAATGACTCGATGACAAACTCAACTTCTAGATAACTCTCCCCCTGAAATGGAGGGCTAACAAAGAAGATTGTGTTTCATGAAAAGTAACATCCATTAAAACAAAGACCCAACAACTCGGAGGATGATAACACAAATCCATTTTTATTTGAGGGATAACCAAGAAAATATATTTGACAACTCTAGGGTCTAACTTCCTACGATGTGGATTATGAGAGTGGACAAAGGTAGCATACCCAAATACATAACTTGGTAAGTTTAACATTAGGGAGAAGAAGGAAAGAAGGATAACATATGTTTAATTGGACTAATATCGTTTAAAACACGAGTGAGTAACCTATTGACGGGATAGGTGGCAGTTAGGACAATTTTTCCCTAATAAACATTAGGAACAAACATTTAGAAGAGGAAGGCTCTAGCAACCTCAAGGAGATGACGATTTTTTCTTTTTGCAACCCCATTTTGTTAAGGAGTATTCACACACGTCAATTCATGAACCACACAATTATCTTTAAGAAACTTGGAGAACTTAAGATTTACAAATTTGCTACCATTGTTTGATCGTAGTCTTTTAATAGATTTATTGAATTGATTTTTGACAAGATGAAAAAATTGACAAATATTTGAAATCGCATATTTATATTTCATAAGAAATATCCATGTCTCACAGGTGCAATCATCAACCACTTAGCCCTCAATATAGAGTTACTAGCTGCCCCCATACATCAAAATGAATAAGGTCAAAAGGTTCAAGACTTTTATTATTACTAGGAGAAAATGTTGCACGATGGTGCTTTGAAAATTGACAAACATCACACTTAAAGGACTCGACAAATTCTTTTGTAAATAAATGTGGAAATATTGTCTTCAGTAACCCAAACGGTGGATGTCTAAGACATTTATGGTAAATCCAAATTTGAGAAGCTACCTAAGTTTTTGAGGTTGCCTGTTGACTGGAAGGTAAATCTTCCTTATTGGTGTTGTTACCCATTTTTGTATGTTGTATGTAGTATAACCTACCATGCTCTTTAGCAAATAATTTCAATATTGTATAAGCTTATGTATAGAGATAAGATTGTTAGATAGTTTCAGAACATGAATATCATTATGTAGGGATAAAGAGGACTGAAGTTGGATGTTGTGAGATCCAACAATAGGAACATGATCTCCATTAGCAATAGTAGTGAGTTGCTTTTTGGATACTTTAAGGAATGATATAAAATATGAAAGAAACGAGGACATATGAAGAACATTGTATAGGGATAAAGAAGAATGAAATTGGACGTTACCAGATCCAACATTAGGAACATGATCTCCATTAGCAACAGTAGTGAATTGCTTTTTGGATACTTTAAGGTATGATGTAAAATATGAAAGAAACGAGGTCATATGATTTATTGTTCTAGAGTCAAGGATCCATATGCCTTGTAGAACTAGACCAGAAATATTGAAGGAACTCTTACCTTTCATGGTCAAGCTACATGAGCCAAAAGGCTTACTTGTTGAGTTTAGGAGGGCTCGAAGGCAATCCATCTCTTCCTTACTAAAGACTTGAATATCCTGGTCGAGTTGCAAGGTATAAGGATATTCAATTACATTCTCCTTATCGGAGGTTGTTTGATTCACCCATATTTGAGTTGGGCCTTTATTTTCATCAATTCGTTCAAGAACTTTCTCCTTTCCATAAGGCTTGTAGTAGGTATCTTTGGTTTGTCTTGATCGTTTGCATTACGTGCAATATTCTCCACGACAAATCTTTGTGAAGGGTTTTCCTTCGAAGGTTGATATTTTTGTGAAACCTTTTTTTGTCACCATGGAAGATCCTATGTTGGAGCTTTGTTTATCACGCATGATTGATCGTTGAGTCTGTTTATTCGACACAATAAAAAATACCTCAGACAAAGAGGGAAGCTTCTCCTTACCTAGAATTTGAACCCGAATAGGATCATATTCAGAATTCAAGCCATGGAGGAACTTAAAGATTCTCCCCCTTTCAATAATCCTAGTGTATGCAATAAAATCAGCTTTGCACATCTTCAATCCTTGGTACTGGTTCAACTCGATCTATAACCTATTCAGAGTACCATAGTACTTTGTTACTGAGAGGGTTCCTTGTCTAGAATTGAAGATCTTGCTTTCAATATCATAGCAAGCAGCAAAGTCCTTTTTCATTGAAATGTCTCAATGAGATTCTCCCATATTTCACGAACAGAGAAATATAACATATAATTCCAGCTTATTTTCGGAGTCATAGAATTTCATAGTCATGTCACAATGAGAGAATCCTTATCATCCCACGCTTCAAGCTTTGGATCATCTGACTTCCTTTAATATGACTTAGCTTCTTGCGCCTTTTGAGCATAATACGAATGTATTGTACCCATTGTAGATAATTGTGATCGTCAAGTCGAGAGGGACACACCAAATTTAGAAGTTCAATAGGTTCCAAGATAATGACTTTATCTTTTGCCATTATCACCAATAGTTGAGAATGATAAAGAAGACTTTGACTAGTCTTGCATCGATGTGTGAGTCTCGTTAGAGGGTAGTGGTTCACTGAAGTGAGGCAGCAGAAATAGAGCTCCCAAGATTTGGAGCATTGATACCAAATTGAAAGTAAAATGCATTGTGTATTGATTGAATTGAATAATATCTAATCTCCCTTTTTATAGGGTAAAGGTGAACCATTTAAAGATAACATAGCTAACAAAAAAGAGAAGATAATCATTGTAGATAAACTGCGATATTCACAGTCTCCAAATAAGATATTTAGATATTTGTAACATCTTAATCTAATAAGATATTTAGATGTTTGTAACCTCTTATTGAATTATCTTTCATATCTTATCAGATATTTATAATATCTTAAATACTATTTTTTATATGGACTACTATTTTGTTGACTTGGTGGCTTGTTGGACCAAACTAATTTTGACATTTTTTTTGCTTAAAAATGTTTTTCATATAAAAAAATATACTAGGCCCAATGGATCAATTGTATTTAAACCTGGTTGACTCAATTCTATTTAGGCCAATTTTTTTAAGCCTAGTTCGGCTCGACCTGATGGGCCACCGACTCAACCTATTGGGTCAAACCCATTTTGTCATTTCTATATATGTTGGTCTTGGGAGAAGAGGAAGATGTGCGTGAACAAATCAAGTGCAATAAGATTAAAGACCACGACATGTAACATAAAGACTTTTGTATGGGTCATAATCCCACTACTATTTTTAAAAGAAAAAAATTCATTTGAATATGTAAGATATTTTATATTTATTGTCAATATAATTCTATGAAAAATTTTAAATATTATTTTACATCATCATTTAAGAAAAATAAGAAACAAATATTAATATTTTAATGTTAACACAAATAAAATATGAAAGAAAGAACAAAAATAAAAAATAAACAAAAGTAATATAACTATTTTTTTATTCATAGAAATTGAAGATAATGCAAAAATGTTTTTAACACTCATGCACTTTGCTTAAACAATTAGTTAGATTTCATTGATAAACAATACAAGTATTTTAATCTTAGAAAATAACTTTAAAAAAAATACGAAAGTGATGTCATGATTTTGTTCACAACTTCACGTTAAAAAAAGAAAGTTGTAATCGATTTTACGGCTTCTTAAAAATTAAAATTTTAAATTTTAATTTGTTTTCGATTGAAAAAAAAATCTTTGAAGTCATATATCTTCTTACAATTTAAAAAAAAAATAGAAGTTGTGATTCATTTAACAACTACATTTTATATAAAAAAAAACAAAATATGAAAGTGGTAA
Source organism: Mucuna pruriens (assembly GCA_025330945.1). Taxonomy (NCBI): domain Eukaryota; kingdom Viridiplantae; phylum Streptophyta; class Magnoliopsida; order Fabales; family Fabaceae; genus Mucuna; species Mucuna pruriens. Next base: position 177,923 of record JAENHJ010000080.1, read on the forward strand.
AAAACGGTTACGATTTTGATTAGCAAAGTTGTGTTTAGGAGATACAACTTATCCCCATTTGAGTAATTTTTAAATATTTATTTTTTTATAATTTTGAAAAAGAAATTGCCACTTTAGGATAAAAAAGCTGTCCTTAATATATAAAGCATATATTACAAGTGGATAAAATTTAACAATTTATTTGTGTTTGGATATATTCGCTCATAAGCATTTACACAATTTTATATTTGGATGCATTGCTTAAAAAAACACTTATAATGCTAATATACATTAACACAAGTAGTTAATAATTTAGAGTTAACTCATTCTCCATATATGCAACTTTGATTCTTTTGTAATTCATTAAAATTTTACTTGGTGGACTCTCTTTAAGGGTACTTCTTGGTGTCGAATCAAAATTTGTTTGCGGTTTAAGCATGTGATGTAATTCTTTGGGTAGGTCACTATTGACGACTTCAACATTTTATTTGCGTGTTATCCAGTAGTATTTCTTTGTTCTATCACATAATTTTATAGTCAAAACATAAGCACTTGTAAGATGTCTCAATTAAAAAAATTAAATCACAATTAAAATTAAATTTAAATTTAAAATTAAAAAATGAACTACATAATTAATATGTATATATAATAATTTATTATTTTATATACTTATTATTATTATTATTATATATATATATATATATATATATATATATATATATATATATATAATATCATAAAATTTATAAATAATAAATTTAAAGTTTAAAATCAATTTCAAGAAAAGTCACTGTATATTTATCAATAATTCTAAAAATTAAAATATTTAATAATCAAAACAGAATTAAAATGTATATAAAGGTGTTAAAATTTAAATTATATGTATTATAAAATTATTATATAAGCTTAAAATTAAACTTTTCATGCGTGTGCGCGCTTTTATATATATATATATATATAAAATAAGTATATAAAATATAAATTTATTTAATTAAATTATATCTTAGTATAAAAAGAAAATATTTAAAAATATTAACAATGAATTCTATAATTTATTTTATATACAAGTTAATATTTATATTAATTTGTTTAAGTATTAATGTATTGCAAATATTGTCACTTGTTATTTTATTAGTCATAGTATTCCAAAGTGTTGGGTCCGAATAAAATGAACATAACATATGTTTGGTCTAAATACTGTTCGAAATTGAGTGTTTTTCACAAATTCAGTATAAATTATTTCGAAAAACTTATAAAAATAATTTAAAAATATCTTATGATTAGTTATAAAATATTTGTATAATTATACTACACATTTTTATAAACACTTATAATATAAGATAATAGCCCTATTTCTATTTTTTTTAATATAATTTAGAATATTCGAATGATCGATTCTTTTTTTTTTTCTCCAAATAAATTGTTCTCTAAATACCTAAATTTATTTCGAAAAACTTATGAAAATTATTTTAAAATATCTTATGGTTAGTTATAAAATATTTGTATAATTATACTACACATTTTTATAAACATAGGTCCAAATAAATTATTCTCTAGATACCTAAATTTAATGGTATACTAACCTAAACCTTAAACTCCTTTCTACATTTCCGGTGGATAGTTGGGAAGCTTTCAACGTCTTTTTCATATCACAACCCAGGTCATGATTTACATTTTGTAATGCAAGATTTTTATCCTACCAGAAGATTTACGAATGCAAGAATGGTTGAAGTGTAATTAAAAATGAAGGATACAGATCTGTTCACCGTTGAAGTTAACTCCCCAAGAATGCTGCAACATTACACTTTTTTGGCACAGTAAAGGAAAATACAACACATAAAACCTAGCTAATAGCTATAGCGTCGAGACCTACAACATTTAAGCTAAATTCAGGTGGTAGTTTCCACTGAGATGATTACAGTATCATTTAATTACATTTTTATAAATAATAAATTTATTACTTTTTTATAATATCTATTTTAAGAATTATATGTCCTATAAACTCTAATGATTGAGTGTAAATATATTTATTCTACCTGTATATAAAAGTTAAATTCTTCCTAAATACTAAAAAATTTAAAGTAACCATATCGATTATAAATCACTTTTGGCATCACTAATTATTTATAAAAGTCAACAAATTTATTGTAACATACTAAAATTTATTTAATTATTTTAAAAAATAAATTTCATTATTATTATTATCAATTTTATTTTAATTATTAATTGCTGTAGGAAATTATTTTATTAAATAATTGCATTTTGAAACTGAAATGTTATTATTATTATTATTATTATTATTATTATTCTTAATGATGACAGAAAATTAATTTAGTACTTAAATATTTACATTTAATTTTATTTTAATAGACGAGTTAATGATTGTATAGACTGATGAGGGCTGATGGACGGGTCAGGTTAACCCAGTTAGAATATTAGAGAGGGGTAATTAGTTTCCTATCAATTTGTGATTTGCACGTCAGACGGCCAGACCTAGATGAGAGAGAATGCATATTTGCAAGAAAACACATATTTACAAGGAGGAGGTGCTAGGGTATTCAGATCATCCTAGAGTTGCATCAACATTACTGTTCTTCGCATTTAAGGTACGAGGGAGATGAGTTCGACCATATGTGAATGAGGGCAATCCCTAAGTCCCTCTAAGATCTAAATTCTCAAATTTGTTTGGTTATTATATTCTAAAACACTTTAATCGGTAGAAAAGATTCGTCAATGTATTATGTGGTTTTGGTTGATTTAATTGATAATTTAATCTGTTGCATTTTGTGAAAGATGTTAATCTATAATCATGTATGGAGTAAATATAATTATTGAAGTATGGAAATATGTGATTATTCGCTATGTATCGTTGTCTATCATGCGGTTATAAATTGTAAATGTACATAATGTTGCCATGATTGATTGAAGAATATTAGCTACGTGTTCTTATAAATGATTTATGATAATGATGGCTAAATTGATATGATTTTGGTATGATTATGGACTGTGGGAATAATGTATGAATCATAAGAATGAGAATGTAGATGAAAATGCATTGAGTATAGACATGAGATGCATGAGAAGCCAGACGTGGCTATAATACCCTGGCCATATGTGATATTTAACGGTTGCGTAGAAATGTCTTCGCACAGGCCATAAGTAGTGTTTAACTATACGACACACCGGCCATAAGTGGTGTTTAACGGTGTAGCCATCATTAGCAATAACTAAAGGAATTGAGGAGGTTCGTCTATGGTGCGGAGTTTCGAATTGAGACTCTTAGGAGTGGTGATTGGTATATGCAGTGTATGAGCATGTGCATGTTGTAAACATGAATGGAATATGATTGATTATGAATGTGATGAAACTTATGATTGATATATGAGTATTTGGGAAATGTTAGTAACTGAGTATGGTAATGGGTGAGGTTTAGAGTACTATCTGCATTTATATATAATTGAATGCTATCTCTCACCGTACTCTCTTTGGTTTTCCTTCAGGTAATGTTGATGGCACTCATGGTGCCGAGTTTTGAAGGGACGGGATCTTGTTCTGATTAGTGTGACATCGGAACTTTGGAATTTAGAATAATTATTCTATGTCTTTTATTGTTTGAAGAGTTTATTTTGAAGATGATAATGACTTTATTTTTTAATTATAATATTTAGAATTAAAATCTTCTTGAAACCTTTGTATCTACTTGTTAATAACCATGTGAACTTTCTATCCTTAATACAAATGGTGTTTCTTTGGTTTTAACTACTACATCTAAGTATTCGGAATAGAAGGATGTCACACTTACCACACATAATAATTTATAAAATTAAATGACTACTATCCATGCATAACTTGTTTTCATATATTAGTAAGTTACAGCCCAGTAATCATCCTCAACACTTTCAAAAGATCAAAACTTGTTTTTACAAGCATTTCATGGGGTTTGAACTTAAATATGAACACAACCAAAACCAAAAACAAATACTGCAAATCAAACGTAGCCTAAATGTTCAGTCAAATAACGCATAGGCAGTAACAATATTTATACGCATCCTTGTGTATATTACCTCGTGTGTTGAAGGTTTTGTATTTCACTTCTATATGCTCACATAAACATGGAAATTTCAGTTTCTCAACATCTGACAATGATCAATGTCTCCACAAAAACGCGAACAGGAAAATGACAGTCAATAGCATTCCTGCATATTTGATCCATTGGTCAACTCGGTTTCGTCTCTCAATTAGCCTCAAAACAGAGTTTGATATCCCCACTGTGTTGAGGATGTCCCATGCTTTTCGATGTGCACTCTGCACGAGGATATATATGCAAATGCAAAGGTATATCAACAACAATATGATGGGATTGACAATGGCTCACTAATTATGACTAGTGTGAACATTCTTAGGAATTAAAACCATCTAGATGATTTTAATCAAAAACACTAAAAACCAATCTGGACGTTAATATAGGTTAAAATAAAAAAGGACACCAAAATAGTTCTTTTCAAACAATTAAAAGCATCAAAACAAACTAAGCTTGATGCTTATTTAAAAAAAGGATTTGCGCCTTGGTTTTTACTGTTTTCAAAAACAATTTTCTGTTTTCTAAAATTTGTTTGTCCCTTTAGCACATTTTAAGTTTGTCCCCAAGGACTTCCAACAGAGAATTTGAAGAAAACAGAAGAGGAAAAGAAACATCTCCCAGCTATTTCTGTTTCAGTTTTTAAAACACTTGTTTTAAAAACAATTTCCATAACTTAATAGAATTTGGATGAGAATGAGAAATTGACTATTGAGTAGTGTATAATTACTTTAGAGAACAGTTTTTAAAACAAAAAAGTGAAAAGAAAATCAAGCATGTCCTTAATTTCCAAGAACACACTTTCACAGTATTGCCCAAAATGGAGTGTTTAAGTGCAATGAACTTGATTAGGATTTCAACAAAACTACTATTTAGTCTTGTGATTTGTTGTTGAACTTATTCCAATTCAATAAGAGATCTTAATATTATGCCTTGAAGAGGACTTGAACCTCAATACTCTTTAGCACAATTTTGAGTCTTGTGTGTTTATTATTTCACCACCAATACATCTTGAAAGTGGATTGTATTCTATGAATATGACATCTATCTAGTGTGATGTATGAAATAAATGACACGAGATAGATTTTCCAAAGAACAAGACTTTTTCAAATAAGCCAATTCATTTGGGACCTTTATGGGTCCACTCTTTTTCCTATTCAAAGATCAACCTTTTGTTTCTGTGTTTTCATATCGACAATAATGGAAGTGGCGAGAATTCTTCAAATTTAAGGGAAAATGGGGAAAGGGAGGAGTTAAATGTTTAACATCTGAAACATAAAATAGCATAAAATGAATAAGAAATAGAGACAGAAAGCAGAGACTTTTCATAATTATATCCAATGTAACTAATGACCTACTGGACATGTTTAAGAGGTCAACATCTGAAACAGAAAACAACATAAAATGTACGAGAAATAGATACAGAGCAGGAATTTGACATAATTTAATCTAATATAACTAATAACCTGCTGGATTGCAGCAATTTAAGCAATTACCATCTAAATTTGCTGGGTAGAGAAACTACTTTTTTAGCCTAAAAACAAACATAATATTTAATCTGTCACCCATAACCAGAAAGAGATTATTAATTATTATAGCTAAACCTAAATTGTAGCATAGAAATGTTGTCCTATCCTCGTATCCATCCAGCTATTATGTAATTTGTAGAAGAATGAAAGCAAATAAAAATACCTTCAAGCGTTCTCTTTGGCCATGTATTGAAGAAAGAATGGCCTCCCCAAGTGCATTTGCATTTTCCAGTTCCCGGGAAGAAGTGCGAACTGACTGTATTGCTTGTGTGTCATCATCAAAAATTCTCAAAAAATGTGCAGAATCCCCATTCTAGCAATTTGAAATGAAGTTGTTATTAGCCAAAAATAAAAATGAAAAAAAAAAAAAACCATTAAACTAGAGCATGATAGGAACAGCCTACAGCTCGTCCCAGCAGTTCTGCTCTCTCATTAGCTTCTCTCATCCGATTCCGATTCCGTAGGTTATATTTATCCAAACTTGCTCTTAGTGATTCAGCCTCTTCAGCTATTTGTTCCACTTTTCTGCACTAGAAAACATAATACACTTTAATGATAATGCTCAACTAGAATATTGCAAGCCCAGTAACCATTTTACATAATATGACTAATCAAACCAAATAACCAAGACAATTAAGAGAACCTACCAATTAATGTTTTGTTGGGGAGTCCAAAAATTCTGAAGCTACTATAGATCTTAAACAGGATCAAAGAACATCCACTTTGGCCAAGTTCAAGGAAAATAATTGGGATATCAAATTAGAGATGATTTAAAGTAGAATATTTAGTTTTCAACTGGAGGGACAGGGAGAAACAAGGCAAAGTAGAATATGGTTCAGTTTTCAACAGGAGGGAAAGGGCAAAACAAGGCAAATATTATAAGTAAATATTATAATGCATACCTGTCTCATTTATTTAGAGGAAAGGAGAGAGTTGCTTAGAAACACAACCAAAAACAAATTTATGTAGATGTTCCTTATTGTTCAATGAACACTGTTTGGAACAGAATGAAGAAGCTAAGGCAAACACGCTAAGAAACTATGTGCACACTTCCACTCATGTTCTCATTATTCCTAACAATGATAAATTGACATGTTCTAATTGCTAGCATATAACTAAATAAATTTACAAAATAATCGTTTCCCTGCCCCAAAAGTACTAATCCTTCCTCACTAAATAAATGAAACTTTCTACTTGATATTAAGACTCCCAATACATATCTGAAAACAGGCATACACTAGTTAACAACAGATGCAACGCTTATTTATGAAGATTCAAGAATTCACCATAACATATCAGTGTATAACTATCACAAATTGCAACCACATAAAATCTAACATGTCAAACACTTTTCCGAAGTCCACTACAACAATCCACAAAAGAAACCAAATAACAGGAGAAGAAACAATGCCTAAAATGCAATTCAGAAACAGAACCCCTAAAATGCGCATTCAGTAAACAAAATTAATCAATCACATCAAGCACCGAATTTCCCTCAAAACACACCAAACGCTTTCAACTTCGCCCTTACATTTCGAATAATCAACAATCCATAATGCCTCAGACCTATCCATTCCATCATCCAAACAATACCGATAAGTATTAATTAGCATTAATACATAATCTCGCATTAAACTTGAATTATTCCTTCGGTTCATTTATAAAATAAAACCGTCAACATTCTTCCACGTCAGGCAATAAAATCCGAACGTATCGTTTCACCATTCAGAAAGCGCAACTCCGAACTCCACAAACCGCAATGCGAATCAACATCCGCACAGAAAATCATCGAAGAAATTTCATCAGAAACAGATAATTATCCTAATAGAAAAACAACCGATTCGATGAGATCGAATCCGAATCGAATCGTTCGGTTCACCTTTTCCAGAGATCTCGCTGAGGTTTCGCGGGAACGGATCGCCAGAGGCGGTCCATCTCGACGCAGAGGGATTGAGTCTGAGAGATTTCCTTCTTCACGGCGAACGAAAGCTCGGAGTCGGCGCCGGCAACAGCAGCAGCGGTGGCTGCAGAACACTCGAGGCGTTCGAGACGTTCGAGGCCGTCGCGAGACCTAAGCAGGAGCTTCCTCGCGGATTGGTGAATCTCCGAGAGCGTTCCTCCACCTCCTTCCATGGCGGCGACGGTGATGGTGACAGTAACGGTTGCTTTGAGAGTTTCTCCGGTGTAGACATTGAAATAGAACGCATCATGATCAGGGGAAACAGAGGAAAATGAACCGCTAGACGTTATTGTAGGTTGTCATATTTTTATTATTAATTTTTAGGAGAGTTTTCTGTTCATGCATTTTACAATTACGTAGGGAATCAGAATTAATTGTTATTAAAATTAATAAAATTTAGAAAACTTCGTCGAATATATATATGATTTATTTATTCTAAAGTAACTTTAAGATACTATTTATCTTTACTTTTTATTTTTTATTTTTTATAATCATTAATTAAAAAATAAAATAAAAAAGATAAAAATTATTTTATACTTAATCTTAGTATAAACTTTTTTCTCTATTTTATATTTATATATAATATAAAAAGTTGGATATATATATATATATATATATATATATATATATATATATATATATATATTTATATATAATATAACTTTTGTATTACAATGGTTGGTCATTCAGAGGATAGATGATCAGCGGTATCACAATTTTTTTTTTCATTCGAGTATTGACGATATTTTACGAAGAGGAATAAGTTTATTTGAGTGATTTCTTCACTTTAAATATATTAATATTTAGTTGTTTGTGAGGAGAGATATTTGATTTATACAAAATAAAATATTCCTTATGATAAATATGAATAAGACCGCTCGTCACCTCTGTATGTTAAATTAATGTCAATTTTATGTATTGTGTAAATCATAAGCAGGTTGTATGTAAATAATAAAAGGGTTAATTATTTACTTAATTTCTATACTTTTGCACAATTTTTATTTTTTAGTTTTAATATTTAAAAATTACTTAGTTTAGTCTTTATATAAAAGAATTATTATGTTATAGGTGGTTATATATTGACCCGCATAGCATGTATGTGTGGTGACGTGTTTTAGAAATTACTGTTTTTAATTTTATACCAATAATTTTTTTTTCTTTGCTAGTCTTGTTACATTTTATTTTAATTATTATTAGGCCAGTTCTTACATGTTATGGGCTTAGGAACGATAGATAGGGTTATATATATATATATAATGTGTTAAAATAAACATATATTATATTAAAGAAATAAATATATAATTTTATTAAAAATTGATATGTTTTGTTATATTAAATGAATAATATAATTTTAAAAACTTACAAAAAGATATATTATATTTTTTATTTAATTTATTTTTATGTTATTGTCTATTATCAATAAAGTATTATTGTTTCATATTAAATCTTATATATATTTTTTATTAATATATTAACTTTTAGTTTTAACTAGTATTTTAGTTTATGTATTATACAAGATAAATATTTATTTTTATGTAATTATAATTATTTTATAATAAATAAATATATTAAGTATATAAAATATATAAATATTTTAAATTTATAAAAATAATTTAATTGTGTTATAAATCTATTTCTAACTATGAAGGTATGTAAAATGTATCTCCTAGATATAAGAAAAAGAATATTAAAATTCTCTAATTGAAAATAAGAAGAATGAAAGTTTCACTATCTAAGTAAAGAATTTTAATTTATAACATAAAAATAAATTTATTTATAATTTAATTTTTAGTTTGTATTTTTTTATCTAGTTGAAAAAACAATATCAGAAAGTCTAGACAATATTATATGTTTACTCCATTTTTTTATGTCACTTTAAACTAAAAATTCATTTAACATGAATTTATAAACATAACATACTAAAAAAAATAACAACAAAATATTTTATAATCACAATTCATTTAATTTAAATAAAAAAATAATAATATTAAATATAATAATTTTAATTATTTATAAAATTAACATAAAAATATAAAAATTACTACATAATAATATAATTATTCCTGATTTTTTTGGCCTTACCAAACTTGAGTTACCTCTTTAAGGATCGGTCCTAACTATTATACTAATTTTTAATAAAATAAAATATTTAATATTTCAAAAAAATAATAGATATTATAAATTAATTAAAAATAATTAAATATATAATCACGTAAAGATGTATTATTTTCATAAAATAAAAACATAAAATTCTTATAAATATGTCTCTTATTTCATTTTCTTTTTATCATCTAGTTCAACAACTATTTTATCAAATATTTTTAGTTTAATAAATTAATAAATTTAAATTTTTAATTGAAAATTAACTTTTTCAACTTTTTCAATGGACTTAATAACTAATATAACTGATATTTAAATATATTAATTAATATTTTAATTATTGATTGATAATTATGATTATAAAATTCGAATATTTAAATTTTTTATTATATATATATTTAAATAATAAATTTGATTAAATATTTATTTAATATACTCTTATCATATAAAAACTTAGACTATATATTTCACTACAATAGAAGGATATAAAATATATATGATACATTTTTATAAATAAATAACTAAAAAATAGACATATTTATAGATAATAAAAGTAAATATTTTCTTATTTATAAAGATTAAAGATATATTTATTATAAATTAGAATAAAATTTATCAACTTTTATATATATATATATGTCTGTTTGTTTTATATAGATGTAAAAGGTTAATATTTTTCTTTAATTATTAGTATTTAATATAAAATATTAATTTTCTTAAATAATATTCTTTGACTATTAATTAACTAGGACAATTAAATATAATAATTTAATAATGATAATAAATAGTTTTCACACATGTCCTTTAATTAGATCACTTAAACTTATTCACTAAGATTTTGATTTCTAAAATTGAATATTAAAAATATTTATCAAGAGCGGATTACATGTTAACATCATATTGCGTGTGTTTTTAACGACATTAAAATATAAATAAACTAGTATGTAGACGTGTGAAATGCATAGATAAATTACGTGAGAGATATTATATATTTTAAATTAGTTTTATTTTTAAATTTAAAGTAATAATATAATAGATGTTTATAAATTTAATTTGATGTATAAATATAAGATAGTAAATAAATTAATATTAATATAAATATTGACATTTATATGAATTTAGTATAACTTAATTTTAATGATAATGATTTATATAATAAATTATATATACAAGAAATTTATAATTTTTAATTAAATTTTTTATTCAAAATATTTTATATACAAATTACAGAGAAAGTTATCCAGTGATCAAAGATAAAGTGTAAAACATTTTTTTTTTCAAATCCCATTTATAATCATAACAAATACAATATGGAGCGTTGTCACTATCCCTCAATGATTGAAGTAGAAGAAGGTGAAAAGTTAATAGTAATTACCCATGTAAAAACAACCAACCAATAAATAAGAAATTAAGAAGTGTAGTTTCTATAAATCATAAACTTTAAATCAATGTTATTACTATATGATTTATATATCTAACTTTTATTTATAAACTTCTCATTTTTAATTATTATTGGTCATAGTATATATTTGAGTAACTAAATTTTAAAAAAATACACACATTATTACATAATTTTATATTTTCTTTTTTTTTCTTCTATTCTTACAAATTACATACTTTATGCAATTATAACTTTTTATTTAAAGAATTTGCTCTAATAGTTCTGTTTATAATCTATATTTATAAACATTATCCCATCTCTTTTATTTATTAGTTGATATATATTGATAGTCAAAATGTTTCATAAAAAAATAAGTTTTGGTATAATTTTTTTCCTTCTAAAATAAGATAATTTAGTAGAAATTATGCGTATGAAATTTTTAGGTTTCCATTACGAGAATAAATGAAAAGTTAGCTACAAAATAGACACGAGAATAAATGAAAAGTTAACTACAAAATAGACTTAAGTGTAATTACTTGATATGCTAAAGTTTACTATTTTATTTCTATTATTTCTTTTATTTTATTCAATTAACATGCTCTAATCGTTATGCTAATAATTTATATTTATAAATATTATCTTTCTCAAATTTACTTCCATATTTAATTTTTTATTTGATAACTTCATTTTATTTTAAATTAAAAAAATTAAATCAAGATAAAAATAAAATACAAATCAAAACTTAAACTCAATTGCTTAGTATTTTAAATATTACTCTTTTATTTCTTCTACTATGCAAATTATATACTTCATGCTATTATGACTTTTTTTATTTAATTAATTTGTTCTAATAGTTATATTAAAAATCTATATTTATGAATACTATTATATGTATTTTATTTATTAATTTATAAATTCTATAAGATATAAATAGAAGGGAAGCTTTGAACTAATTCATAGTTATATCATATTAAATGCTCTTCTTTCAATATATTTAATAATGATTTTTTAAAAATATATAAAAAGATGTATTTAAAATCCACTATATCTTATTGAGTCATATATATTGATGGGCAAAAAGTTTCATAAAATACAAATTATGCATATTTATTTTAGGTTTATCATTATGAGAATAAATAAAAAGTTTGGTTAAAAAAAGAATAAAATACAATTACTTAGTATTTTAGAAGATACTATTTTATTTCTTATATATTTTTTTATTTTATCTAATTAATTATTTTAATCATATGCTAATAATTTATATTTATAAATATTATCCTTCTTAAACTTTATTTGAAAACTTTATTTTATTTTAATTTAAAAATTAAATCAAGAGACTCAAATACAATTATTTAGTATTTTAAAAGTTACTATTTTATTTCTTTTGTTTTTAATTTTTCTATTCTTGTAAATTACATACTTTGTGCTATTATAATTTTTTATTTAATTAATTTGTTCTAATAATTATGTTAATAATCTGTATTTATAAATATTACCCTATTTTTTATTTATTAATTCCATAAAACATAAGTAGGGTTAGAAGCTTTCAACTAATTCATATTATCATTATATTAAATGCACTTTTCCCACTATATATAAAAATTAAAATTAAAAAAAATGTGTAAAGGGTATATTTAAAACTCAGTATGCATTAAATGTTTAACTAAAGAAATAAATAGGAGAATAAGTCACCAATTTAGTTTCAAAAATTGTAATTATAAATCAAGTTGGTTTCCAAAACTAATAAACTAGAAAATTGTACATTGTTAATCATTTTAATTCCTTAAATTATAATGAATGGTCAATTTGATCCTTTAAATATATATAGTAACAAAATAGTTTATGAAATTGTAAACTATCAATTAATTTAATTCTTAAAATTGTAATATTCAATCAAATTGGTTGATAATATTAAAAATTTCATTTCATTTTTTTGTCTCATAACTTTAAAGTTTAACAAAATTTGTTATTAATTATTTTTATAAAATTTTACCCTAAATTTGTATAATTTCATAAATTATATTCTCTATTTTCAAATTTACACATATTTTATCCATAATTGTAATTAAGTCTCTAAAATACGATAAAAATGTTGGAGTTGGGATTTGAATAATGACTCATTCATTCTTTATAATCACCAAAACTACTAAACTATCAACTTGTTTAGTTTAAATATATAAACATGTTAATTGTACTTTTCCTTCCCTTAGTGTATGTATTTATTATATGAAATATATTTAAATTTTTTAAATAATTAATTTTAATTATATAAGTTTATAAAATATAAAAAATTATTTATTAAACTATATACAATTAATTATTAGTTAAGTTATACAATATCTTATAAATTTATTAGTTAAATAATTTTATTTCCGAATAATCACCCATCAAATAAATTAGTGAAAGATATATAAATAATTTTATATAATTAAATAAATAAATTTATATAATTAAAATAAAAATATTTAATAAATAAATATATTATCTCAATCTTTAATATTTTTTCATGTAAATATAAACGTATACTTTGGAGATCAAAAGTGTAATTGGTAAAATATGCTAAATGGTTTAGTGACTTTTGTAGTTGTAGAGGAGGAATAGATGAAAGATTGAAGTATTAATTCTAAAACTTTAACCAATTTAAACCACTTAATTGAATTTATTGGAAAAAATGTATAAAAATTTAAAATTAAGAGAGAAATTTTGCAAATTATATATACTTAAAGTCAAAATATGCCAAAAAAAAAATCAATCGAAAAATTTGATTTCAAAAACCAATTTGATCATTTATTCAATTTTAGGACATAATTGATTGACAATGTACAAATTCAAGGGACTATTTTGGTACTTTATCAATTTTAAAGACTAATTTGATTATTCGCTACAGTTTTAAGAACTAAATTGGTTATTCACTATAAATAGAATATGTAAAAAGGAATTAACTAAACTATCCTTAATTTCGTAAGATAAAGAGATAATAGATAAATATTATCCTATTTCTTTTATTTATTAATTTCATAAGATATAAGAAGTGATAGAAGCTTTGAACTAATTTATAATATCATCCTATTAAATGCATTTATCCCGATATATATAAGAATTAAAAAATTAAAATTTATAAATGGTGTTTTAAAACTTATTGTGAAATAAATGTCTAAATAAATAAATAAATAAAATATATAAGAATAAATTGAATATATTATCCTTATTTGGGGAGAAAAAAATTGTACCAAAACTTCATTACTTTATTAAATATTACCTGCCTATATGCAAGAAATAAATAAAAACATCTTTTTGTTCTAATTATAAGAAAAAATCTCACTTTTCAATATATTAATTGTTAGTTTCTTAAAATAAATTTCTTTTATTGTGAAGTTTATTAATGAGTCATTTACCTATTTCCCACTATAATTGTAGTGGATATATTTAATGAGTATTTTTGGAATAAAATTTAAATTAATAATATTATAAATTAAAGCTAACTAATTCAACTACTTTTTTTAATTGATTTTGACGAATTAAGAATTTGTTTCTTATGAATAAAATCAAAGATATAGAAATAATATATAATAAATAGAAAATAATAAATAATAAATGATAAAAAGGAAAGAATAAATAATAAATAATAAACAATATATAATAATAAATAGTAAATAGTAAATAATAAATAATAAATAATCCATAATAAATAGTAAAGGATAAAAAGGAAAGAATAAATAATAAATACTAAACTATCCTTAATTTCGTAAGATAAAGAGATAATAGATAAATATTATCCTATTTCTTTTATTTATTAATTTCATAAGATATAAGAAGTGATAGAAGCTTTGAACTAATTTATAATATCATCCTATTAAATGCATTTCTCTCTATATATATAAGAATTAAAAAATTAAAATTTATAAATGGTGTTTTAAAACTTATTGTGAAATAAATGTCTAAATAAATAAATAAATAAAATATATAAGAATAAATTGAATATATTATCCTTATTTGGGGAGAAAAAAATTGTACCAAAACTTCGTTACTTTATTAAATATTACCTGCCTATATGCAAGAAATAAATAAGAACATCTTTTTGTTCTAATTATAAGAAAAAATCTCACTTTTCAATGTATTAATTGTTAGTTTCTTAAAATAAATTTCTTTTATTGTGAAGTTTATTAATGAGTCATTTACCTATTTCCCAATATAATTATAGTGGATATATTTAATGAGTATTTTTGGAATAAAATTTAAATTAATAATATTATAAATTAAAACTAACTAATTCAACTATTTTTTTTTATTGATTTTGATGAATTAAGAATTTGTTTCTTATGAATAAAATTAAAGATATAGAAATAATATATAATAAATAGAAAATAATAAATAATAAATAATAAATGATAAACAGGAAAGAATAAATAATAATAAATAATAAACAATATATAATAAATAGTAAATAATAAATAATAAATAATACATAATAAATAGTAAAGGATAAAAAGGAAAGAATAAATAATAAATACTAAACTATCCTTAATTTTGTAAGATAAAGAGATAATAGATAAATATTATCCTATTTCTTTTATTTATTAATTTCACAGGATATAAGAAGTGGTAGAAGTTTTGAACTAATTCATAATATAATCCTATTAAATACATTTCTCCCTATATATATATAAGAATTAAAAAATTTAAATTTATAAATGGTGTATTAAAACCTATTGTACAATAAATGTCTAACTAAAAAAAAATATAAGAATAAATTGATTAAATTATCCTTATTTGGCGACAAAAAAATGTACCAAAACTTAGTTTCTTTATTAAATATTACCTGCCTATATCCAAGAAATAAATAAGAACATTTTTTGTTCTAATTATAAGAAAAAAAAACTCACTTTTTAATATATTAATTGCTAGTTTCTTTACACAATTTTTTTATTGTGAAGTTTATTAATGAGTCATTTACCTATTTCCAACTATAGTGGATATATTTAATGAGTATTTTTGAAATAAAATTTAAATTAATAATATTATTAATTAAAACTAACTAATTCAACAAATTTTTTTATAGATTTTGATGAATTAAGAATTTGATTCTTATGAATAAATCAAAGATATAGAAATAATATATAATAAATAATAAATAATAAACAATATATAATAATAAATAGTAAATAATAAATAATAAATAATACATAATAAATAGAAAATAATAAATAGTAAAGGATAAAAAGGAAAGAATAAATAATAAATAATATATAATAAATACTAAATAGTAAATAATAAATATTAATTAATAAGTGAAGAATAATATAGAATAAGTAAAAAATAGTAAATAATAAATAGTAAATAATTAACAGTAAATAATAGGTAATAAATAAAAAATTAGTAAATAATAAATTGTAAATAGCAAGGAATAAATAATAGACAATAATATTAAATAATAAATAGTAAATATTAAATAATAATAAATAAATAATAGATAATAGATAATAAATAATAAAAAATGAATGTAAAATAAATATTAAACATTATATAGTAAATACTAAATATTAAATAATATTTAATAAATAATAATTTTTTACTAATAATTTATTTTAAAAAATTAAATTACCACAATATCCTATATATATATATATACATGTATTAAAGTAATATCGGACTAATATAATATATTAAATTAAAGTAATTTTATAAAATAAAATAAAAATAAAAATAAAAGTAATAATAATAAAGAAGGTAAAAATAATAAAAATAAAAATAAAATAAAATCAAAATAATAGTGAAAACATAATAATAATAAAGAATATATTTAATTTTAGTAAAAGAATTAGTCAAAAGTCAATAACGATATTTAAACTAATCTCCAAAACGTATTCTAAAAAAAATAAAAACAGATTTAACCATAAGATGTCAAAATTTGACGAAAAAATAATAGAAGAATATCGTCTAATATAGCTCTATGTTTTTATTAAAATTAATTTTGAATATATTATTTTAAATATTTACCGAAACTTGTATTTTATATCAATCAAACAATAAGCAGGAAGTGAAATCAATCAATTAAATTAAATCAAATCATACAATATGTAATGTAATAATTCAAATTAATTTGATCAATAAAAATTTAATATTTACCTATAAAAATAAGAAAATATTTAAAATTAATCAAAGAATGAATTAAGTAAAATCAAATCATATAATATATCTTGTAATAGTTATGATTATTTTAGGGAATTTTGTCAGTAAAAAACATTTTAATATTTTACCATATAAAAAAAAAAAAGATATTGTAAAAAGATTGAAAATTATTCCAAGACATAACAGCAAGTCTATATAAGTAATGGCAAGGTAGGACAGGTAGATCACAACTTGAGAATACTGAAAACAAAGTTTCATACATATTCAATTTAAGATGGGTTCGAAGAAAGTATTGGGTCTTATGATGTTTGTTATGGCTTATGGTTTGGCTGTCACAAGATTCAGTGCATGCCAAGTTCCTGATACGTGCAACGGGTACGAACCATTACTTTTTCAGTGTGTGCCATATTTGATTAGTGGATCGGCGACTCCACCATCTCCTCATTGTTGTGACGGAGCACGTGTGGCGTTTGGAAGAG
Organism: Mucuna pruriens; assembly: GCA_025330945.1. Taxonomy (NCBI): domain Eukaryota; kingdom Viridiplantae; phylum Streptophyta; class Magnoliopsida; order Fabales; family Fabaceae; genus Mucuna; species Mucuna pruriens. The sequence continues at coordinate 195,558 of JAENHJ010000080.1, forward strand.
CCAACAACCCTCAAGCTATCAAAAACCTCTGTAGTTGTCTGGTCGATGCTGGACCTTATTTAAAATTCAATGCTGCCAATTTGGTACAACTTCCAGCATCCTGCAATATTAGTCTTTCCTTTCCTATGGATAAATGTATATATGGTCCTCCACAATAAATATATATATGCATGCATGGCTACCCTAGCCTCAATAGTTATTCAACCGGTGAAAACATAAATTCACCGTTCAATTCTTCAATAAATGTATAAGAAAATCTTATTTTAGATAAAAATAAATAAATAGTTGTTATGTGTTTGAATCAGGTTGACAAATTAAATTTATTTATTTTTACTTAATTCTGTTTTAAGTCTTTACCAATATGGTTCTTCTAGTTTTGTCTTTATAAAATTTTATTATTTTTAGATTTTTAACATTCTTTTAATATTTTTATTTTATTTTATTATTAATTCTAGTAAATTTAGTATTAATATAAAAAATAATATATTAAAATTAAATTATAAGCGTAAATTATATATTATATATATTTGAAATAGTTTAAAATTAAAAGTAAATTAATTAATTAAAAATTAAGAATAATATTAACACTAATAATAATCATTGCTCATAATATATTATGAATAAATTATAAAAATAAATTATATGTAGCTATCTTATTTATATAAAATAATATATATATTACTTAATTGAATTATATACTTAAAAATAATTTTATTATATTATTTATTACTTTATTTATCTTAATTGATATTCTTTATTTGGTTAATTGAATAAACACCAAACTAATTAGAGTTAATAAAAATATTAAGAAAATATAATAAAAATTATTTTAAATAAAAATTATTTTATTAAAAAATTTATTATTAATAATTATATAAATTAAATATAAATATTTTATATATAATATAATATAATATAAGATAAGATAATATCGTCTAAAGTATATTTATCATTTTAAAACGTAAAGTGAGTTTATTATTTTAGAGTGTAAAATTAGATTATATTTATTGTTTAATTACACAATGGTTCAACTGAATCCATATTTAAAATTTTCAAAACATAAAATATAAAAAATTTGAACAAATTCTTTTTGCTAAGACTAAGTTCACTTTAATTTTTTGAATTATATATATATATAATTTGAACAAAATATTCTTTTTCAGAATAAGTTCATTTTAAAAGATCCTAATTAGCGATACTTTTTTAATATTTATTTTCATAAAAACAAATTATTCTTAATTTTCCTTGTCTCCACCTCTTTTTTTTATTTAATTTTCAATTAACTAGTGTTTTAACTTTTGTATAAATAAATAAATATTTGTAAATATATAAATTATATTTAGAGGTAGCAAAGTGGTTTACTTTATCTGACTTGACCCGACTTTTATATAGACTAGTATTTTGCTAGCCAAGTTCGGTGGTCTTTTGGGTCAAGCCAATTTGGACATAATTTCTTTTGGTTAAAAATATCTACATTTAAAAAAAATTAAATAAATAATATCAATTCAAATGAGTAATTCTTTTTAAGTCAACTTTTTGGGATTGGGTCGCGTCAAATTGGCCTAGTTCTATCTAGGCTAATTTTTAAGCTTAGTCTGATAGACCAATTTTGTCTACTCTAATCATATTGTAATAAAATTTATAATAAATAAATATTTTTAACATAAATTATATTTTCAAATTTATAATAAATAGTTTATATTATGATATAATGTTATTTTAAGTATTGAATAATTTAAAAAAATGTTAAAATTTAATTAAAAATAAAAAATTAAAATGATAGATTAAAAAATTCCTAAAATATTACTAGAAAATTTATGATTAGTGATTGAAATTAGCAATCGACAAAATTGATCACTAACGCGACCTAAATCGTGCCGAGGGTGATTTAGAAAGAAATTTTTGTTTTCTTGAGATGAAATTTGATTTTTTGTTTGGAGTTTGAAAGGGAGTCGAATCCACCTTCAGGGAAGAGTTGACTTTAACGAGAAGATTGATCAGGCCGGATCCGACTTGAACTGGAGTCACCACCAACGTTTGAAGGCATGTTGGAGCCCAGTGGTGGATAAGGCAAGTCGGTAGAAATAGAGTCTAGGTAAAGAGCCGGTTATGCATGGGGTTCACCCCATCTGCCTATCATTTGGTAGTTACCCTATGAAATGCATGCAATGTAACCTTTACCTTTACTGTTACTAACTTTCTGAAACTGTAGGAGTATGTTTGTATAGGATTGGAATGTTAGGGATGCGTAACTTGACAAGAGTAGGTCTCTTGCTCCTACGTACCTCTCCTAGCTTAGAGAAATCAAAGTTTACATAGTTTTGAATGCATGTAGTGACGTATAGAGTCAGACTTTCCATTAGGCGTCCGTCCTCTCAGGTAGGGACTTGATTATGGATTCTGGTCGAGCTTTCCTCTAGGCGTCCACTAGAGTTTGAGATACGAGGATTGAACTTTCTCTTGGGTGTTCATCCTCAAAGGTTTGAGTTGAGAGCAAGGACTGTCCATTAGGCGTCCCTTCTCGGGGCTAAGTGAAATTTGTGAATATGTATGCTAGTTTGACTTGGACATGGGCCTACTGACTCAGGGACAGGTGGAATGCAAGGTGTGTTATGACCACGAGTCCAAGACCGACTCGGACTCCGGCTTAGGCTGGCTACATGCCTGCCATTTAAAGTGTGATAGACTTGGTTTAGCTAAGGTCGGCTACGTGCCTGCCATATGAAGTGTGATAGATGTGGTTTAACTATCTGAAGTGTAATTGACTTGGCTTAACTATCTGAAGTGTAATTGAAATGGTTTAACTGAGGTTGACTACGTGCCTACCATCTAGAGTGTAATTGGCGAAGCCGAGGAAGGGTGTTATTTATTGCATGCTTGGAGTTGGGCCAAGGGGCTTACCTAGTATCCAGATAGCTAATCGGTGCTTCACTTGCAATCAGAAATCCTTCAATGATCTTGACCTGCTAGTCACATCGCGATTCTTCAGCACTTTCACTCTACTTCTTATACTCTTGGATTCTTCCCCTAAGTTCTTCGCACTAAGGCCTTTTATAGCCTTCAAGGGGGGGGGGGGGTGAAGATGCTCCTGATCTCACCACGTAGAACTACCCCAGCCTCCTGATTCAGTTAGTTAGCTTTGGCACTTCCCATGCTGATCCTTGTTGGATTCCACACTCAGACATGGCATGCTCTCCCTGGAATCGCGACACATTTTGCGGGTAGTGGCTGACATGGTACGTTTCTCTATTGTGATTGGCAAGGATCGCAGTTCCATTGATGCGTGGGACCTGGGTCAACTGATGTGACCTCATCCTTGCATCCCCTAGAGAATCCAACGGTTAGGGAATTATGAGGTGGTGCTCCCTCTTTGAAGGGATGATTTGGCTTGACTTTGTTGACGTGGTTAGTTCTATTAGTGTTGAGTTGGCACTCCTGGATTTGGCCTAGCTTGGTCACTACGTGCCTTGCGAGGTTTGGGCTAAGCCTGTGTGGGTGACTGATGGTGGACCTCCTCCACGTGACTAGTCTGTTGACCCATGTTTGCTATCTTGGGCCCTTCTCTTGATAAGGTCAGGTCGAGTCGACTAGACTCCCTTGATTAACAGGGTGGTCCGACTCTACTTGTTTTCTGGACTGTGTTGTGATTTGGTCAGCCTACTCATGGACCTCTTTTGTGTTGAGTGAGTGTTGGGTCAGACCAATACAATCGCTAATAGCAACCAATATAGCGACTGAAATGTGTTGTTTTGTGTTTATAAATTAGTGACCGAAACACATAGTAGCTAAACAAATCGATCGCTAATTTCATTGCAAATACAAGGAAAAAGTTTGGATACAACATAGTCATGGAAATAGCCATCGAAATCTGAAAGTAAAATATCGATCAAGTGTAATTAATATAACTATTTAAGTTAATAGATATAATTTATATAAATGGACATGATAAATTGTTTGTGTATTTAAAATAAAAAAATAAAAAATAAAAAATTAAAATATTATTTGATAATATCTCAATTAAGAATAATATTATAAAAAATATTATGCTTATAATAATATTATAAAAATAGTACTAAATAATCTCTTTACCATATTTTATAAGAAAAGATTCCAAATAAAATGTGAAACATAGTTAAAAAAAGATATAAAAGTTATTAATATGAGGAAAGGTTTTCAGTGACGTTGTACTATAGAAGTTTTAGATTAAATAAAATAAAAATACTTTAGTAAAGTATATCAATTCCATCTTATTTAAAATAATTCAAGCAATAAGTTTGTTTGTAATATTTGATCACATCTAACAAATTGTGTTTCATATTTATTTTTTTATAAAATGTAATATATATAACCTAAAGTTTGATTGTGATATTTGATTATTCTCTCAAAATAATGAGTTATTTTTCATTTGTAAATAACTCATACATGGAAAGCTTTGTTAATTCCGTAGTTATGATAAATTTTGTCTTTTGTTGTTAAAATAAAGTAAATTTATATTTCATGTAATTATGATGTTGAAGTTTATTTTAAATCAAGTGAGATTATTTATTTTTAAAATAAAGTAAATTTATTATTTTTCTCTTTAAATTTTAAATATTTTCGTTCTTTATCCAAATAATAATGTATTTTTTTAATTAAATTTGTCTTTTGAGTTTATATTTCGTGTAATTATAATTTTGAAATTAATTTTAAGTCAACTAAGTCTATTTATATTTAAAATAAAGTAAGTGTAGTATTTTTGTATTTAAATTTTTTATATTTTTGTTATGTATCCAAATAATACCGTATTTTTATCAAATTAGTATTTTGAGTTTATGTTATGTGTAATTATTGTGTTCAAGTTTATATTAAGTCTACTCAGTCTATTTATTTTTAATAGGGTATTTAATAAATTGGAGATATGAATGATGTTCAAAATTTAGAAAAAAGATTAATGGTATTTTTATGAATGATGTAATTTAGTGATATTTTAAATTTTATGAAAATATTAATGGTATTTTTGAAAATAAATTATCAACCTTTGTTTCCCATCTTCATTTTCCAACAATTCCCACCTTTATTTTCAAATTTTCCCACCTTTATTTTCAAATATTTCTCACCCTCACTTAAACATTTCCAACTTCAACTCTCGCTCCCTCTCACTTCAACTCTCATCTTCCACTCTTATCTCTTACTCTTAATCTCTCCATCTTATTCTCTAATGTCTTCATCTCACTCTCTGACCATGACCTGCCTTCACTATCCTTGCTCTCCTCCCTCTTAATTAAAATAAACTTCAACACCATAATTATATGAAATATAAACTCAAAAGATTAATTTAATAACAAAACACACTATTATTTGGGTATTGACGTGACCTAAATTGCGTCGACAGGTGGATTTAGTTATGTGATGACGTGGAGGTCGAAACGGATACGAAACCATGGTCCGGGAGGGGGGACGCTAGGAATCCTCGGGGGACCTGGCGTGATGAGTCGACAACAGTCGAGCCATCCCCTAGGGGGAACCGACTCGGATCGAAATGACTCGGATTGGAGTCACCACCAGTGTTTGATGGTACATTGGAAACTGAGGGTGGATAAGGCGCAGTCTCGAAACAGAAAATCTGGGTAAAGAGCTGGTTATGCATGGGAGTGATGTACCATCTCATCTGCCTACCATCTAGTAGTTACCCCACGAATTACATGCTACGTAACCTCTACTATAGTGGTGGGTGACACAGGGATAAGTTTTGGTAGGATGATCAACTTGACAAGAGTAAGTCTCTTGCTCCTACGTACCTCCTAGCTGGGAGGAATCAAAGTTGACGTAATTCTGGAGGGATGCATGCTGAGAGTGACAAAATCAGACTTTCCCTTAGGCATCCTTCCCTTGGGGCGTGAATAGTGTTGTGCATGCAGAGTGTGAGTCTTAGCATGGTTGGACTTTCCCTTAGGCATCCACCGGGGTCTGAGGCGCGAGGACTAAGCTTTGCGTTGGGTGCTCAGCCTTTGCAGTTTAAAGGCAAAGCCGGGACTATCCATTAAGCGTCCTGTCTCGGTGCTGGACTGAGTATTCGTGTGCTTACATCCTGGGTTGACTCAAATGTGTATCCATTGACTCGGAGTCGGAGTGTCGGGTCGTGATGGTTGAGACCGACTCGATTTGCAGGTATGGAAGGAGAGAGCAAACAAGGTTTGGTAATACCAGTTACATGGGATGTTGAGTGTATATACAAGCCAAAACACTTGAGAGGCTGAGAGAATATTTTTCCTAAGAGGGAACTTTGTCACTCTTAGTTGCCCTTTGTTGTTTGTAGGTCATTTAATTTCCTTAGGTGTGGGAAGAGTAGTTTTCGAAGATTGCTTGAGCATCTCAACTCTTAGGGTGAAAGAATATTGACTTTGTGTCAATTCAAAGCTTAAGAAATTTATTTGAAAATTCTTTTCTCTTTTAAAAATCTCCCTTGTGTTTGAACTCTTATTTTGCCTAGGAGTGCAAAAGTGTAAGTGTGGGGTCTAATGAGTCGTATTTTATACACCTTACAGGGCCCTAAGATGAATGTTTTAGAGATCATTTGGTGTTTAAGAACCGAGTCTTAGCTAAGATTCATATTATTGAGAATTTTAGCTAATAAAAGACTCATTCCTCTTTCTTCTACAGGATAAGCCAAATTGATCTAATAGCCCATTAGAGTCTCAGCCCAGGAGAGTTGTTCGGCCAGTCGACTCCTTCTCGGTCGGCCGACTCAACGATTTAGCAGCCCAATAAAGAGCAGTCCAATTGCATCATCCACGTCAACGATCCAACTCAGAGGTCATCTCAGCTCCAGCTCAGTTGCTATGTCACTCCTGTAGAATCTACCAGGTCACTCTGAAGAATCTTTACAAGGGTAGAATAAGCATTTCAGTTTGTAATTCTGTTAGGAATCGTTAGGAGTAGCAGGTCACAACTCGTGTATATATAGGAGTAGTTGTGCACTTTTTCAGGTTGTTGGAATTCATATTTTTCATTTCCATTATTATCATTCTCTCGCTCTTGTTTTCTACACTCACGATGGTGCACGGTACTCCTAACGGTGCTTCTCTCGATTGAGGAAGTGCAGGTCAAAAATTGAGAAGTCGAAGATCATAAGAAGGAATCACTTGGATTACCAACGCACTCTAGTGGATTCGATCCTTAATTTTCTAGCTAACAGAGGTGAACCATTGCTGTTCGACCATGCCGATCATCGTGGAAGACGGATCCACTGAATTCACACCCTGTATTTGTATTTCGTTCTTAATAATATGAGTAGTTTCTGATTCCAATCTCTTGTTGTGATTCCTGAACTTTAATCCGCTCACTATGTCATGATTGCATATAGTAATATGGACAAATGTTGAACTAGGCCGATTGGAACTGGTTTATCAACTTCAGTAGGTAATCAATTAGAGAACCTAATAGAGAACCTAAAATCAACTTTGAACTTAATCCCTACCAATTGATGAGGTAGCGATTGTGTAAATCCTCGGTATGGCAATGGATGAATGTTTGGCGATCGTCATAAGAGAATCTAAGGTTGATATGGAACGTGAACTTGAGTGAACGAATCAAAAGCGACTTGTAAAACTTGTTATGAATACAATAGTAGCATTAGAAGTAGTTTAGTTTAGCTGCATTTACATTCTTAGCTTAATTACCATTTTACTTAATCTGTAACCAAACCCCTTGTTTCCTGCATTTCCGTTCGAAATAGAGTCAGACCGACTCTGTTGCGTCAGTTTGCGCTTAGCCGAGACCGAGTCGGATAAATCTTTGCTGAGATAGGGAATGAAATTTCTTGCATCCTTAGGCAGTAGGTGATTGTAAAATAGAAAAGATAGACCATTAGTGGTAGAGTAATTGTCCGTGTGAAAATTTTTGAACCTATATATATATAATGGCTTTGCATCTTGCCATTCTCTCTTTCTGGTGTGATTTTTTGCATCCATGTTAGTTGTGTATTCTAGATTTTTTCTTGACTCTCTGGATATATCTGGTTTCGCATGCAAGAATAAGATGATCTAGGCCATGTTTCTAATAAGCCTCAAGCCAAATGGACCTTCCATATAAATTTTATCCCTTGTTTACCCCCTTTGAGCCCGAATGACCATTCTTTTGTGACAACTCATTACAAGCCAAAGCTGGAAAAACCATGATTATCCTTAACCTTAGGGGATAGAGGAGCTTCGGAATTGTTTTGGAAGTAAGTCACGATCAAGTGTGAGGGAGACACCAAGGAACATAGCAAGAGTAGTGAATCCAAAAGGGTTGAAAATGAAGCAAATGAAAGAAAAACAAGTGCAGGATAAAGCAAAGAAAAATAAAGAAGCAGCCAAAAATCGTAAGCTGTAAGCAAAAATGCAGCACAAAGCTACAAAATAAGAAGTGAGGAAAAGAAGAAAAGAAAAGTAGAAAAAGGGAAAGAAAGGAATTAAGCAAGAACTGTTTCAAGTAGACTCGCATTGTCTTGGGGATATCCTCCATACTTGCGAACTTACTCCCCGTTTCTCCTCTCTTCCCCGTGGTTAGAAAACTCACTTTTCCATCTTGTATCCCACCTTTTAACTCTGGCCATGATACAAGCTGAGAATGAAGTCCTTTTGATCATATCTACATGTGTTTTTGAAGGTGTGGAAGGAGAGGCCAGTCAAAGTCTGGTAATACTAGTTGCATAGGATGTTAAGTGTATATACAAACCCAAACACTTGTGAGGTTGAGAGAATATTTTCCTGAGAGAGAGCTTTGTCACTTTCGGCCACCCTTTGATGTTCGCAAGTCACTTAATTGCCTTGGATGTGGAAAAAATAATTTTCATAAACTGCTTGAATATCTTAATTCTAGGGTGAATGAGTATTGATTCTGTTTCTATCTAAGCTTGAGGAATTTATTGGAAATTCTTTTTCACTTTTAAAATCTCCCTTGTTGATTGAAATCTGATTTTTCCCAAGAGTACAAAAGTGTAAGTGTAGGGGTCTGATAAGCCATATCTTATACATCTTACAGGGACTTAAGATGGGTGTTTTTGAGATTAAATGGTGCTTAAGGATTGAGTCTTAGCTAAGATTCGCATCATGGACCTAGAAATAAGGAAAGAATAAATCTATGTTAAAATGAGGGTCTTAAGCTAATAAAAGATTCATTCCATTTTACAGGTTAGGAACCAGTGATCTCGGTCCATCCTGAGAGTCTCAGCCTAGGTGAGTGATAAGTCATATTTTATACACCTCACAAAGGCTTAAGATGGGTATTATTAAGACCATTTAGTGATTAAAAGTCCCGTCTTAGTTAAGATTTGAATTATGGGCCTAGAAATCGGAAAAATATAAATCTGTGTTAAAAAAAAAATTTTAACTAACAAAAGATTGGACTTGTTTTGCAGGCCTGAAAGTCGGGAGCATCTCGGCCAAGCAGAAGCCGAGAGCGTCCCGGCCCAATAGAAGCCGAGAACATCTCGGCCCAAGCCGACTTTAGTTGCCAAATTCACCCCTGCAAGAATGTAGATATGATTATGCTAAAATTAAAGAATTTGAAATGCAGATTTGATTATCCTAGAATTAAGGAATCTGTAATGTAGATATGATTATGTTAGAATTAAAGGATTTGTAATCTCCTAGGATTGAGAATTTGTAATCAGTAATTCAAATTTGTAATCTCCTAGGATCAAGGAATCAATGATTCTATGAGATTAGATTTAGATATAGCCAACTTGTGTATAAATAAAGCATGCTAAGCCACGTCTTCAATGTGGAAAAACAATGGAATTCTAGACCTAGCACCGTCAGCAACTATAGACATTCCAAGCTAGCATGGTGGTACATGAAGCTTTAGTAAGGTGTCTCTCTTGATCGAGGAGGTACAAGACCAGGATTTGGGAAGCTAGAAGCTATCGAAGGTGATCGCTCGGTATAGTTGACGCATTCCGGTGAGCGAAAACATCAATGCTTGGCCATCACTAGTGCACCACTGCTGTCCTTCCAAGGCGATCGTCTTGGAAGGTAGACTTTATAGAGAACGCTGAATTCCCACCTTTGTATTCAATTCTATTTTCAATATTATGACTGGTTTGCAATTCTTCTCTTGATTATAATTCCTGCACTTTAATCTGCTTTTAACTTTGCCGCGATTGCACATTGTTAGGGGTGGATCACGTTAGACTAGGACTGATTGGAACTGGTTTAATAATCTGATTAGGTAGAGAACCTAAAATCAACAAAGTACATACTCCCTGTCAACTGATGCGGTAGCGATTGTGTAAATCCTCGGTATTGCAATGGACAAACGTTCGGCGATTGTCGTAAGAGTCTAAGGTTGATTTAGAGTATAATTCTAAGTAAGAATGGTAAACTGTTGTGTATTGTTTTTCGAATTGGTACAGTAGTTAGTATAGATTAGTTTAGCGTAGTTAGTTTACTTTCAGTACTTAGTTTATTTCCTGCACTGAAACACAACCCCCCTATTTACTGCTTTCCAGAGTTTGAGACCGAGTTAGTCCGACTCCATCGCGTCTATCCAAACTGAGTCAGTCCGAGTCTATGCTCAACCGAGATCGTGTCGGATTCGTCTCTACCAAGATTGAATCGGCTTAGTCTTTGCCGAGACTGAGTCGGCATTCTGTACTAGATATTTTCTGCATTAATTCTAATTTTCACACTTAGCATAATCTGAACACACTGTGTCCTTGAAAGAATCGACCTAGGCTAGCTATACTATAGTTAGCTTTAGTAATTATTTGAGGCGTGTAAGATGACTAAAAACCAGCTTATCAAATTGGCATCGTTGCCAGGGACACAAGTTCTTTTGTGTCTTTGTGTGCCAAAACTGAGTTTAAGTCGAATCCCGAGTCTTTGGAATGCTATGTTTGTTTTTGAATTATAAGGTCTGTCTTTGTCTGAGGTCTAGGTATACCGAGTCTGTTTTTCTTCCTTACTGCATCTTTTCTTTTGTGCATTCTATTTTTCTACATTTTGTTTTGCCATTCTGCATCTTGCCTTGCATCTTACTTCTCTCTCCATTATTAGCATTCTCCCTGATGCATGACTAGAAGTAGTTTTGAACCATTGCATGCTTTTGGTCCTGAGATAGAAAGAACTTTGCATCATTTAAGGAAAGCTAGGCATACTGTGGCATTTGATAGCAGTAGTTCTGATTCTATTTGGAATTCTGAGAATAGTAATTTTACTATTGACGAATCTATTTCTTTTAAGCACTAAGAGACAAGATTGATGAGTGACATTTTATACACCTTATAGGACCCTAAGATGAGTGTTTTAGAGATCATTTGGTGCCTAAGAATTGAGTATTAGCTAAGATTCATATTATGAACCTGAAAATAGAGAAAATACAAATTTGTGCTAATTTACAGGTTTTAGCTAATAAAAGAATCATTCCATTTTGTAGGATAAATCTGGATGATCTCGGCCCAGCATAAGAAGTCTCAGCCAAGATGAAGTCGTCCTGGCCAAATTGACACCATCTCGGCCAGGCCAGGCTTCTCGGTCCAACCAACTCCTTCTCAGCCGACTCAACAGTCCAACAGCCCAATCACAAAATACCAGCATGACGAGTTAGTACCTATGCGGATTCAAAACAATTGGTGAGTCTGCATCGACTATAGAAGATTAAATCAAGCAACTCGTAAGGATCACTTTCCTTTGCCTTTTATTGATCAAGTCCTAGAAAAACTAGTAGGGAGATCCCACTACTACTTTCTAGATGGTTTCTCTATTTACATGAAAATCCATATTGCACCTGAAGATCAACACAAGACCACCTTCACCTGCCCATTTGGTACTTTTGTGTACACTCGCATGCCACTTGGCCTGTGCAACGCGCCAAGTACAATCCAGTGATGCATGACCAGCATCTTCTCAAACCTGCTACAAGAATGCATAGAGGTGTTCATGGATGACTTCATAGTATATGTCAACTCGTTTGACGCATGCCTGAAAAACCTATACAAGGTGTTAATGAGGTGTATTGAGACTAATATGGTCCTCAACTTTGAAAAATGCCACTTCATGGTGACTGAGGGAATTATGTTGGAACATCTAGTATCGAGGTGGACAAAGCAAAGATTGACATCATCACCTCCCTTCCAAACCCCACTTATATGTGGGGAGTCCGCTCATTTTTGGGACACACAAGATTCTACAAAAGATTCATCAAGAATTTCAGCAAGATTGCCCTATCGCTATCCAAACTACTACAAAAGGATGTGGAATTCAAATTTGATCAGCCCTATATTGAAGCCTTTCAGGAGTTGAAGAGTCAACTCACTTCCACCCCTATTCTCCAAGCACCTGACTGGGAGTTGCCATTTGAACTTATGTGTGATGCATCTAATTCGGCACTAGGAGCCGTCCTAGGCCAAAGAGCTAGAGTTGGCCAGCCAACGCATGTAATTACTTATGCATCCCGAACCATGGACCCAACCTAGTTAAATTACAGTTGTTAGCAATCATATTTGCCTTAGACAAATTTTGTTCGTACCTACTAGGCTCCAAAATAGTTTTGTTCTCTGACCACGCTGCACTTAGATTTTTGTTGAAGAAGCCTGATGCCAAGTTGAGATTGATTCGATGGATGCTTCTCCTTCAAGAATTCAACAGAGATAAGAAGGGGATGCTGAGAAGTCAGTAGCAGATCACTTGAGCCGAATTAAGAGGGAGGATGATCCGATACCTATCCGAAACAAATTCCTAGATGAGCAACTATTGCACATCACCACGCCTACACCATGGTTTGCAAACATATGCAACTTGGTGGCAACATTTCGGTTCCCACCGGAGGCATCTCGGCCATATAGAGAAAGACTTCAGAATGATGCCAAGTACTACATTTGGGATGACCCCTACCTTTGGAGACTTTGTAACGATCAAGTTATTCGCAGGTGCATTCCTGACGCCGAGATCAACTCGATCCTCTAGTTTTGTCATGCAACACCTGGAGGCAGCCATTACGGATCCACTCGGATGGCCAAGAAAGTACTGGATTGCGGGTTCTACTGGCCCACCATTTTTAGGGACGTTTATCATTTTGTCTCCACCAGGGAGAAATGCCAAAAAGCTAGAATGACCCTTAGCAGAATATATGAGATGCCCCAACATCCTATCATGTTCTGCAAAATCTTTGATGTTTGGGGTATTCATATATTCTACTAGCTATAGATTATGTGTCAAGATGGGTAGAGGCGATCGCCACCAAAACCAATGATACCAAGGTTGTAGTGGATTTTCTTAAGTCCAATATCTTTTGTCGGTTTGGTGTGTTGAAGGCGCTAATAAGTGACCAAGGCAGTCACTTCTGCAACAGGGTCATGTCCTCTTTACTCCATGAGTATGGGGTGGCACATAGAATTGCCACAACCTATCACCCCTAAACCAACGGCCAAGCTAAAGTTTTTAATAGGGAATAAATAAAACGTTGCAAAAGATGACCAACCCTGATAATAGTATTTTTGTCACTAATGATTCTGATACTTTTGAGTACAATAATGCTAAGATCTCTAATTTTGGCCCAAGTAAATCATCAGAGCCGGACCAAATGGAGAACAATGATCGAACTCTGAAGGAGTTGGCCACATTAGATGTGGTGTACCAACCTTGGTGCATCTAGTACTCGTAGCTTGAGCCAGCTCAAACATATGAATTGAAATTCAGTCTTATACATTTGTTGCCCAAGTTTCATGGTCTTGTAGGTGAAGACTGATAAGTGCTTTTTGTTGTTGTCACAACCTAATTTGTGACGTGGGCATATCTGGCTTGAGATGGGGCCGAGATTGTCTTGGCCTCTCAACGGCCAAATCCGTCTCAGCCATCATGAGTCGCCACCGACATTTTTCTTAAGAATGTCAAGAAACCTAAGGGAAAGGCTGGTCTGGGATCAGAGTTGTGGATTTAGGAGTTGGTTACATATCGAGAACACGAGGTGCCTCCAATGTGTATATCACTAGATAGTTACCCTAACTGTAAGGAATAAGGAGGACGCTTGTGTTTGGGTCAGGTAAGGTGTTTCAGACTTCGGTTACTACGGGGAGGGGGGGGGGATTCTGGTGAGGTGTCATAGTGTTTTAGGGTTTTTAACTTGATAGGAGTGTGCCTCCTATGCCTACGTACCTCGGCTACAGAGGAATCAAAGTCAACATAGTTCTGGGCATTAATGGGTTGGATTAGTTGTGGGCTACTCTCGGTTTCTCCTTAGCCGAGATCGACTCGGCCTCAAGGAGGGAAGGTTGGCGTCAAGGCTTTTCCCGACGGCATGGTTAAAGGACACCCTATGCTAAGCACGCAATTTTTTAACCTTAGAGTAAGAAACCAACCTGGAATTTGGAACGGGAGAGCTTTCCTTTCTCGTGGACCATTACCTCTGCTTGCCTTTTAGTCTAGACTTGGAGTCTCTGCCTTTTCTTTTTCTTGAAATCGTCAGTTTTCCGTTCTTTTATCCTCCTGATTCTGTCTCTAATTTCTCATGCCCTTAATCTTCGCGTTTGAGGCTTATATAGGGTTTTCCAACTGCCAGGGGGTAACCGCCTTTGGCCCCGCATGGTGGTGGTTGGGCTAGAAACCGAGTCCGTCTATCCACAATCCCTGCTCCCACGTGGGGGTTAAGATTTGCCTTGATATTCGGGCGACTCGGTCCTTGCTCTACGTAACAACTGGAGCGAACTCGGTCTCCTCTTCTAGTCTTGGTCTCGGATTTGACTGGGTCTAGGGGACGACTCTGGGTGGTCTCGGCCCAGTCTTGGGTTGACTCTTTGGTGGTCTCGGCCTAGTTTTGGGTTGACCAAATCTTGGGCCATTCTTTTGGGGGTTTTGGTCCATTCCGGAGAATTAGGCCTTGCAGGTTTGGGCCGGACAGTTTTGGGGTGCAATAGTTGCCCCCCCTTTATTTGTGCTTATCCAAGGGAGAGGTAGTGATCCCTTCGGATGAGCATAAATAAAGAATCGGGACGGGCTTGATGGAATCGTACCCGATACTGGATTATACATTGGATGGCATCGAGGATTGTAGTGAGATAAGTGGCAAGCGGGATACTTACTCGCTGGCATCCAGGTTTGCAATGAAAGCATGGCAAACGAGATACTCACTAGCTAGTATTTAGGTTTGCATTGAAAGAAATGGCAAACGGGGTGCTCACAGGCTGGCACCCAGGTTTGTAATGAAAGGAGTGGCAAGCGGGATACTCACTAGCTGGCATCCAGGCTTGCGATGAAAGCATGGCAAACGGGATACTCACTCGCTGGCATCCAGGTTTGCAACGAAAGAAATGGCAAACAGGGTACTCATTGGCTGGCACCCAGGTTTGCAATGAAAGGGAGCAAGCGGAATACTTACTGGCTGGCATCCAAGCTTGCGATGAAGGAGGTGGCAAGCGGGGTACTCACTGGCTGGCACCCAGGCTTGTAATGAAAGGAGTGGCAAGCGGGATACTCACTGGATGGCATCCAAGCTTGCGATGAAAGCGTGGCAAACGGGATACTCACTGGCTGGCACCTAGGTTTGCAATGAAAGGAGTGGCAAGCGGGATACTCACTAGCTGGCATCCAGGCTTGCGATGAAGGAGGTGGCAAGCGGGGTACTCACTGGCTGGCACCCAGGCTTGCGATGAAAGCGTGGCAAACGGGATACTCACTGGCTGGCACCCAGGTTTGCAATGAAAGGAATGGCAAACGGGATACTTACTGGCTGGCACCCAAGTTTGCAATGGCAAACGAGGTGCTCACTAGCTGGCACCCAGGTTTGCAATGAAAGGAATGGCAAGCGGGATACTTACTGGCTGGCATCCAACCTTGCGATGAAAGCGTGGCAAACGGGATACTCACTGGCTGGCACCCAGGTTTGCAATGAAAGGAGTGGCAAGCGGGATACTCACTGGATGGCATCTAGGCTTACGATGAAGGAGGTGGCAAGCGGGGTACTCATTGGCTGGCACCTAGGCTTGTAATGAAAGAAATGGCAAACGGGGTACTCACTGGTTGGCACCCAAGTTTGCAATGAAAGGAATGGAAAACAGGGTGCTCACTAGCTGGCACCTAGGTTTGCAATGGCAAATGGGATGCTTACTGGCTGGCACCCAGGTTTGCAATGAAAGGAGTGGCAAGCGGGATACTCACTGGCTAACATCTAGGCTTGCGATGAAAGCGTGGAAAATGGGATACTCACTGGCTGGCATCCAGGTTTGCAATGAAAGAAATGGAAAATGGGGTACTCAGTGGCTGGCACCCAGGTTTGCAATGAAAGGAGTAGCAAGCGGGATACTCACTGCCTAGCATCCAGGCTTGCGATGAAGAAGGTGGCAAGCGGGGTACTCATTGGCTTGCACCCAGGATTGTAATGAAAGAAATGGCAAACGGGGTACTTACTGGTTGGCACCCAGGTTTGCAATGAAAGGAATGGCAAACAGGGTGCTCACTGGCTGGCACCCAAGTTTGCAATGGCAAATGAGGTGCTCACTGGCTGGCACCAGGTTTGCAAATGAAAGGAGTGGCAAGCGGGATACTCACTGGCTAACATCTAGGCTTGCAATGAAAGTGTGGAAAATGGGATACTCACTAGCTAGCATCCAGGTTTGGAATGAAAGAAATGGAAAACGGGGTACTCAATGGCTGGCACCCAGGTTTGCAATGAAAGGAATGGTAAGCAGAATACTCACTGCCTAGCATCCAAGCTTGCGATGAAGGAGGTGGCAAGTGAGGTACTCACTGGCTGGCACCTAGGCTTGTAATGAAAGAAATGGCAAACGGGGTACTCAGTGGCTGGCACCCAGGTTTGCAATGAAAGGAATGGCAAACATGGTACTCACTAGCTGGCACCCAGGTTTGCAATGAAGGAGGTGGCAAGCGGGGTACTCACTGGTTGGCACCCAGGCTCGTAATGAAAGAAATGCCAAACAAGGTACTCACTGGCTGGCTCCCAGGTTTGCAATGAAAGGAGTGGCAAGCGGGATACTCACTGGCTGGCATGCAGGCTTGCGAGGAAAGCGTGGCAAACGGGATACTCACTGGCTAGCATCCAGGTTTGCAACGACAGAAATTTTGAAGGAATAGAGTGAGTGGTTTCCTAAGCCATCATGAAGACGATCATGCTAGGGGACTCACTATGTGTGATCTTTAGTGTTGGACCGGGGACATGACGGTTTTTCTTGGGCCGAGATAGAGATGGCCACAAAAGAGATAGCAGAGACGGCCAATGCGGAGAAGGTCGAGACAGAGATGACCATGAAAGAGACAGTAGGGACAAAGACGGCCAACGCGGGGATGACCGAGGTTGAGACGGCCGACGCGGAGACAGCCGAGAGAAAGGCGGGCTAGAGAGATGCTGCGGAGACAGAGGCGGGCATACAGAGGCGGCCTTTACATGGGCCTGTACCTGGGCCCAAGTGAGATAGAGGGCCGCAATTATTTGGGCCTGTCTTTATCATTTTTTTAATTTTTGTTTTTGTGTTTTTTTTGTTGTTTTTTTTTGGGCTCCAGATTTTGAATTTCTGGGGGAACTTGAAGGGTTGCTTGTGATTTGACGCGCCTCGCCACCCCTTCAGACAGGTCTCTTCATCTTCTGGAGCGCATTGATGGGAGGAGGCGTAATGATTACACCGCCTTGGAGAAGCGCACCTCGTAATCATCTGTCGCGGGGTTCCAAGGTGGGCATTTATTATGGGAGGCGCGCATTTCACTCGTTTTACTTGTGCTACCCTTACTCCGTTCTTATTTTCATTCGCGCCTAAGTTGTTAATTGTAGACTTTGCATTTCTCTGAACTTTTCTTCTCGAACCTTCATATTCTTCGCGTCGTCCCCAACTTTAGGATTTCTCACCACCATGTCAGGTACTTCAAGTTTTGAAACTTGCTCATCTTCCTCTTCCTCCCCCTCTTCTTCTTCCTTGGGTGAGGCCCTGAAGGCCATGCCCATAGCAGTGACTGAGGGGGTTTCTTCACAGGCCCCTGCACCTTCAGCGCTAGAGGTGGATACATTTGCATGGGTCCATAAGGACGTGCTGGAGAATCAATTTGAAGTGACCCACTCTGAGGTGGAATCTCTGGTGGAGGAAGGAAAATGGGTTTGCAGTTCCCATGCCCGTCAGTTGATGGTGGTGCGCTATGGCAAGAAGGAGCGAGTGTGCCATGCTGCCAAGGAGGAAGAAGAACCATTCACATACATGTACGAGACGGTGCTTCGGGACTTGTGGGTTGTGCTCCCTTTCGACTTCTTTGAGGCGGATGTCTTGAGGATGTTGGGAATAGCCCCCTCCAAGCTTCACCCCAACGGTTGGACAACGATTCAGGCCTTCAAGGTAGTCTGCCTGGCACTTGGGATTTTGCCCACTGCCCTCGTCTTCCTTAGCCACTACACCACACGAGTCGGTCAGTTGGTGGATTGGGTCTTGCTGACACCCCTACCTAACACAGGGCTGTTTACTTCCTACACGACCTCTTACAAGGGCTTCAAGAGCCGCTTTGTAAAGATCAAGGCAGCTGAAGTGGGTCACTTATGTGTTGATCCTTGGCCCTTTCCGCTGTACTGGAGGGAGCCCTCTAAGTTTAAGGGGCTGGTGTGGAGCCAACTCCCTCTAGAGGCTAAAGTTGACCTGTAGATACTAGATAGCCTGCCAAGAGGGATGAACTACAAGGACATAATGTCCTGGATCTCCAGAAATAATGCTACCCTCCACTTGAAGAGTGAGTTTTTCTGAATGGTTACTTTCTTCAGACTTGGCCTCGCGCCGAATGTACTGATATACTATGTTTATGGCTTGTAGGTATGCTGAAGAAACAAGGTGTAGACATGGCCGAATTGATTAAGAAGGCTCGTTTGACCAACGATGCCAGAAGCACTAGCCTAAAGGCCCTCGACTTTGCCACTACAAATGCTACCACCGAGAAGAAGTCGGCCGCGGGCTTGGCCGAGAAGGACTCGGCCCCCATGGTGGAGAAGCTAACGGCCCTTGCCGTGTCCGATAAGGAGGCGGGGAAGCGGAAGGCTGGTTCTACGGCGGCGGAGGAGGCGGCTGCGAAGAAGGGAAAAGCTACTGTTCCGCCTCCTCACCCCTTTGCCTATTCAATCCAAAGGCAAAGTGGTGGTGACCTCGGGCTAGATCTGCCCCCTGGTGGCTTGTCCTACTACATGGCTCCTCCTACTTCCAGTTCATTATGGGGCCCTGGATTTGATGCCCGAGGTCTTTTCCCTACCAACCGCATATCTCAGCATGACCGGGGGCTACTGGTGTTAGTTGGAGCTGACAACTCGTTTGATATGATGACCGCCTACATGGTGCGTTCTATGGCTTCCTTGGAAGTTTGGCGGGGGTTAGCGAGGAAGGCTGAGCAGATTGTGGCCAAGGAGGCCATCAATAAGAAGGAACTAGAGAAGGCTCTAAAGGCTAAGGCCGACTCTTTGGTTGAGGTTGAGAAAATGAAGGAGGCCAGTCAAAAGGCCAATGCTGAGATAGAAGACTTGAAGGCTAAGCTTGCTGCTTCTCAGGCCGAGTCATCCTCGCTGAAGACAAAGGTATCTTTGTCGGAAGTTGAGCTAGCCTCGTTGAGGAAAAAGGTGTCCTCGTTGGACGCTGAGGTGACGTCACTAAAGTCTACTCTTGCGGAATCTCAATCAAGGGTGATGGAAGTGGAGGCCATTCTTGCTTTTGATAAGGAGACTTTGAAGACAACCAAGTCTGAGGCGGGCAAGTTGAAAGAGGAAAATACAGAGCTTGTTGAGAGGGTGGCTTGCTTGGAGGGGGTGATCGTGGAACAACATGAAGATGGGTTCAATAAGGCCCTTAGGCAAATAGCTCTACTGGCCCTAGATTTTGACCTTAGCCCTTATGATATGACCAAGGAGGTCCGAGATGGGAAGCTTGTTTCCCTCTTGGATTCTCCCTAAAAATAGGCTTATTATGTATTCATAACTTTATTAATGAAATGGTCTTTTCGGCATCTTTCTTGTGTGTTTCTGTTTTATGGATTTTCTATTAAAAGCAGAGGGAATGGAGGCCACTTTATGTGTTGGCTTAATGGAAACAGGGAAACTAATGGACTTGGGATGACGGCTTTAATGGAATTGACGCTAAAGGAAGTAATGGCCTGAGTTTAGATTTGGGGAATGGAAATAATACCAAGGGAAATAATGGTTTCTAGACTTAGTGTTTGGGTATAATGGCCTAACACTAAAGAAGATAATGGGTTTTAATCTAGGCTCGGCCTGAACCAAATGGGGATGACCTTAACATAGACTTAGTCCCTGGGCATAATGGCTTGAGGGATATAATGGCTTTTAGTTTTGGTTATCCTTCCAAAGGTTGGGTAGCCAAGATAACTTGGGTTGTAGATGGGCTGAGGATCTAGACTGTTTGTCTCGGCTATTTAACCGACTTGGGCAGAGGTGGGAGTGTGGGAAGTGAACGAGTCGGCCTTTCAGGCGCTGAGAGTTAGTCGAAGAAAGACACTCGGCCTTCTAGCGCCTAAATGCCACTCGGTTTCTTAGGAGCCGAGAGATACTCAGTCTTCAAATATCCGGGTGCCATTAAGCCGTCTGGAATCTTAAGGCGAGTCACTCTCTATAAGGGTGCACAGTTTGGACAATGGAAGGATGGATTGAGGGAAGTATGAGTGAGTTGATTGGGTAAAAGGGGTATGTGTGACTCTTTTTCTTTTGCCTTTGCCACTTTTGCTTTGTCCTATAAACGTTTATGCCAGGAACAGGTTCGTTGAGACCATTCGTCGTAGACCGCGGGCTAAGCTGAAATGCTAACCACTTGGCCTTGCTTAGGAAGCCACCATTTCTTGGCGCATTTTGGAAACATATTTTGTTCGTCTAGCCCTAAGTTTTAGCATGTGTTAAGATGTAAAGAAACTGAGGAGAGAAAAAAAAAAAAAAAGGATAAGAGTGAATGAAAAATGTTTTATTGCTTTGTCAATGGTTATAAACTAGATGTGCCTCTTGATTCTAATGTTAGAGGCTTAGTGATGAATAACCATTTGATTCTTAGGTGTGTCTTCCCTGACCTTCCCTTTTTCATGCGAGAGTCTTCGCCCTTCCACTGTTTATCCTGGAGGCATTTCACGGGTAGAACATTCTAACCGAGTCTGCATTGATGGGGTATTTCAGATCTTCACCCTTGGGGTTGGTTAAGATCAATGCTCCTTCGGAGAAGGCCTGTTTTACCACGTACAGTCCCTCGTAGTTGGGTGCCCATTTGCCCTTTAGGTCTTTGTGGTTAGGTAGGACTCGCTTTAGCACCACGTCTCCCTTCTGGAAAGCGCGGGGCTTTACCTTCTTGTCGAATGCCTTCTTAACTCGTCTTTGGTAAAGCTAGCCATGGCACAAGGCGGTGAGTCATTTTTCTTCAATGAGATTCAGCTGGTCTAGCCGTTGTTGGACCCATTCGGCCTCATCCAATTCTACTTCAGCCAGTACCCTTAGGGAGGGTATTTCTACCTCTATTGGAAGGACTACTTCCGTACCATATACTAGCGAATAAGGGGTTGCTCCCGTAGATGTTCGCACGGATGTGCGATATCTGTGTAGCGCGTATGGTAGGGTTTCATGCCAGTCTTTGTAAGTGACCACCATCTTCTGTATTATCTTTTTTAAGTTTTTATTAGCTGCCTCTACTACCCCGTTTGTCTTGGGATGATAAGGTGTGGAGTTGTGGTGGAAAATACAGAACTGCTCACAGAGTTCGGTCATCATCTTATTGTTTAGATTGGTGCCGTTATCCTTAATGATGTGAGCTGGGAGACCATATCGGCATATGATGTCCTTTTTAATGAACCGCACCACCGTGCTACATGTGATAGAAGGGTAAGAGGCCACTTCTACCCATTTGGTAAAATAATCAATGGCCACCAAGATGAATCTGTGCCCATTGGACGCCTTGGGTTCGATGGGTCCGATCACATCGATGCCCCACATGGAGAATGGCCATGGTGCATTGAGATTGTGTAGTGCGGATAGAGCGACGTTGAAGTGGTTGGCATAGATTTGGCATTTTGCACACTTTCGAACATGCTGGCAACAGTCTGATTCCATTCGAGTCCAATAATCCCTGCCCGAAAGATTTTATGGGCCAGGGTGTGCCCATTTACGTGAGTGCTGAAAATCCCCTCGTGTACCTCTTCCATGATCTGCTCTGCCTCTTGACCATCTACACATCAGAGGAGTGTCATATCCGTGTTCCTCGTATATAGTATGGTCCTACTTAGTAGGAAGTCGGAGGCCAAGCGCCTTAGTGTCCTTTTACTATTTTGAGAGGCTTGATGAGTCATATTTTATACACTTTATGTGGGCTTAAGATGGGTGTTGTTAAGAATATTTAATGATTAAGAGCCTTGTGTTAACCAAGATTTGAATTATAGGCCTGAAAATAGGAGAAATACAAGTACGTACTAAAATAAGATTTTTAACTAACAAAAAGATTAAGACTTATTTTGCAGGCCCAAGTCATCTCGGCCCAAGTCATCTCGGCCCAAGTCATCTCGGCCCAAGCCATCTCGGCCCAAGTCATCTCAGCCCAAGTCGAGAACATCCCGGCCAGTCCAGCGCTTTTGGTCAAGCCAACATCAGTGACAAACATCTTGCCTAAAATCACCCCAGGAAGATGCAGATATGATTTGTTAAGATGCAAATATGACTTGCCAAAGATCAAGGAATCTGTAAATGCAGATATGATTTGTTAAGATGCAAATATGATTTGTTGAGATGTAGATATGATTTGTAAAGATATGATTTGTTAAGATATGATTTGTAAAGATATGATTTGTTAAGATATGATTTGTTGAGATATGATTTGTTAAGATATGATTTGCTAAGATAAAGGAATTTGTAATTGGGAATGCAGATATGATTCTGCTAGAAATTAGGAAATTGGGAAACTCCTAAGATTGAGGTGATTGTAATCTGTAATTCGAATTGGAATCTTTAGGATTTGAATTTCTGTTATTAGGATTAGATTTAGATTCATCCAGCTTGTGTATAAATTAGCACACCAGGCCATGTCTTCAGTGTGGACTTTTTAGCAGAATCTAGAGCTAGCACCATCAACAATTGCAGACACTCCAAGCTAGTACAATGGTACATGAAGCTTCACTACGGTGTCTCTCTCGGTCGAGGAGGTACAGGACCAGGATTTAGGAAGCTGGAAGCCTTCAAAGGTGATCGCTCGGTATAGCCGACGCACTTTGTTGGACAGAAACCTCAACGTCTGGCCACCAATAGTGCATCACTGCCGTCCTTCCATTGGTGGTCGTCGTGGAAGGCGGATCCTCTAGAAACTCTAAATTCTCACCTTTGTATTCGATTTGGTTTTCAATAACATAAGTGGTTTGCAATTCTATCTCTTGATTATAATTCCTACACTTTAATCTGCTTTTAGCTTTGCCGTGATACATTGTTAGGAGTAGATCACGTTAGACTAGGGCCGGTCGGAACTAGTGTAATAATCTGATTAGGTAGAGAACCTAAATTCAACCAAATACATACTCCCTGCCAACTGATGAGGTAGCGGTTGTGTAAATCCTCGGTATGGCAACCTTTTGTGTAAATCCCTCGTAAGAATCTAAGGTTGATTCGGAGTATAATTCTAAGTAAGAATGACAACCTTTTGTGTGTTGATTTCCGAATTGGTACAATAGTTAGCATATATTAGTTTAGAATAGCTTAGTTTACTTCCAGCACTTAGTTTATTTTTTGCACTTAAACACAAACCCCCCCCCCTTATTTACTACTTTCCAGAGTCCGAGACCAAGTCAGTCCGGCTCCGTCGCGTCTAAATCGTTTTCGGCCGAAACCATATCGGTTCCCTGTTAGTCGAGATCAGATTGCCGAGAGTGAGTCGGCCATAGCATTACCGAGGCCAAGTCGGCATTCTCCTAGCCGAAGTCAAGTCAGTATTCCACAACACTTAGCGTTTCTGCAACACTCTTATTTTTACACTTAACACAATTCGAACACACTGTGTCCTTGAGAAAATCGACCTAGGTTAGCTATACTATAGTTAGCTTTAGTTTTATTTGATGCGCGTAAGACGACTAAAAATCTGCTTATCAAATTGGCGCCGTTGCCGGGGATACAAGTTCTTTTGCGTCTTTATGTGCCAAAATTGAGTCTGAGTCGAATCCCGAGTTTATGGAATGCTGCGTTGTTTTTGAATTATAAAGTTTGTCTTTTATCGAAGTCGTCTAGGTATACCGAGTCTGTTCTTTTACTACACCTTATCTTTGCCACACTTTATTTTTCTGCATTTTGTTTTGCACCTTATTTTTCTTGCATAAACTAATGATGTATGACTAGAAGTAGTTCTGAACCATTGCATGCTTTCGATCCTGAGATAGAAAGAACTTTGCATTGTTTAAGGAAAGCTAGGCATACTATAACACTTGATAGCAGTAGTTCTAATTCTATTTAGAATTCTGAGAATAATAATTTTACTACTGACGAATCTATTTCCCTTGAGCACCAAGAGGCAGGAACAATGGAGAGCAATGATAGAACATTGAAGGAGTTGGCCACACCAGACGTCGTGTATCAACCATGGTGCATTCAATGCCCACCATTGGAGCCAGCTCAAAGTTACGAATTAAAATCCAGTATGATTCATCTGTTACCTAAATTTCATGGTCTTGCAGGTGAAGACCCACACAAGCACTTAAAGGAATTCCACGTGGTTTGTTCCACGATGAGGCCGCAGGGGATACCAAAAGACCACGTTAAAATGAAAGCGTTCCCATTCTCCCTGGATGGAGCTGCAAAAGATTGGCTATATCTGCAATCGATTCTCTTCAATACTTGGGGGGACTGATGATGGGCGTTTTTACAGTCGTTTTACGCGCTTATCAAATAACTAAAGCTAACTACAGTATAGCTAACCCTAGGTCATTCTTCTCAAGGACACAGTGTGCTCAGTTGTGAATTGGTGCAAAGTGAAGTGGAGTAGAATCTGAGATATAAGTACTGACTCGTCTCGGCAACGTCCGAGTTGCTCTCAACAGAAACTGAGCCGAGTCGACCTCAATAGAGACGATCCGGCTTGGTCTCGGTTAAGTGCAAACAGACGCTATAGAGGTGGACTATCTCTGTCTCGGACTTAGAAAGCGGTAAACAAGGGGGGTTGGAATGCAATTTAGAATCAAAACAGAGCTCGACTATAATCAAATGCAATTACGCTACTCCTAATGCTATTGCTATTACTGTGTTCATGTTTAGTTCCAATAATCAAGGTCTTTCTGGTTCAATCACTCCAATTACAGTCCTCATCAGCCTCTAGTGTTCTTATGGCAATCGCCAAAGGTCCGTCCCTTACCATACCGAGGATTTACACAATCGCCACCTCATCAGTTGGCAGAGATTAAGTTCAACTGATTTTAGATTCTCAATCAACAATCGTTAAGTGATTACCTACTGAATTAGCCAAACCAGTTCCAATCAGCTTAGTTTAACATTGTTCCATTACCAGGTGCAATCGCAACACAGTAATTGAACTTAAATTTCAAGAATGCAATGGAGTGCAGAATTCAGAAAATGCTCATAATATTGAAAGCAAAATACAAACACAGGGCCTGGATTCGATGAGTCCATCTTCCACGACGATCGTCATGGACGACGGCGATGATTCACCTCAACTAGCTAAGACGCTGAGGTTCAGGTCCACCAAAGTGCGTTGGTGCTCCAATCGGTCTCCTCTAACAACCTTCGGCCTCTCAGTTCTTAGCCTGCATTTCCTCAATCGAGAGAAACGCCATTAACAGCACTGTGTACCACCGTGAGCGGAGGAGAAGAGAACGAGAGAGTTCAGAATTATGAACGCGGGAAAGTTTGAATGCCAAAAGCCCCTATTCGTTCAGAGTTCTCTCTATTTATACATGAGTGGGCATAGCTAACGATGTTAATAGAATTACATGTACAATTCCTATTCTACCCTTGCTATGACTTGCGTTGCAAGCTACTCCAGGTAGTGACGTGGAGCTGAGCTGGATCCAAGGTGGCTCTGATTGCTGACGAGGCGTTCCACCTGGATCTACCTGACTGGGCTCCCTGCATGGGTTGAGTCTCGGCCTGGCCAAGAGGCTCTCAGCTTGGGCTTCTGATGGCGGGCTGAGTTTGGCTGGACCTGCAATGAAGAGATAGTTAGCTAAAAACCTTGATTAAGCACAGATTGTGTTTTACTCAAGTCCAGGCCATTAATCTGGATCTTAGCTAACAGTCATCTTTTAAGCTCGTGAGTTGCTCAATGGTGCCCTTCTTAGGTCCACTTAAGAGGTACATTTTATGACTCATCAAACTCCCACACTTAGCCTTTTGCACTCCTGGGCAAAACATATGACTCAATTAAGGGTGACCATAGTGAGAAATTTTTCTGTTTGATTTCCTTAAGCTGACTCTACAGAGTCGGCTTCCCTTCATCCCAGTTCAAGGCACTCATGTAATTAGGGAGCTACTTCCTTTGGTTCTCAGGGGCCTTCATGGCTTCCAATTGGGAAGGAGTGCCCCCAGAGTGATAGAACTTTTACTCATGTGCTCAATTCTCTCGCTTCTCTCAAGTGTCTGGGCCGTGTTTACACTCAGCATTGCACGGAATTGGTGTTACCGTATCTTGACAGAACTCTCTTCTTACGCCTGCAAAACACAATAGTTATGATCACTAGGACTTTTCTGGCTTGTAGCGAGATTGAGGTTATGGATCGAATGGATGTAAAAAAACTAGCTTCAGGACCCACGAGGAGGAGAGGAGCAATGGGGAGTGAGTGTAACCAGTATGAGGGCAGTCCCGGTTGCTGTGGTCTCCTTTAATCTTTATTTACTCGCCATTTTACATTCTTTCTTTCTTCTACTCATGCAGCTTGCAGATTTTGTTTATTTCAGCTTATTTATTTCAGCTACTTGTTTTATGTTTTTATGCACTTTCTTTTCTTTTCTTTCATTCCATTTTCTCTCCTTCTAAATCTTCAGCTGCTTTTGACCGAATTCCGCTCCCTAGACTTCCCCCACACTTGATTCTAGCTCACTCCCAAGACGATTCCACTGCTCCTCGGCTTCTCGAGGGTAAGGTAAGAATGGTTTTTCTGGCCTCGGCTTGTAGTGAGCTGTAAGAAAAAGTGGTCAATTTAGGCTCAAAAGGGGGTGACAAGGGTCAACTTGTTTTTGGACAGCTTATTTTGGCTCTCGGTTCATAAGAAATATGGCCTAGATCATTTCATTCCTGCATGTGTAAAACAGTTGTATCCAGAGAGTTAAGGCAAAATTCAGCACACACAATTATCATGCTTGCAAAGTTACTCAGAAAGAAGGGAGATGGCAGAGTGTAAGCCATCTCTGTTGCAAGGCTCAAATTCTCACGCTGGCTGATTCTGTTCCTTCACTCTGAAGGTTCCCTCTTCCCATTTCCGCCACTTAGCACTTAGGACCCAAAGGTTTGGTTCCCTCAGGGAGAGCAACTTTTGCTCGGGAATGAAGAGATTCCTTCTACTGGCTCGTCAAACTCTCGGACTCAGCAAGGAATTTCCTCTCTTCTTTTGGACACGTAATTCTGCTAGGATGAGGTCATTCTGGCTGTGGAGACTCTTTTATTAAACACAAACTTAAGTAGAAAAAATACTAACGAGACTTAAAATGGTATATCAGATATGTAAGAAACGAAATGGAAAGGTTAGAGGGAATGAAAAAGTTAGAGAAAAGAAGGGCAGATATGACGTGAATGATCAGTTTCCGAAAGGACAGAACCCCCCCCCACACTTAGTTTCGGCATTGTCCTCAATGTGAAGAGGGTGGCCGAGTTGGCCTAGGTTGTGCCATCTGGTGGAGTCGGTTCCACAAAGGAAATGTTCTTCATGTTCTCTCCTGTTGGTGTCGGACCTTCGAGGAAAGGTTTGACTTGGTGCCCATTGACCTGAAAGGTACGGTTGGTCCGTTCTTCCCTTAGCTGCACTGCACCATGGGGAAATATGTCAGTAATAACAAAAGGTCCACCCCATCTGGAGCGAAGCTTACCTGCTATGAGCTTTAACCTGGAATTGAGTAGCAACACTTTTTGGCCAATATGGAGATCTTTCCTCAGGATATTTTGGTCGTGGAACTTTTTTACTTTCTGCTTGTAGATCCTGGCGTTTTCATAGGCTTCCATGCGAAGTTCATCTAATTGTTGAAGTTGGAACTTCCTATGCTCTCCTGCTTGGTCATAAGCCATGTTGCATTGCTTAACTGCCCAATAACCTTTGTGCTCGAGCTCCATAGAGAGGTGACAGGCTTTCCCGAAATTAATTCGATAGGGAGACATCCCTAGTGGTGTTCGGTATGCAGTCCTGTGAGCCCATAGAGCATCCTCAAGGAGTCTACTCCAGTCCTTCCTGCTGGGATTTGTCATCTTTTGTAGAGTATGCTTGATTTCCCTATTAAACACTTCAGCTTGCCCATTTGTCGGGGGTGGTATGTTTGTAGCTATCCATGCGCTACCCCCATATTTCTGAAGAAGGGTGGCCATGGCTCTGTTGCAGAAGTGACTTCCCTGGTCACTGATGAGCGCTTTTGGAACACCGAACCTGCAGAAAATGTTGGACTTAAGAAAGTCCACTACTACCTTGGCATCATTGGTTCTGGTGGGAATGGCTTTTACCCATCTTGATACATAATCGACAGCAAGCAGGATGTATGAATAGCCATTGGAGATTGGGAATGGCCCCATAAAATCGATACCCCAGACGTCAAAGACTTCACAAAACAGGATGGGTTGCTGGGGCATTTCATGTCTTTGGTTCAAGGCCATCCCTGCTTTTTGACATGTGTCACAGGTGGAGACGAATTGATGAGCGTCTCGGAAAATAGAAGGCCAATAGAGGCCGCAATCAAGCACCTTCCTAGCAGTCCGAGATGAGCCGTAGTGGCCTCCTCCAGGGGCCGAATGGTAAAAGTGGAGGACCGACTTGATCTCGGCATCAGGAATGCACCTGCGGATGATCTTATCACTGCATAATCTCCATAGATAGGGGTCATCCCATACGTAGTACTTAGCATCACTTCTGATTTTCTCTTTGTACGTTCGAGATGCCTCAGGTGGAAATTGAGATGTTGCCACGAAATTTAAATATCTGCAAACCATGGTGTGGCTGTCTTGAGGTGCAGGAGTTGCTCGTCAGGGAACTCATCTTGGATAGGCAATTGTTCGCTTTCTCTTTCAATCCTGCTGAAGTGGTCCGCTACAGAATTCTCAGCACCTTTCTTATCTCTGATATCCAGGTCGAATTCTTGGAGAAGAAGCATCCACCAGATCAGTCTCGGCTTGGCATCTGGCTTCTTCAGCAAGTACTTTAGAGCCGAGTGATCGGAGAACACGACTATCTTAGAACTGAGAAGGTAGGAGCGAAACTTATCCAAGGCAAACACAATTGCCAGAAGTTCCTTCTCAGTCGTCATGTAATTTTGCTGGGCCGAGTCCATGGTTCTAGACGCATACGCAATAACATGGACTGGTTGGCCGACTCGCGCTCTCTGGCTGAGAACAGCTCCTAGTGCCGAATTGGATGCGTCGCACATGAGCTCGAATGGCAGGTCCCAGTCTGGTGCTTGCAGGATAGGTACAGATGTGAGTTTGTTCTTCAGCTCCTGAAATGCCTCAATGTAGGGCTGGTCAAAGTTGAAATCCACATCCTTCTGTAGAAGTTGGGATAGAGGCAGAGCTATTTTGCTGAAATCCTTGATGAACCTTCTATAAAAACCTGCATGTCCCAAGAATGAGCGAACTTCCCGCACAGAAGCGGGGTTTGGAAGGGAAGTGACTATGTCTATTTTCGCCTTGTCCACTTCGATGCCTCTGTTGGAGACTAGGTGTCCCAACACTATTCCCTCGGTCACCATGAAATGACATTTTTCGAAGTTGAGAACCAGGTTCGTGTCAATGCATCTCTTCAACACCTTGGACAGGTTGTTCAGGCATGCGTCGAATGATTCTGCATACACCGTGAAGTCATCCATAAACACCTCCATGCAATCCTGTAGCAAATCCGAGAAGATGCTCATCATGCAACGTTGAAATGTACTCGGCGCATTGCATAGGCCAAATGGCATGCGGGTGTACGCAAAAGTGCCAAACGGGCATGTGAAAGTGATCTTATGTTGATCCTCCGGTGCTATGTGTATTTGCATGTATCTTGAGAATCCATCCAGAAAACAGTAATGGGATTTCCCTGCTATTTTCTCTAACATCTGGTTAATAAAAGGCAAAGGAAAGTGATCCTTGTGGGTTGCCTAATTGAGTCTTCTGTAATCGATACACACCCGCCAGTTGTTCTGAATCCGTGTAGGTACCAACTCATCTTGTTGGTTTTTCATGACGGTCATTCCAGATTTCTTTGGCACTACTTGCACAGGACTCACCCATTGGCTGTCTGAGATAGGGTAGATGATGCCTACAGCGAGCAGCTTCGTGACTTCTTTCTTGACTACATCTAGAATGGTGGGATTCAGCCGTCGTTGCTGTTGCCTTATGGGTTTAATGTCTTCCTCCATTAATATTTTGTGCATGCATATGGAGGGGTTAATACCTGGAAGGTCAGAAAGTTTCCACCCAATTGCCTGTTTGTGTTGCCTAAGGACTTCCAGCAGCTTGTCTTCTTGCTCCGAGAGGAGGTTGCTTGCAATGATGACCGGGAGCTGCTGTTCATTGTCCAAAAAGGCATATTTCAGGTGGCTAGGCAATGGTTTCAGCTCTGTGGGTGGTGGAGATGGAACTGGAGATTCCTGAGTTACAGCTCTCGGATCCGTCTGGCCGGCTCGTTCCCGACTCGGCATTAGGACTGTCGTCATAAAAAAATTGGCCTTGTACTACTTCGGCCGACTCGGATTGAGGTCGGCTTCGGTTTCCTTTGTAGCTTCGATCTCGGATCTGGGTGGAGTAATGAGCTTCTTGGCTCGAGTCTGGTCCTTACTGGCCGAGATGGTCTCGGCAAGTGTGTCGGCTTGCGTGGTTAACTCTTCGGCTGAGTTGACTTTTGACCTTGCGTTGACTCGGTCTTCTTTAGCCGACTTCATTTCGGCCGTGAATATGGTTGCCAATTGTGCAGGTAGAGGCTTCGTAGTCTCGGCAACTTTTATCTCTACACTATTCTCACTTTCTGAGGGGTTAGGGTAGCAGACTTGGTTTATTAACCTGGTTAGTTCTTTTTCAAATGCCAAGTTGCTGACGTCACTGTGATCATCCTCAGAGTCTAGGGACTCTAGTACTTCATTATGGTCAGCCTTTGAGCAGCTACTGGCTTTGGCAGTTCTAGCAAGATCTTCCATTCCCTCACTGCAACTGTCTAGTTGGAAGTATTCCTCCACCAACTGTTCCATTATGTCTATGCCAAAGAGAGAGTGGTCTTCGGTGGGGTGCCTCATGGCTTCAAAGATGTTGAACTGCACCAACGTATCACCGAATTCCATAGAGAGTGTTCCGACATGTACATCGATCTTCGTCCTTTCCGTCATTAGAAATGGCCTCCCTAGTATCAATGTTGATCCTTTTCCGGATGCTTCGTCCTCCATGTCAAGCACATAAAAATCAGCTGGAAATATTAGTTCATTCACTTGGACGAGGACATCTTCGAGAACTCCCAGGGGTTGCACAATGCTTCTATTAGCAAGCTGTATGGTCATCCCTGTAGGTTCCAGATCTTCGAAATTGAGGGACCTATAAGTTGATGCAGGCATGACGTTGATTGACACTCCTAGGTCCAACATAGCATCAGCAAATGTGCAATCACCAATAGTGCATGGGACCGAGAAGATACCGGGGTCTCGGCACTTCTTTGGTAAGACCTGTGAAATCCCTGCAGTGGGGTTATTTCTAGTTAAGCTTGAGACCACACCTCCAAGTTCTTGATTCCCCTTTAGCTTTCTTCTTTTGTGTACGCACAATTCCTTAAGGAATTTCGCGTACTTCGGAATTTGCTTGATCGCATCGAGAAGTGGAATGTTGATTTCCACCATGGCTGGGTGATGTTGACTAACAGCCAGTTGTCTCACCAGAGATGTCAATTCGGTTAGCTGGTTCTCCATCCTATGGTTGGAGGCTGCACCGATTTCATTCACTGGCCGAGATAGATTCGGTCCTCTGATCCCAAATTGTTGAGTGTTGCTCGCCATGTTCGAGATCAGATGCCTTGCTGCTATTGGTGTTTTGTCCATTAATGCTCCTCCACTAGTAGCATCAATCATGCTCCTGTCCATCATTGATAGTCCTTCGTAAAAGTACTGGATCAGCAACTGTTCGCTGATCTGATGATGGGGACAGGTGGCACAAAGCTTGTTGAAGCGCTCCCAATATTCGTGCAGAGTCTCTCCTGTATGCTGCCTTATCCCACATATTTCCTTCCTGATGGTCGCAGTTCTAGAGGCTGGAAAGAATTTTTCTAGGAAGGTCCGTTTCATATCTCCCCAGGTGTTGAAGAGTGCTGGCTGCAGATATAACCAGTCCTTTGCAGCTCCATCCAGGGAGAATGGAAATGCCTTCATCTTGATGTAATCTTCTGGGATTCCCTGCGGCCTCATCGTGGAACAAACCACATGGAATCCTTCAATTCATATGTCTAAGCCGGCTCCAGTTGTGGATACTGGATACACCATGGTTGATACACCACATCTGGAGTGGCTAGCTCTTTCAACGTCCTGTCTTGGTGTTCCATCTGCCCTGGCTCTGTGAAATTGTTAGTACTCGCAATAAAATGGTCAATACAAAACTGGTCAGAGTTAATAGCAGAATTCACACTACTACTACTATTTACTGTGATATTTCTAATTTTTCGCAGTCTTCGTAAAGTTAGTTCTATTTCTAGATCAAAAGTATACAGTGGGTCAATGCTACTCCTAGTCATGCATCATGCTGGATTTAAAGTAACTAAAACAACGATTACTGAAGCAGAATGTGGTCATTATGTAATGCTGAATTGAATGCAATGCAGAGTTAGAAAATTTAATGTATGCAATGCAGAATTAAGAATTTATTCTATATCTATATGTATATATTTGTTTTTATTTTATCAGTGAATTCACGTAGAGATTTATTGACAGATTCAAACTCAACAACTCTAAACAAAACTTCTTACAACTCGGATTCGACTCGGTTTACTTGGCACATCGAAACACAAAAGAACTTGTGTCCCCAGCAACGGCGCCAATTTGATGATGGGCGTTTTTACAGTCGTTTTATGCGCTTATCAAATAACTAAAGCTAACTATAGTATAGCTAACTGATGAGTCACAAGTTATACATCTTTTAGACACCTAAGAAGGAGGTTTGCAAGACTATTATGTGATTAAGGATGGACTATTAGCTAAGATTCAGTTTATGAGCTCGAATATAGAGAAAATACAAATCTGTGCTAATTCAGACTTCTTAGCTAATAAAAGTATCACTCCTTCTTCCTGCAGGTCAAGCCGAGTTGACCAAGGTCAACAGAAGTGTCTCAGCCGAGATGAAGTCGTCCCGACCAGACCGACTCAATCTCGGCCAAGCAAGAGTCGTCTCGGCCGGCCCGTTGACTTGCAGCCCAAGACAGCCAGGAAGAGAGTGGCCCAAATGTATTTACCACATCAGCTATCCAGCTTGGAGGCCACCTCAATGCCAATTCATCTGCCATGTCACTCCTAGGAAATCTGCCATGTCACGTGAAAAGATCTGCATAGGGGTAGAATCGGACATTCACTGTAATTCTGTTAGGATTCGTTAGGATTAGCTAATCATAGCTCGTGTATATATAGGAGGAGCTGTGCACTGTTTAGTCGTCTTTGAATTCACTTTAATTCCACACTCACTGTATCCATTTTCTCGCTCCCGCTCTCTCCATTTTCACGGTGGTGCACGGTGCTGCATTGGTGCTTCTCTCGATTGAGGAAGTGCAGGTCTAAGACTGGGAAGCTGGACGTTTACCAGAGGGGACCGATCAGACTACTGACGCACTCTGGTGGAACTGATCCTCAGCGTTTAGGCTAACGGAGGTGAACCACCACCATCAACCTTGGCGATCGTTGAGGAAGATGGAGCCATCCGAATTCGGACCACTGTATTTGTATTTTGTTTCTGTTAATTGATTTCGTTCTGCATTTCATATCTCTGTTCTCCTTCCTCTACTTTAATTCACGTTGAATCCGCGATTGCAATTTAACTGTGAACAATGTTAAGCTAAGCCGATTGGAACTGGTTTAACTAATTCAGTAGGTAATCACTTAACGATTGTTGAATGAGAACCTAAAATCAGCTCTGAACTTAATCCCTGTCAACTGATGAGGTAGCGATTGCATAAATCCTCGGTATGACAATGGACGAACCTTTGGCGATTGCCATATGACTACCCAAGGCTGATATGGACTATGAACTGGAGATTGGAACCTGGACTGGACTTAATTAATGGAACTGAATCTGAATACAGTTATATAATAATAATAGATAAGTAGTAATAGTAGTATACATTCACTGCATTCATAGTCTTAGTTTATTTTCTGCTTTACTTGCATTCAAAACCCCCGTTTACTGCTTTCTTTACTGTTTTCTGGTTGGGACAGAGGTAGTCCCCCTCTGTAGCGTCTGTCTGCGCTCAGCCGAGACCAAGCCGGATAGTCTCTGCCGAGACCGTCTCTGCTCAGTCTCTGCCAAGCACGACTCGGCTACAACCGAGGAGAGTCAACACTTCACATCTCAGATTCTGCATTGTTTAACTTGACACTAAATCACAATTGAGCACACTGTGTCCTTGAGAAAAATGACCTAGGGTTGACTATACTATAGTTAGCTTTAGTTATTTGATAAGCGCGTAAACGACTGTAAAAAACGCGACCATCAAATTGGCGCCGTTGCCGGGGACACAAGTTCTTTTGTGTAATTGTGTGCCAAGTTAAGTAAAGTCGAATCCCGAGTCTGTGAAGTGTAAGTCAGTCTTGAGTATTTTGAATTTGTCTATGTTTTTTTTTTTTGTTGTTGTTTCTGGATCCTGAATAAAAAGCATGCCCTATATCAATAATTTTTCTGTGTAAAACCATTTTGTAGTACTTAGAGGTAGCATTTTGTTTGCATACATTACTGCATCTTTCTTTTCTGCATAATCTGCATGATGCATGACTAGGAGTGGTACTGATCCATTGACTGTTTTTGACCCAGAAATAGAATTAACCTTACGTAGATTACAAAAAATTAGGAACACTGTAGTAAATAGTAGTGCTGATATAGAATCTGTAGCTAATTCTAACCAGCTTTGTACTGATAATCTTGTGTCTAGTTCTAACGCTTTTGCAGAATCAGGACGAATGGAGAATAACGATAGGGCGTTGAAGGAGTTAGCTACTCCGCACGTGGTGTATCAACCCTGGTGCATCCAATACCCACAGCTGGAGCCAGCTCAAACATATGAGTTGAAATCTGGTCTTATACACCTGTTGCCCAAATTTCATGGTCTTGCAGGGAGAAGACCCCCCACAAGCACCTGAAAGAGTTCCATGTGGTCTGCTCTACCATGAGGCCTTGAGGGGATATCGGAGGACTATATCAAGATGAAGGCATTCCCATTCTCCCTGGATGGGGCAGCAAAGGATTGGCTGTACCTTCAGCCGGCCCTTTTTAACACTTGGGGAGACATGAAGCGTGCATTCCTGGAGAAGTTCTTTCCAGCATCCAGAACTGCGACCATCAGAAAAGAGATATGTGGGATAAGGCAGCATACAGGTGAAATATTACATGAATACTGGGAGAGGTTTAATAAACTCTACGCCACCTGTCCACATCATCAGATCAGCGAACAGCTGCTGATCCAATATTTCTATGAAGGACTATCTCTAATGGACAGGAGTATGATAGATGCAGCTAGTGGTGGAGCTTTGATGGACAAGACACCAGCAGCAGCAAGGCACCTGATTTCCAACATGGCTGGTAATACACAGCAGTTCGGAATCAGAGGGCCGAAGTCAATCCCGGATGGTGAATGAAATCGGTGCAGCTTCAATCAAAGGCTGGAGAATCAGCTGACTGAGTTGACATCATTGGTGAGACAGCTTGCTATTGGACAACACCAACCCGCCATGGCAGCAAAATTATGTGGCATATGTACTTCCGTGGAGCACCCCACTGATATGTGCCCCACTCTCCAAGAAACCGAGTCGGAATACCAGCCAGAAAATGTTGGAGCCATAGGTGGATTTCAGTACGGGAAGCAGCCGTATCAGAATCGGGCGTTTGATAACCAGCAGCATGGGAGACAACCATTTCGGCCAGGACCGAATCAAGGGCCTTATGCAACCCAACAATTCGGATCCGCACCGAACACTTATCAGCGGCAAGCAAGTTATCAACAACCGACCCAGCAATACCCAGCACCACCTTTTCAGCAACAACAACAACAGCAGAGAGTGCCTACTCAAGGCAACTCTCCATCTCTGGAGAACCTAATGAAGCAACTTGCAACCAATAATCTGGAGTTCCAGCAATCTGTGAGCTCAAAGCAACATGCTGATTTCAGGAAAATATGACCGCCACCATCCAAGACCTCAAAACGCAAATTGGTCAGCTAGCTAACACTTTGTGAGCCAACTTCAGTCGGCAGGATCTAGCAATCTCCTCTCAAAGCATTCCAAATCCGAGAGGTAACGCCCGGTGTAGTCACTCTCTCGAAGTGGAAAAGAACTACCTCAACCCTACACTGCAGCAGATGCCGAGATCACTAGAAGCCGACTCGAGCATAATGCCGACCCCTACGGTCTCGGCCAGAAAAAAAGTTGTTCCATTGCCATTTCCATCTCGGCCCACTTCAAAGCAAGAAAGCTAGAGTCGGATGACGAGTTGCTGAAGATGTTCCGTAAGGTGGAAATCAACATTCCACTCCTTGATGCCATCAAGCAAGTTCCCAATACGCAAAGTTCCTCAAGGAACTCTGTGTACAAAGCGGAAGAAGATAAAAGGAAGTGTGGAGGTTGGAGGTGTGGTGTCGGCCTTAACTAAGAACGAAACTTCCATCACAGGGACAGCAACACTGCCAAAGAAATGCAGAGATCCTGGAATCTTTTCTGTTCCATGCACCATTGGTGAATGCACTTTTTGCCGATGCCATGCTGGATTTGGAAGCCTCAATCAATGTCATGCTAGGCATCAATCTACAGGTCCCTGAATTTGGAGATTTAGAACCAACGGGGATGACCATTCAACTTGCTAACAGGAGTATTGTCCAGCCCCTGGGTGTTCTTGAGGATGTTCTCGTCCAAGTTAATGAGCTAATTTTTCCAATTGACTTTTATGTTCTTGACATGGAGGATGAGACAGTAGGAAAAGAATCAACTTTAATTCTGGGAAGACCATTCTTGATGGCGCACGAACAAAGATTGATGTATACTCTGGGACTCTCTCAATGGAATTCGGTGACACTCTGGTGCAATTCAATATTTTTGAAGCTATGAAGCACCCACCGAAGACCATTCCCTCTTTGGCATTGACCTTATTGAAGAACTGGTTGGAGAATATCTTCAACTAGACAGCTGCTGATGGAAGCATGGAAGATTTTGCTGAAGTTACTGATATTATCAGTTGCTTAGGAATCTATGAAGAAGCCGACAAGTAAAGAAGTACATACCCTCTCCAGACTCAGAGGACGAATATGATGACATCGCTGACTTGGAATTCAAAGCCGAATTATTCAAAACAATGAACCAAGCATGCAATCGGACAAACCCAGGAGTGCTCAGAAAGTGAAGAGGCTGAAGTTGCGAAACTAACCAATACTTATTTGCACAGCTGGCAACAATCTTTTCAGCAAGAACCGAAGTCGGCCAGAGAAGGCCGAGTCAATGAAGGAGCCATAGTCAACTCGGCCAAAGAAACCAAGGCCGACAAGCCCACCGAGATCATTTCGGCCAAAGCAGACTCAACTCACACTGTGGAAAACACCGATGTTCCATCAGATCCGACTCGGAAGGACAACTCGAAGCCAAGGCCGACTCCACTCCCCACGTTGGTCGAGCCCATGAAGTCAAGTCGGCGAAAGCAATCAAAGGCCGAATCATGTCGGCACACCTGGTGCCGAATCAAGACAAGTCAGCCAGATCGGATCCAAATTCAGATATTGACAAATCTCCATTGCAACCACCACCCATAGAATTAAAACCATTCCGAGTCACTTAAAATACGCCTACTTGGACAAAGAACAGCAACTCCAGGTTATTATTGCTAGCAATCTCAACCAAGAGCAAGAAGAAAAGTTGTTGGAGGTCCTAAGGCAGCATAAGAAGGCAATAGGGTGGAAACTTTCTGACCTTCCTGGCATAAACCCCTCCATCTGCATGCATAAAATATTAATGGAGGAGGAGATCAAGCCCATAAGGCAGCAGCAAAAAGAAGACTGAATCCGACACTCACGGGCGTGGTTAAGAAAGAAGTCACAAAGCTCCTTGCGGCAGGGATCATCTACCCCATCTCGGATAGCCAATGGGTGAGCCCTGTGCAAGTGGTGCCAAAGAAGTCCGGGCTAACTGTCACGAAAAACCAGCAGAATGAGCTGGTACCAACAAGGATTCAAAACAATTGGCGAGTGTGCATTGATTATAGAAGATTAAACCAAGCAACTTCGCAAGGATCACTTCCTCTGCCTTTCATTGATCAAATGCTTGAAAAATTGGCAGGGCGATCCCATTATTGTTTTCTTGATGGATTCTCGGGCTACATGCAGATACATATTGCACCTGAAGATCAGCATAAGGCGACCTTTACCTGCCCATTTGGTACCTTTGCGTATACACGCATGCCATTCGGCCTGTGCAATGCGCCGAGTACATTCCAACGTTGCATGATGAGTATCTTCTCGGACTTGCTACAGGACTGCATGGAGGTCTTCATGGATGATTTTACCGTATATGCTGACTCATTTGATGCATGCCTGAATAATCTGTCAAGGGTGTTGAAAAGATGCATTGACACAAACCTCGTGCTCAATTTTGAAAAATGTCACTTCATGGTGACTGAAGGAATAGTATTGGGTCATCGGTATCCAATAGAGGCATCGAAGTAGATAAAGCCAAGATAGACATCATATCTTCCCTTCCAAACCCCTCTTACGTGAGGGAGGTTCGCTCATTTTTAGGACACGCAGGCTTCTACGGAAGATTCATAAAAACTTCAACAAACTTGCCTTGCCTCTGTCAAGCTGCTACTGAAAGACGTGGAATTCAACTTTGATCAACACTTTGTATCGAAGCATTTCAGGAGTTGAAGACCAGACTCACGTCCGCTCCCATTCTGCAAGCACCAAACTGGGACCTGCCATTCGAATTAATGTGTGATGCATCCAACTC
The DNA here is from genome assembly GCA_025330945.1 of Mucuna pruriens. Taxonomy (NCBI): domain Eukaryota; kingdom Viridiplantae; phylum Streptophyta; class Magnoliopsida; order Fabales; family Fabaceae; genus Mucuna; species Mucuna pruriens. The sequence goes on from JAENHJ010000080.1 coordinate 234,837, forward strand.
GGCATTAGGAGCTGTTCTCGGCCAAAGAGCTTGAGTCGGCCTCAGTGCGGGTAATTGCTTATGCATCACGAACTATGGACTCGGCCAAGCGGAATTACACAACAACCGAGAAGGAACTATTGGCAATTGTGTTTGCCCTGGACAAGTTCGCCCATACCTTCTCGGCACTAGAATAATTGTGTTCTCGATCATGCGGCCTTGAGATACTTGTTGAAGAAGCCGGATGCCAAGCCGAGACTGATTCGGTGGATGCTTCTCCTTCAAGAATTCAACATTGAAATCAGAGATAAAAAGAGGTGTGGAGAACTCTGTAGCAGACCACCTAAGCAGAATCAAAAAGAAAGTGAACCGATGCCTATCCGAGATGAATTTCGGATGAGCACCTTACGCACATAAAAACGTCTTCACCATGGTTTGCTGACATTTGTAATTTTGTGGCAACATCTCGGTTCCCACTAGAGGCATCTCGGCTGTACAAGGATAAAATCGAGCGATGCCAAGTACTACATTTGGGATGATCCCTACCTTTGGAGACTGTGCGGTGACAAAGTCATCGAGTGCATTCTGAAGCCGAGTTCAATTCGGTCCTCAGTTCGCCACTTCGGCACCTGGAGGCGGCCATTATGGATCCACTCGGACTGCCAGGAAAGTGCTAGACTGTGGTCTCTACTGGCCAACCATCTTTGAGACGCGCATGAATTCGTCTCCACCTGCAAGAACTGCCAAAAAGCAGGAATGGCCATGAGCAGAAGGCATGAAATGCCTCAACAACCCATCAATTCTGTGAAATCTTTGATGTTTGGGGAATAGATTTCATGGGACCATTCCCAGTCTCAATGGCTATTCATACATTCTGCTGGCCGTAGATTATGTATCAAGGTGGGTAGAAGCCATTGCCACCAGAACCAACGATGCTCGAGTAGTAGTGGACTTCTGAAGTCCAACATCTTCTGCCGGTTTGGTGTGCCAAAAAGCAATCATAAGTGACCAAGGCAGTCACTTCTGTAACAGAGCTATGGCTTCCCTTCTTCAAAAATATGGAGTAGCACACAGAATTGCTACTGCCTACCACCCCAAACCAATGGCCAAGCAGAAGTGTTCAACAGGGAAATCAAGAAAACACTGCAAAAGATGACCAATCCCAGCAGGGAAGGACTGGAGCCGCCTCCTTGAGGATGCTCTCTGGGCACATAGAACCGCATCTACTGGGACACCTTTAGGGATGTCTCCCTACACAGGATTGTTTTCGGCAAAGCCTGTCACCTTCTGTGGAACTAGAACACTGAGCATACTTGGGCTGTTAAGCAGTGCAATCTGGCCTATGACCAAGCGGGGGAGCAGAGAAAATTTCAGTTACAAGAGCTAGATGAACTCCGCTTGGAAGCATATGAAAACTCCGGGATCTACAAGCAGAAAATCAAGCGATTCCATGACCAGCAGATCTGAGAGAAAAGAATTCGAGTTGGCCAGAAAGTCCTCCTGTTTAACTCACGCCTTAAACTCATTGCAGGTAAACTACGTTCTAGATGGGATGGGCCTTTTGTTATCACTAATGTGTTTCCCCATGGTGCAGTACAGCTAAAAGACGAACACAACAACAGCACCTTCCAGGTCAATGGGCACCAAATTAAGCCATTCCATGAAGGCCCAATGTCAATCATTCGGAAATGGAGGACATATCATTGATGGAACCAACAGCTCTAGATGACCCTCCCTTGCATTGAGGACAATGCAAATTTTAAGTGTGGGGGTGGGGATGATCCAGGAATTCCAATTTTCTCTTTTCATTCCCTTCATCCTGAACTCTGCCAGTTCTAATTCTCTGATAGTTTTAAGTCTGCTAGTTTAAACTACTTGTTATTTCTTTGCGTATTTCATTTTTTCTGGTTTTTCAATCTCTCGTTTTTCAGAATTTTTCCTCCTGAACAAGAATTCCAAGTGGATTGTCAATAACAAGAATGTCATGAAAAGAGTTTTGAATTGGTTTCTGAAAGTTTGAATAAAGTCAGTGAAAGCATTTCTGCAACTTTGACAAGAGAATTCTCTAGCTCAAGAGAATGAAACTTTTTGTGTTCTAGGCAAGTGTCGACTGAAAAATTGAAAAGAAAAACCTTGAGTCAGAGCTGATACAACCTGTGTGAGATTTTGAGCCTTATAAATATGGATGGCTCGCATCTTGCCATTCTCTTCTTGTTCTTTAGTGTAATTTTTGCATTCATGATAACTGTATATTCTGCATTTTGCCTCAACTCTCTGGATACAACTGTTTTCACATACAGGAATGACATGATCTAGGCCATGTTTCTTATGAGCCCTAAGCCAAATAAAGCCTACCTGAACAAATGTATCTGTTGTTTCCCCATTTGAGCCTAACTAACCATTTTTTGACAGCTCACTACAAGCCAAGGCCAGAAAAACCATGAATTAACCTCACCCTATGGGAGCAGAGGAGCTTTGGAATTGTTTTGGGAGTAAGTCATGATCAAGTGTGGGGAACTCCTGGGAAGCAAAACGTTGTTCAACACTCTCCCAAGCTCAAAGAGCAATAAAGGAATAAAAGCGAGCGAAAGAAAGAAAAAGAAAAGTGAAAAGCAGCAGCTGAAAATCTGAGCTGAAGCAAATAAAGAAAGAAAGCAGCTGCATAAATGTATTGTATAAAAAAAGAAAAGAAAATGAGCTGGTGGCAGCAAGAAGGAGAAATTGGCAACATCCTGAGTTACCCTCAGGCTGATTTAAACTTACTCCCCATTGCTCCTCTCTCCCTAAAGGGTCCTGAAACCAGTTTTTCCCATATATTATCCACCCCATGACCCAGCCTCGCTACAAGCCAAAAAGAAGTCCTAGTGATCATAACGTGCGTATTTTTTGCAGGTGTAAGAAGAGAGCTTTGTCAAGTGTGGCAAATTCAGTTCCATGAATGTTGAGTGTAAATACAAGCCCAAGCACGAGAGAAATGAGGGAATGATTTGCCCAAAAAGCTCTGTCACTCTTGGTTATCTTTTCCTGTTTGCAGGTCATTAATTTGCCTAGAGCGTAGAAGGAGTAATTTCATATTGATAGAGCATCTCAAGCTCGAGTGAATGAGTGCCGACTCTGTCTTGGTCGAGGAACTGAAGAAAGCCAAATGAAAAATTCTTTCTATCTTTAAAATTTCCCTTGTTGATTTTCATTTTATTTTGCCCAGAGTGCAAAAGGGTAAGTGTGGGGGTGTGATGAGTCACAAGTTATACATCTTTTAGACACCTAAGAAGGAGGTTTGCAAGACTATTATGTGATTAAGGATGAACTATTAGCTAAGATTCAGTTTATGAGCTCGAATATAGAGAAAATACAAATCTGTGCTAATTCAGACTTCTTAGCTAATAAAAGTATCACTCCTTTTTCCTGCAGGTCAAGCCGAGTTGACCAAGGTCAACAGAAGTGTCTCAGCCGAGATGAAGTCGTCCCGACCAGACCGACTCAATCTCAGCCAAGCAAGAGTCGTCTCGGCCGGCCCGTTGACTTGCAGCCCAGCAGCCCAGAAGAGAGTGGCCCAAATGTATTGACCACATCAACTATCCAGCTTGGAGGCCACCTCAATGCCAATTCATCTGCCATGTCACTCCTAGGAAATCTGCCATGTCACGTGAAAAGATCTGCATAGGGGTAGAATCGGACATTCACTTTGTAATTCTGTTAGGATTCGTTAGGATTAGCTAATCATAGCTCGTGTATATATAGGAGGAGCTGTGCACTTTGTTTAGTCGTCTTTGAATTCACTTTAATTCCACACTCACTGTATCCATTTTCTCGCTCCGCTCTCTCCATTTTCACGGTGGTGCAGGCTGCTGCATTGGTGCTTTCTCGATTGAGGAAGTGCAGGTCTAAGACTGGGAAGCTGGGCGTTTACAGGAGGGGACCGATCAGACTCTTGACGTACTCTGGTGGAACTGATCCTCGGCGTTTAGGCTAACGGAGGTGAACCACCACCATCAACCTTGGCGTCGTTGAGGAAGATGGAGCCATCCGAATTCGGACCACTGTATTTGTATTTTGTTTCTGTTAATTGATTTCGTTCTGCATTTCATATCTCTGTTCTCCTTCCTCTACTTTAATTCACGTTGAATCCGCGATTGCAATTTAACTGTGAACAATGTTAAGCTAAGCCGATTGGAACTGGTTTAACTAATTCAGTAGGTAATCACTTAACGATTGTTGAATGAGAACCTAAAATCAGCTCTGAACTTAATCCTGTCAAGCGATGAGGTAGCGATTGCATAAATCCTCGGTATGACAATGGACGAACCTTTGGCGATTGCCATATGACTACCCAAGGCTGATATGGACTATGAACTGGAGATTGGAACCTGGACTGGACTTAATTAATGGAACTGAATCTGAATACAGTTATATAATAATAATAGATAAGTAGTAATAGTAGTATACATTCACTTTGCATTCATAGTCTTAGTTTATTTTTCTGCTTTACTTGCATTCAAAACCCCAGTTCTTGCTTTCTTTTACTTTTTCTGGTTGGGACGGAGGTAGTCCCCCTCTGAAGCGTCTGTCAAGGCTCAGTAGAGACCAAGCCGGATAGTCTCTGCCGAGGCAGTCTCTCTGCTCGAGTCTACGCCAAGCACGACTCGGCTACAACCGAGGAGAGTCAACACTTCACATCTCAGATTCTGCATTGTTTAACTTGACACTAAATCACAATTGAGCACACTGTGTCCTTGAGAAAAATGACCTAGGGTTGACTATACTATAGTTAGCTTTAGTTATTTGATAAGCGCGTAAACGACTGTAAAAAACGCGACCATCACTAACCCTAGGTCATTCTTCTCAAGGACACAGTGTGCTCAGTTGTGAATTGGTGCAAAGTGAAGTGGAGTAGAATCTGAGATGTAAGTACTGACTCGTCTCGGCAACGGCCGAGTTGCTCTCAACAGAGGCGGGCAGTCGGCCTCAACGAAGACGATCCGGCTTGGTCTCGGTTAAGTGCAGACAGACGCTACAGAGGTGGACTATCTCTATCTCGGACTTAGAAAGCGGTAAACAAGGGGGGTTGGAATGCAATTTAGAATCAAAACAGAGCTTGACTATAATCAAATGCAATTACGCTACTCCTAATGCTATTGCTATTACTGTGTTCATGTTTAGTTCCAATAATCAAGGTCTTTCTGGTTCAATCACTCCAATTACAGTCCTCATCAGCCTCCAGTGTTCTTATGGCAATCGCCAAAGGTCCGTCCCTTACCATACCGAGGATTTACACAATCGCCACCTCATCAGTTGGCAGAGATTAAGTTCAACTGATTTTAGATTCTCAATCAACAATCGTTAAGTGATTACCTACTGAATTAGCCAAACCAGTTCCAATCGGCTTAGTTTAACATTGTTCCATTACCAGGTGCAATCGCAACACAGTAATTGAACTTAAATTTCAGGAATGCAATGGAGTGCAGAATTCAGAAAATGCTCATAATATTGAAAGCAAAATACAAACACAGGGCCTGGATTCGATGAGTCCATCTTCCACGACGATCGTCATGGACGACGGCGATGATTCACCTCAACTAGCTAAGACGCTGAGGTTCAGGTCCACCAAAGTGCGTTGGTGCTCCAATCGGTCTCCTCTGATAACCTTCGGCCTCTCAGTTCTTAGCCTGCATTTCCTCAATCGAGAGAAACGCCATTAACAGCACTGTGTACCACCGTGAGCGGAGGAGAAGAGAACGAGAGAGTTCGGAATTATGAACATGGGAAAGTTTGAATGCCAAAAGCCCTTATTCGTTCAGAGTTCTCTCTATTTATACATGAGTTGGCATAGCTAACGATGTTAACATAATTACATGGACAATTCCTATTCTACCCTTGCTGTGACTTGCGTTGCAAGCTACTCCAGGTAGAGACGTGGAGCTGAGCTGGATCCAAGGTGGCTCTGATTGCTGACGAGGCGTTCCACCGGATCTACCCTGATTTGGGCTCCTGCGTGGGTTGAGTCTCGGCCTGGCCGAGAGGCTCTCAGCTTGGGCTTCTGATGGCGGGCTGAGTTTGGCTGGACCTGCAATGAAGAGATAGTTAGCTAAAAACCTTGATTAAGCACAGATTGTGTTTTACTCAAGTCCAGGCCATTAATCTGGATCTTAGCTAACAGTCATCTTTTAAGCTCGTGAGTTGCTCAATGGTGCCCTTCTTAGGTCCACTTAAGATGTACATTTTATGACTCATCAGGGACATGAAGCACATGTTCCTGGAAAAATTCTTCCCAGCATCCTGAACAGCGACAATAAGGAAGGAGATTTGTGGGATCAAGCAACACTTTGGCGAGACGCTGCATGAATACTGGGAAAGGTTCAACAAGCTTTGTGTCACATGTCCACATCACCAGATCAGTGAGCAGTTACTGATTCAATATTTCTATGAAGGTTTGATGATGATGGACCGAAGTATGATTGACGTTGCAAGTGGAGGAGCATTGATGGATAAGACGCTGCTAGCAGCACGACACCTGATCTCGAACATGGCCAGCAACACGCAATAGTTTGGGACTAGAGGAACCACAACACCTAGAATGGTGAATGAAATAAGTATGATGGATAATTTGAGATTGGAAAATTAGTTAACTGAGCTGACATCACTGGTGAGACAACTTGCCATCAGCCAACACCAACCCATCGTAGTAGTAAAAGCATGTGGTATATGTACTTCAGTGGAGCACCCAACTGACATGTGCCCCACATTGCAAGAAACCGAGCCGAACCATCCCGAAAGTGTTGGAGCAATAGGTGGTTACCAGTACGGGAAGCAACCGTATGCAAACCGACTGTTTGAAGGCCAACAATACGGACGAACACCATACCAAGGGCCGTATGCAGCTCAAGGATTCGGTTCAAATCGAAGCATGCCGCAGAGTCAAGGTAGCTATCAACAGTCGAATCTAAGACACCAAATGCCCTCGTTCCAGCAGCAACAGCAAAAGACACCACCACCAAGTAATTCATCTTCCTTGGAGGATTTGGTGAAGCAGATAGCACCAAGCAACCTAGAGTTCCAACAGACCATAAGCTCTAGTAACTTGCAATTCCAACAAAATATGAACACCACTATCCAAGATCTTAAGACGCAAGTGGGCCAACTAGCCAACTCTGTAAGTCAGTTACAGTCGGCCGGATCCGGAAATCTTCCCTCACAAACAATTCCAAATCCGAGAAGGAATGCAAGCGTAGTATCATTGAGAAGTGGTAAGGAATTACAAGTAGCATCGCAGCAGAAATCGAGATCCACCAGCACCGAGTCGAATACGGATGCCAACTCACAACCATCATGACAGGCTAGTCCCGTTCCAGTCCCTTTTCCAAGTAGGACACTCTCAGCAAGGAAGCCTGAATCTGACGAAGAGCTATTGAAGATGTTCTAGAAGGTGGAGATCAATATTCCTCTCCTGGATGCCATAAAGCAGATACCCAAATACGCAAAACTTCTTAAGGAGTTGTGTGTGCACAAGAGGAAGAAGATGAAAGGTGAAGTAGAACTAGGAGGGATAGTGTCAGCACTAACTAGAAATGACGACCTCACTGCCGGCACAAGACAAGCCTTGCCAAAGAAATGCCGAGACCCCGAAATCTTCACAGTCCCATGCACCATTGGCGATTGTACCTTTGCAGATGCCATGCTGGACTTAGGAGCTTCAATAAACGTCATGCCGACATCAATATACAAGTCCTTGAATTATGGACATCTGGAACCCACCGGGATGACCATACAATTGGAAAATAGAAGCATCGTCCAGCCCTTAGGTGTTCTTGAAGATGTCTTGGTCCAAGTTGATGAATTAATTTTCCCAGCCGACTTCTACGTGTTGGATATGGAGGACGAGACACCAGGGAAGGGGTCTACCTTGATCCTAGGACGACCATTCCTAATGACTGCCAAGACCAAGATTGATGTGCATGCCGGGACATTCTCAATGGAGTTTGGTGACACTTTGATGCAGTTCAACATTTTCGAAGCCATGAAGCACCCTGTGGAAGATACCTCACTCTTTGGCATTTACTTGATTGACGAACTCGTCAAGGAATACATGCAAGCGAACACTTTTGTTGAGATGGATTCGGCCAACATAAGCCGAGACTAGACGAAGACTGAAAGCACGTCGGTCACAAAAGCCGACACGAAGGCGGCCAAAGAGGACGGGAAACAAGTCGAAATCAAAGCCGAAATAGAGTCGGCCAATCAGCATAAGGAGCAATCAGAAGCTGGAATCATGCCGGAAACCCAGCTACCCGACTCTAACCAAGTCGGCCAAACAATTTCTGGACCAATAGGAGAGGCTTTGCCACCAGAACCACCCACTGAGTTGAAGCCATTGCCGAACCATCTGAAGTATGCCTACCTAGGTGATGAACAACAATTCCCAGTCATAATTGCCAGCAACCTTCATCAGGAACAGGAAGAGAAATTGTTACAAGTCCTCAAGCAATACAAGAAGGCCATAGGGTGGAAATTATCTGACCTCCCAAGAATAAATCCCTCAATCTGCATGCACAGAATCTTGATGGAGGAAGAAGCACGCCCTGTGAGGCAACAACAAAGGAGACTGAACCCAACCATCCTGGATGTGGTAAAGAAAGAAGTGACTAAGCTACTTGCTACTGGAATCATTTATCCAATTTCAGATAGCAGTTGGGTCAGTCTAGTGCAGGTGGTACCCAAGAAATCTGGGATGACGGTGATGAAGAACCAGAATGATGAACTAGTACCAACACGGGTTCAGAACAGTTGGCGAGTGTGCATTGACTACAGGAAGCTGAATCAAGCAACCCGCAAAGACCATTTCCCTCTACCATTCTTAGACCAAGTCTTAGAGAAGCTAGCTGGGAAGTCCCATTACTGCTTCCTAGACGGATATTCTAGATACATGCAGATACATATCGCACTTGAAGATCAACACAAGACAACCTTCACCTGTCCTTTCGGCACGTTTGCTTACACTAGGATGCCGTTTGGACTATGCAATGCCCCAAGCACGTTCCAGAGATGCATGCTGAGCATCTTCTCAGATTTACTAGAGGATTGCATGGAGGTGTTCATGGACGATTTCACGGTGTACGCAGACACTTTCGATGCATGTTTGGGAAATCTGGCCCAAGTGTTGAAGCGATGCATAGAAACTGATCTGGTATTGAACTTTGAAAAATGCCACTTCATGGTAGCAAAGGGGATTGTGCTCGTCCACCTAATATCAAGTCGAGGGATCGAGGTTGACAAAGCTAAGATTGACATCATTACATCTCTCCCTAACCCCACTTCTGTGCGGGAGGTTCGTTCATTTTTAGGACATGTAGGATTTTATAAGCGTTTCATCAAGAACTTCAGCAAGACCGCTTTACCACTGTCCAAATTACTGCAAAAGGATGTGGAGTTTGTCTTCAACAAAGAATGCATACAAGCCTTTGAGGAGTTGAAGACCAGATTGACATCCACACCAATCCTTCAAGCACCTAACTGGGAGCTCCCGTTCGAGCTGATGTGCGATGCATCCAACTCGGCCCTTGGAGTTGTTCTCGGCCAGCGAGAGGAGGTCGGCGGGCCGGCACACGTAATCGCCTATGCATCTCAAACCATGGACCAGGCCCAAATAAACTATACGACCATAGAGAAAGAGCTACTGGCAATAGTATTCGCCTTGGACAAATTTCGCTCATATCTGCTTGGCTCTAGAGTCATCGTATTCTCTGATCATGCAGCCTTGAAATACCTACTAAAGAAGCCAGACGCTAAGCCACGACTCATTCGATGGATGCTTCTCTTGCAGAAATTTAACCTAGAAATTAGAGACAAAAAGGGTGCCGACAATGCAGTAGCCGACCACCTGAGTCAGATTGAACGTGAACCTGACCCAGTGCCAATCCGAGACGACTTTCCGGATGAACAACTACTACGCATGGACACGTCTACACCATGGTTCGCCGACATATGCAATTTTATCATTGCATCCGAGTTTCCACCAGAGGCATCCCGGTTGTATAAAGAGAAAATTAAAAGTGATGCCAAGTATTATATATGGGATGACCTGTATCTTTAGAAGCGCGGCAGTGACCAAGTCATTCGTAGGTGCATCCCAGACTCCGAGATCAGTTCAGTCCTCCACTTTTGTCATGCAGCAGTTGGAGGCGGCCATCATGGATCACCTCGGACAGCCCGAAAGGTACTAGATATTGGGTTTTACTGGCCCACTATTTTCCGAGACGCCCACCACTTCGTATCGACCTGTGAACAATGCCAACGAGTAGGAACGGCTATGAGTCGCTGGCATGAGATGCCCTAACAACCAATCCTATTTTGTGAAGTTTTCGACGTTTGGGGAATTGGCTTCATGAGACTGTTCCCCGTCTCTAATGGATACTCATACATTCTGCTGGCCATGGACTACATGTGAAGATGGGTGGAAGCAGTGGCCACCAAGACCAATGATGCCAAGGTAGTTGTGAATTTTCTTAAGTCTAACATTTTCTGCAGGTTTGGCGTGCCAAAAGCTCTAATCAGTGACCAAGGAAGTCACTTCTGTAACTGAGCCATGTCTTCCCTATTAGGAAAGTATGGGGTGGCGCATCAGATTGCCACAGCTTACCACCCCCAAACAAACGCCCAAGCCGAAGTATTCAATAGAGAAATCAAGAAGATTTTGCAGAAGCTAACCAATCCGAACCGGAAGGATTGGAGCCGCCACCTTGAGGATGCACATTGGGCACATCAAACAGCATACCGAACTCCATTGGGAATGTCTCCCTACCGGGTTGTTTTCGGCAAAGCTTGTCACCTACCTGTTGAACTTGAACACCGAGCTTACTGGGTAGTCAAGAAGTGCAACATGGCCTATGACCAGGCTGGGGAAGAGAGGAAACTCCAATTACAAGAATTGGAGGAACTTCGCTTGGAAGCCTACGAGAACTCCCGCAGTTACAAGCAACGAGTCAAACAATTCCATGACCGCAAAATTTTAAGAAAGGAGTTTCACGTCGGCCAGAAAGTGCTCCTGTTCAAATCACGATTAAGGCTCATCGCCGGTAAGCTCCGTTCCAAGTGGGACAGTCCATTCATTATCACTAAAGTTTTTCCCTATGGTGCAGTAGAATTACAAGACGAACTCACAGGAAACACCTCCCAAGTCAACGTGCAGTAGCTCAAAATCTTCCATGAAAGCCCCACAGCAACAGTCGGCAAAGTGGAAAGCATCTACCTAGCAGAACCGACCATGGTGGCCGGCATGACCTGAGCAACACGACCATAAAAACCTCCTCCATAATCCTGTTATGCATGGAGGACAATGCATCATTTAAGTGTGGGGGAGTGTTCCTTAGGAGGTAACAGTTTGTTTGGTTTTATTTTGTTTTTAGTTTTGTTATTTCGTTTTTATTTCATTATTGTTCTATTTCATTTTGTTTCTTTTCTTTTTATTCCGATTTTGCTAATTTTGTTCAATTTTGGTTTTCATTTTCGTTTTATTTTGTTTCTCCTAGCTGACTTCTGATTTCGAATTGCCAATTATTGAAAAAACTATTTTGAAAAAGAATTTGAATGGACTTCTTTAAGTTGAATGAAACAGTATGAAGCAATGCATAACCCTAGATGAGAGGTTTTTAAACCTCACAGGGAGTGAAATTTTTGCATCCTTAGGCAGTAGCAAGTGAAAAAACTAAAAAGATGAGTCATTAGTGACAAAGCAATTAACTATGTGAGTACTTTTGAGCCTTGCATGAATGGCTTTGTATCTCGCCATTCTTTCATTTCTTGTGTGATTATTGCATCCATGTTGCTGGCTACTCTAGGTTTTGCCTTGATTCTCTGGATACAACTCACTTCACATGCAGGAATGATATGATCTAGGTCATCTTTCTTTACAACTACTTAGCCAAATAAAGCCTACCTTGTGAATAATTCCTTTGGTTACCCCGTCGAGCCTATAACCGTTTCCTGATATGACAGCTCATTACAAGCCTAAAGCCAGAAAAACCATAATCAAATCATAGGGAACGGAGGAGCTTTGGAATTGTTTTGGGAATAAATCTTGAATAAGTGTGGGGGTGACACCTAGAGGCATTACGAGAGTAGTATAGTTGGAAGAATAGGAAAGAGTAAAGAAAAAGAAAAGAAATGAAAAGAAAAATAAGTAGCGAAAACAAAAAGAAAAGATTGCGAGTAAGATCACAACAACAAAAGCTGCAAGACAAGAAAAGTGAGAAAAAGAAAGAAAAATATAAATGGAAAGAAGGACAGTAAACAAAGATGCTTCCAAGAAACTAGGTAATGTTCGAAGGAGATAATCTCTGCGCTTACAGATTCATTCCCCACTGCTCCTCTTGTCCTTCTAGCTATTAAAGCTCACTTAAACATTCTATAATCCTACCTTGCCTTGGCCACATTACAACCCTAAAAAGTCCTATTGATCATTATGCATGTGTGTTTGAAGGTGTGAAAGGAGAGGATAGTCAAAGCTTGGTAGTGCTAATTGACATAGGATGTTTGAGTGTATATACAAACCTAAACACTTGAGAGACTAAGAGAATATGTCTTGAGAGAGCTTAGTCACTTCTCGGTTACTCTTAATGTTTGCAGGTTGCTTATTTGTTTTTGGATGAGGAGAAAGTAACTTTCATAGATCGTTTGAATGCCTGGATTCTAGGATGAATCCATGCTTAAGCTGTTTTGTTAAACTTGAGGAATTTATTTGAAAAACAAATTTCCTCTTTCAATTTCCTTAAATGCTCGAATCTGATTTTGCCCAGGAGTGCAAAAGTGTAAGTGTGGGGGTCTGATGAGTCATATTTTATATACTTTATGTGGGCTTAAGATGGGTGTTGTTAAGAATATTTAATGATTAAGAGCCTTGTGTTAACCAAGATTTGAATTATGGGCCTGAAAATAGGAGAAATACAAGTACGTACTAAAATAAGATTTTTAACTAACAAAAAGATTAAGACTTATTTTGCAAGCCCAAGTCATCTCGGCCCAAGCCGAGAACATCCTGGCCAATCCAGCGCTTTTGGTCAAGCCAACATCAGTGACAAAAATCTTGCCTAAAATCACACCAGGAAGATGACATATGATTTGTTAAGATGCAGATATGGTTTGTTAAGATGCAAATATGATTTGTTAAGATGCAGATATGATTTGTTAAGATATGATTTGTTGAGATATGATTTGTTAAGATATGATTTGCTAAGATCAAGGAATTTGTAACTGGAAATGCAGATATGATTCTGCTAGAAATTAGGAAATTGGGAAACTCCTAAGATTGAGGTGATTGTAATCTGTAATTCGAATTGGAATCTTTAGGATTTGAATTTCTGTTATTAGGATTAGATTTAGATTTAGATTCATCCAGCTTGTGTATAAATGAGCACACTGATGATGGGCGTTTTTTAGTCATTTTCAACACGCTTATCAAATAACTAAAGCTAACTATAGTATAGCTAACCCTAGGTCATTCTTCTCAAGGACACAGTGTGTTCAGTTGTGAATTGGTGTTAAGTGAAGTGCCGTAGATTCTGAGATGTAAAGTGCTGACTCTCCTCGGAACTGGCCGAGTAGCTCTCGGCAGAGGCTGAGCCGAGATGATCCCGGTAGAGATAATCCAGCTTGGTCTCGGCTGAGCGCAGACAGACGCTACAGAGATGGACTATCTCTGTCTTAGACTAAAAAGCAGTAAACGGGGTGGAAATGCGAGTAATGCTGAAAATGGACTAAGACTATAAATGCGATAAACATATACTATTGTTACTAGTTATCTATTATTATTATCATTTAATTGTGCTCATATTCAGTCCCATTAATCCAAGTTCAGTCCAGGCTCCACACTCCAGTTCTCAATCCATATCAACCTTGGGAAGTCTTATGGCAATCGCCAAAGGTTTGTCCATTGCCATACCGAGGATTTATGCAATCGCTACCTCATCAGTTGGCAGGGATTAAGTTCAGAGCTGATTTTAGGTTCTCAGTTAACAATCGCCAAATGATTACCTACTATATTAGTCAAACCAGTTCCAATCGGCTTAGCTTAACATTGTTCACAATTTAATTGCAATCGCAGATCAAATCATGAATTAAAGTAGAGGAAGAGAATGGAGACAAGAGTTGCAGAATGAAATTGATTAACAGAAATGGAATACAAATACAGTGGTTCTGAATTCAGATGAATCCATCTTCCACGACGATCGCCATGGTTGATGGTGGTGGTTCACCTCCGTAAGCCTGAACGTTGAGGATCAGCTCCACCAGAGTGCGTCAGTAGTTTGATTGGTCCCCTCCAGCAGACTTCAGCTTCCCAGTCTCAGACCTGCGCTTCCTCAATCAAGAGAAATGCCAATGAGCACCGTGCACCACCGTGAAAACGGAGAGAGCGAGAGCGAGAAAAATGGGTACAGTGAGTATGGAATTAAAGTGAATTCAAAGACAGAACAAAAAGTGCACAACTCCTCCTATATATACACGAGCTGTGATATGCTAATCATAATGAATCATAATAGAATTACAATGTGAATTTCCTATTCTACCCCTATGAAGATCTTCCAACGTGACATGGAAGATTTCCTAGGAGTGACATGGCAGCTGAGTTGACGCTGAGGTGGCCTCCGAGCTGGATGGCTGACCTGGACGAGCACAATTGGGCCGCTCTTTTCTGCCAGACATGGGCTGCCGAGACGAATCTGGCTTGGCCAAGATGGAGTCGGTCTGGCCGGGACGACTTCATCTTGGCTGAGACTCCTCTGTTGACCCTGGTCAAGCCGAGTCACCCCCACACTTACCCTTTTGCACTCGTGGGCAAAATAAAATGAAAATCAACAAGGGGAAAATTTTTTTTTTTAACGATAGAAAAGAATTTTTCACTTGGCTTCCTTCAGTTCAACCGAGACAGAGTCGGCACTCATTCACCCTGAGATCGAGATACTCTAACAATCCGGAAATTACTCCTTCCGTGCTTTAGGAAAATTCATGACTTGCAAACAAGAGAAGGTAACCAAGAGTGACAAAGCTCTCTTTTAGGCAAATAACTCCCTCATTTCTCACGTGTTTGGGCTTGTATTTACACTCAACATTCATGGAACTGATATTACCATACTTTGGCAGATCTCTCTTCTTACACCTGCAAAAACACACACAGTTATGATCACTAGGACTTCTTTTCGGTTTGTAGCGAGGCCGGGTCATGGGTAGGATAAAATATGGGAAAGCTAGCTTCAGGACCCATGAGGAAGAGAGGAGCAATGGGGAGTAAGCTTTATCGGCCTGAGGGATAACCCAGGATGCTGTCAATTCCTCTTTCTTGCTGCTACCAGCTCATTTTCTTTTCTTTTTCTTATTATACAATTTTATGCAGCTCTTTCTCTCTTTGTCCGTTTCAGCTCAGATTTTCAGCTGCTGCTTCCTCTTTTTCTCTTTTCTTTCTTTCACTTGTTTTTATTTTTTTTCTTGCATTTTCAAGCCTTAGAGGGTGCTGAACAACCTTTTGCTTCCTGGAGTTCCCCCACACTTGATCATGACTTACTCCCAAAACAATTCAAAAGCTCCTCTACTCCCCGAGGGTGAGGTTGATTCATGGTTTTTCTGGAGTTGTAGAATTACTTCCTGCTGCCTTTTTCAAACTTTCAGAAGCCAATTAAAAATTCTTTTCAAACAAAATTATTTCGACAATCCAATTTGGAATTCTGCTAGGAGAAAATAAAAAACAATAAAATGAAATAACAAAATTGAAATCCTTCCAGGCCGAAGTCACTATGGATCCGGCCAAGATGGCACAGAGCTAGAATGGGTTCGGCTTGGACAACTTTTATTGAAAACAAAGGGAAATGTTGAAAAAAAAAACTCAAAAGAAATTCAAAACAAAATGATTAAAGTAAGATAAAACATGGTGGATAGAATGCAGCAAGCTTAAAAGACTGTAGCAGTATCCCCCCCACACTTGAAATTTGCATTGTCCGCAATGCATGCTATGACCAGAGAGAGGATAGTGGAGCAGAGTTGAGGTATGCTATCTGCCGAAGTTAGTTCCATCAGAAAATGATCTCCATGCGCCTTCAGATGGTTTGGCAATGATCTCAGTTCCATGGGTGGTGGTGGAGACAAAGAAGTATTAGTTAATGACTTCGGATCCGCCTGGCCGACTTGATCTCGACTCGACACCAGGTGTGCCGACATGATTTCGGCCTTTGGCTGCTCTGGCCGAGTCCTTCTCACTGAAATAGTTCTTACCGAAATGGAGTCGGACTCGTCCCTTTGTTAAGCTATGAAATAGTTTTTTTTTTTTTTTTTTATAGAATGACAATATTCTTTCTCAAGGTGGAAAGAACGTGCAAAATCTGATTTCTATCATTTTTGCTCCATTCCTGTTGATGATAGCCTGGGGAAGCTTTCTCTTCATCCATCTTGCCAAATGCCACATGATGCCTATTGGTGACTCTTGGAGCATAAGACTTATTGGTAAATGTTTGATCAAGTAGCTATACAGGCTTCTTGGTCTCTTCTCATCTTGGTGCAATTTTTCCTGTTGCTCAGTCTGGATCTGGGTGCCTATAAATACCAAACATGTATTGCCGCCCTTTCTGGTGAACTTTGGACTCGGATGCCGAAACTGGATTGACCATTTCAAGTGTAGAGTTGGCCGATTCAGCATCCTTTCGACATTTGCCCAGATTCTGCATTGGATATTGCCGACTGACTCGGCCTCCATATCTCCGCTCGAGTCAGACTCGGGTGGTACTCGCTTTCGGGTTCTATTGTCCGAGATGGGGTCGGCTTTGACCCATGTCTCCTTGGGCAAGTCGGTTTCGTCTCGCCTCATCTTCATTTGGCCGACTCGATCTAGACTCGGCACTTGATTGGCCGAATTTGTCTCGATCTTTGTTGAATCTCAGCGGTTGGGAGTCGGCTTATTCTCGGCCGACTCATCAGCTATAGAAGCAATGTCCTCAGCTCCTTCGGCAAAATCAGTGTCAGCATATCCCAGATCAACAATCTTGGCATCAGTGCACTTAGGCTTAGTAACGTCGGCATCAGCACTTGCAGGTTCAGCTATTTCGACCCCAGGAACCTGGTCTAAATTCTGGACAATGGATTGAGCACAGTCATCAATCTCAGCCATCGCAATAGAGTCAATAGCAACAGGTGTGGAGTTGGTAGGGCTTGGCACAATGGTTGAATTCTCTGAATCTGGATTTCCAGAGGATTCACATTGTATATGAATGGATGGTAGCTCCTCGCCATCTTGTCTGGTTGTGCTACTCATATCTTCTTTCCTCGGATTGGCGATGGGTTGAGGAGAACTGCATCCAAACCTTTCAAAGTGTAGCTGGTTCACCGTGGCAGTCAATTCAGCAACTTGTTTTTGCAGCTCCTATAGCTCCTACAATGTGGTGCACCTTTCTTTGTGGAAGTTCGTGTTGCTTATGGGCATGTGGTCGGTCCAGTTCCCCATGAAACTCTCCTTCTGTTTGTTCATGACCCCTACTGCGGTGTAAATGGAAGTGGTGGTTCTTGCAAAATGGGACAATCATGGGTTTGATGTCCTACAAAGCCACACATACCACATCCATCTATGTTGCTGCCCAATCTTTGGATGTTCGCAGTAGTTATCCCATTCTCTCCTCTAAATGTTGTGACTCCCATAGTGTTAAAAGGATGAATGCTTCCTGCAGAATCATATAACTCAGGCAACACAAGAGTTAGCTCAATTGGATATTGTTCGTACGATCGAGCTTGTTCCCATTCGGGATATGGGGGAAACCATGGTTGATACATCATGGCATCAGCGTGCAACTATTCCCCTCTAAGAATAAAATTATCAAAATCAGAATGCACATGGGTTATTAACAAGATTGAATTTCAGAAAGAAAAATGAAACAACAGAAAAAAGTAATGGAATTGGAATTGGAAAAATGAAACAAAAAAAAATAGAATTAAAAACAGGAGAATAGAAAAATATAAGATGGAGAAATAGAAGGGAACAGAAATTACAGAATCAAGTATGCAGAAAGTAAAAATCAGTTATGTAGAAAAATTTACAATTAGTCATGCATCGTAAAAAAAATTACAGAAAAGTGTCGTTAGTTGTGCTGATCTGTAGATAAGAACAAAATCAATGGTACAAGAGAAAAGTTAGATAGAAAAGTTAGAACAAACATATCGTAAAAAAGGATATTGCAATATTAACAGACAATTATTTATTTATTTATTATTATTATTTTTTTATTTTTTATTTTTATTTTTATTTTTATTTTTTTTGCACTAAAACTCACACCACAGAGTTTTAACACACACTCAGCATGCTATATTATTGTAGAAAACAGACACAGACAAATTCAAAAGAATCAATAGACTGACCTGACGAACACACTTTACAGACTCGAGAGTTGATCTCACTTAGCTTGGCACACAAATACACAAAAGAACTTGTATCCCCGGCAACGATGCCAATTTGATGATGGGCGTTTTTTAGTCGTTTTCAACGCGCTTATCAAATAACTAAAGCTAACTATAGTATAGCTAACCCTAGGTCATTCTTCTCAAGGACATAGTGTGTTCAGTTGTGAATTGGTGTTAAGTGAAGTGACGTAGATTTTGAGATGTAAAGTGCTGACTCTTCTCGGAACTGGCCGAGTAGCTCTCGATAGAGGCTGAGCCGAGATGATCCCGGTAGAGATAATCCGGCTTGGTCTCGGCTGAGCGCAGACAGACGCTATAGAGATGGACTATCTCTGTCTTAGACTAAAAAGCAGTAAACGGGGTGGAAATGTGAGTAATGCTGAAAATGGACTAAGACTATAAATGCGATAAACATATACTACTGTTACTAGTTATCTATTATTATTATCATTTAACTGTGCTCATATTCAGTCCCATTAATCCAAGTTCAGTCCAGGCTCCACACTCCAGTTCTCAATCCATATCAACCTTGGGAAGTCTTATGGCAATCGCCAAAGGTTTGTCCATTGCCATACCGAGGATTTATGCAATCGCTACCTCATCAGTTGGCAGGGATTAAGTTCAGAGCTGATTTTAGGTTCTCAGTTAATAATCGCCAAATGATTACCTACTATATTAGTCAAACCAGTTTCAATCGGCTTAGCTTAACATTGTTCACAATTTAATTATAATCGCGGATCAAATCATGAATTAAAGTAGAGGAAGAGAATGGAGACAAGAGTTGTAGAATGAAATTGATTAACAGAAATGAAATACAATTACAGTGGTTCTGAATTCAGATGAATCCATCTTCCACGATGATCGCCATGGTTGATGGTGGTGGTTCACCTTCGTTAGCCTAAACGCTGAGGATCAGCTCCACCAGAGTGCGTCAGTAGTCTGATCGAACCCCTCCGGCAGACTTCAGCTTCCCAGTCTCAGACCTGCGCTTCCTCAATCGAGAGAAACGCCAATGAGCACCGTGCACCACCGTGAAAATGGAGAGAGCGAGAGCGAGAAAAATTGGTATAGTGAGTATGGAATTAAAGTGAATTCAAAGACATAAAAAAAAGTGCACAGCTCCTCCTATATATACACGAGCTGTGATATGCTAATCATAATGAATCCTAACAGAATTACAATGTGAATTTCCTATTCTACCCCTATGAAGATCTTCCAACGTGACATGGTAGATTTCCTAGGAGTGACATGGCAGCTGAGCTGACGCTGAGGTGGCCTCCGAGCTAGATGGCTGACCTGGACGAGCACAATTGGGCCGCTCTTTTCTGCCAGGCATGGGCTGCCGAGACGAATCTGGCTTGGCCAAGATGGAGTCGGTATGGCCGGGACGACTTCATCTCGGCTGAGACTCCTCTGTTGACCCTGGTCAACTCAGCTTGACCTACAGAAGAAGGAGTGATACTTTTTATTAGCTAAGAAATCTGAATTAACACAGATTTGTATTTTCTCTGTATTTAAGCCCATAAAATGATTCTTAGCTAAAAATCCATTCTTAAGCACAAAATAGTCTTGCAAACCTCCTTCTTAGGTGTCTAAAAGATGTATAAATTGTGACTCATCACACACCAGGCCATGTCTTCAGTGTGGACATTTCGACAGAATCTAGAGCTAGCACCATCAACAATTGCAGACACTCCAAGCTAGTACAGTGGTAGACGAAGTTTCACTACGGTGTCTCTCTCAGTCGAGGAGGTAAAGGGCCAGGATTTAGGAAGCTGGAAGCCGTCAAAGGTGATTGCTCGGTATAGCCGATGCACTCTGTTGGACGAAAACCTCAACGTCTGGCCACCAATAGTGTATCACTACCGTCCTTCCATTGGCGATTGTCGTGGAAGGCGGATCCTCTACAAACTCTAAATTCTCACCTTTGTATTCGATTTGGTTTTCAATAACATAACTGGTTTGCAATTCTATCTCTTGATTATAATTCCTGCACTTTAATCTGCTTTTAGCTTTACCGTGATACATTGTTAGGAGTAGATCACGTCAAACTAGGGCCGGTCGGAACTAGTGTAATAATCTGATTAGGTAGAGAACCTAAAATCAACCAAATACATACTCCCTGCCAATTGATGAGGTAGCGGTTGTGTAAATCCTCAGTATGTCAACGGAAAAACGTTCGGCGGTCGTCGTAAGAATCTAAGGTTGATTCGGAGTATAATTCTAAGTAAGAATGGCAACCTTTTGTGTGTTGATTTCCGAATTGGTACAATAGTTAGCATAGATTAGTTTAGAATAGCTTAGTTTACTTCCAACACTTAGTTTATTTTCTGCACTTAAACACAACCCCTCCACCTATTTACTGCTTTCCAGAGTCCGAGACCGAGTCAGTCCGGCTCCGTCGCGTTTAAATCGTTTTCGGCCGAAACCATATTGGTTCCCTGTTAGCCGAGACCTGATTGCCGAGAGTGAGTCGACCGTAGCATTGCCGAGGCCAAGTCGGCATTCTCCTAGCCGAAGTCAAGTCAGTATTCCAAAACACTTAGCGCTTCTACAACACTCTTATTTTTACACTTAGCACAATTCAAACACACTATGTCCTTGAGAAAATCGACCTAGGTTAGCTATACTATAAGTTAGCTTTAGTTTTATTGGATGCGCGTAAGACGACTAAAAATCTGCATATCAAGTCTTCGTCGGGGTACTCCCCTTTCTCAAGATATCTTTTTATATCGAAGTACCACAGCTCTGTATTTGGTTCCGCTGCTCCGCGAGTGAGACACTAACAATATGTTGTTTGCGACTGTTAACGGACCTGAATTATCATCTCTTGTCCCTCATTCACTTGTACCATTGCAGACAAGGTGGCGAGTGTGTCTGCCATTTTATTCTCCTTACGGGGGACGTGACAAAACGTGATTGCGTCAAATGCTGTCATTATTTCTCTTACGTGGTCGTGGTATGGGATCAACTTAGCGTCCCTCGTTTCCCATTCTCCGTGGAGCTGATAGATAACCAAGGCCGAGTCTCCGAATACCTTGAGTCTTTTTACTTGGTATTCTAGGGCCACCAAGAGGCCTATGGTGCAAGCCTCGTACTCGGCCATATTATTGGTACAATCGAACCCCAACTTTGCTGCAAAAGGGAAGCATTGGTTGCTAGGTGAGATTAGAACTACTCCGACCCCGTTTCCTACTATATTGAAGGCTCCATTGAACCAGATTGTCCATTCATCGTTGCGTTGGGCTCTGTTCGCGATGGCTACCATGATATGCTCGTCTAGGAATTCATATCCCAATGGTTGCGGGTCTGTCAAAGGGTGGTAGGCGAGCTATTCGGCTAGTGCGCTTCCTTTAATGGCCTTTTGGCTTACATAGAGGATGTCGTATTCAGACAAAGCCATTTGCCAACGTGCAATTCGTCCCGTAAGGGCGGGCTTTTCGAAGATGTACTTGACCGGGTCATTCTTGGCTACTAGCCAAGTAGTGTGGGACAACATGTACGACCTGAGTCTTTTTTAATGAGGTAGTAGATAGCTTGTTCTTTTTTCCCTGTGGCGTCTTGCTGCCCCAACATGCAACCCATGGATTCTTCCAACACTGTCAGATAGAATATCAATGGCCGCCCTAGCACTATTGGTACGAGGACTGGGGGGTTTTCCAAGTATCGCTTGATCTTGTCAAAAGCCTCCTAGCATTCCGTGTCCCATTCCATCTTTTGTTTTTTCCGTAAGAGTTTGAAGATAGGATTGCAGGTGGTTGTTAATTGGGAGATGAACCGGGCTATGAAGTTGATTCGTCCCAAGAATCCCCTGACCTCTGATTCTGACGTGGGGATTGGCATTTCCCTGATGGCTTTGACCTTATCTGGATCCACCTTGATGCCATTTTCGTTGACCACAAAGCCGAGCAGTTTGCCTGTCTTTACCCTGAAGGTACACTTAGCGGGGTTTAGTCTTAACTTATATTTGTGGAGCCTCAAGAAGAGTTTTCACAGGTCCTCTATGTACTGCTCTAGTGTTTTCGACTTTGCGATCATATCGTCCATGTACACCTTAATTTCCTTGTGCATCATGTCGTGAAACAAGGTTACCATGGCCCATTGATACGTTGCTCCTACGTTCTTAAGCCCGAACGACATTACTTTATAGCAGAAGGTTCCCCATAAAGTAATGAACGTTGTCTTCTCTTGGTCCTCGGGGAGCATCATGATCTGGTTGTAGCCTGAGAATCCATCCATGAAGGAAAAGAACGCATATTGTGCGGTGTTGTCTACAAGCACATCGATGTGAGGTAATGGGAAATTATCTTTGGGGCTGGCGCTGTTCAGGTCCCTGTAGTCTACGCACATTCGTACCTTCCCGTCTTTCTTGGGAACGGGCACTATGTTCGCTACCCATTATAGGTAATTAGCTACTACCAAGAACCCTGCGTTCCACTGCTTTTCTACCTCCTATTTGATCTTAAGGGCCACCTTTGGCCTCATTCTTCGTAGTTGCTGCCTAACTAGGGTGGACCCTGGGAGCAGATACAACTTATGTTCTACGATCTCCCGATCTAGGCCAGGCATATCCTGATACGACCAGGCGAAGACATTCGCATATTCTTTGAGGAGTTCAATGAGCTTTGCTCTCAAGTCAGGGGGTATCTACTTACCTATCCAGACCTCTCTCCCTTTTATTCCTTCTCCAAGGTTGACGCTCTCAAGATCTTTCATTGGGGCCTCGAACTTCGACTTTTCTCTGTCTATCCACCGTTCTATGTCAACCAAGGCCTTGGCTTCAATGCTTACATTCTCACTCGGTTCACTTGGTCGGTTAGGTTCTTCGTTCCCGAGAGATTGGCTATCAATTGGGCTTATTGGGTTATTTTTACTGGTTTATTAGAGGAGGCTCATTTTAGTGCGAAACAGAAGAAAATAATAACAAACAGAGGACATGAAAAACGAAAATGCATGCTAAAATTTTATTAATTGTTAAGTCATTAAGGCGGTTTACAAAATCAAATTACATTTCCAAAAAGTCTTGGTCCAGTAACACCTCAACTGTCTAGTTGGTTAGCTCCTCTTGCGTAATGTATACCCATCCCACTTGGCCTTCAATCTTTCCTCCTATTGTCGACACACCTCCCCGTACGAATAATTGCCCCAAAACGGCCTCCTCTTTGGATAGGGTTGTGCTCCACCCTGAGTCATTTCCTCTATAGTTGAGTCCAGATCGTCCTGGGTTTCCTTGTACTAGGATCGGGGCCAGTATGCCTTCCAAGTGGGGGCCCAATCCTTTGCCTGGCTGATATCCTTCCTTGATCATGACCTATAGTGCTATGTTTCTCGGGAGTAGATGTAGTGCTCTTCGGCTTTCCTCTGTTGGTGCCCTCTACTTCCAGTGGACTGGAAGGAGGCCTCGGTGCCTCTTCATCCCCTTCAATATACTCCTTGGGCGCAGGGGTGGTGATAACCAGCTCTTTTTCACCCATGATGCTAATTATCGTAGAGAGGAAGGTTTGTCCAATGCTCTTTGAACCATCAAATGCTCGTACTACTACCGAGCTAGCTCTTAGCTGAGCGTCTGCAAGGGTCAGCTTGTCCAATGTTGCCTTAGAGAGGACATTCAGGGATGATCCGTTGTCGATCTGGACCCGAGCAATCATGTAGCCACCGCACCTTACCGAGATATGGAGTGGCTGATTATGACTTTTTCGTTCGACTAGTATTTCATCGTCGGAGAAAGTTAAATGGCCCTTATTAGTGATGTTATTGACCAGGCTATTGAATCTTTCCACAGATATGTCCTAGGCTACATGAGCTTCCTTTAGAACCTTCAGGAGGAGATTTTGATGGGTCTCGCAGTTGAGTAGTAAAGATAGAAGTGAAATCCGTGTCAGGGTCTTATTCATTTGATCGAGGAATTGGTATTCGCTGTGCCGGATGATTTTCAGGAATTCCTCGGCCTCTTTTTCCGGTGCTGGAGCCAGGGCATTCGCCGCTGGTACCCTCCGAGTGGGGGTGTGAGTCTCCTTACCTCGTAGATTCTCTGGAGTGTAAATGCGTCCACTTCTGATAATGTCCCCGCTTTCAGCAACGTTGGTGACTTCCTTAGCGAGCTCTTCCTCTTTGGGTATTTCTGGCGCCATCAGCTCATATCGCCATGGTACTACGTGGTTGTCACGGTATGTTGGTTGGGTAGGGATGCTGATGGTGAGAAGGACCCGTGGTGCTCGTACCGGGTCGTAGTATATGGTGAGCGGCTTCCGAAATAGGATCTCAGCCTGCTCAGTTACCGCAACCTGGAAGATTACTTGCCCCCGGGTTCCTTGTCTTGTGGGCTCATGGTCTAAGGTGTTGACAGATGCTCTCCCATGAGGAGGTAGAGGGTTTGTGCTTACGTTCAGCCCGACTTCTTTGAAATTGAGCCACCCTCCTTCTATGAGGTCTTGCACTCTATGTTTCAAGACCCAGCAGTTTTCCATGGTATTGCCCGGGACCCCTTCATGGTAGTCGCATTTGGAATTGAGGTCGTAACTCCGGGGATACGGGGGCTCCAAGGGCTTTGCCTGGGCCGTTGTGATCATGTGCTTTTGCAGTAGTTGGTGGAAGAGGGTCGTGTACGTCATTGGTATGGGCGTAAAGATTCTCCTTAGCCGAGATGGCTAGTATTTTGGACATTGGGTGGATTTTGCCTTCGACCCTACTTGGATTCAGAGGGTTAGCCGAAACTATCATTTAGGGAGGGCTGAGCGTGATTGGTGGGGAGCTTGAGCTTCCTCCGGGACTGTAAGACTTGGAGGGATTGATGGTAACTGCATTGGTCTCCCCTTTCCTCCTTTCGGGTACGAGCATCCTTCCTGAGCTGGTGGGGTTGCCGGCAATCCTCCCGTGTTTGAGGCTAGACTCAATTCTTTCTCCCACCGTTACCAAATCCGCAAAGTTCGATGCCACAATTCCTACTGCCTTGTCGTAGAAGGGGGATGGAAGTGTCTCTATGAACATAGAGACCATTTCCTTCTCAATCAGCGGGGGTTTAACTTGGGCTGCCAATTCGTGCCATCGTTGGGCGTAGTCTTTGAACCCTTCTGATTCCCCCTTGGACAAGTTCTGGAGCCGGGACCGATCTAGGGCCATGTCTTCGTTGTATTTGTATTGGTGAACGAACGCCTCGGCCAGGTCCCTCCAAGTCCTTATTTGTCCCTTTTCTAGAATAACATACCAATTTAGGGTGGCTCCGGTGAGACTATCTTGGAAGCAATGTACCAGGATTTTGTCATGGTGAATGTAGGCAGCCATTTTTCGACAGTACATAGCAAGATGTACTCAAGGGAAGGAGCTGCCCTTGTACTTCTTGAATTTGGGGGTCTTAAAATCCACTAGGAGGGCCACGTCAAACATTAAGCAAAGGTTGGTGGCGTCTAAGCTATGGCCCCCTGTACCTTCGATGACCCGCACTCGCTATTCTAGGGAACTAATCTTTTCATCCTGCACGGGGATGGCCTCTTGACTCCTGAAGGTGGCCCCCATTTTCCCAGGGTAGGAGTAGTGAGGCAAGTTTACCGTCGCTTGCGTCGCCTAGGGCACTAGACGACTGATGATGGTGCGTATTTAGTCGTTTCAACGCGCTTATCAAATAACTAAAGCTAACTATAGTATAGCTAACCCTAGGTCATTCTTCTCAAGGACACAGTGTGCTCAGTTGTGAATTGGTGTAGAGTGAAGTGGAGTAGAATCTGAGATGTAAAGTACCCACTCGTCTCGGCAATGGCCGAGTTGCTCTCAACAGAGATTGAGCCGAGTCGACCTCAACAGAGACGATCCTGCTTAATCTCGGTTGAGTGCAGACAGACGCTACAGAGGTGGATTACCTCTGTCTCAGACTTAAAGGCAGTAAATAAGGGGGTTGGAGTGCAAGTAAAGCAGAAAAGTAAACTAAGACTATGAATGCAGTAAACATATACTACTGTTACCGATTACTATTGTTATTATTATATAACTGTGTTCATGTTCAGTTCCATTAGTTCAAGTCCAGCTTAGGTTCCACACTCCAGTTCTCAGTCCATATCAGCCTTTGGTAGTCTTATGACAATCGCCAAACATTCGTCCATTGCCATACCGAGGAATTATGCAATTGCTACCTCATCAGTTGGCAAGAATTAGGTGCAGAGCTGATTTTAGGTTCTCGATTAACTATCGTTAACTGATTACCTACTGAATTAGTTAAACCAGTTCCAATCGGCTTAGCTTAACATTGTTCATATTCAAGTGCAATCACGATTCAAACATGAATTAAAGAAGAGGAAAGAGAAAGGAGATATGAAATGCAGAATGAAATCGATTAATAGAAGCAGAATACAAATACAGTGGTCCTGAATTCAGGTGAATCCATCTTCCATGACGATCGCCATGGTTGATGGTGGTGGTTCACCTCCGTTAGCCTGAGCGCTGAGGATCAGCTCCACCAGAGTGCGTCAGTAGTCTGATCGGTCCCCTCTGGCAGACTTCGGCTTCCCAGTCTCAGACCTGCACTTCCTCAATCGAGAGAAACGCCAATGCAGCATCGTGCACCACCAGGAATGGAAAGATGAGGGCGAGGAGATGGAGTAAATGAGGTGTATCAAGAGTGAATTCAAAGACAGAACGTGTAAAAAGAGCACAGCTCTTCCTATATATACACGAGCTGTGATATGCTAATCCTAACGAATCCTAACAGAATTATATTGTGAAAGATCCTATTCTACCCCTATGCAGATCTTCTAACGTGACATGGCAGATTTCCTAGGAGTGACATGGCATTTGAGCTGACGTTGAGATGGCCTCCGCGCTGGATAGCTGATATGGTCAATACAATTGGGCCTCTCTACTGGGCTGCTGGGCTGCAAGGCATGGGTGGCCGAGATGACTCTGGTCCTGCCGAGATGGAGTCGGACTGACCAGGATGACTTCATCTCGGCTGAGACTCCTTTTGTTGACCCTGGTCAACTCGGCTTGACCTGCAGAAGAGGGAGTGACACTTTTATTAGCTAAGAAGTCTGATTTAACACAGATTTGTATTTTCTCTGTATTCAAACCCATAGAATGAATCTTAGCTAACAATCCATTCTTGAGCATAGAATAGTCTTGCAAACCTCCTTCTTAGGTGTTTAAAAGATGTATAAATTGTGACTCATCACACCCCCACACTTACCCTTTTTGCGCTCCTGGGTAAAATAAAATGAAAATCAACAAGGGGAAATTATTAAAGATAGAAAAGAATTTTTCACTTGGCTTCCTTTAGTTCAACCGAGACAGAGTCGGCACTCATTCACTTTGAGATCGAGATACTCTAACAATCCGGAAATTACTCCTTCCGCACTCTAGGCAAATTCATGACCTGCGAACAAGAGAAGGTAACCAAGAGTGACAGAGCTCTCTTTTAGGCAAATAACTCTCTCATTTCTCACGTGTCTGGGCTTGTATTTACACTCAACATTCATGGAATTGATATTACCATACTTTGGTAAATCTCTCTTCTTACACCTGCAAAAACACACACCGTTATGATCACTAGGGTTTCTTTTCGGCTTGTAGCAAGGCCGGGTCACGGGTAGGATAAAACATGAGAAAACTAGCTTCATGACCCACGAGGAAGAGAGGGACAATGAGGAGTAAGCTTTATCAGCCTGAGGGATAACCCAGGATGCTGTCAATTCCTCCTTCTTGCTGCTACCAGCTCATTTTCTTTTCTTTTCTTATTATACAACTTATGCAGCTGTTTTCTTTCTTTATTCGTTTCAGCTTAGATTTTCAGCTGTTGCTTCCTCTTTTTCTCTTTTCTTTCTTTCACTCGTTGTTATTCTTTTTCTTGCATTTTCAAGCCTTAGAGGGTGCTGAACAACCTTGTGCTTCCTGGAGTTCCCCCACACTTGATCATGACTTACTCCCAAAACAATTCCAAAGCTCTTCTTGCTCCTCGAGGTGAGGTTGATTCATGGTTTTTCTGGCCTTGGCTTGTAGTGAGCTGTTTAGGAAGAATGGTTATATTAGGCTCAAAAGGGTAAACAACAGACACATTTGTTCAGGTAGGCTTTATTTGGCTCAGGGCTTATAAGAAACATGGCCTAGATCATGTCATTCCTGCATGTGAGAACAGTCGTATCCAGAGAGTTAAGGCAAAATGTAGAATATGCAGTTATCATGAATGCAAAAATCACACTAGAAAAAGAAGAGAAATGGCAAGATGTAAGCCATCAATGTTTGCAAGGCTCAAAATCTCACACAGGTTGTATTTGCTCTAACACAGGGGGTTTCCTTCTTAGATTCTCAATCAACTATTGACTAGAGCACAAAAGTTTCATTCCCCTCAAGCTAGAGAAATCTCTTGCCACAGTTGTAGAGTACTTCCTACTGACTTATTCAAACTTTCAGAAGCCAGTTCAATTTTACTTTTGACAATCCACTTGGAAATTCTGATTAGGAGGAAAGATTAAAGGTAAATGACAAAATTGAAACTCTGCCAGGCCGAAGATGTTCCGGATCCGGCCGAAATGGCACAAAACCGGCATGGACTCGGCTTAGGCAGCTTTTATTGAAAAACATGACAGATTTTTTTTTTTAAAAAAAATAAAATGAAACGACGCACCTGAAAGAAAACAACAAAGTGATTAAAACTAACAAGACAAAAATTAAAATTAGCAGAGTTCAGGAGAGTGGGAACAGAGTTAAGACACAGCAATTGAGATGACTGTATATTTATCCCCCCCACACACTTAAAGTCTGCATTGTCCTCAATGCGAGGCAGGATCATCTGGAGATGATGGTTCCATCAATGATATTATCTCCATGTCATGAGTGATAGGCGCTGGACCTTCATGGAATGGCTTAATCTGATGCCCATTGACCTGGAAGGTGCTGTTGCTGTGTTCATCTTTTAGCTGTACTGCACCATGGGGAAACACATTAGTGATAACAAAAGGCCTATCCCATCTAGAATGTAGTTTACCTGCAATGAGCTTAAGGCATGAGTTAAACAAGAGGACTTTCTGGCCAACTCGGAATTCTTTTCTCAGGATCTGCTGATCATGGAATCGCTTGATTTTCTACTTGTAGATCCTAGAGTTTTCATATGCTTCCAGGCGGAGTTCATCTAACTCTTGCAGCTGAAATTTTCTCTGTTGTCCTGCTTGGTCATAGGCCAGATTGCACTACTTAACAGCCCAGTATGCTCTGTGTTCTAGCTCCACAGGAAGGTGACAGGCTTTACCGAAAACAATCCTATAGGGAGACATCCCTAAAGGTGTCCGGTATGCAGTTCTATGTGCCCAGAGAGCATCCTCAAGGAGGCGGCTCCAGTCCTTCCTGCTGGGATTGGTCATCTTTTGCAATGTTTTCTTGATTTGCCTGTTGAACACTTCTGCTTGGCCATTTGTTTGGGGGTGGTAGGCAGTAGCAATTCTGTGTGCTACTCCATATTTTTGAAGAAGGGAAGCCATAGCTCTGTTACAGAAGTGACTGCCTTGGTCACTTATGAGTGCTTTTGGCACGCCGAACCTGCAGAAAATATTGGACTTCAGAAAGTCCGCAACCACTCTTGCATCATTTGTTCTGGTGGCAATGGCTTCTACCCATCTTGATACGTAATCCACGACCAGCAGAATGTATGAGTAGCCATTGGAGACTGGGAATGGCCCCATGAAGTCTATTCCCCAAACATCAAAGATTTCACAGAATTGGATGGGTTGCTGGGGCATTTCATGCCTTCTGTTCATGGCCACTCCTGCTTTTTGGCAATTCTCGCAGGTGGAGACGAATTCATGCGCGTTTCTGAAGATAGTTGGCCAGTAAAGGCCACAGTCGAGTACTTTCCTGGCAGTTCGAGTTGACCCATAGTGACCGCCTCCAGGAGCCGAATGGCAGAACTGGAGAACCGAATTGAACTCGGCTTCAGGAATGCACCTGCGGATGACCTTGTCACTGCATAGTCTCCAAAGGTAGGGATCATCCCAAATGTAGTATTTGGCATCACTTCGGAGTTTATCTTTGTATGCTTGAGATGCCTCTAGTGGAAACCGAGATGCTGCCACAAAATTACAAATGTCAGCAAACCATGGTAGAGACGTTTTAATATGTAGCAAGTGCTCATCAGGGAACTCGTCTCGGATAGGCATCAGTTCTCCTTCTTTCCCAATTCTACTCAGATGATCAGCTACAGAATTCTCAGCACCTCTTTTATCTCTGATTTCCAGGTTGAATTCTTGGAGAAGAAGCATCCACCTAATCAGTCTTGGCTTAGCATCAGGCTTCTTCAACAAGTACCTCAAGGCGGCATGGTCAGAGAACACAATTATCTTGGACCCGAGAAGGTAGGGACGAAATTTATCCACGGCGAAAACTATGGCCAAGAGCTCCTTCTCAGTTGTTGTGTAGTTTTGCTGGGCCGGATCCATAGTTCTGGATGCATAGGCCACCACGTGCACCGGTTGACCGGCTCGAGCTCTTTGGCCGAGAACGGCTCCTAATCGAGTTGGATGCATCACACATTAGTTCAAAGGGAGGTCCCGTCTGGTGCTTGCAAAATAGGGGCGGATGCGAGTCTTCTCTTCAACTCCTGAAATGCTTCCATACAGGGCCGGTCAAAGTGAAATTCTACATCATTCTGTAGCAGCTTGGACAGAGGCAGGGCAATTTTACTAAAATTTTCGATGAATCTCCTGTAGAAACCTGCGTGTCCTAAGAATGAGCGAACCTCCCGCACAGAAGTGGGGCTTGGAAGGGAGTAATGATATCTATCTTTGCTTTGTCTACCTCAATGCCTCTGTTGGAGACTAGGTGTCCCAACACTATTCCTTCAGTCACCATGAAGTGACATTTTTCAAAATTGAGCACAAGGTTTGTGTCAATGGATCTCTTCAACACTTTTGCTATATTACTCAGGCATGCTTCAAATGAATCGGCATATACCGTGAAGTCATCCATGAATACCTCCATGCAGTCCTGTAACAAGTCCGAGAAGATGCTCATCATGCAACGTTGAAATGTACTTGATAGCATTGCAGAGGCCAAATGGCATGCGTGTACGCGTAAAAGGTACCAATTTGGGCAGGTGAAGGTTGTCTTATGTTGATCTTCAGGGGCTATACGAATTTGCATGTAGCCTGAGAATCCATCCAGAAAGCAGTAATGGGATTTCCCTGCTAACTTCTCAAGCATCTAGTCAATGAAAGGCAGAGGAAACTTGGTTTAATCTTCTGTAGTCAATGCACACTCACCAGCTTTTCTGAATCCTTGTTGGTACCAGCTCATTCTGCTGATTTTTCATGACGGTCACCCCGGACTTCTTTGGCACCACTTGCACAGGGCTCACCCATTGGCTATCCGAGATGGGGTAGATGATCCCTGCAGCAAGGAGTTTGGTAACTTCCTTTTGACCACGCCCAGGAGTGTTGGATTCAGTCTTCTTTGGGCTGCCTTATGGGCTTGATTTCCTCTTCCATTAATATTTCTGTGCATGCAAATGGAGGGGTTTATGCCAGGAAGGTCTGCTAGCTTCCACCCTATTGCCTTCTTATGTTGCTCGAGAACCTCCAACAACTTGTCCTCTTGTCCTTGGTCGAGATTGCTAGCAATAATAACCAGGGAGTTGTTGGTCCTTGTTCGTAGGAATATTTTGTGTGACTCGACAATGTTTTTAATTCTATGGGTGGTGACAGTGATGGAGATTTGTCAGTTTCTGAGGTTGGATCCGACTGGCCGACTTGATCTTGATCAGGCACCAGGTGTGCTGACATGATTTCGGCCTCTGCCTGCTTCGGCCGGCTCGACTTCATGGTTTTGGCTATTGTCGGAATGGAGTCGGCATTGGCTTTAAGCATTCCTTCTGAGTCGGATCCGGATGGATTCTTTATTTTTGCTACAGTATGAGTTAGGTCTTCTGTGGCCGAGATGGTCTCGGCAAGCTTGTCGTCTTTGACTTCTTTGGCCGAGTTGACTTTGACTTCTTCATTGACTCGGCCTTCTTTGGCCGACTCATTGTTGGCCGTAAAAATTGTCGCTAAGTGTGCAATGGAAGACTTTTCAGCTTCAACGACTTTGTTTTCTGCATCATTTGAATACTCTGAGTGTTCTGTGTTGCAGACTTGGTCTAATAATTCGGACAGTTCCACTTCAAAGGCCGAGTTAGCAACATCACTATGATTGTCCTTAGAGTTGGAGAGGTCTTGTACTTCTTCATAGTCGGCCTCTGCATCTATAACTCTTGGGCAGCTGCTTTCATCATCATTCTCAGCAGACTCCTCAATGTTTTCACCACTGCCAGTTAGTTGAAGATATTCTTCAACTAGTTCATCAAGTATATCAATGCCAAAAGAGAGTGGTCTTGGTTGGGTGCTTCATAGCTTGAAAATATTGAATTGCACCAAAGCGTCACCGAATTCCATGGAGAGCGTCCTGCATACACATCAATCTTTGTTTTGGCTGTCATCAAGAAAGGTCTTCCGAGAATTAAGGTGGATTCCTTCCGGATGTTTCTTCCTCCATGTCTAGCACGTAAAAAATCAGCTGGAAATATTAGTTCATTGACTTGGACGAGAACATCCTCGAGAACTCCCAAGGGTTGGACAATACTCCTGTTTGCCAGCTGAATGGTCATCCCTGTGGGTTCCAAGTCACCAAAATTCAGGGACTTGTAGATTGATGTGGGCATGACATTAATTGAGGCTCCCAGGTCCAACATGGCATTGGCAAAAGTGCATTCGCCGATGGTGCATGGGACCGAAAAGACTCCAGGGTCTCTGCATTTTTTTGGCAGAGTTAAGGCACTTGTAGTGATTGCTCCATTCTGTGTCAGAGCCGACACCACACCTCCAGTTTCCTTGTTCCCTTTATTTTTCTCCTTTTATGTATACATAATTCCTTGAGGAATTTTTGCGTATTTAGGGACCTGTTTAATAGCATCGAGGAGTGGAATATTGATTTCCACCTTGCGGAACATCTTCAACAATTCTTCATCCGACTCTGGCTTCCTTGCCGAAGTGGTCCGAGATGGAAATAGCAATGGGACAGTTGTCTCTGGCCGAGACTGTAAGTCAGCATTTGACTCAGAGTTGGCTTCTTTTGATCTTGGCACCTGCTCCAATGTAGGTTGAGGTAGTTCTTTTCCACTTCGAAGAGTGACTACACTGGCGTTACCTCTCGGATTTGGAATGGTTTGAGAGGGAAGGTTGCTAGATCTTGCCGACTGTAATTGGCTTACAGTGTTAGCTAGCTGTCCAATCTGCGTTTTGAGGTCCTGGATGGTGGCGGTCATGTTCTGCTGGAACTGTAAATTGCTGGAGCTCACAGATTGTTGGAACTCCAAGTTGCTGGTTGCAAGCTGCTTCATCAGGTCTTCCAGAGATGGAGAGTTTCCTGGAGTAGGCATTCTTTGCTGTTGTTGTTGCTACTGGAAAGGTGGTACTTGGTATTGCGGAGTCGGCTGTTGATAACCTGCCTGCCTCTGATAGGTGTTCGGCGTGGATCCGAATTGTTGGGTTGCATATGGTCCTTGATTCGGTCCTGGCCGAAATGGCTGTCTTCCCTGTTGCTGGTTATCAAATGGCCGATTCTGATACGGTTGCTTCCCGTACTGAAATCCACCTATGGCTCCAACGTTTTCTGGCTGGTCCGACTCGGTTTCTTGCAGGGTGGGGCACATATTAGTGGGGTGCTCCACGGAAGTACATATACCACATACTTTTGTTGTCATGGCTGGTTGGTGTTGCCCAAGAGCAAGCTGTCTCACCAATGATGTTAACTCGGTCAGCTGATTCTCCAACCTCTGATTGGAGGCTGCACCGATTTCACTCACCATCCGTGGTTGATTTGACCCTCTGATCCCAAACTGCTGTGTATTGCTTGCCATATTGGAAATCAGATGCCGTGCTGCTGTTGGTGTTTTGTCCATCAGAGCTCCGCCACTGGCTGCGTCTATCATACTTCTGTCCATCAGCGATAACCCTTCATAAAAATACTGGATCAGCAACTGTTCGCTGATCTGATGATGTGGACAGGTGGCACAGAGTTTGTTGAACCTCTCCCAGTACTCGTGCAGTGTTTCTCCTGTATGCTGCCTTATCCCACATATTTCCTTTCTAATGGACGCAGTGCGGGATGCCGGAAAGAACTTCTCTAGGAAGGTGCGCTTCATGTCTCCCCAGGTATTGAAAAGTACTGGCTGAAGATACAGCCAATCCTTCGCTGCTCCATCCAGGGAGAATGGAAATGCCTTCATTTTGATGTAGTCTTCCGATATCCCTTGCGGCCTCATTGTAGAACAGACCACATGGAATTCTTTTAAATGCTTGTGGGGGTCTTCTCCTGCAAGACCATGAAACTTAGGCAACAGGTGTATAAGACCAGATTTTAACTCATATGTTTGAGCTGGCTCCAGCTGTGGGTATTGGATACACCAAGGTTGATACACCACATTTGGAGTGGCTAATTCCTTCAGCGTCCTATCGTTATTCTCCATTCGTCCTGATTCTGCAAAAACGTCAGAACTAGAAACAAAATTGTTAGTGTAAAACTGGTTAGAGTCAGCTACAGGATCTATATTGATACTAGTATTTACTGCAGCGTTCCTAATTTTGCGTAATCTACGTAAAGTTAATTCTATTTCTGGGTCAAAAACATACAATG
The DNA here is from genome assembly GCA_025330945.1 of Mucuna pruriens. Classification (NCBI taxonomy): domain Eukaryota; kingdom Viridiplantae; phylum Streptophyta; class Magnoliopsida; order Fabales; family Fabaceae; genus Mucuna; species Mucuna pruriens. The sequence continues at coordinate 269,874 of JAENHJ010000080.1, forward strand.
GGTCAGTACTACTCCTAGTCATGCATTGTACATATTATGCAGAAAAATCAGAATTAGAAATAGTATTTGAAATAGTAAATGCAGAATTGGAAACTACAACTATCAGTTAACTAACCAATGGAACTACAGAATGGCATACGGAAAGAATACAATTAAACTAGCACGAATGCAAAACAGAAAAACTAGCTGAATGCAAGAATGCAATGCAGAAAGAAGGATGCACTAGTGAATACAAAACAGAATGTCAGTTCAACGTAGCTATTTTTGACGGTGAATTCACGCAGAGAAACAAACAATAGTCAACATGCTTTTTATTTAGGATCCATAAAAAAAACAGACATACATAGACAAGTTCAAAAGACTCAAGATTGACTTGACAGATACACTTTACAGACTCAGAATTCGACCTCACTTAACTTGGCACACAAAGACACAAGAGAACTTGTGTCCCCGGCAACGGCGCCAATTTGATGATGGTGCGTATTTAGTCGTTTCAACGCGCTTATCAAATAACTAAAGCTAACTATAGTATAGCTAACCCTAGGTCATTCTTCTCAAGGACACAGTGTGCTCAGTTGTGAATTGGTGTAGAGTGAAGTGGAGTAGAATCTGAGATGTAAAGTACCCACTCGTCTCGGCAATGGCCGAGTTGCTCTCAACAAAGATTGAGCCGAGTCGACCTCAACAGAGACGATCCTGCTTAATCTCGGTTGAGTACAGACAGACGCTACAGAGGTGGATTACCTCTGTCTCAGACTTAAAGGCAGTAAATAAGGGGGGTTGGAGTGCAAGTAAAGCAGAAAGTAAACTAAGACTATGAATGTAGTAAACATATACTACTGTTACCGATTACTATTGTTATTATTATATAACTGTGTTCATGTTCAGTTCCATTAGTTCAAGTCCAGCTCAGGTTCCACACTCCAGTTCTCAGTCCATATCAGCCTTTGGTAGTCTTATGACAATCGCTAAACATTCATCCATTGCCATACCGAGGAATTATGCAATCGCTACCTCAGCAGTTGGTAGGGATTAGGTGCAGAGCTGATTTTAGGTTCTCGATTAACTATCGTTAACTGATTACCTACTGAATTAGTTAAACCAGTTCCAATCGGCTTAGCTTAACATTGTTCATATTCAAGTACAATCGCGATTCAAACATGAATTAAAGAAGAGGAAAGAGAAAGGAGATATGAAATGCAGAATGAAATCGATTAATAGAAGCAGAATACAAATACAGTGGTCCTGAATTCAAGTGAATCCATCTTCCACGACGATTGCCATGGTTGATGGTGGTGGTTCACCTCCGTTACCCTGAGCGCTGAGGATCAGCTCCACCAGAGTGCGTCAATAGTCTGATCGGTCCCCTCTGGCAGACTTTGGCTTCCCAGTCTCAGACCTGCACTTCCTCAATCGAGAGAAACGCCAATGCAGCACCGTGCACCACCAGGAATGGAAAGATGAGGGCGAGGAGATGGAGTAAATGAGGTGTATCAAGAGTGAATTCAAAGACAGAACGTGTAAAAAGTGCACAGCTCTTCCTATATATACACGAGCTGTGATATGCTAATCCTAACGAATCCTAACAGAATTACATTGTGAAAGATCCTATTCTACCCCTATGGAGATCTTCTAACGTGACATGGCAGATTTCCTAGGAGTGACATGGCATTTGAGCTGACGCTGAGATGGCCTCCGCGCTGGATAGCTGATGTGGTCAATACAATTGGGCCTCTCTACTGGGCTGCTGGGCTGCAAGGCATGGGTGGCCGAGACGACTCTGGTCCTGCCGAGATGGAGTCGGACTGACCAGGATGACTTCATCTCGGCTGAGACTCCTTTTGTTGACCCTGGTCAACTCGGCTTGACCTGTAGAAGAGGGAGTGACACTTTTATTAGCTAAGAAGTCTGATTTAACACAGATTTGTATTTTCTCTGTATTCAAACCCATAGAATGAATCATAGCTAACAATCCATTCTTGAGCATAGAATAGTCTTGCAAACCTCCTTCTTAGGTGTTTAAAAGATGTATAAATTGTGACTCATCAACGACTTGCTTCTATCGCTTCGGGTTCTTTGACCACCTGTGCTTCAGCAGGTGCATTCCAGCCTAATGGCATCCCATATTGTGGGGAAAAAGCCGAGGGATATGCTGGAGTTCCCTAAGTTGCGGCGTTAGAGGTGGCCCCTGGTGTAGGAAAGGAGGTGTTTCGGGTGAGGAGTTCGAATACTTTGTTAAGTTCTTCTCTCATTTCGCCCATATGTTCCCTTATCTGGCTGACCTCGGCTCTTGTCTGAATGCTCTGTTGCTCTAGCTCGTCTATTGCTTGCTCCATGTGTCTGATTCGAGCTCGGGTATGGTATCGGTGGCTAGGGGCGCTCGTTCTCCTTTGCCTGGAGTTGCGTTAAATGTTATTTCCTTGTTTTCAATTTAGACAAAGCGGACAATGCAAAGACAAAAGGGCGAGGAGAAAAAAGGGATATGCATGAAGTATGAGGATGCATGATGGACTCTTCTAATCACGAAAATAAAAACAATCAATCAATCCATAGAAGGAATTTAAAACAATACACGACCCTTTTTTTAGGGCAGGGCGACCATGGCCTTTATCGGGTCATAAAATTGCCTACAAAGACCTAAGAAGCTCGTTATTTCCCTCGACATCTTTATGAAGTCTGCCATGCCCTCTACTGTTTGGAGGCTTATGGAGATATCCTTTAGAGCCTGGTTGGCGAGCCATGCTAGCTTGAGGAACCTGTCCTTCCAGAACGAGGTCTCAGTAGCGGCTACATTTGCTTGTTCCTCGGAGCTGTCGGCTATATCTTGACACTTGCGCTTCCACCCTTCTACTACTTCCCTCAAACCCTGGATGGTCTCCTTGAGTTGGGCTTCATCTTCTTCTACTCTTGTGTGAATCTGACCAGCTCAAGTATGCTCTTGCGCCTTTGTTCTATCAGATGTTCTTTAGAGAGGTTAGCCCTCGCGAGCTCCTCTTCTAGAAGGTGCATCTTTTCTTGCAACTGGCAGAACTGTTCTCATTGCTCTTCTTCCCTTCTTCGGCTATCCAGTAGGGTCTTTTCGAGTTGTTCTTTCTCAATGGCCACTTGATCACATTCGGCTCTCCTGGAGCACATCTCCTTGTCTGCTGCTTTGAGGCAACTACCAATCTCTAAGCGGGCATCGTGCTCTGCGCGGGCTTCTTGGTGATCTCGACATTTAGGTGCCTTTTATGATGGATCTCCTCTAGTGCTTCCTCGAGTTTCTGTTTCCAATGGGCCCTCTCGGCCTTTGTCTTGTCTAAGGTTGCTTTGAGTTTTTCTACCTCGAGGGTCTCTTGTATCTCATACTATTGAGTGTCCGAGTCTCGGGGCCGAATTTTGCTCTAAGGAAGCCCTATAGTCTGGATTCGCTCCTCCACCCAATGTCTATAATCTAGGGAGGCTCCACAACTTCAGAGTTTTTTAGCGGTTCCCTTTTTTATAGGGTTGTTCCAGGCACGCCGGACTTTTCGGTAGTGAACTCCCTTTTGTGCTTCCAGCCCAGGTAGCACGAAAGGTGTCATGACTTCCTCTGAGGGAGACGTAATTATCGGATACCTTGCTTGTTGCACCGTTAATTCTGGGTTGTAATTGATTGCGTCCTGTGTCCCTAATAAAGGCACATTTGGATATCCTTCGCACTTGATGATGACGTGTTCCCTCTCATTCCATAGGGGATACCAGTGGATTGACTTTTCAGATGCCTCATCTAGTTTGCGAACCCAATCTTCCTTGGTCATGGGTGGGATCCAACTCTATTTGAAGTCCTCTACATGGCAAGCAGTGCGGTGTTTGCAATGGAAGAGGTGTGCTGTTAGCCATAGATACAATAGAAGGTTGCAACATCTCAAGACTCCCCTTCTTCATTCGCTGCATTGGTTGAGAGAATAGTAGGTGTTAGCTAGGATAGCCATAGTAGGGTTTTCTCCTCTATTTTTCTTTGCCAAAAATACCCCCATAGCTACAAGGTCCACATAGTCCTCTATTTGTGGAAATAGTAGGATTCTGTACACCAGTATCCCGAGAGCGTCCATGAATGCGGGCCAGTCTTCCCATGCTTGAAAATGATCCAACCGTTCTTCAAGGTATACCCTAGGAAGGCCTTCTAACCCATTCTGATTCCTCTTGGCTCTGGTCATTTCTTCCTTTGAGGCTTTCAATAGTCGGGCTATTGTGCCCCAGGAGGGCGTCTGATCTTGGTGGAAGTATGGTACTGATTCTGCCAATGTCAACCCCAGTAGGCGCTTATATTCTTCTAGGGTGGGAGCCATCTGGAAGTCCCTAAAGGTAAAGCACTGTGCAGGTGAGTCATAATACTAGACTAGAGCTTCGAGCCCTTCTGGTTGGGTCTCAATTTCCAGAATTTGTAGGAGGTTACCGTGCATTTTCTCGAAGATTTTGCACCACTGCCTTTTTAGATAACTGCTAAGATAGCGGATGGAATGAAGGTCCGGGGTTCTTATTTGGACAAGATACCCCAGTTTGGCTCCAAGCTGGTACTTGGTCCCCATTTTCTGAAATTTCTGTGATTAGTTGGAGATATCATGCTATGCAAAGATAGAGGGCTTAGGGTGGACTAAGGGTTCTGATCCGGACTTGGTAAAGGCTTACTGGATGGGCCGACTCGAACTCCGGTTGGGGTTTACTGGATGGACCGACTCGGACTCGGTATGGGGGTTTATTGGACAGACTCGGTTTAAGGATCGACTTGGTATAAGGAGTTTATAGTAGCCGACTCCATCTGGGACCCGATTCAGGTTGGAGTTTATCGGATGGACCGACTCAAACTCGGTATGGGGGTTTATTGGATGGACAGACTTGGTTTAGGAATTACTGGGTTGGCTTAAACTAGGGTTTTGTGAGGTCAACCATCAAGAATTGTGGGGTGATTCGGGCTAGGGCTTTTGCATTTGGTTTGGTTAGGAAAGGTTTCCCAGGGTTCTCACCATTGGATTTCTAAACTTCCTCACCATTAGGCTCCTGGGTCTATAGACTCCCTAAGGTCTCTACCACAAATAGGATCGATTTCCCAGAGTGTGATGGCTCCCTCAGGTTGTCAGCCCCAGGTGGAACTATCGTGGTCACCAGTACAGAGAACACCTCCAGTATGGTACCACTACAAATTCTGCACTCCTTAACACTCATGCCCGAGAATAGGACCCCACTCATAGGTGTAATCACATAGTTGCAGTATTCCCGTAAAACAAACCCATTTGGTCACAATATTATAGCATCATATCGTCTACCCTATGGTTTTCACAAACAAACAGGCAATCATGACACTCAAATATTGCAACATATGCACACCAATTAACGAACATCAGTGTAAACACACGATGCAACTAGAACACATATACCCACACAAGCGGAAACTTTCCTTATGCAACTATCCTAGTAGGGCTCAACTCTCAAAAAACATGATAGTCCCCAGTGGAGTCACTATCTGTCACAACGTAATTTGTGACGTGGGCGTATCTGGCTTGAGATGGGGCCGAGATTGTCTCGGCCTCTCAATGGCCGAATCTGTCTCGGCCATCAAGAGTCGCCACCGACATTTTTCTCAGGAATGTCAGGAAACCTAAGGGAAAGGCTGGTTTGGGATCAGAGCTGTGGATTCGGGAGTTGGTTATATATCGGGAACACAAGGTGCCCCCAATGTGTCTATCATTAGATAGTTACCGTAGCTGTAAGGAATAAGGAGGACGCTTGTGTTTGGGTCAGGTAAGGTGTTTCAGACTTTGGTTACTACGGGGAGGGGGGGATTCTAGTGAGGCGTCATAGTGTTTTAGGGTTTTTTAGGGTTTGCAACTTGATAAGAGTGTGCCTCCTGTGCCTATGTACCTCGGCTATATAGCCGAGGAATCAAAGTTAACGTAGTTCTAGGAATTAATGGGTTGGATTGGTTGTGGGCTACTCTCGGTTTCTCCTTAGCCGAGATCGACTTGGCCTCAAGGAGAGAAGGTTGGCGTCAAGGCTTTTCCCAACGGCATGGTTAAAGGACACCCTATGCTAAGCATGCAATATGTTAACCTTAGAGTAAGAAACCAACCTAGAATTTGGAACGGGAGAGCTTTCCTTTCTCGTGGACCAGTACCTCTACTTGCCTTTCAGTCTAGACTTGGAGTCCCTGCCTTTTCTTTTCCTTGCAATCGTCAGTTTTCCGTTCTTTTATCCTCTTGATTCTGTCTCTAATTTCTCATGCCCCTGACTCTTCGCGGTTAAGGCTTATATAGGGTTTTCCAACTGCCAGGGGGTAACCGCCTTTGGCCCCGCATGGTGGTGGTTGGGCTGGAAACCGAGTCCGTCTATCCACAATCCCTACTCACATGTGGGAGTTAAGATTCGCCTTGATATTCGGGGGACTCAGTCCTTGCTCCACGTAACAATTGGAGCGGACTCGGTCTCCTCTTCTAGTCTTGGTCTCGGATTTGACTAGGTCTCGGGATGACTCTTGGGTGGTCCCGGCCCAATCTTGGGTTGGCTCTTTGGAGGTCTCAGCTCAGTCTTGCATTGACTCTTTGGTGGTCTCAACCTAGTCTTGGGTTGACCAAGTCTTGGGGCCACTCTTTTGGGGGTTTTGGCCCATTTCGGAGGGTTAGGCCTTGCAGGTTTAGGCCGGACAGTTTTGGGATGCAACAATTGTAGTGGCTTTTATATAATAAAACTAAAGCTAACTATAGTATAGTCAATCCTAGGTTAAACCTCTCAAGGACACAGTCTGTTCTATTATGGCTTTATATGGTAATCAAAGTTAATGCAAGAACTCTAAGTGTAGAATGCCAACTCACCTCTCGGCCAAGGCTGATTCGATCCGGTCACGGTAGAGACGGATCTGACATGGTCTCGACTAAGCACGAACTCGAACGTAAAAGAGTCAGAGTAGACTCGATCTTGGATGGACGCGACAAAATTGGACTAGACTCAGTCTCAGACAAGAATGTAGGGAAATAGAGGGATTGTGGTTGCAAAGAAGTCAATGTGGAAAGTAAAGTAAGTATAAAAATAAATGTTTTCTAAACTAGGCTAAACTACTATTATGACCATACAGAGTTCAATAAGCAATTAATTCTTAGTTTCTCCTTCAAGTTCGTGAATCCAAATCAATCTAAGCCAATCTTTTGCAGCTCCATCCAAGGAGAATGGGAACACCTTCATTTTAATGTAGTCCTCCGATATCCCTTGTGGTCTTATTGTGGAACAAACCACATGGAATTCCTTCAAGTATTTGTGGGGATCTTCACCTGCAAGACTATGAAACTTGGGCAACAAATGTATTAGATCAGATTTTAATTCATATGTTTAAGTTGGTTCTAGTTATGGATACTGGATGCACCAAGGTTGGTACACCACATCCGGCGTGCCCAGCTCTTATAGAGTTCGATCGTTGTTCTCCATCTATTTCGACTCTGTAGAAATGTTAGCACTACTATATTCACAAAAATCAGAATCGTTAGTAACAAAATTACTATGATCAAAATTAGAACTACTACTATTGCTCACTATGGTGTTCCTAACTTTTCTTAACCTACGTAAAATTATTTATATTTATGGATCTGAAGCATGCAATGGGTCAGTACTACTCCTAGTTATACATTGTAAAAAAAAATATTATGCCGACAAATGCAAGTCAATTATGCAAAAGGGTTATTGTTAGTTATGCAAAGCAGAACAAAATCAGTTATGTAAAGAATGATAGAATCCGAATGCAAAAGCACAAATCAAAAAGTAACAACACAACAAAAAATTCTATAACTTCTTTCCTCTCTTTTTTTCAATAGTGAAACTTCACGCAACAAAAACCCAACACATACTCAGCATACTATATTTTTTCTGGATCTAATTTAAAGATATACACAGACTTAAAATAGACTTTATGACTCAACTGACAGATACGATACTCCACAGACTTGGGATTCGGCTTAACTCAGATTTGGCACACAAAGACACAAAGGAACTTGTGTCCCCAGCAACAACGCCAATTTGATAAGTTCTTTTTGTCTTAGTGTCTTTTATCAAATAAAACTAAAGCTAACTATAGTATAGTCAACCCTAGGTCGAATCTCTTAAGGACACAATTTGTTCTATTATGGCTTTATGTGGTAATCAGAGTTAATGCAGAAACGCTAAGTGTAAAATGTCGACTTGCCTCTGAGCCAAGGATGATCCGATCTGGTCTTGGTAGAGACAGATCTGACACGGTCTCGGCTAAGTGCGAACTCAAATGCAATAGAGTTGGACCAGACTCGGTCTCGGATGGACGTGGTAGAGTTGGACTAGATTCAGTCTCAGACTAGAATGCAGGGAAATAGGGGGATTTTGGTTGCAGAGAAAGTCAATGTGGAATATAAACTAAGTATAAAAATAAATGTGATCTAAACTAGGCTAAACTACTAATGTATCCATACAGAGTTCAATAAGCAATTAATTCTTACTTCCTTCTTCAAGTTTATGAATCCAAATCAATCTAAAGTTCCTATGGCGACTGCTAAAGATTCATCCACTACCATATCGAGGATTTACACGACCGCTACCTTATCAGTTGGTCGGGATTAAGCATATGATTGATTTTAGGCTCTCTTACCGACGATATATACATGAGTTGGATAGCCTGTTATGCACAACAAATCCTAACAAAATATCCTAATAGATTTACAAACTTTGAAATGACCTTTCTATCCTCCTACATGACCCTTCGTACATTGTACGCTTCCCTTGGAGTGGCATGGTAGATAAATTGGATTCGATTGATGTGGCACTATGTTTGGGCTGCCAGTTGATTGGGCCGCTTTGTTCCTCTTTTGGGCTGCTAGGTTGTAGAGTCGGCTGGTCCGGGAAGGAGCCAGTCTGGCCAAGACGACTTCTCCTAGACTATGACTCTTCTTTGATGGGCCGAGACGCCTTTGCTTAGCCTGCAAAATGAATCCACCTTTTATTAGCTAAAATCCCTGAATTAGCAGAGATTTATACTTTCCTTATTTCTAGGTCCATAATCTGAATCTTAGCTAAGATGTGATTCTTTGCTACCAAATGATCTCAAAAATACCCATCATAGGCCCGTGTGAGGTGTATAAAATATGACTTATCAAAGACCCTCACAAGTACTTAAAAGAATTTCATATGGTTTGTTCCACAATGAGGTTGCAAGGGATATTGGAGGACTATATCAAAATGAAGGCGTTTCTATTTTCCTTAGACGGGGCTGCTAAGGATTGGTTGTATCTGCAGCCAGTTCTCTTCAACACCTGCGGAGATGTGAAATGCATATTCATGGAGAAGTTCTTTTTGGCATCACGAACTACGACCATCAGAAAAGAAATTTGTGGGATAAGGCAACATTTTGGAGAGACTCTACATGAATACTGGGAAAGTTTTAAAAGTTGTGCCACATGTTCACATCATCAGATCAGTGAGCAATTACTCATTCAATTCTTTTACGAGGGTCTGATGATGATGGAAAGAAGTACGATTGACGTTGCTAGTGGAAGAGCATTAATGGACGAGACACTAGTAGTAGCAAGACATCTAATCTCCAATATGCCAAGCAGTACACAACAATTTGGGATCGAAGCCAGCCTATCCCGGATGGTGAATGAAATCGGTGCAGTTGACAACCTGAGACTACAAAATCAATTGATTGAATTGACATCACTGGTAAGGCAGCTTGCTGTTGGACAACATCAACCTAGCATAGCAGCCAGAGTTTGTGGTATCTGTACTTTCGTGGAGCACTCCATTGACATGTGCCCCACATTACAAGAAATGAAGTCAAACCATCCAAAGAGTGTTGGAACAATAGGTGGTTATCAATATGGGAAGCAGCCATATCAGAGTCGACAATTTGGAAGGTAGCCATTTCGGCCAAGTTTGAGTCAAGGGCTATATGCGGCTCAACAATTCGAATCTACCCCAAATATACCTCAAGGTCAAGCTGGTTATCCACAACCGAGTTCTCAATACTAGGCACCACCATTCCAACAATAACAACAACAAAGAGTTCCATCTCAAGGCAACTCACCATCTTTGGAAGACCCGATGAAGCAGTTAGCAACAAGCAATCTGGAGTTTCAGCAAATCATGAACTCAAGTAATATGCAATTCTAGCAAAACATGAATGCCACCATCCAAGACCTCAAGATGCAAATAGGATAGCTAGCCAACATTGTGAGTCATTTATAGTCAGCTGGGTCTAGCAACCTTCCCTCACAAACAATTTCTAATCCAAGTGGGAATACGAGCATGGTATCATTGAGAAGTGGTAGAGAATTAACTCAAACAGCGCCGCAACAAAGGCAGAGACCAACTGATGCCGACTCATAGATACCTCAGCAAGATAAACCTATCCCATTGCCATTTCCAACTCGGACTCTCTTAGCAAGAAAGTTTGAGTCTGATGAAGAGTTGCTGAAGATGTTCCGGAAGGTGGAAATCAACATTCCACTCCTAGACGCAATAAAGTAGATTCCTAAGTACGCAAAATTCCCAAAGGATTTGTGTGTATATAAGAGGAAAAAGATGAAATGAGGGATGGAATTAGGAGGAGTAGTGTCAACATTGACCAGAAACGATGACATCATCACTGGAGCACAACAAACCCTGCCAAAGAAGTGTCGAGACCCCAAAATTTTCTCTATCCCATGCACCATTGGTGATTGTACCTTTACCGATGCCATGTTGGACCTAGGAGCTTCAATTAATGTCATGCCAACATCAATATACAAATCCTTGAATTTCGGTGATTTGGAACCCACTGGGATGACAATACAGCTAGCAAATAGAAGTGTTGTTCAACTCTTGGGTGTTCTCGAAGATGTACTAGTCCAAGTTAATGAGCTGATTTTCCCAGCTAACTTCTATGTGCTGGATATGGAGGATGAGACATTAGGAGAGGGATCTACCTTAATCTTGGGGCGACCATTTCTAATGACTACCAGAACAAAGATTGATGTGCATGACGGGACGCTCTCAATGGAATTTGGTGACAATCTGGTGTAGTCCAATATTTTCGAAGCCATGAAGCACCCCAACGAGGACCATTCACTCTTTAGCATAGATCTGATTGATGAACTAGTTGAAGAACACCTTCAACTAGACACCAAAAGTGATGAATTTCAAATTTTGCTAGAGATACTGATGTATTTGACTACTTAGGGTCCATAACAAATGAGGCCGACTATGATAAATTATGGGAAGTACACAATCTTTCCAACTATGAGGATGGTATCACTAACCTTAAGTCAATTGGAATATGCCTACTTGGGAATTGATTAGCAATTCCCTGTAATAATTGCTAACAATCTCCGCTGGGAGCGGGAGGAGAAATTGTTGCATGTCCTAAGGCAGCATAAGATATGTAGCATAAGAAGGCAATTGGGTGGAAACTATCTGATCTTCCAAGCATAAACCCCTCCATCTGCATGCAGAGGATTTTTGTGGCCAAGGAAGCCCGTCTAATAAGGCAACAACAAAGAAGGCTGAATCCGACCATCCTGGATGTGGTTAAGAAAGAAGTCACAAAAGTAATTGCTGTTGGGATTATCTATCCCATCTCAGACAACTAATGGGTTAGTCTAGTGCAAGTAGTACCCAAGAAGTCTAGGATGACCATTATGAAGAACCAACATGATGAGTTGGTACCTATGCGGATTCAGAATAGCTTGCAAGTCTGTATCGACTATAGAAAACTAAATCAGGAGATTCGCAAGGACCATTTTCCTTTGCCTTTCATCGACCATGTTCTAGAAAAACCCACGAGAAAATCCCATTACTGTTTCCTAGATGGATTCTCTGGATATATGCAAATCCACATTGCACCTAAAGACCAACATAAGACTACCTTCACTTGCTCATTCGGTACTTTTGCGTATTCACACATGCTGTTTGGCTTGTGCAACGTACCAAGTATGTTCCAACGTTGTATGATCAATATCTTCTCGGACTTGCTATAGGATTGCATGGAAGTCTTTATGGATGACTTCATGGTGTATGCTGAATCGTTTGATGCATTTCTGGAAAATCTATCCAAGGTGTTAACTAGATGCATAGACACAAATCTAGTGCTTAATTTTGAAAAATGTCATTTGATGGTGCCTAAGGAAATTGTGTTGGGACACCTAGTATCCAACAGAGGCATTGAGGTTGATAAATCCAAGATTGATATCATTACCTCTCTTCCTAACCTCGCTTCTATGCAGGAGGTTCGCTCATTCCTTAGACATCCAGGGTTTTGCCAAAGTTTTATCAAGAATTTCAACAAGATTGCCCTACCATTGTCCAAGCTGCTATAAAAGGATATGGACTTCAAATTTGATCAGCCTTGCGTTGAAGCCTTCCAAGAGTTAAAGACCCGACTCACATCCGCACCTATTCTCTAAGCACCCAACTGGGAATATTGATAAACATGTTTTTAGTCATCTTAACATGCATCAAATAAACTAAAGCTAACTAGAGTATAGTCAACCCTAGGTCGAATTTTCTCAAGGACACAGTGTGTTCGATTGTGATTTTATGTGAAAACTAAAGTAAAACTGGAACTCTCAAGTGTAAAGTGCCGACTCGCTCTTGGCGAGGTGCCAAGTTGCTCTCAACAGAGACTGATCCAATATGATCTCGACAAAGACTTATCCGACTCGGTCTCAGCTAAGCGTAAATAGATGCGACAGAGTCGAACTGACTCTATTTCGGACAACAATGTAGGAAACATGGGGTTTTAAATGCAGATCAACAAAAGACAAAATATAAACTAAGAACATGAATGCAATTAACTAAACTACTCTATTGTTACTACTATGCTCATATTCAGTCCCAATAATCAAGTCCATTCTAGTTCATTCACTCCAGTTCACAGTCCATATCAACCTCTGGTTTTCTTATGACAATCGTCAAACATTTCTCCATTGCCATACCGAGGATTTACACAATCACTACCTAATCAGTTGGCAAGGATTAAGTCCAAAATTGATTTTAGGTTCTTAACTAGGTTCTCTAGTTGATTACCTACTACATTAGTTAAACCAATTCTGATCAACTTAGTTCAACATTATTCACGTTACTTTGTACAACCATGACGCAACAATTGAATTAGAGTTTAGGAATGCAACAGAGTTCAAAAATCAGAAAACACTTATACTATTGGAAGCAAAATACAAACACAAGGTCTGGATTCGATGACTTCGAATTCTACGATAATCGCCATGGAAGGATGGCGATGGTTCACCTTCGCTAGCTAGAACACTGAGGATCAAGTCCACTAGAGTGTGTTGGTAGCACCGATGATAGCATCGTGCACCACCGTAAGCGTAGGAGATGAGAGCGAGAGAATGGAAATAGTGGAAATGGAAAATATGAATTCCAAAGACTCTGAAAAAGTGCACAACTCCTCCTATATATACACGAACTATGTCCTACTAGTCCTAAAGATTCTTAACAAAATTACAAATTGAATTGCCTATTCTAACCTTGAGAAGATTCTTTAGAATGACATGGCAGATTCTCCAAGAGCGACATGCCAGCTGAGCTGGAGCTGAGATGGCCTCTAAGATGGATCGTTGACGAGGATGACGCAATTGGACCACTCCTTATTGGGCTGCTAGACCATTGTGTTGGCCAGTCAAGAAGGAGCCGGTTGGTCGAGAAGGAGTCGGCTAGCCGAGAAGGAGTCGACTGGCCAGGACGACTCTCTTGGGCTAGGGCTTCTCATGACGGGTTGAGATCATCCATTTTTCCTACAAAATGGAATGAGTCTTTTATTAGCTAAAACCTGTAAATTAGCTCAGCTTTATATTTTCTCTATTTTTAGGTTCATAATATAAATCTTAGCTAATACTCAATTCTTAGGCACCGAATGATCTCTAAAACACTCATCTTTGGGTCCTGTAAGATGTATAAAATATGACTCATCAAATATCCATTTGAGCTTATGTGTGATGCCTCCAACTCAACACTCAGAGTCGTTTTAGGCTAGAGAGCCAGAGTCAGCAAACAAGCGCATGTGATTGCATATGCATCTTGAACAATGGATTTGGCCTAGTTAAATTATACAACAACTGAAAAGGAGTTGTGACAATTGTGTTTGCCTTGGACAAATTTTGTTCATATCTATTTGGCTCCAAAATCATTGTTTTCATTGACCATGCTGCACTACGATTCTTGGTGAAGAATCCGGGTACAAAGCCGAGACTGATTTAATGGATGCTTCTTCTCCAAAAATTCAAAATAGAAATCAAAGATAAAAAAAGGTGTTGAGAATTCTATGACAGACTATCTAAGCCAAATTGAAACGGAGAGTGACCTGATGCCAATTCATGAAGATTCCCTGACGAGCAACTTCTTCAATTAGACACGCCTACACCATGGTTTGTAGATATTTGTAATTTTGTTGTTGCATCTCAATTTCCACCAGAGGCATCCTGGTTGTACAAAGAAAAACTTAAAAGTAATGCCAAGTATTACATATGGGATGATCCATACCTTTGGAGACTTTACAATGATCAAGTCATTCGTAGGTTCATTTTGGATTCCCAGATCAAATCAGTCCTCCAATTATGTCATGCAACATCTAGAGGTGGCCACTATGGATAAATTCGAATAGTTCGGAAAGTGCTTGATTGTGGGTTATAATGGCCCACCATTTTTAAAGACACTTATCAATTCGTTTCCATCTACGAGCAATGTCAAAAGGCAGGAATGACCATAAGTAGAAGGCATGAAATGCCCTAGCAACTCATCCTATTTTGTGAAGTCTTTGACGTTTGGGGTATTGATTTCATAGGCCATTCCCAGTCTCCAATGGATACTCATACATTCTACTTGCCGTCAACTATGTATCGCGATGGGTAGAGGTCATAGCCACCAAGACCAATGATGCCAAAGTTGTGATAGATTTTCTTATTTCTAATATCTTTTATTGGTTTGGTGTGTCAAAAGCTCTTATAAACGACCAAGGGAGTCACTTTTGCAATAGAGCCATGTCCTATCTACTCAACAAGTATGGGGTGGTGCATCGAAGTTTCCTAAGATACCACCCCGAGACAAACAACTAAGTTGAAGTATTCAATAGGGAAATTAAGAAAACCCTACAAAAGATGGCCAATCCCAGCCAGAAACACTGGAGCTAACTCCTTGAGGATGCTATTTGGGCACACAGAACTGCATACCGGGACTCGCTAGGGATGAATCCCTACCAGATCATTTTCGGTATAGCCTGTCATCTCCTGGTTGAAATAGAACATTAAGCTTACTAGGCAGTCAGGCAATGCAATTTGGCCTATGACCAAGCGGGCATAGGAAGAAAGCTCTAGCTACAAGAACTGAAGGAGCTTCACTTGGAAGCCTATGGGAACTTCCGAATCTACAAACAAAAAGTAAAATGTTTCCACGATAGTTCGATCCCGAGGAAGGAGTTCCAAGTCGGCCAGAGAGTGCTACTATTTAATTCACGCTTAAAGCTTATTGTAGGTAAGTTTCGTTCTAGATGGGATGGCCCATTTGTTATTACTAATGTTTTTCCCTATGGTGTAGTGGAATTGAAAGATGACAATACAAACAACACCTTCTAGGTCAACGGGCATCAGATCAAACTTTTCCATGAAGGTCTAGAGCCGACAGTGAGTGAGATGGAGAGCATCTCACTAATGGAACCATCCCCGACGGATAGCACTCCCTGAGAAAGCCTTAGAATCCCCTTTATATTCATGTCATTCATTGAGGGCAATGCATCATTCAAGTGTGAGGTAGGGTGTCGTTATCCAGGGCTTGCTCAATTTTTTTCTTACAATTTCTTGTGTTGATCAGACTCTATGCCGGTTCCACTTTGCTTGTTTCCATTTTGTTTTCTATTAATGTTTTGTTTTTACTTCTGTTTTTCCATTTTGTTTGTTTGTTTTTTTGTTGCAATTCTATTTCTTTTGTCATGTATGTTTCTTTTTTGTTTTGTTTGCATTTTTGTTTTCGTTTTCATTTTTGTTCAAATTTTGTTTTTATTTCATGCCCCAAAACTGTTTTCACCGAGTCTGTGTCGACTCTGGTTCCACCTCTGTCGAATCTGGACCGACTTTGATTTTGCTTCAATTTCTGTTTTCATTTCCATTTTCATTTTGTTTTCCCTAGATGATTTTTTATTGTTGAAGAAATTTCTTTGAAAAAGGATTTAAATGGATTTCCTTAAAGAAAGATAAAATAGTAAGAGGCAATGCATAACCTTGGAAGAAAGATTTTTCAACTTGACAAGGAGTGAAAGTTTTTCAGCCTTAAGCAATAAGTGATTGAAAAACTGAAAAAGATAAACCTTTGGTGATAGAGTAATTGTCCGTGTGAGAATTTTGGAGCCTTGTATATAAATGGCTTTGCATCTTGTCATTCTCTCCTTTCTTGTGTGATGTTTGCATCCATGTTGCTGGTTACTCTAGATTTTGCCTTGACTCTCTGGTTACATTTGGTTTCGCATGCAAAAATGATACGATCTAGGCCATTTTTCTAACAATCCCCGAACCAAATGAACCTACCTTGCAAATTGAATCCCTTGTTTACCCTCTTTGTGCCTGAATAACCATTTTTTTCTCTGATATGACAACTCATTACAAGCCAAAGCCAGAAAACCATGATCAACTTCAACCTTAAGGGTTAGAGGAGATTTGGAATTGTTTTGGGAATGGGTCTCGCTTAAGTGTGGGGGAGACACCTAGGAACATGGAAAGAGTAGTGTATTTGAAACAAAGTGGTTATAGTGGTGAAAAAGGTTGAAAAAGAAAAGAAGAAAAAAATTAGAGGATGAATCAAAGAAAAGAAAAGCAGTAAAAGAAAAAAGTTGCAAGAAAAATGCAATGCAAAGTTGCAAAATAAAAAGTGAGAAAAAGGAAGAAAGAAAAATACAAAGGGAAAGAGAAGTAGTGAGCAAGAATGTTCTCAAAAAGAATCATAGTGTACTAGGGGATATCCTCCATGTTTACAAACTTATTCTCCATTGCTCCTCTCTCCTTTGTGGTTAACAAACTCATTTTACCACCTTGTATCCTACCCTTAACCCTGGCCACATTACAAGCCTAAAAGCAAGTCTCATTGATCATTAATGCATGTGTTTTTGAAGGTGTGGGAAGAGAGACTAGTTAAAGTTTGGTAGTGTCGGTTAACATAGGATGTTTTGAGTGTATATACAATCTCAAACACTTGAGAGATTGAGAGAATACACCCTAAGAGAGAGCTCAGTCACTTCTTGGTTACTCTTTGATGTTTGTAGGTTGCCTATTCGCCTTGGATGTGGAAAAATTAACTTTCATAGATTTCTTGAATATCTTGAACCTGAGATGATTGTGTGCCGAATCTGTTTTGTCGAACTTAAGAAATTCATTTGAAAAATTCATCTTCTCTTTCAAAATCCCTTGAATGATCAAATCTGATTTTGCCTAAGAGTGCAAAAGTGTAAGTGTGGGATGTGATAAGTCATATTTTATACACCTCACAAAGGCTTAAGATGGGTATTTTTGAGATCATTTGGTAACTAAGAACCACATCTTTGCTAAAATTTAGGTTATTGACCTAGAAATAGGGAAAGTACAAATCTGTGCTAATTTGGGGATTTTAGCTAATAAAAGATTAGATTCATTTTATAGGCCAAGCAAAGGATGTCTCAGTCCATCAAAAGTTGTGGTCCAAGAGAAGCCATCCTGGCCAGATTAGGCTCCTTCCAAAACCAGGCCGACTCCTCAGCCCAACAGCACAAAAAGAATAACGTGGCCCAATCAAGTTGATATGTCCAAGGTGCGTTCCTTCCCAATAGAGGCCAGCTTAATTGCCACGTCACTCTAGGAGAAGTGTGTAGTGTATGAAGAGTCATTCAGAAGGGTAGATAGGTCATTTCAGAGTCTGTAAAAAAGTTAGGAAGTTTGTTAAGGTTAAGCGTGCATCACAAGGAACCTACTCGTGTACATATAGGGACCTAGTGCACGCCTTATAGGAGTTTAGAATTTAGACTTTATCCATACCCATTTACGCTCCATCTTTTTGCTCTCATTACCATTCCGACGGTGGTGCACGATACCTCAATGGTGTCTCTCTCGATCGAGGAGGTGCAAGTCAGGGACTAGGAAGCCGAAGGTTATCAAAGGTGACCACTTAGCATAGCCAACGTACTTTGGTGGACTGGATCCTCAACACCTTGACTATCGTTGGTGAACCATCGCCATTCTCCCATGGAAATCATCGTGGAAGATAGACCCCATGAATTCACTCCTTGTAACAATACTTTGTTTCAATTATAAGTTTGGTTTGCATTTCTTATCTCATGATTGTGAATCCTATTTTCAATCTGCTTTACCGTGACACGATTGTGCATTGCTAAAGTAGAACAATGTTAGACTAGGCCAATTGAAACCAATTGAACAACTTAATTAGGTAATAAATTAGAGAACCTAACGCCAATCACGTGCTTACTCCCTACCAACTGATAAGGTAGCGATCGTGTAAATTCTCGGTATGGCAATAGACAAATGTTTGACGATTGTCATAAGAACCTAAGGTTGATTTGGAAACGTAATCTTAAGTGAAGAATCGGGAACCAATTGTTTATTGATCTTAGTGTTGGTGAAGTAGTAGTTTAGCATAGCTTAGGTTGTATTTACCTTTATACTTAGTTTACTTTTTGTCCTTACTTCTCTACAACCAAACCCCCTTTGTTTCCTTGCACTTTAGTCCGAGACCGAGTCTAGACCGACTCCATCGTGTCTGAGTCTGCACTTAGTCGAGACCGTGTCAGATCCGTCTCTACCGAGACCAGGTCAAGATCTTCCCCGACCAAGCACAAGTTGGCATTCTACAACTTAGGATTTTCTGCATTAACTCTTTTTTCCATATTAAGCCATAATTGAGCACACTGTGTCCTTTAGAGATTCGACCTAAGGTCAGTTGTACTATAGTTAGCCTTAGTTTTATTTAATGTGCGTAATACGACTGAAAAACAAAGTTACCACTCTCCTTCACTGAAAAAATCCTCCAAAATCTTAGTCCCAAAGCTTTCAAGCTCCAAGTTTAACAGTTCAACATCAAAGCAAAGTTATGTTCTTTTCCACCTTGCCTTGGTCCTTTGTTGCTTTTGGTAGGTTTAGATTCATATATTCCTTCTCTTTTCTTTCTCTGGCTCAATCCTCCTCTTGTTCTCCTCATGAGGATTTTGTTATTGTTATGGTAATAATGATTGGTTGATATCTCCTGGTAGTTTGATTCAATATTTTGGCTCAAGAGATAGTCTTCTCTTTTCTCCTCCCAAAAGGCTCTCTCTCATGTTGGCATTTTCTTCTGGGTAAGGAAAACTTACACAAAACACTTCCACTTTTGTGTTTCAATGTTGATTCATGATGTGGTTTTACTCATTATTGGTTAGAATAAGTTATTGGTTCCAAGGTTGAAATGTTGTTATTTTCAGCTAGTTGTGAGTTTGATTTTCACTGGAACATACCTTGATTCTTTCTATGTAACTCTCAATTTGGTTGCTAGATTTGTGATCTAGTTTTTGTTTTAAAAATTAAACATCTTGGGCTACACAATAGGTACAAGAATCGCTTAAAAAATTAAGAAATGAGTTCCCAAATTGGATTTGAACTTGGATTTGGCTTACCAAAAATGCTGCTAACCTCTGAGTCTTATTTTGTCTTTATCGGCTCCTAAAAATATCGTTTAAGAAAATGAAATATATGGTTAAAAACTAAACTTAAAAATCTTCAAAATGATGGGTCATACACCTTTTAATTCATCGAATAGATATGTATCTGTTGGCTTTAATATGGACCATGTGTAAAGTCTCTACTCTAATTGACATTTAGGACATGGTTTGGAAAAATACTCAGATTTTTGAAAACTTATAGAGATTTTGTACGATCCCGTTTGTTGGACAAGTCACCCCGAGTGCAGTTGTCAACTTATTTGGCCCTAAGAGTTATGAAATCAAATTTTCTCACTAACTCTACAAAATGAAAAGAAGAAGTGAGATACCAACAAATAATGACATCCATACAAAGAAAAAAGTCCCAAATACCCAGTCGTTATACGAATTAACTACTAACTAATACCTAATAACTACTAAAAAACTAACAATTAACCAATTAACAAACTAACTACTAACCAATTAACAAACTAACTACTAACCAACTAACAAACTAACTACTAACCAACTAACTATCTCCTCAACTACCCTAACTACTAAATAACCTATTGATTACATGCTAAAAATGTAAAGGAAAATGGGTTAAGTCACCAAAATTCGCAGCCAAAAGCCCACTAACCAAGGTCCTAAACTTTGGGCCAGAGTATACAATGATAGGCCCAATAGCATGGATGCTAAAGCCGCAACTTCACATGGACCTTTGATCCTCCATACGATCGAATTTGGTTGAGCCCAAAAGAGAGACGTTGTAGGTCTTTATCTTAGCTTTCCAAGGCTAACAAGATTGTCTAATTTGGAGGTCTGTAGCTCTAGATATGGTCTGCACAAGATAGCAACATCATAATGAAAATTAAGTCTTAAAATAAGCAAAGATTAGCAACTAAACCCAATTAGGTCCAATAATCCAAGACTCAATAAATGTGTCAATTTTAACCATATGATGATCTCATATTGTTTTAGCATAAGTCACTAATGAGTGCCTAAAAAATGCTCTATCACTTAAACAAATGTGTCAATATTAACCATATGATGATGTCAAATATGTCCAGCATAACTCACTATTAAATGCCTTAAAAATACAAGAATATACAAGTTTTTTACAAACAAACAACGATTTACACACATGAATTCATTCCACAACTACCTTTAACAATTTCATACACTCAATCAATAGAACAATTTCTGCTAATAAGGTATACACATATCCAAGTGACCTAATAATGATCATTTAATATATGTAGACTCAACTCCACAAAGATTTAGGTTAGTTTGAGCAATCAGTACCGACATATCCATTAACATGGTATAACAACAATAGTGGACCACACATATTCGAAGGATGGCACGTTTTGTAAACCATTGGGAACATCGCAAAATTTGATATACAGAAATATTGAAGTGGTTTGTTAGGATATACTTACGTGGGTAGTGGCTTACCGTGACACAAAGATTGCAATGACCTTGGTCTACAAAGCAAGATTTTCCTATCTACTTATCCTCAAGGTCCTTTGACAATTATCCCATCAATTATTCCAACACTAGGTTGTGGGTCCTACAAAGCAACCCCAACTTATGTGCTTGCTCGCAAGATGACATGAGGTCCATCGTCATTTACCTTAATCATGGATTTATGTATAAATACACAAATTTATCATCATACATAACAAAATCACTAAGTTCAACAAGTGTCACCACTTAGACTTCTATCTTGTGGATTAGATAAAGCAACTATATGAGACACACTCTCAAAAAAATTTTAAAAGATTTTTCATAATAGACTTTTTCTAATGTTCAATGGTTTTCACATTTGTGCATTATCAAATTTATGCAATCATTTAATTAGTTATACTTATACATCTTAATTATTATAATGAAACTAATACCTTAATAAATTTCACCATGTTGGATTTTTTCATTAATTTAAAAGGTTTGTGAATAAGTCAAATACTCTTAAACTCTCATATAATTATTAAAATTTTATAAAACAGTAAAATTAATTCAAATCAAATTAACCAATTCCAAAACTTTATTTTAATTCAATGATTATTTTATACATTTAGAATTTTCTTTAGAATATTTCAAGTTTATTGTCAGAGTAAAATCATTAAATTGCTCTGACGATTAATAATTGATTTAAGATTATTGAAGATTCATGATTAATTTTAAAAATACACAAAATTTGAAATCTCATAATATTTTCATTAAAATATATTTATTTGACTTAAAGAAAATTTTCCTTATCCCATAACTTTTTAAGACAAAATTTAGTCCTTAATTATAAAAAGGGAAATTTACCGAAATGCACTTATTTTTTCTCAAAAAAGCTTTTAAATTCTAAACTTTATAATAAAATATAATATAACTTAATAAATTATGAAAATGTGGATAAGCTTATCAAACTTAATAAACTTTGAAAATGTATATCTAAGTTTTTCAAATCAATTTTAAACAATATAAAATTTTCTAGAATTTTTAGATTTTTCTCTTTCAAATAAAAAAATTATAAATCTTAATACTCTTTGATTGCTTTAGAACTCTAGTTTTCAAAAAGGTATGCTACATGTTCAAATAATATATGTTTAGAGATATTAGTATTTTGTCAAACCATGTGAACTTAGTGCTTTGATTTGAAGATAATTATGGGTTACATGTTCAAACAAAGGAAGGAAGGAAAAAACACAACTTTGCTTTGATTTTGAACTCTTGAACTTAGTGCTTAAAAACTTTAGGACTTATTTGGAGGAGCTTTGAGACAAGGAGAAAAAGAAAAGTGAGAGAGAGTAGTGAGAGAAGTTTGTCTACGATGGAGAAAATAATTGGAGGGTCATGGGGGATAAATGGTGGTCAACAAGCCTTAAACTCCACCAACAACTATCATAACACTTAGACAAATTTTACAAAGTATGAGATCCAAAATTGGCCATATATATATATATATATATATATATATATATATATATATATATATATATATCCATTAATGGTACTATATGACACTAAAAGGTAAGGTTAGATAAAATTGAAGAGAGAAAAATCATGGATAAAATTTGTACTAATGGTTAATTTAATTATTAATCATTTTATGAATAAGTGACTTACTAATAATTGTTTAAGATGTACAAAAATATTTTAGAGTATTTTTTTTAAAAGGTTTCAAATTCGTATTCTAATAAAAATTTTTTGGGATTCTAATTATAATAATAGAGATTAATTATAAAACCTTTAAATTTTATTAACTGTTTTATTACTTTTAGACTGTATTTTTATATTGTTAGTATACAATGCAGTTCATATTTCTATAGAATTTTTTATTGAAACTTACGTATAAAAATCACATATATTTATTAATTTTTTTAAATGAAATATAATTATCTCTTGTAATTATTTTCAATCAATTTATTAATTACAGAAGTAACAAAGTTATCTTTTCACTATACTTTATCGCTTGTTATCTTTTCATCCAAAAAATAGTAACAAAGTTAAAATTATGTGTATTGATGAAAATGATTTATAAATAGTGGTAGTTCAAAAATGCTACTATAATAATTTTTTATATAATTTTAAAATAATAATAAAATATTATAATTTAATAAAAAAATCAAATCTTTAAAATAGTACCACTTTTTAACCACAACAATAATAAATTAATTTTTTAAATTATTAAAAATAAAAAATAAAACATAAAAAATATGATTTTTAAAATAATGATAGTTTGTAACTTCTATTATAATATTTTATTTTAAAAATTAAATATTCACTACAAGATTTTTTTTTATTTTGTCACTAATTTTATCTACCATTTAAATTAGTAGCTAAATTCTAGATAATTAACTAATAATTAACTATAATATTATTTTTTCTAGTTAAATTTAAATTATATTCATTTATATTTATTATTACTACAAATTTGTTAGAAAATAATTATAAATTTTAAAAATTTACTAAAAATTAACTAAAATTATTTTCTTTTCTAATTCGCTACTTATTTCATGCTACCACTAATATTAAAGTAATTTTGTAGCTAATTATTTTCACTAGTAATTAACTACAAAATATTGATTTTAAAAATTTGTAGCTAATTATTTTATAGCAAATTTTAAAATTTCTAATAGTGATTATTATGTAAGTAAAATTTAAAATTTAATAAATTAATAGTTTTTAGTTTTTAATTTATAAATGTCGCGACCTCGATCACCACAGGGTGAAAATCGTAAGGTTAGATTTTGCTTTTGAAATTGGAAGCTGAATTCATCCTACGGGTGGAATTGACTATGAAGAGTCGAAACCGACTTAGTCAATCTGAAAGAACTGACCAAGACTGATTTGACTTTGATAGGATTCGCCACCAACATTTTAAAGGAGAGCATTAGTATATGTTCACTGCATTCATAGTTTTAGTTTACTTTCTGCTTTACTTGTATTTCAATCCCCCTCCTTTACTGTTTTTGGTCCGAGACAGAGATAGTCCGTCTCTGTAATATCTGTTTGCACTCAATCGAAACCAAGTCGGATAGGTTTCTGCTGAGAGCAACTCAGCCAGTGTCGAGACGAGTCAGTACTCTACATCTCAGATTCTACGTCATTTCACTTCACATCAAATCACAATTAAGTGCACTGTGTCCTTGAGAAAAATCGACCTATGATTGACTATACTATAGTTAGCTTTAGTTATTTGATGCCCGTAAGACGACTAAAAACGAGCTTATCAACCATCCGACTCTACATTCGAAAAGCCAAATCCACTCCTGATAGCCAAGTCAGGAATCCACAAATGAACCTTCTTTACTTAATTTACTAGCAGCAGAATCAATACCAGTGTCATCCATAGTGTAGCCATTCCATGGCTTAGTAAATTTTCATTTTGAATTGACTAAACACTCTGAATTTTTTGGAAATATGGATTTTAAAAATTCTGTTAATTATGAGTGTACATATACTGGATTAACTAAATCTTCTTTGTGTGTGAAAAGCAGCAATGACACTAATCCTAATGTAGGAGTTATAGGCAAAAGTGCAAAGAAGCTATTGGAGGATATCATGTTGAAATTATCAAAATGGATGAGGAGAAAGCTCCCCCAAACTGTAGACAATAGGAGCGGAGCAAAAATACTGAATATCAGATTTTGCACATTCTTTCCACCCTGAAAACAACAGTCTTTCTATTTCACCCCTTCCTTTGCGCACATATGCTTTGCATTGAGGACAATGCATTATTTAAGTGTGTGTGTGGGGGGGGGGGGTGTTCCTTAGGAGGGTGACGATTTGTTTGGTTTTGTTTTGCTTTTAGTTTTGTTATTTCGTTTTTATTTCGTTTTTATTTCGTTCCTGTTCTATTTTATTTTGTTTCTTTTCTTTTTATTCTGATTTTCTATTTTTTGTTCAATTTAGGTTTTCATTTTCGTTTTATTTTGTTTTTCCTAGCTGACTTTTGATTTCAGATTGCTAATTACTGAGAAAACTATTTTGAAAAAGAATTTGAATGAACTTCTTTAAGTTGAATGAAACAGTATGAAGCAATGCATAACCCTGGATGAGAGGTTTTTAAACCTGACAGGGAGTGAAATTTTTGTGTCCTTAGGCAGTGAGTAAATGAAAAACTGAAAAGATGAACCATTAGTAGTAGAGTAATTAACCGTCAGAGAACTTTCGAGCCTTACATGAATGGCTTTGTATCTCGTCATTCTTTCATTTCTTGTGTGATATTTGCATCTATGTTACTGGTTACTCTAGGTTTTGCCTTGATTCTCTGGATATATCTCATTTCGCATGCAAGAATGATATGATCTAGGCCATCTTTCTTTATAGCTACTTAGCCAAATAAAGCCTACCTTGTGAATAATTCCTTTGGTTACCCCTTTGAGCCTATAACTGTTTCTTGATATGACAGCTCATTACAAGCCTAAAGCCGAAAAAACCATAATCAACCCAAACCTTAGGGAACAGAGGAGCTTTGGAATTGTTTTGGGAATAGATCTTGAATAAGTGTGGGGGTGACACCTAGAGGCATTGCGAGAGTGGTATATTTTCAAAAAAAAAAGTAAGTGTGTCCAAAAAAGGGTTGATGAAAAGAAAAGAAAAAGGATATGAAAATAAAAAATAAGTAGCGGAAACAAAAAGAAAGGATTGTAAGTGAGATTGTAACACAAAAGCTGCAAGACAGGAAGAGTGAGAAAAGGAAAGAGAAAAATACAAATGGAAAAGTAGGACATTGAACAAAGACGCTTTGAAGAAACTGGTAATGTCTGAAGGAGATAATCTCTGTGCTTACAGATTCATTCCCCATTGCTCCTCTTGTCCCTCTAGTTATAAAAGCTCACTTTACCATCCTGAAACCTACCTTACCTTGGCCATGTTACAAGCCTGAAAAGTCCTATTGATCATTTGTGTATGTGTTTTTGAAGGTATGAAAGGAGAGGATAGTCAAAGCTTGGCAGTGCTAGTTGACATAGGATGTTTGAGTGTATATACAAACCTAAACACTTGAGAGATTGAGAGAATATGTCATGAGAGAGCTTAGTCACTTCTCGGTTACTCTTAATGTGTGTAGGTTGCTCATTTGTTTTTGGATGTGTTGAAAGTAACTTTCATAGATTGTTTAAATATTTGGATTCTGGGATGAATGCATGCTTAAGCTGTTTTGTCAAACTTGAGGAGTTTATTTGAAAATCCTAGTCCCTCTTTCAATTCCTTGAATGCTCGAATCTGATTTTGCCCAGAAGTGCAAAAGTGTAAGTGTGGGGATCTGATGAGTCATATTTTATACACTTTATGTGGACTTAAGATGGGTGTTGTTAAGAATGTTTAATGATTAAAAGTCTTGTCTTAATCAAGATTTGAATTGTAGGCCTAAAAATAGGAGAAATACAAATATGTACTAAAATGAGGTTCTTAACTAACAAAAAGGTTAAGATTTGTTTTGCAGGCCTGAATACCAAGCCATCTCGACCCAAGTCATCTAGACCCAAGTCATCTCGGCCCAAGCCAGGAACATCTCGGCCAATCCAGCGCTCACAGTCAAGCTGACATCAGTGACAGAAATCTCGCCTAAAATCACTCTAGCAAGAATGCATATATGATTTGCCAAGATTAAGGAATCTGTAATACAGATATGATTTGCTAAGATTAAGGAATCTGTAACGTAGATATGATTTGCTAAGATCAAGAAATCTGTAATGCAGATATGATTTGCTAAGATCAAGAAATTTGTAATGCAGATATGATTTGCTAAGATTAAGGAATCTGTAATGCAGATATGATTTGCTTAGATCAAGGAATCTGTAATTTGGATAACTAGGAATGCAGATATGATTCTGCTAGATATGACTATATATAGCCTTACAAGAAGTAACCGAAAGAAATATTGGAAAAGTTTTTAAAATATAAAAAAAAGAACAACTTTGACTAAATCACAAACAACCTATTTCTAATAAATAGGGATTATTCAACCAACAAGATAACAAATCAAATCAAATAAAATCTCCAACTAATTCAACTACTTTAACACATTATCTTTTTCCTGTTTTCGTTCTTGTGTTGGTGTGGTTGGTGTGCAATGCTTGAACCATAGGATGATGCAAATGACTAAGGTTGTTTTGCTTGGTTTTTAAGGTTGGGACTACTATGGTTACTCGCTCAGATGGAAGGTTAGCGGTTGGAAAATTAGAGGCACTCTGGGAGCAGGTCACTTTGTATATTTTTTGTTTATTCTAGGAATAAAAATGGGATTTTGAGTTTGGAATGAATGACCCTTTTGAAAATAAATGACAGATTAAGGAGTTGAACTATTTGGGTTATGAGATTATTTTGGTGTCATTAGGCGTTATTGGCCTTGGTCGCCAAAGGCTTTTTAGATATAGAAAATTAATTAACAAGTAAGGAAGGTGTCAATACTAGAAAATTTAAAATTTACTACAAAATAATTTTGTGGTTAATTTTAAAATTAATAGTTATTTTGTAGCTAATTTCTAACAAAAATAATTAGCTACAAAATTACTATAATATTGAAAGGTAGCATGAAATAAGTAGCAAATTAACTAAGAAAATAATCTTAATTAATTTGTAGTAAATTTTTTAAAATTTGTAGTTATTTCCTAGTTAATTTGTAGTAATAAGAAGTATAAATGAATATAACTTCAATTTAGCTAGAAAAAGTAATATTCTAGTTAATTAGTTAAAATTTAGCTACTAATTTAAATGGTAGCTAAAATTAGTAATAAAATCAAAAAATTCTTGTAACGTGTAACGTTTTGGTTTCGTTGTTCGAAGTATGTAGCATATGGTATACCCTTCAAAGTTGGTTGAAATTGTAATTTACTTTGGTCTTTTGTGGGACCTTTGTAGCTTCGCTGACCTTCAGAAGCCACAAGTTGAACTTGATGGCAAGGCTTGTGCTATTGCTAGACAAAACAGCCTTATGGCTCTTTATGATGCTTTGTTTAGTTAGGTAATTGTTGTTTGTGACTGAACTAAATTGCTTAACTGATGTTCATGAATGAAATGAAATGCTTGCTCTTATTCCAAATTTGTTTTCTAAATTATTGTTTGCGACTCTAAATTACCTAATAATTTCATCTTAAAAAGAATGCTACCAACACATTCTTTATTATTAGTCTCGACCAATATCTATTTGTCATATATTTAAATTTTTTAATTTATAAAAAGAATTAATAACACTTGATTACATGTTATTTGAAGATTAGTTGAGACCATAATATTTTTTACTACCTAATAATTTTTTCTCATGTACTAACAACACATTCCTTTTAACACATTTTTTTTTACTGTTGGTTAAAATTTATTAAAAATTACAAAATCATAATAAAGATACGTAAAATATGAAATGTGATTCATATAGATATGTAATTTTCAATAAAATTCAACCAATAATAAAGAATGCATTATAGATTATAGAGAGTGTATTACTAGAGAGTGTATTACTAGTATTTCTTTTACCCTCGATGCCATCTCATTTTCCTTTATTGCCTTATTTTAGGATAGCTAACATTGACATGTTAACTCCTTCTCTGCCATCTCATTTTCCTTTGTTGCCTTATTTTAGGATAGCTAACATTGACATGTTAACTCCTTTCTCTACCTGATTTGTTGCTGGATGTGACATCTGCTCAGCTTCTTGTGACGGACAGTGATTTTAGAGACACAGATTTCAGAAAGCAACTCAGCGAAACTGTGAAATCACTGTCAACACTAAAAGTTATTCTCATATTCAACGAGAACGATGCAGTTAGTACTAGGAAAGCTCCATATGAGGTTTGTTACTGTTGTTTGTCGGAATTGTTATCAAAACTGAACTTAATCTTGGAGATGATTACTTCAAGCTATGCACCTTTATCAAAAATAGTGTCAATATTGTATTATTTATTGGTGATATGATCAATGATTATGCTAGCTTGAAATAAAGGTGGGAATTATATTTGTTTTCTTTAGATGAACTTTCTGAACTTTTATCTGTTAAACTTATTGATTCTTTATCCAAGGTTTTCTTAAGACTAATCTGTGTATGGTAAGTAAAGTTTAATTTAGTAATATATCCGTTGGCCTAACTCAACCTATTTGAGGAAAATTGACTGCTTGTTTATCCTTCAATATGATTCTTCTTTACCTGTCAAGTATTCCCAACATTTGTTGGAAATCTTCTATTAAACTTATATTATACAAAGGGTGTTTCAATGTTTGATTTTGCCAAAACAGCTTAGGTATGAGAATAAAATAGAGAATACTTAAAAAGTGTCACTAAATCATTTTTGTGCAGGATTCTTCTGGCATATTTTGGGACAATGACAGTTTATCAGCATTATTGGCATTGGAATTAAAAGCTGATCTTCTTATTTTGTTGAGTGATGTAGAGGGTCTTTACAGTGGCCCTCCAAGTGAACCACATTCAAAGCTTATTCATACATACATTAAGGAAAAGCACCAAAATGAAATTACTTTTAGAGACAAGTCTAGAGTGGGAAGAGGGGGAATGACTGCCAAAGTGAAGGCTTCTATTCATGCAGCTGAAGCCGGCATTCCTGTTATCATTACCAGGTGCTCTATTATACAATGTTACCAAGAAAGATTAGATCTGAAACTTGTTTTTACATTTTTCAAAAGCATTTCAATTGACAGGCATATTAGTATCCCTTCTTTAGGTTTTATTAAAGAAATTTTCAGTGGCTCTGTTTTCAGTTAGAAAGATTTTATTTAGGACATGGCATGTGAAATCACAACTTTCACTAAATTGGAAATAAAAAAGCTCTTATCTATTTAATTTTGTATACAGTTATTTATTTATTTGTTCCATCTGTTCTTTCTCTTTGGATGACCTTTGTTGATCAGTTTAAATGAGACATGCATGCACAGGGATGAGAATCGCTCATGAAAAATTTTCCCCTTTTTAAATTTTTGATATATTAATACAGAAATTTTAATTTCGAGAACACTATGAAATCCATTATGCATACTACCTACTTTATCTGATTCCCATCTTTGTAAGTTGGTTTTTCGCTGCTTCTGCAACATTTCAGTGGTTATATATGCAGCTAAAAATATCTTTAAAGTCCTCCAAGGACAACGTATTGGAACCCTCTTCCATAAAGATGCACATAAATGGGCCCATTAAAAGAGGTTGATGCTTGTGAGATGGCAGTTTCAGCTAGGGACTGTTCCAGACAGCTTCTGGTCTCTTAAAACTTACAAAATGCCTGACAGATCATGGATATTACTGAGCTGTCAATATACCATTCCAATTTACAGATTCTGGTCTCCCAACAATCTTACATTGCAGGCCTTATCTTCAGAAGAGAGGAAGCAAATTTTGTTAAAAATAGCTGATGCCCTGGAAGCACATAAAAAAGAGATCAGGATTGAAAATGAAGCTGATGTTACTGCTGCACAAGAAGCAGGTTATGAAAAATCCTTGGTTGTTGGGCTGGTTTTAAAGAATGAGAAGGCAACAAAGTTCACCTAAAGAAGAAATTATTTTAATTTTAACTATAGATAATTGTTTAAATTTTAACAAACTGTATAATTTGTGATGATAAATCGTGATAACTGACAGCTTGCAAACAACATTCAAATTATTGCAAACATGGAAGATCCAATTGGTCGGGTGTTAAAACGAATTGAGGTAATGAAAGGTTTATTATAGCTATTTATATCGTGGGTCATGGTAGTCTTGCGTTATGCTATGCTTAATCAGTTTCCATTTTACTTATTTTATTTATTACAGATTCTGGTTTTACATTATGCTTGTAGACAAGAAGGAAACGAGTTGTGTTATTTACAATTTTTTCTTTTGGAAAATGTGTTTTGTATAATTTGGTAGAACTCAGAACTCCACAGTACTTAAGCGTATAATATTTCATACACATACCTTTTTATTTAGCTTGCGGAGGGGGTAATTTTGGAGAAAATATCATCTCCTTTAGGAGTTCTTTTAATCGTTTTTGAGTCTCGCCCTGATGCACTAGTACAGGTAAATTTACATTTTCATTTCTCTTTTTCACCTTCTGTCAAAACCTGGTTAATTATTCTCATTTCTCAGAACTCCTTCTTCTAATATCACATGAAAGGATGAAACTTATTTAAATTAAAAGAAAAATCCATGCTGTGGTTCAAATAAAAAGGTTTAGATTGTATACAATCGATGGATTTTTAAAATTTATTAAGATTCTCATCTTTTTCACCAATTATGAGAACAATCCATAGGCTTATAGTTTATCCATTCATACTAGGGTTTCAAGGACCGCACCAACTATTTGATTCTCATTTTTTTTTTCTCCCATAATATACGTCATCCAGCTCATGGGCAATATGTCTAATACCCCAATTGGCTCAAAAACTTGAGGATAAGGTTTTCGAGGAGCCTATGATAATAATTGACTAAACTTAGAAGGTTAAAAAGAAAGAAAATTAAGTGATTAAAAGATTTTATAAGATAGTATTAAAATATTATATAGTTATTTTAATTATTTAAATTAGGATGATGTATTTGATTGTTGTTATTTGTTTTGGACATTTATTTAATGTGGGATTATGCTTTGTGAATTATATATAAAAAATAAAAAAATATTTTAAGTGTTATTTTTATCTTTTTTTAATCTCTCAAAATGATAGATTTTTTATTTTATAATAGCTCTTATGGTTCCTAACATAATATAATATAAATCAAATATCATTATCTTCTTCTATTATCAAACTCCAAGTCATTGGCATTGTTGAATGTTATAATGCTATCATGCTAGATATATAAGTAATTAGGAATGTAAGTGGCATGCATTGGATTGATCTTCATCTTATGACCCAACTTAATGAAGTGAAATTGGATTGGGTTTGATGTTCTTTGTTAGGCGATTCAACCTGACTTTAATTAGGTTAGGTTGGATATTCAGTCAATTAAATAAAATGATAATATATTTTAGAAATTAAAAAATATAAAAATATAAAAAAATACAAAATTAAATTATTCAAAATCAAAACATTCAAATGTGCAAAGTGTAACTAACAATAATAATATACAATCATATCATAATTAAAATGACAATGAATATTATACCAAAAATTTAAAGTAATTCACAAATATACCACTTTAACTCAAATACAATAAAAAATTGAGCATATATCAAAGACTCTAGCATATATCTAAATTAAAATAAAAGTCTAAATGTCCAAATTTAACATTATCAAGAATAATTATAATCTTATTAGTAATATTATACGTGATTAGGTTAGGTTGAGTTGATCGAGTTGAGAATTCATTAACCCAGTACCTAACCCAACTATAATTGAATTAGTAAAAATGAATTCAACCTAATCTAATAACTCAACCTAACCCATTAAAATATTGTTGAATGGGTTGATTGGGTTCGCAAATATTCGCAACTTACACCCTAATAAATAATTACCAAGTTCATATCTAGAAGTAATTAATGGAGAAAACTCAATATTAATATCATATGATAACATGCTTTTCTTGATTGTATGAAAGTCAATGTGTAGGATCAAACACATTCCTGATGACTCTATATCGATTTAAGGTCTCTTTTTTACATATTCCCTCTGTTATTGCTACAAGACTTTTTATTTTTTATTTTTTTCATTTACCTTTTTCCTTCTTTTATTGTTGTGCATATAATAATGAGTCGGGGTAATTAGGTATTAATAAAAATAGAAAATGAAAAAAAAATATTTTTTAAACTATTTATGTACAATTTATGACAAGAAGAAATTTGGTAAAAGTTGTGTTTTTTCCACCTTTTTATTAATAAATAATATTTTATGGGCATCAACTGGCATTTGATTGATTTTGCTTCAGTTTTGTTTGTTCTTTAACTATGCTAGTGGCACTGGCACATACATACTCTTTGATGGTTTCAATAATTAATGAAGGATAGACTTTAGAGATTTTAATCTTTATCATTTGATAGCTACTGCATTCAAATTTTGGACATTGATTAAACTGATGTTTCATGTGTTCATTTTAAATTCAATTTCCAATACATAGAACATTTTAACAAGACATGACAAAATGACCCAATTCAATGGATTATGCTAGACTAAGAAAAAAAACTAGACTCATTTAGCCCAATATTTAAGAAAAAAAATAGGCTTAAATTGGTCAAGCTAAAAAAATAGTGACCTATTAAATATTGGGTTTGACTAGTCTGTTTTTTCTCTTTATAACTCATTAAATCGAACGATTTATCATATCTAATTTTAAGTTTATGAGTATTGGATATTTGTATGAGCCTAAAATACATAGAACTATTAGATAAACTCTACTAAAAATGACTAGTCATATATTTTAAACAAAAATGAATCATTCTTCACATATATAACATGAAAAAACTATTAGTTACCACAATGCTCATCATACATGATACAAAATAGATCACTTATGCATTGAATGAGTCACATGAACTCAGGAACTTACTATCAATCCGATAAGTTAGTGATGTTTATTAATTCGATAAGCTAGTGATGTTTATTATTGTTCAAATACTTTTTCCATTTTACATTACCCTTCTAATAGAAGATTATCTGTATTAATTCTTATTGTCACTCTTACATGTCTTTTATGCTTTTCCAAACAATTACAGTAAAATTTGTCTCTTCTCGTATTTTTATTGGTTCCAGCTTTATAATTAAAAAGATAAAAAGCTATCAACAATAGTAAACAAGCAAGTTTACTCCCTCATATTAGGGTTATTCACAAGTATCAAACATTTTTTTTTCTTTTTAACATAAAACAATTGTGCTTTAATCTAATTAGCCACAACAGGACATTTATATTTGTATGAACCTTACACACTACTAGAATATCATATTTTTCTGTCGATTTTCATGCATAAAAAATCTCGACATGTGAAATTGATTAATTGATACTTAAATCATCACTACAAAACAGCAAAAACAAAATCAAAACCTAAAAGGATAATAAGATTTCAATTTCAATTGCAAAATATTTCTCTTTGCGATGTCATCTTTTTCAGATTTTTTTTTTCAATTTCTCTGTATAAATTTCTACTCACATTAAAAAAATAAAATGTTTAGCATATTGAGGTTGATTTGGTATTTATTATTTGATAGGTCTTCATTTGTGATGATTGTTATAATCTTATTATGTTAGGTTTAACTCTTGAATATGTATATGGTTGTTAAGTTGAGGTTACTAGTATTGATTCATCAATAAGGCTATATAGCCACAAAACATGAGGACACAAACTTGTAGATTCAGCACTTTAGTTCACTTCTATTTTTTAATCCTTGGAGCTGAAACACACACAAATCATCCAACTCTCCACGGTTATCCTTCCAACAAAAGATAAAAGATGGTGTTAACATTATTTTTAGTAACTTATTTTTTTTATTGTTCTAAGCTTATACATTACCAATGACTTAATGGTTTTGTTTTTCCCTTTTAAAATTTTCTAGGTTTTAGTTACAAGTCATGATCATGAATATTAATTGAATTAAGAGTCAAAACTTAAAATCTTCGCTAGTTGAAATAATTAACATATAAGAAATCACACTGATATTTGCTAATAATTGAACAAAGACATAAACACATAAAACTTTTCTTATTATCTTAATCTTGATATTCTTTGAATTGCAGGGACACATCCTACTTGTGATCCTTGTGTTTAAAATCAAGATGTGTGCATGGCACAAATGCTTTATTCTTTTGCACTTCCAATATACTTGTTGGCACTTGGTGGAATCAGAGATAATGTGGCTACTCTTCATAGCTGATCAATTTAACGAAAAGAACTTGATACTTTAGTTAATGTTCTCATGTGATTTAACACAACCTCCTAGTTATGATAACATTTGTGCCCTGCTAGAACACGCAACTTGAACTAAAGATGGAATTTCTGGGAATCAATTATACGTAGAACCAATTATGAAAGTAATTTATTTTTTAACTAATTCAAATATAATATAGAACTCGGTTTATTCACAAACCGTTATCCAATTCCCAACCCTTTTTTAAAGTACATATTCGTGTTAAAAAAAACAAAAAGATTAGACCAACATAATATTTAATCTTTTATTTATTTATTAATTATAATTTCCATTCATTTATTAATTATAACTTACAATAGAAATATTACATGGGCAGACACGGCCTCCTTCCACGGATTACCAAGGCGAGTTGGAGGAACATTGTTGGATCCTTTTATGCAAAGACTGGTGTGACATATAACAAAAAGCAATTCAAGAATCACTATGATTCTACCAGAAAACTATGGAAAGTCTGGGTCAAGTTGACTGATGATAGTAGCATGAAGTGGGATGCAGAAACGCGGATATTTGGCGCTTCCGAGGAAGACTGACAATATTATGTAAAGGTATGGATAGTGATTATTGTTAATGTTCATCCATGATTGTAAGATATCTTCATAATAATAATAACGAAGCCATCTTGTTGTAGGCGATCCCAGAAGTTGCACAGTTTCAGTCTAAGGAAATCCAGTTTAAAGACAATATGAAGGAAATTGAATTGAGGAAATGAAAAGGTTAGACAGCCTCAAGTGGCTAAGTGATGGTTCAACTACATATCCTCTGTGTGGAAAAAAGCGAGAGAGAAGAAACGCAAGTACGTTGGTGGGGATTGTAAATTAGATACCCACCTTGGACAGTTGTATATCATAAAATATTTATTGATTTATGCATCGGAGAAACATTGAAGAGGAGCAAGTCTAGAACACATTTTACCGAGGAGGGCATATCCTTATGGGGCTGGAGGAATATGGTTGGATCCTTTAATGCAAAGGCTGTTATAAGATATGAAAAAAACAAATTAAAAATCACTATGCAAAGGCCTCGGTAACAAAATCCGTCTGGTCACTGTCAAAGGCCTCGGAAATATGCAAAGGCCTAGAAAATATTCAATTCATCCGTAACGTCATAAAGATGCACATAAATGAGTCTCGTCGTCATAAAGATGCACATAAATGAGCCTCATTAACAGAGGTTGATGCTTGTCCATAACGTCATAAAGATACTCATAAATGAGCCCCATAACGATAAAGATGCACATAAATAAGCCCCATTAACAGAGGTTGATGCTTGTCCATAACGTTATAAAGATGCTCATAAATGAGCCCTATAACGTCATAAAGATGCACATAAATGAGTCCCATTAACAAAGGTTGATGCTTGTCCATAATGTCATAAAGATGCACATAAATGAGCCCCAATAACAGAGGTTGATGCTTGTCCATAACATCATAAAGATGCTCATAAATGAGCCCATAACGTCATAAAGATGCACATAAATGAGTCCCATTAACAGAGGTTGATGCTTGTCATAAAGATGCTCATAAATGAGCCCCATAACGTCATAAAGATGCACATAAATGAGCCCCATTAACAGAGGTTGATGCTTGTCCATAACGTCATAAAGATACTCATAAATGAGCCCCCATAACGTCATAAAGATGCTCATAAATGAGCCCCCATAACGTCAAAAAGATGCACATAAATGAGCCCCATTAACATAGGTTGATGCTTGTGAGATGGCTGTTTCAACTAGGGACTGTTCCAAACGGCTTTCAAGTTTCTTTTATGTCTTAAAACTTACAAAATGCCTGACAGATCATGGATATTACTGAGCTGTTAGTATACGGTTCCAATTTCAACATTCTGATCTCCCAATCTTACATTGCAGGCCTTATCTTCATTAGAGGAAGCAAATTTTGTTAAAAATAGCTGATGCCCTAGAAGCACATCAAAAAGAGATCAGGATTGAAGATGAAGTTGATGTTGCTGCTGCACAAGAAGCAGGATATGAAAAATCCTTGGTTGCTAGGCTGGTTTTAAAGAATCAGAAGGCAACGAAGTTCACCTAAAGAACATTCGAATTATTGCAAGCAGGGAAGATCCAATTGGTCGGGTATTAAAACGAACTGAGGTAATGAAAGGTTTATTATAGCTATATATACCATGGTAGTCTTGCATTATGCTATGCTTAATCACTTTCCATTCTACTTATTGTATTTATTACAGACTTTGGTTGTATTTATTACAGAATTTGGTTTCACATTATGCTCGTAGATAACAAGGAAATGAGTTATGATATTTAAAAAAAAAAACCAAAAAGATTAGACCAACATAATAGTTAATCTTTTATTTATTCATTAATTATAATTTCTATTTATTTATTAATTATAACTTAGGATGGAAATGTTACATTCTGCATACATGTCCTCCTTTATTGAACACAGTTTATATAGCGAGGGATTGGGCTAGTGTTAAGGCATAATCTTATTTCTAGTAGATACTGCCCATTAGCTGTGCATTCAAGTTCCGGTACAACGCCTATAACTCCCTTTATGGCATTGGTAATCGTTGTTTCAGCATAGCTGTGACCTGGTGATATATTGGCATCTCTAAGGATAGCTTTAAGATCATTCTTGACATAAAGATCTAAAGTCAGCTTAAAATAATCAAACTGATTTAGCAAAGAGCACTTTCCATGAAATTCCCACTCATGTTTCCAAAATTTCTTGTCCAAGAAACTTCTTTTTAAATTTGGCAGACCTCTATGTAAATTTGGCCAATCTCTTTGAAGTTGTCCGTGCAAACTACTTATCTAATAAAATAAAATAAACAAACAAAATATAATCATTTTTTGAACATTATATATATATAAAAAAAAACTATTCATTATGAGATGAAGAACTTATTTTGCTGTCATCGAATGAATTATTTCCTGTGCATGAATGTGACCAGGAATTGTTAGATGGTCATAGACCATGGATCGTAAACTTGGACAGTTTTGGAACAATACATGAAAATTTCAAGCAAAATGTTGGTGGCCAAGTCTCTGCCAACTTGAAGTAGTCGAAACTTCCTTCGATAGAAGAAGGTGTATGAAAAAAGAACAAGAGAATAAAAGGTAGAAAACAATTCATGGAGTTTATGGTACATGAACAAAAAGTAGGTTCTTTAAAATAATTGTTGGCGTCTCTCATTCTGTGAAGTAGTTATATATAACTACTTGTACATGCAATTTCACTTTTACATGTGATATGGATATGATAATTTCCACATGGTATGTAGTTATGTCTCTCTCTGAAGTAGTTATATATAACTACTTGGACATGCAATTCCACTTTTACATGTCATATGATAATTTTCACATGGTATGTAGTTATATACAGCTACTTGGGCATGTAATTCCACTTTTACATGTGATATGATAATTTCCACGTGGTATGTAATTTTACTTTTATATGTGATATGATAATTTTCATATAGTATGCAATTTCACCTTTACATATGATATATGAGAATTTGCACACATAATCCTATTAGCTTATTACAGAAGTAGAGTAAACTTTTACATGTCACATTATAATTCCACTCTTACATATGTGACATGTAAAATGCATAATTTGTTATACTATCCAGCTTAAATGGGGTAAAGTTCACCCATCAACTTCGTTAATAAGATTTAATTATTTGGTCCAACTATAACATTCAGGAGGGAGAATAAAGTCTGAGTTGTTTTCTGATAGTATATTTTCTACTAGCCATGCATGCAATCCATGATATAGGGGTAAAATTGTTTCAAATATACAAGTCACTATTTTGATGCATATAATCTTTTAATATACACCAAGACTTCAGCAATAAATATATCTTTTAAAAGAAAAGAAAGGTATTTAATAAATGGTATATGAGATCTACATTGATACCTGTGAGGGATAAATTGGAGAAAATAGAATTAAAAATTAAAAATTAATTTTGAACAAAATAAAAATAATTTTCAATTGCTTCAACTCTACCATATTTTTTTAATTGAAAACAAATTTATTTTCCTAATCAAACATTCTAAATTTGAATCAATCAAAATTGGCTACCGAACCACGTTATTCCAAGTATTTTTATACATCCGGAAAGTTATGCCAAAGGAACCACATAATTCAAGCAATCTTTTAATGGTTATTTGATTTCTATATTTTCATTATTTTTTTATTTTAGCTTATATTCTTAAAAATTAACCGTTTTAATTCTTATACGATTACTTTTAATTACATTTTATTTTCTGTCATCAATTGTGTTTTGACTCATAAAATAAAAATTAACAGTATAAAATTGTCAAAAAAAAAATAAAATTGGTGCAGTAAAACTACTGGAAATGGTGAAACTTTAGAAATGTAAATGATCCTCTTCCTCTCCCTTCCCTCTCTCCTTTCTATTCCTCCATTCTTTTTCTTATGTCTTCATCTGCCCACTCAAAATTCTTCTACTCTTTTTTCATCTCTTTTTTTTCCTAATGAAATATTTTGTGATTTCTGCTAAATCTTTTATGACTTCACTTGATTTCTGCTCACACATATAGATATGACCAAATTTTAACTCATTTAAAATATCTCTTAAAAGTATTCCAGATGAATTTTACATCTACATTGATGGAGATAATGAACCGTAGCTTTAGGTATATATTTTTTTGCCGTGTTTTTTCATGCTGTTTCCCAGTTTTGTTTCTCCTGTACATTTTTTTTTATCTCTCCCTGATTAGCCCCATTTTAAAATATTTTTCAAAGAGTGTACAATTTATTTATATAAAATATTTTCAAAATGAATAAAATATTATATTCTTTTATAAAAATGTATTTTTACATGAAAGAATGTCTTTATGCAATCACTAAATATGGTGAGATGTAACTCTACCATTATCATAAGATGTGTCTCTCAAGAGTTGTATATTTTCATAAATAACATGATCTATATATAGAATTAATCTACATGCAGAAAAAGAATACAAAGAGGTAGTAAAACACTACACCACAACGAGAAATTGATTGGGTGCATTCAAATCACTTTATTTTTTTTATGTGTTGAGAGAATTAAAAGTTTCTATTATTTTATAAATTATTATTCACGATATGTTCGATTTTAGATGTGTAAACTATATTAGGTATGTAAACTATATCAGGAAATTTCATTAATTGTATCTTAAAGGATACTCACAATAACATCCTATTTTATTTAATTTATGTAAAGATTGACTAGAACAAATTGAACCTAAAAGTTAATATTTTACATACTTTGAAGATTTGCATTTTATTTTATTATAGGACTATCACTATTAAGATTTTCTGCTTTCATATTTCTTCTTTGTTGCATAGTCATTACCACTAAAATATGTGTTTTAGGGTTTATTGAGCACATGGGACATTGAATGTGAATCTTTTTGTATAACAACTTGCTTTTTGGTAACCTCAAAATCTGAAGGCACGAGCGTTCCATAGAAAATATAATTTATAATTTTTAAGAAAATTGAAATTGAAAATGTTATTTTATTATGTATTTGATATATTATTTTAAAAATTATATTTAATAAATATATTTTTTTAAAATGATTTTTACCAATATTTTTTATAAAAATATTTCAATATGAGAGATAAGAATCTATTTTTCTCAAGTTGGAAGAAACATTTTAATAATGAAAAAAATACTATGATATATATTTATTAGCTCATTTAATTTATTTATAAATTAAGAAATATTTTTTTATTGAATATGATAAGTAATTTCTAATTTTTTGAAAATTTGAGGTTGAAAATGTGAGTTTACTATATTTGATACATTATTTAAAATAAATATTTTCAATAAACATTTTTTTTTAGAATATTTTTACCAATATTTTCTACAAAAATATTCCAATATGGGAGGTAAGAATTTAACTTTCTGGAGTTGAAAGAAAAATTTTAATGATGCAAAACTACCACCATATACCTTCTTTACCTCAACTATAAATTTAAGAATAATTTCTTATTGAATATGATAAATAATTATATTTAATACTAATAAATATCCTTATTATAGTTAATATAGTTTTAAAAATAAAACTATTTTATAAAATATATTTTTTAATCTCTTTAATATATTAAATATTATACTTTTTAAATATTTTTATATTTTAGTTCTTTAAAATTGTCAAGATATATTATTATTATAACATTCAAGAAATGTTTTAGTAGAAACTATAAAAAAAATTAAGTAAAGAGATGAAAAAATTTGTTATGTTAAAATTAAATAAAAATATTAAAAACTACACCAACATATTTATAATTTTAAGTTTATGAAAAAACATTTTCACCAAAACTTATTCAAACCTATAATTTTAAATTTTATAAAAAATTATAATAAAATTTTATATAAATCTATCTAATGGAATTATTTCTCTAAAAAAATATTTTTTTAAATATTACTTACATATAAAAAAGTTGTATTCAAACTAAATATAAAAAACTGCAGGGATTTCACAGGTTCTTCCAAAGAAGTGTCGAGACCCCGGCATCTTCTCGGTCCCATGCACTATTGGTGATTGTACATTTGCTGATGCTATGCTAGACCTAGGAGCGTCAATCAATGTCATGCCAGCATCAACTTACAGGTCACTTAATTTCAGAGATCTGGAACCCACAGGGATGACCATCCAACTTGCTAACAAAAGTATCGTGCAACCCTTGGGAGTTCTCAGTGATGTCCTCGTCCAAGTGAATGAACTAATATTTCCAACGGACTTCTACGTGCTTGACATGAAGGATGAGACGTCGGGGAAAGGATCAACCTTGATACTAGGGAGACCATTTCTAATGACGGCAAGGACGAAGATTGACGTGCATGCCGGAACACTCTCAATGGAATTCGGTGACACATTGGTGCAATTCAACATCTTTGAAGCCATGAAGCACCCCACCGAAGGCCTCTCTCTCTTTGGCATAGACATAATGGACGAGCTAGTGGAGGAGTACTTCCAACTAGACAGCTGCGGTGAGAAAGTGGAAGATCTTGCTGGGATTGCAGAATCAAGTAACTGCTCAAAGGCCGACCATGATGAAGTACTGGAGTTCCCAGACTCTGAGGATGATCATAACGACGTCAGCAACTTGACATCTGAAAAAGAACTAACCAAGTTGATAAACCAAGTCTTCTACCCTAAACCCTCAGAGAGTAAGAATAGTGCAGAGGTAAAAGTTGCCAAGATTAAAAAGCCTCTACCTGCACAATTGGCAACCATATTCACGACCGAAATGAAGTCGGCCAAAGAAGGCTGAGTCAACGCAAGGATGAAAGTTAACTCGGCCGAAGGGTCAAACACAAAAGCCGACAAGCTTGCCGAAACCATCTCGACCAGCAAAGATTAGATTCAGACCAAGAAGCTCGATGTTCCACCTGGATCCGAGACCAAAGCTGCACAAGAAGTCAAAGCTTACCTCAACCCGACAAGAATCGAAACCATCCTACCGAGTCGGCTGCAGCAGCATAGGGCCGAGATCATGTCGGCACTCACGATGCCGAGTTGAAAACAAGCCGTCCAGACAGATCTGAGACATACAACTGATGAATCTCCATCTCTACCACCCATAGAGCTGAAACCATTACCGAATCACTTGAAATATGCCTACTTGGACAGTGAATGGCAGCGCCCGGTTATTATTGCCAACAATCTCCTTTCGGGGCAAGAAGAGAAGCTGCTGGAAGTCCTAAAGTAGCATAGAAAAGCAATTGGGTGGAAACTCTCTGACCTTCCAGGCATAAACCCCTCCATCTGCATGCATAGAATATTAATGGAGGAGGACATCAAGCCCATAAGGCAACAACAGCGAAGACTGAATCCTACCATCCTGGATGTAGTCAAGAAAGAAGTCACAAGGCTACTTGCTGTAGGCATCATCTACCCTATCTTAGACAGCCAATGGGTAAGTCCTGTACAAGTAGTGCCAAAGAAATCTGGGATGACTGTCATGAAAACCCAACAAAATGAGTTGGTACCTACGAGGATTCAGAACAGTTGGCGGGTGTGCATCGACTACAGAAGACTAAATCAGGCAACCCGCAAGGATCACTTTCCCTTACCTTTTATTGACCAAATGTTGGAGAAAATAGTAGGGAAATCCCATTACTGTTTTCTGGATGGATTCTCAGGATACATGCAAATACACATAGCACCTGAGGATCAGCATAAGACCACTTTCACATGCCCATTTGGTACCTTGGCGTACACCCGCATGCCATTTGGCCTGTGCAATGCTCCGAGCACATTTCAACGTTGCATGATGAGCATCTTCTCGAATTTGCTACAGGACTGCATGGAGGTGTTTATGGATGATTTCACGGTGTATGCAGAATCATTTGATGCATACCTGAACAACTTGTCCAAGGTGTTGAAGAGATGCACTGACACGAACTTGGTTCTCAACTTCGAAAAATGTCATTTCATGGTGACCGAGGGAATAGTGTTGGGACACTTGGTCTCCAACAGAGGCATTGAAGTGGACAAGGCGAAGATAGACATAATTTCCTCCCTCCCAAACCCCGCATCTGTGCGGGAAGTTTGCTCATTCCAGATCATTTTCGGTACAACCTGTCATCTCCCAGTTGAAATAGAACATCAAGCTTACTAGGCGGTCAAGCAATGCAATCTGGTCGACGACCAAGCGGGCAAAGGAAGAAAGCTCCAGCTACAAGAACTGAAGGAGCTTCGCTTGGAAGCCTATGAGAACTTCCGGATCTACAAACAAAAAGTAAAACGTTTCTACGATAGTTCGATCCCGAGGAAGGAGATCCAAGTCGGCCAGAGAGTGCTACTGTTCAATTCATGCTTAAAGCTTATTGCAAGTAAGTTCCGTTCTAGATGGGATGACCCATTTGTTATTAATAATGTTTTTCCCTTTGGTGTAGTGGAGTCGAAAGATGACAATACAAACAACACCTTCTAGGTCAACGGGCATCAGATCAAACTTTTCTATGAAGGTCTAGAGCCGACAGTGAGTGAGATGGAGAGCATCTCACTGATGGAACCATCCCCGACGGATGGCACACCCTGAGAAAGCCTTAGAATCCCCTTTATATTCATGTCATGCATTGAGGGCAATGCATCATTCAAGTGCATGTGAGGGAGGGTGTCGTTATCCAGGGCTTGCTCAATTCTGTTATTACAATTTCTTATGTTGATCAGACTCTATGCCAATTCCACTTTGCTTGTTTCCATTTTGTTTTCTATTAATGTTTTGTTTTTACTTCTGTTTTTCCATTTTGTTTGTTTGTTTTTTGTTACAATTCTATTTTTTTTGTCATGTATGTTTGTTCTTTTGTTTTGTTTGCATTTTTGTTTTCATTTTCATTTTTGTTCAAATTTTTTTTTATTTCATGTCCCAAAACTGTTTTCACCGAGTCTGTGTCGACTCTAGTTCCACCTCTGCCGGATCTGCATCGACTTCGATTTTGCTTCAATTTTTGTTTTCATTTCCATTTTCGTTTTGTTTTCCCTAGATGATTTTTGATTGTTGAAGAAATTGCTTTGAAAAAGGATTTAAATGGATTTCCTTAAAGAAAGATAAAATAGTAAGAGGCAATGCATAACCTTGAAAGAAAGATTTTTCAACTTGACAGGGAGTGAAATTTTTGCATCCTTAAGCAATAAATGATTGAAAAACTGAAAAAGATAAGTCTTTGGTGATAGAGTAATTGTCCGTGTGAGAATTTTGGAGCCTTGTATATAAAT
Source organism: Mucuna pruriens (assembly GCA_025330945.1). NCBI lineage: Eukaryota > Viridiplantae > Streptophyta > Magnoliopsida > Fabales > Fabaceae > Mucuna > Mucuna pruriens. The sequence goes on from JAENHJ010000080.1 coordinate 314,588, forward strand.
GGCTTTGCATCTTGTCATTCTACCCTTTCTTGTGTGATGTTTGCATCCATGTTGCTGATTACTCTAGATTTTTCCTTGACTCTCTAGTTACATTTGGTTTCGCATGCAAAAATGATATGATCTAGGCCATTTTTCTAAAAATCCTCGAACCAAATGAACCTACCTTGCAAACTGAATCCCTTGTTTACCCTCTTTGTGCCTGAATAACCATTTTTTCTCTTATATGACAACTCATTACAAGCCAAAGCCGGAAAACCATGATCAACTTCAACCTTAGGGGTTAGAGGAGCTTTGGAATTGTTTTTGGAATGGGTCTCGCTTAAGTGTGGGGGAGACACCCAGGAACATAGCAAGAGTAGTGTATCTGAAACAAAGTGGTTATAGTGGTGAAAAAGGTTGAAAAAGAAAAGAAGAAAAAAAATTATAGGATGAATCAAAGAAAAGAAAAGAAGTAAAAGAAAAAAGTTGCAAGAAAAATGCAATGCAAAGTTGCAAAATAAAAAGTGAGAAAAAAGAAGAAAGAAAAATACAAAGGGAAAGAGAAGCAGTGAGCAAGGATGTTCTCAAAAAGAATCGTAGTGTACTAGGGGATATCCTCCATGTTTACAAACTTATTCTCCATTGCTCCTCTCTCCTTTGCGATTAGCAAACTCATTTTACCACCTTGTATCCTACCCTTAACCCTGGCCACGTTACAAGCCTAAAAGCAAGTCCTATTGATCATTAATGCATGTGTTTTTGAAGGTGTAGGAAGATAGACTAGTCAAAGTTTGGTAGTGTTGATTGACATAGGATGTTTTGAGTGTATATACAATCCCAAACACTTGAGAGATTGAGAGAATACACCCTGAGAGAGAGCTCGGTCACTTCTTGGTTACTCTTTGATGTTTGTAGGTTGCCTATTCGCCTTAGATGTGGAAAAAGTAACTTTCATAGATTTCTTGAATATCTTGAACCCGAGATGATTGTGTGCCGAATCTATTTTGTCAAACTTAAGAAATTCATTTGAAAAATTCATCTTCTCTTTCAAAATCCCTTGAATGATCAAATCTGATTTTGCCCAAGAGTGCAAAAGTGTAAGTGTGGAGATCTGATAAGTCATGTTATACACCTCACAAGGGCTTAAGATAGGTATTTTTGAGATCACTTGGTAACTAAGAACCATATCTTTTCTAAAATTTAGATTATTGACCTAGAAATAGGGAAAGTACAAATTTGTGCTAATTTATGGATTTTAGCTAATAAAAGATTGGATTCATTTTATAGGCCAAGCAAAGGATATCTCAGCCCATCAAAAGTCGTGGTCCAAGAGAAGTCGTCTTGGCCAGATCAGGCTCCTTCCAAAACAAGGCCAACTCCTCATCCTAATAGCCCAAAAGGAATGAAGCGGCCCAATCAAGTTGATCTGGCCAAGGTGCGTTCCTTCCCAGTAGAGGCCAGCTTAGTTGCCACGTCATTCCAGGAGAAGTGTGCAGTGTACAAAGAGTCATTCAGAAGGGTAAATAGGTCATTTCAAAGTCTCTAAAAAAGTTAGGAAGTTTGTTAGGGTTAAGCGTGCATCACAAGGAACCCACTCGTGTACATATAGGGACTTAGTGCACGCCTTATAGGAGTTTAGAATTTAGACTTTATCCATACCATTTACGCTCCATCTTTTTGCTCTCATTACCATTCCCACGGTGGTGCACGATACCTCAATGGTGTCTCTCTCGATCGAGGAGGTGCAAGTCAGGGACTAGAAAGTTGAAGGTTATCAAAGGTGACCACTTAGCATAGCCAACGTACTTTGGTGGACTGGATCCTCAACACCTTGACTATCGTTGGTGAATCATCGCCATTCTCCCATGGCGATCATTGTGAAAGATGGACCCCATGAATTCACTCCTTGTAACAATACTTTGTTTCAATTATAAGTTTGGTTTGCATTTCTTATCTCATGATTGTGAACCCTATTTTCAATCTGCTTTACCGTGACACGATTATGCATTGTTAAAGTAGAACAACGTTAGACTAGGCCAATTGAAACCGGTTGAACAACTTAATTAGGTAATAAATTAGAGAACCTAACATCAACCACGTGCTTACTCCCTACCAACTGATGAGGTAGCGGTCGTGTAAATTCTCGGTATGGCAACAGATGAATGTTTGACGATTGTCATAAGAACTTAAGGTTGATTTGGAAACGTAATCTTGAGTGAAGAATCGGGAACCAATTGTTTATTGATCTTAGTGTTGGTGAAGTAGTAGTTTAGCATAGCTTAGGTCATAGTTTAGCATACCTTAGGTCATATTTACCTTTAGTCCGAGACCGAGTATAGATCGACTCTATCGTGTCCGAGTCTGCACTTAGCTGAGACCGTGTCAGATCCGTCTCTACCGAGACCGGGTCAAGATCCTCCCCGACCATGCACGAGTTGGCATTCTACAACTTAGAATTTTCTGCCTTAACTCTTATTTCCATATTAAGCAATAATTGAGCACACTGTGTCCTTGAGAGATTCAACCTAAGGTCAGCTGTACTATAGTTAGCCTTAGTTTTATTTAATGTGCGTAATACGACTGACAAACAAAGTTATCACTCTCCTTCTCTGAAAAAATCCTCCAAAATCTTAAAGTCCCAAAGCTTTCAAGCTTTAAGTTTAACAGTTCAACATTAAAGCAAAGTTATGTTCTTTTCCACCTTGCCTTGGTCCTTTGTTGCTTTCGGTATGTTTTGATTCATCTATTCCTTCTCTTTTCTTTCTCTGGCTCAATCGTCCTCTCGTTCTCCTCATGAGGATTTTGTTATTGTTATGGTAATAATGATTGGTTGATATCTCCTAGTAGTTTGATTCAATATTTTGGCTAAAAAGATAGTCTTCTCTTTTCTCCTCCCAAAAGGCTCATCTCATGTTGGCATTCTCTTCTGGGTAAGGAAAACTTACAAAAAACACTTTCACTTTTATGTTTTAATGTTGATTCAAGATGTGGTTTTACTCATTATTGGTTAGAATAAGTTATTGGTTCCAAGGTTGAAATGTTGTTATTTTCAGCTAGTTATGAGTTTGATTTTCACTGGAACATACCTTGATTCTTTCTATATAACTCTCAATTGGGTTGCTATATTTGTGATCTAGTTTTTTTTTTTGAAAACTAGACATTTTGGGCTACACAATAGGTACAAGAACCGCTTAAAAAAAATAAGAAATGAGTTCCTAAATTGGATTTGAACTTGGATTTGGCTTACCAAAAATTCTACTAACCTCTGAGTCTTATTTTGTCTTTTTCGGCTCCTGAAAATATCGTTTGAGAAAATGAAATATATGGTTAAAAACTAGACTTAAAAATCTTCAAAATGATGGGTCATACACCTTTTAATTCATCGAATAGATATGTATCTATTGGCTTTAATCTGGACCATGTGTAAAGTCTCAACTCTAATTGACATTTAGGACATGGTTTGGAAAAATACTCATAGATTTTTGAAAACTTATAGAGATTTTGTGCGATCCCGTTTGTTGGACAAGTCACGCTGAGTGTAGTTGTCGGCTCGACCTATTTGGCCCTAAGAGCTATGAAATCAGTTTTTCTTACTAACTCTACAAAATAAAAAGAAGAAGTGAGATACCAACAAATAATGACATCCATACAAAGAAAAAATTCCCAAATACTCAGTCGCTATACGAATTAACTACTAACTAATACCTAATAACTACTAAAAAACTAACAATTAACCAATTAACAAACTAACTACTAACCAATTAACAAACTAACTACTAACCAACTAACAAACTAACTAGTAACCAACTAACTATCTCCTCAACTACCCTAACTACTAACTAACCTATTGATTACATGCTAAAAATGTAAAGGAAAATGGGTTAGGTCACCAAAATTCGCAGCCAAAAGCCCACTAACCAAGGTCCTAAACTTTGGGCCAGAGTATACAATGGTAGGCCCAATAGCACGGGTGCTAAAGCCGCAACTTCACATGGACCTTTGATCCTGCATACAATCGAATTTGGTTGAGCCCAAAAGAGAGACCTTGTAGGTCTTTGTCTTAGCTTTCCATGGCTAACAAGATTGTCTAATTTGGAGGTCTGTAGCTCTAGATATGACCTGCACAAGATATGACCTGCACAAGATAGAAACATCATAATGAAAATTAAGTCTTAAAATATGCAAAGATTAGCAACTAAACTCAATTAGGTCCAATAATCCAAGACTCAATAAATGTGTCAATTTTAACCATATGATGATCTCAAATTGTTTTAGCATAAGTCACTAATGAGTGCCTAAAAAATGCTCTATCACTTAAACAAATGTGTCAATATTAAACAAATGTGTCAATATTAAACATATGATGATATCAAATATGTCTAGCATAAGTCACTATTAAATGCCTTAAAAATACAAGAATATACAAGTTTTTTACAAACAAACAATGAATTTACACACATGAATTCATTCCACAACTACCTTTAACAATTTCATACACTCAATCAATAGAACAATTTCTGCTAATAAGGTATACACATATCCAAGTGACCTAATAATGATCATTTAATATATGTAGACTCAACTCCACAAAGATTTAGGATAGTTTGAGCGATCAGTACCGACATATCCATTAACATGGTATAACAACAATAGTGGACCACACATATTCGAAGGATGGCACGTTTTGTAAACCATTGGGAACATCGCAAAATTTGATATACAGAAATATTGAAGTGGTTTGTTAGGATATACTTACGTGGGTAGTGGCTTACCGTGACACAAAGATTGCAATGACCTTGGTCTACAAAGTAAGATTTTCCTATCTATTTATCCTCAAGGTCCTTTGACAATTATCTCATCAATTATTCCAACACTAGGTTGTGGGTCCCACAAAGCAACCCCAACTTATGTGCTTGCTCGCAACATGACATGAGGTTCATCATCATCTACCTTAATCGTGGATTTATGTATAAATACATAAATTTATCATCATACATAACAAAATCACTAAATTCAACAAGTGTCACCACTTAGACCTCTCTCTTGTGGATTAGACAAAGCAACTATATGAGGCACACTCTCAAAAAAATTTTAAAAGATTTTTCATAATAGACTTTTTCTAATGTTCAATGGTTTTCACATTTGTGCATTATCAAATTTATGCAATCATTTAATTAGTTATACTTATACATCTTAATAATTATAATGAAACTAATACCTTAATAAATTTCACCATAATTATTGGATTTTTTCATTAATTTAAAAGGTTTGTGAATAAGCCAAATACTCTTAAACTCTCATATAATTATTAAAATTTTATAAAACAGTAATTGTCTTTATGCATTTAGAATTTTCTTTAGAATCTTTTAAGTTAATTGTCAGAGTAAAATCATTAAATTGTTCTGACGATTAATAATTGATTTAATATTATTGAAGATTCATGATTAATTATAAAAATACACAAAATTTGAAATCTCATAATATTTTCATTAAAATATATTTGTTTGACTTAAAGAAAATTTTCCTTATCCCATAACTTTTTAAGACAAAATTTAGTCATTAATTATAAAAGGAGAAATTTACAAAAATGCACTTATTTTTTCTCAAAAAAGCTTTTAAATTCTAAACTTTATAATAAAATATAATATAACTTAATAAATTATGAAAATGTGGATAAGGTTATCAAACTTAATAAACTTTAAAAATGTATATCTAAGTTTTTCAAATCAATTTTAAACAATATAAATTTTTCTAGAATTATTAGAAATCATTTTGAGGTAAAATCATTAAATTTGGCTTGAAATTATTTTTAAAATTAGGAATGTGAAGCTGAAAATTTTCTTTGCTTTAACTCCAAATTTATACATAGATTCAAATTCTTAAATGTTTTTTGTTAGGAAAAAAACATATATAATTTTAAAGGTCTAAATATTTATTTTCTAAAACAATAACCCACATCTAAAACAAAAATCTACCAAAAAAAACATTATTAATTTTTGTGTGGGAAAATGTTAGATTCAAAACTCCATAAAATAATCAAATTTATTTACATTTTCTCTTTCCAAATAAAAAAATTATAAATCTTAATACTCTTTGATAGCTTTAGAACTCTACTTTTCAAAAAGGTATGCTACATGTTCAAATAATATATGTTTAGAGAGATGCGTATTTTATCAAACCATGTCTAGAACATCAATTGGATTAAAGACACTGGACATGCTCTAGATTCAAACCAACATTTACCATATCTATTGGAAAAATTAAAAGGAGTATGACCTATCATTTTAAAGCATATTAAGTATAGTTTTTAACCATATATTTCTTTTTCAAAAAAGATATTTACAAAATCCAAAACATCCCAAACAAGGCACATAGGTTAATAACATTTTCAATGTGCTAGGTCCAAATTCAAATCCAATTTTAGAAGTCATTGATTAATGGTTTTAAGTGATTTTTGTGCCTATTGTGTAGCCTAAGATGTTTATTTTCCATAACAAAAATTGGATCTCAAATCCATCAACCACGTATAGTTACAAAGAAAGTTTAATGTATGTTTAGACAAAAATCAACCTAATAGCAAGCTTAAAATAACACAACTTTATAAGCATGCAACACAACTTTACATGCATGCAATCAATATCATATTTAAACAAATAATGACTAAAAGAACATCTTAAATCGGCATTACAACACAAAATAGAAGAGTATCAAGTAAGCTTTCCTTACCCTAAAGAGAATGCCAAAGTCAGAGAGCTTTTTGTGAAGAGAAAAGAGAAGATTTTATCTCTTGGAGGCAAAATCTTGAATCAAACCACCATGAGCCATCAACCAATCATTTTACCATAACAAAAATAGAAAATCCTCATGGGGAGAAGAAGAAAAGCATTTAGCCAGAAGAAGAAAAGGAAAACAAGAGTTGAAATAAAACTTACCACAAACAACAAAGGACAAAGGAAGGAAGAAAAAACACAACTTTGCTTTGATTTTGAACTCTTGAACTTAGTGCTTAAAAACTTTAGGACTTATTTGGAGGACCTTTGAGATAAGGAGAAAAAGAAAAGTGAGAGAGAGTAGTGAGAGAAGTTTGTCTATGATGGAAAAAATAATTGGAGGGGCACGGGGGATAAATGGTGGTCAACAAGCCTTAAACTCCACCAACTATCATAACACTTAGATAAATTTTACAAAGTATGAGATCCAAAATTGGCCATAATATATATATATATATATATATATATATATATATATATATATATATATATATATATATATAATGAAATTTATAAAAAAAGGAAAAATCAATGAAAAAAGAAATTTACAAAAAGTAGGAACTAAACAAAAGCAAAAAAGATCCAACAACAAAGATCTTTTTATTTTTTCGAAAAATTGGAATTTGTATAAAATCGACGAAGAAAAATATAACTTAGGATTTGTTCAAAAACCTCTTGTAAACATTCTTTTCAATTATAAACGATGGAATCGTCCATTTCGAGATATATATATATATATATATCCATTCCAATCAGATTGGATCATGGTCAACATAGATTTAGGATGTCAAGGGATTAATGGTACTATATGACACTAAAAGGTAAGAGAGAAAAATCATGGATAAAATTTGTACTAATGGTTAATTTAATTATTAATCATTTTATGAATGAGTTAGTGACTTACTAATAATAGTTTAAGCTGTATAAAAATATTTTAGAGTATTTTAGAGTATTTTGTTTACTCTCGTAAAGGTTTCAAATTCGTATTCTAATAAAATTTTTCTGGGATCCTAATTATAATAATAGAGATTAATTATAAAACCTTTATTAATTTTTTAAAATAAAATATAATTATCTCTAGTAACAAAGTTAAAATTATGTGTATCGATGAAAATGACTTATAAATAGTGGTAGTTCAAAAATGCTACTATAATAATTTTTTATATAATTTTAAAATAATAATAAAATATTATAATTTAATAAAAAATCATATCTTTAAAATAGTACCACTTTTTAACCACAACAATAATAAATTAATTTTTTAAATTATTAAAAATAAAAAATAAAACATAAAAAATATGATTTTTAAAATAATGACAGTTTATAACTTCTATTATAATATTTTATTTTAAAATATTAAATATTCACTACAAGATTTTTTTTATTTTGCCATTAATTTTATCTACCATTTAAATTAGTAGCTAAATTTTAGATAATTAACTATTAATTAACTATAATATTATTTTTCCTAGTTAAATTTAAATTATATTCATTTATATTTCTTATTACTACAAATTTGTTAGAAAATAATTATAAATTTTAAAAATTTGCTAAAAATTAACTAAGATTATTTTCTTTTCTAATTCGCTACTTATTTCATGCTACCACTAATATTAAAGTAATTTTGTAGCTAATTATTTTCACTAGAAATTAATTACAAAATAACTATTGATTTTAAAAATTTGTAGCTAATTATTTTATAGAAAATTTTAAAATTTCTAGTAGTGATTATTATGTAAGTAAAATTTAAAATTTAATAATTTAATAAATTAATAATTTTTAGTTTTTAATTTATAAATGTCGCGACCTCGATCACGACAGGGCGAAAATCGTAAGGTTAGATTTTGCTTTTGAAATTGGAAGCTGAATTCATCCTACGGGCGGAATCGACTATGAAGAGTCGAAACTGACTCGGTCAATCCGAAAGAACTGACCAAGACTGATTCGACTTTGATAGGATTTGCCACCAACATTTTAAAGGGGAAGAAAATCAAGAATGGATAAGGTGGGTCGTAAATTAGAGACTGAGTAAGGAGTCAGTTATGCACAGGGATAATGTGACATCCCCACACGTCTATCTTATGATAATTGCCCAAATTGACTGCATGAGCTAAGATGACCTTCACATTTTTACTAATTAATTTTCAATGAATGATTTAATCTACAACATAGGACATGTATACAGGGTTTGGGTGTTTTAGAATGGATAACTTGACAAGAGTGTGTCTCTTGCTCCTATGTACCTCTTTTCAGTCAGAGGAGTCAAAGTTCATGTAGTTATGGACATGTGACGAAGTGTGTGAGGAGTGGACTATCCATTAGGCTTCCATTGGGGAATGACTTCACAACATTAAAAAGCTGGACTATCCATTAGGCATCCTAGACAAAGATCGAACTATCCATTGGGTGTTCAAGACCTTAGGTGTTTTAAGAGATGGACTATCCTTTAGGCACCCATGGAGAATGAGAAGGTTGAACTATTAATTGGTATTCAAACACTAAATGACTTTAAAAGTGAAGTGTGGACTATCCATTAGGCGTCCAAACAATTGAGCAACTTTAAAAGAGAAGTGTGGACTATCCATTATGTGTCCAAACAACTGAGAGACTTTAAAGGAGAAATGTGGACTATCCATTAGGTGACCAGACAATTGAGAGACTTTAAAAGAGAAGTGTGAACTATCCATTAGGCGTCCTAACAACTGAGCGACTTATGGACGAATGACAAGATGCTCTAACGACAAGTGCCAAGCTGAGATCGTGACCGACTCGGTGTTGAACGTAATTAGATGCAGGGACGACTTGATGTCGGATGTATATGGATATTGAGACCGATTCGACTTATGAATTGAATGTCGTGGTCTTCAGTTATGTAGAGTCGGGACCGATCTAGACTTGTTCAGATAGAGGGAAGTGTGGCCAGTTTAATGCAAAGAGATAGAGGACCAAGATCGACTCGGTCCTTGCAAAGGCTGACTACATGTCAACTGAGCAATGGACTTAATTAGTGTTTGGGTATGGTCGTGGTGTTGATATGAAGGATTGGCTTATGGCATGAGTTGCCTACCCTAGCTTATGAGGAAGTGATCCTTCAGAATTTAGAATTTAGCGAACTAACCTGGTATCCATAGAGTTTGGTGTTCTTTCTACTCTGTTTAGTAACCTCCTGGATTAATAGTGAGACCTTCTTCTTCCTGGCTTTTTTCTTCTAGCTTTGAACCTCCTCGCGTGCTCATATTCTTGTTTCCTGACTCCTTCTGCTTTCCAATTATCTATCTTTCTCCTTCCAATCTACAGTTTCCACTAACTCTCTTTTTCTCTAGCTTTTCCCTAGATCCCTTGATCTGAAAATTTTTCGACCCTTTATTCGTCGTCTTAAGGCCTTTTATAGGCTATGCTTGGGGTCATGGGTGCATCAGATTTGACCTCATGGATCAACCCCCATCCTTTGATCTTTATTCCCTTGTTGATCTCATGCATTCTTTAAGTCACGTACTTTGAACCCTGTGCCAGGTTGTGGCACATTTTCGATAACCACTTCCAAGAGGTTTGATTCTTGCAGATTCTTGTCTCTTGGTGCTTATGTGGTTGGATTAGGGGATCCCACCCTCTTGGAGTGCATAAGATTCTTGTCTCCTTTAGCTGACTTGGCTGGATCCAATGGTTGCTTGTTGATCTAAGGGGATCCAACAGTCTCGAGCCTCTTAAATTCCATGGGATTCTTGTCTCCCCTTGTTGAGGTGGCCAAAGCTGGTGGTCATTTACTGACCTGGCCAGATCCGACGGCCTATTGTATGAGGTAGGTCAGCATGGGCCTCTTTCTTTCCCATTGGGTCAAGTTTGATGGGGGGGCTAGCTTAGGCCTCCTTTTAATTTATTGGGCCAAATCCAGACCCATTTTGTTTGGGCGGATAGATTTAGAGCCCTACAATAAATTATATTAAAAACTAATTTAAATTTAATATATTTAAATTTATGAAATTTTAATAATTTAAAATATAAATTGTATAATATTTATCATGTCATAAGAATCATTGTTTTCGACGATGGTGTCCATGTAATTTTATACTAATAAATTTAGTTTTAAAAATTTTTAAAATAAATTATATCTACATATTTTTAAAATTTTAACAATTAAATTTAGATACGAAAATATAAAGACTAATAACACAATACAATTTTGTCTTAAAAAAGAAGGGAGATGCATTTTCTTCTTTATTCTTTATTTTTAATGAAAATAGATATATTGTTATTTAATCAATAAATAAAAGTAAAATAAAAAAATAAAAAGGTACAAATACGTAATTGTGATATAATTTGACCAACATCAACGATATTCCCTCAAATGTAGGTCTTTAGACTGCTCTCCTTCTTTCGTTTCTCATCTTCTAGATCTATTTTTTTCTCTTTGATTAATTCTAACCCTTATGTCTTTGCTTTTCAAATATAGGGTTTCAAATTTTCACTGCAATTGATTTTGTTTCTTTTTAAAATCATATGGAAAATTGATGACTTCTGTTTTGATTTATTGTGATATGTGAGATAAATTCCTTTTAAAATGATGCTTTCAATGAGTTTGATAAAGGACTTGAACTCAATTTAATAAACATAATGTAAGAACCCAGACAAATATGTGGTGACTTGAACTTGTTTTCGTTTTTAAGTTTTATTTTAACAATTTCATATACAATGATATATAATTTATAGTGAGTATGACTTTTTCTTGTTACTTTCTTGTTCAGATACATCCTTAGAGTCCCTGGTCACATGAAGGGTTCAACCTTTTTTACTTTGTGAATGTAAAATTATTTGTCTCAAGATAAAGTCCAAAATGTCTTCAACACATTTTATAAATGAGAGAGTAGAGTGCATATGACTCATTTTGAATGACAATAGAAGAGTCCTTCTCCTAAGCTTGAATTTGTGTGTGTGTGTATATATATATATATATAAATTGATAAGTATCCAATAGACTAGCTTAATATTTCTTTTTAATTCTGTTTGATTGACAGGTTGATCCATTATAGAAGTTGGAGCTTGAAGTTGCAAACATTCTTGTAGACATTGTAGAAATTTTTCTAAAGTCTGTGAGTATTTTCATTTACTTTTATTGTGTTCACTCGGTTGATGAGATTATGCACTTTTTACAACATGATAGAATATTGAGAGTTTTTGTCTTGTTATCTTTCTTATTGTTGGAAATTCTATTTCCATTTCTTGTACATATGTGTTATTTGATTCTAATTATTTTATTATATTTTATATCAATAATTATTACTATATACATTAATATTTATAAATAGTTATTAATTAAAACTCAGTCTATTTTTGCTATATTTCATAATAATTAACTAAACATAGTCACATATTTAAAGGTTTCTTTTGGATGGAAGATGACCATATATATGTGTGTTTACATATGTGAGGGAGGAGACATACTTTTACCAATCCTCAAAGATGTAAATATATATTTTAATCTAATAACTTTAAATCATCTAACTTAGCAAAGAATGAATAGTAAACTCTCACCGATACATATATCAAAGCATAATGTTAAAATAATAAATAAATATTATAATTTTTAAATTAAATAATATAATAAAATCATATATTATTTTAAATAAAACTAAAGCTTATTTAAAAATAAAATCTTATTTTACTTAAATTGGTAAAAATAAAATTTAATAAATATTTTAAAAAATCAAATATAAAAATTAGAAAATAGAAGCTATTAATTTGAAAAATGCTAGTTTAAAAAACATTACAGGTGACTAAATAAATCATTTTTGCCAAATACTACTATAAGATCAGCCAAGCCTAAAAACTAGTAAAAAAAAACTAGAAACTAACTCAAATGACTTGCCAAACATAATCAAATTTAAAATAATTTAAATACTATAATGTAATAATAAATTACTATATATATATATAATAAAATTCTTATCATAATATTATTTAATTAATATATTAATAATTATGATAATTATATTATTTGACGAGATTTTGGTCGATTGTGTTAATTAGTATTTTTAAAATTTATAACAAATAAGATACATTTGAATTCATATTAATTGTATAATTATATATAATATCCTATAGGTATTTTTGGTGGAAATAAAAAATTATAAAAATAGATAAGGGAGAAAACATCATATCTACAAAATGTTTAATTTGATTGAAAAATTATTAGTTAATATCTAGTATGAAAAATATTTAATGATTATGTACATACAGTATAAAGTCAATTAATAGACAATATATTTTTAGTTTTTTGAGAATTTAAATTTAAAACTATTTTTTTTCCATGTTTGGTTTACAATTTTACAAAAAAAATTCTTATGAAATGTTATTTCTTGGTAATGGTGTTTGTTTACACTTTTGACAAAAATTTTCTTATGGGAGGGTGGAATCTAACTTTTTCAAAGGAGAGAAAAGTTTTAACGATATAAAAAAATTATGATGATATTATTAACTCATTTAACACAATTATAAATTTAGAAACAAATTCTAATTAAATGTGATAAATAACTATATTTAAGATAATAAATATTAATAAATATTCTTAATATACTTCGTATAGTTTTCAAAATAAAGCTATTTTATAAAATATATCATTTGGATTTTTTAATATATTAAACATTGTACTTTCAATATTTTTATTTTTTAAAAATTGTCGAATTAATAATTAATAAATTTTTTAATAATATTATTACTACAACATAAAAAAAATATTTTAGTAGAAACTGTAAAAAAATTAAAATAGAGAGAATGAAATAATTGTTATGTTAAAATTTAATAAATAAAATATTAAAATCATGCCAACTTATTTATAATTTTAAATTTTATAAAAATATTTTTATAACAAAACATAGCCAAATCTATAATTTTAAAATTTATAAAAATATTTTTATAATAAAATATTACAAAGTTTATAAATAAAAATTACTTCTATAAAAGGATATTTTTTAAAAAAAATTACTTATATACATACAATAATTATATTAAAACCAAATATGAAAAAATTTAATTTCTAAGAAATAGATACAGTCTGTGAGTGTTCAACCTATTTTTCGTCAAGTAACATTAACATAGTCAAAGTAATCCACTTGAAAAATTAAATATTCAATATATTGATCAATTTATTTGCCATAAAATATAGTTATAATAAAAATAATATTAAATATACATTTACGGTTAATCATTTAAAATTTTAAATTTAATTAAACATATTTATTAATGCAATTATTAATGAATAAAATTGAATTATAAAGATTTTTATACCACATTTAGTTATAAATTTATGTACCGTAAAACTGTTGATTCAATCTTTTTGTATGTCAAATCCAATTTTATTAATATGTTATTTTTAACTAAATATTTATTTTTCATTAAGTTATTAGATATATATTCCAAGATTTAGTTAATAAAAGTTTGTGCTTAAATAAAAAATATTTACATATAAAATTAATAAATATATTATAGTCAATTGGTAATAATATTGATTATTTTAATTAAAATTTTCAAAGTTATAACATTTAAATATATATTTAATGAAAATAAAAATTCCTTTACCATTGATTATATAAATTTGATTTGATTGTATAATATTGTCAAATTTTGTATCAGTAAGTTTTGTTGGAAAGTAAATTGAAAAATAGGAAATAAAAAAAAATAATTACATATAGAATGAAAAAAAAATTAGTTGATTGAGTTAAATTATGAATATCCACTACAAGAATTTTTTGATTTTGCTACTAATTTTAACTATCATTTAAATTAGTAGCTAAATCCTAGCTAATTAACTATTAATTAATTAGAAAATTATTTTTTCTAGTTAAATTGAAGTTATATTCATTTATACTTCTTATTACTACAAATTAGCTAGGAAATATCTACAAATTTAAAAAATTTACTATAAATTAACTAAGATTATTTTCCTAGCTAATTTGCTCCTTATTTCATGCTACCATTCAATATTGTAGTAATTTTGTAGCTAATTATTTTTATTAGAAATTAGCTACAAAATAACTATTAATTTTAAAATTAGCCACAAAATTTTTTTGTAACAAATTTTAAATTTTCTAGTAGTGATCATAATTATTTTTTTATTAAATAAATTTTAGGTTGTTACATAAGTGTTGTCAACTCTTAATATTATGTTTAATTAGGATGAATAAAAAAAATAAATATATTTAATGTATCAATTATTAATTAGACATCATTCGTATGTCACATAAATCTAATTAAATAAATTAAATGTTGAAGATATGATTGAATTTGCAAACAAATATAATTGTTATTAAATGAAATATTTATATTAAAGAATGATTAATTTTGACTTGACGCATATATTAATTTGACAGAAAACTAAATCAATCATTCAGTACTACTACTCTAACAATTAGAGAAATCAAAGAAATTTTAATTTCTTCTAGCAAACGAAATAAAAGATAAAATCAGTGACACTTTCTCTTTATTAACAGTTTCTACTCTAAGAAAGAAATGTTCCTCAGCAAACTTATCACCAAAGCTTCCAACGTAAGTAGTTCTTTAATTTCGATTTAATTGTATTGTGTTCTAAGGTTTCATTTGTATATCTTATCTTTATAGGCTTTGGATAAAATTCGATGTGAAAGCAACCCAACAGACATGAACGAGTTATATATTAGACTCGTCCCTCATAAAGCTAACAAAACATTCTCCATTATTGACAATGGTATTGGCATGACCAGATATGGTAATGCATCGCACTTTGTTTTGTTTGATTTGTGCATGTGCATTGCATGCTTGTGAATTATAGACATCATTGTGTATGTGTGTGTTTTATTTTAGATTTGGTCAACAATTTGGGCATCAAGATGAAGGAGGGAGGTGCTGACGTTGGTTTCCATTTCGCTTACTTGGTTGCTGATAAGGTTTTCGTCACTACTAAGCACAACGACCATGACCAATACATTTAGGAATCTCAAGCCAATGCCTCATTCATTGTTACCAAGGACCTTAATGGCCCACGACTTTCAAGGGGAACCAAAATCACCCTTTTTCTCAAGAATGACCAGGTACACAAATTATTTATAAACCCCATTTCTAAATTATATGTCATAAATTCTTTCATTCTTCTTAACAGCTAAAGTACTTGGAAGAGACCGAGATCAAGGATCTTGTCAAGAAACACTCTCAATTCATTAGTCATCCCATTTACCTTTGGACTGATAATGAGGATAAAGAGAAAGATTATATTGAGATTTCTCACTATTGGCAACTAATTAATAACCATAAATCGATTTTGTTACAAAATCCAAACTTGCAAGAAGAGATGGACAACAAACCTATGGGTGAAACAAGTGAAAACCTTAGGAACCACATACCTAGCGATCTTGTATTTTCTATTTTGTCAAAATTGCCTTTAAAATCTCTCAAGAGATTTGGATGCATACATAAATCATGGACTACATTATTTGAAAACCCTTATTTCATGAGGATCTTTCGCAACAATTTCATTTCTAGTCATCATTCTTACTATGATGATACATCTCTTATATTGCATCAGATTTTGACAAGTGATAACCCATTCCATATGAGTTCCACCTTGTTTTCACTTTCCAGTGACAAGTTTCAAAATAGGGTCAAATTAGAGTGGCCAAATCCATTCCAAGAGGATGAGCCTATTTTTTATATTTTGGGTTCTTCTAGTATAAATGGAATTCTTTGCTTTTACAATTCCAAGGAAAATGCTACCTTGTGGAACCCAACTACTGGGGAATTCAAAGTCATTCCTCCTAGCCCAAGTGAGTCTATACCATTTAATGTGGACCCTTGTATTACCCTTCATGGATTTGGTTATGATCGTGTTAGGGATGACTACATGGTGATTAGGAATGTAACTTATTTTGAAAATACATATGATAATTTTTATTCGAATTTCATTACGGACGAATGCTTCCCAAATGACTTATCGGAGATATATAGCCTAAGAAGTAACTCGTGGAAAAAACTTGATGTCGATTTGCCTTATCTTAATAGTACATGCTACAGAAGTTTGTACTTGGATGGAAAGTGTCATTGGTTGAGTGCAATGGAAGTTTGTCATGAAACAAGTGAAATTTTCTTGGTGTCGTTTGACTTAAGCACTGAAGTATTCTTTACAACATACATACCCTTGGATATATGCTCAGACATTGATGATTTTAATTCTTTAGAGAAGGATAAAGTCTTGGTGTTGTTAAATAAGTCCATTGCTATAATATTAAAGCAAGTAGATACGACTGGGTTTTACATATTAGTTTTAGGTGAACTTGGTGCAAAGGAATCATGGACTAAACTCTCTATTGGTTGGCCCTTGCTTGACATTGGATTTTTTATGGGAGTTGGAAAGAAAGGTGATATATTCCTTATAAAAATGAATAATGAAATAATTTGTTTGGATTTAAGCACTGGTACGATTGAGGAGCTTGGTGTTCAATCAAGCGATAAAAGTCAAGTAATAATTTATAAGGAAAGCCTTCTTTCTATTGGAGGAATAAATAATTAATTTCTTTTATTGTATTAACCCAAGAGGTTTGTGGCATTATTAATTACAGAGGTTACCTTGTGTACATACAAAATGGCTTGTTAATTACGCATTATTACCATGTATATGAAAA
This sequence comes from Mucuna pruriens, assembly GCA_025330945.1. Taxonomy (NCBI): domain Eukaryota; kingdom Viridiplantae; phylum Streptophyta; class Magnoliopsida; order Fabales; family Fabaceae; genus Mucuna; species Mucuna pruriens. Next base: position 331,980 of record JAENHJ010000080.1, read on the forward strand.
CTAAGAAACCATTTGATAATATGATTATTGCTCTAATTTTATTTTGAATGTGTACACTCTTTCTATTTGCAAACTAATCTTGTTTCTATTTCAACTATCATAATGATCTCCACTAAATGACTTAGAAATAACTTATATTTGGGGAATGATCTCTACTAAATGACTTAGAAATAACTCATATTTGGGGAAACTTATAATCTAATGAGTAATAGGTATTTGTTTAAACTACATTATATTCTTCTTGAAATCAAATATAGGAAGAGAATCAAAACACTTTTTCACCTATATTTCCTTATTTTTCTTTTAGTCTTGTTTTTGAAATTTACTCGCAATTTATGATTTGGTCTTGCTCTACTTGTTTTGTAACTACTAAAAGTTGATATGATTACAACACATCGAATTTGAGGTTTAATTGAGCAACACAATATGAGATATACATTTCTCATCACAAACAAAGATGAGAATCAAGAATTTTTTTACTGATGCTATTGTGCTATTAAATTCTTTAATGATAGTTTCTTGTGTACTTTAACCAAAATGTTAGAGGTTCAAAATTCTTTAATGGTAGTTTCTTGCGTACCTTAACCAAAATGTTGGGGGTTCAAAAATTGACCTTTGGTATGAAAAAAAAGCCATGTTAGAAGGGGAATAATAACCATTTGGTGAGCTCACCATCCTTGATGAAGTGGAAGCTTCACATTCAATGTACCGGTTAACTAATATTATCCTTTTTTTAATTTTATACACATTTAATATCTTAATCATTTTAAGAAATTAAAAATATTAAAATATATAATATAAAATAAAATTAAAAAATTAAGTTACTTTCAAGATTGAAAGTAATTATCATTTGTTAAAAATTGATTTATTTTATTTTATTTTTGCATGGATGTATTGTTAGTTTTTTAGTTTTAGAAAGTTATTTTTTTTTAGGGGAGATGGAATTATCATGTAATTTGAATGGAAGGTTAATAGTATATTTTTTAATATGTTTTTCAAAATATGGATATATATATATATATTTGACAAAAAATTAGTTTTTTAAAAAAAAACTATTTAAGAAGTTATTATAAAAATATTAAAAAAATTATTTTTTAAATTATAAACACTTAGAGCTACCTAAAATTCTGAATTGACAAGTTTTATTGGCAAGTAAGTAAATTGAAAAATAGGAAAAAAAAGAAAAGAAAATTACACATAGAATGATAATAAAAAAAAAATTATTTGATTGAATTAAATTATATAAATGATAGTTATTTTTTTTTATTAACTAAATTTTGTTTGTACAGAGCGTGAACTATACAATTGAAACTAGAAAATGATACATACAATATTTTCTAAAACCACTGTTTTGCCTAAAATTCATGGATTACCAATTTCATTGATGCTGCAAGTAGTTCTAAAGACTGTGATGCAACTTCTCTCAAGAGCAAGATCCTTTTACATTCAATAGGGGTGAAGGACTGTTACTTATACCAGTTAAAGATCCTTAGTCATGTGGACAAACCTTACATTCTATAATTTGTTGAGAAATGTTGTTTGACCACGTGAGCCTTCGACTTTGTCAATACTAATTAGTATTTATATATTCTTATTTCCATTTTTAAAAGTTTATTTGTTGAGAAATTAAAGAAATTGAAACTATTATTTATTAACAAAATAAATTATTCATACTAATTATTCTTTATTCTATAATTAATGATCACTCATAAAACATGTCTCGAGCTTTTTCCAACGTAACACAGAAAACACTCTCCTTAAACCCCACACCAATTGACGATTTTTCCACCTTCGACATCATTGGCGACCACATCAGCAACCTCTAATTTCGCCTCTTCATCACTTTCGGCGCCTCCTCCTTTGTCCCTGTCGTCGTGTCCTACTCCACGACGGCTACACGTTCTTCTACACAACACTTTCATGCTTTTTTGTGCGGCTTCGAGTGCCTTTGCAATTTTTTCTACGGCGCCTTCGTGTTCTTTTTTGTGCAGCCTCGGGCACCTTCACGTTCCTCGCTACAGCCTTTATCGCTTTTGTGTTTTTCTCTGCCGTGCCTTTATGTTCTTCAACACGAATTTGGGTGCCTTCGATGTCATTTGTCGTCATTAGTGGGGATTTTTAACCAAAACCGGCCACAATGTTAATATATTATTTTATTATTTACATTTTGGAAGAGTGAATAGAAGAATGTGATGGGGAAAAGGTCACCCTTTTGATGATGGGAAGGTAGTATGGTACCACCAATAAGACATCACCAATGTGGTGGCACAACGCAGCGGATAAATATTCTCCTAACTTGCAAGAATCCCTAAGGAGTAACCACAAATGCAAATGAAAGTGACAATAAGAAGAATCACACAAGAGAGACTAATATTTTTAACGTGAAAAAACTCCCTCAACGTGAGGAGTAAAAACCACGGGTCATTCAGACCAAAGAAATTAATCCACTATGATTAATTAAGAGTACAAGAGTTATCTTGTGTCTCTAAAAATTCACTCTTTCTCTCTATGAGAAATTCATTCTCTCTCAGTTTCCAAATCTGACCCCTTCTCCTCTTATAAAGAGAGACCTAGCGGGCTTGAGAGTATTGGGCTTTTGTCCACATAGTTGGGAGCCCAAAAATAACCCAACATATCTCCTCCCTCATAACTATGTGGAGATAATCGCCATCAGGTCGATCTCACAAAGAAGTTTCAAACTTCCTCTTGGAACTACCTTGGTCATCAAGTCGGTGGGCCCGACCGTCGCGGTATCAACCAATGTTTGTGTCCGAACAAAATCAACCTCTACCTTGGTAGTGGACAAAGCAACATACTTCTGCAATTTAGATTGCCAAGCCTTTTGCCTTTTTTTACTCTCCATGGACTCCTGGTAACATTCAAGTTCTTCTCCATCTGTCAAGGTCACATACTCATCAGAAGTATACCTTGTAGATGATTGTCTCTACCTATTAGACCTCTTGAGTTGAACTGGAGGCAATTCAGGAGCATCACCCAGATTCTCATCTTGTGACATCTCTTGCTCCTCTTCAGCATCATCATCAAGCGGAACATCAAAGCCATCTCCAAGTTGCTGATCACCAACATTATGTTGCTCACCATTCTGAATAATGTCTTCAATGGTTTGATCTTCCATGAATTGCACATCACGACTTCTGACAAGTTTCTTCTCAACAGGATCATACATCCTGTAACCATACTCATCATGACCATACCCAATGAAGATACATTGCTTAGTCTTCATATCCAACTTGGATCTTTCATCCTTTGGAACATGCACAAAAGCCTTACAACCAAAGACTCGCAAATAATCATACTTGACATATTTTCCAAACCAAATCTTGTCTGGCACCTTAGTATTCAAAGCAACTATAGGACTAAGATTAATAACATGCACTATTGTGTAAAGTGCCTCACCCCAGAAATGCTTAGGTAACTTTGCTTTAGAAAGCATGCACCTAACTCTCCCAATCAATGTCCTATTCATCCTCTTTTCTAAGCCATTCAACTGAGGAGTTTTAGGAGGAGTCTTTTCATGTCTGATACCCTACTGCTTGCAATATACATCAAATGGTCCACAATACTCACCACCATTGTCAAAACGAATACATTTCAACTTCTTGCCTGATTGTCTCTTAACCAAAGCTTGGAATTGTTTGAACTTTTCCAACACTTGGTCATTTCTCTTCAACACATAAACCCAGAGATTCCTAGAGCAATCATCAATAAAGGTAACAAAATAAAGTGCACCACTAAATGACTTTACCTTCAATGGGCCACAAACATCAAAATGCACCAATTCTAGCAACTCTGACTTCCTTGAGGGAGGATGCTTCTTAAAGGATACTCTAGTCTACTTACCAGCCATGCAATGAGAACAGTTCTCCAACTCTGTATTCTTCAACCCTGGAAGCATGTCCTTTTTGGCCAAACAAGTCAACCCTTTTTCACTGATATGACTAAGCCTTCGGTACCACAAAGATGCCTCCATATCCATGGCATTCACACTGTCTTTAGCAACCAAAGCTTTTGTCCAATACAATTTAGAAATCTTCTCCCCTCTGCCCAGAACCAAGTTACCTTTGGTGAGTTTCCATTTTCCATGACCAAAGTGATTATCATAACCACCATCATCAAGCATATGCACAAATGTCAAGTTAAAGCGAACATTTGGAGCATGTTTGACTCCTCCAAACCACAACTACATTTCTGTGTTGGTTTGCAAGCAAACATCACTAACACCGATCACCTTGGTCACACCATCATTTCCCATCTTCAACACTCCAAAATCACTTGTAGTGTAAGATGTAAAGAACTCCTTCCTTGGTGTAACATGCAATGTAGCACCGCTATCAATAATCCACATGCTCTCATCGGATGCAAGATTAACCGATTCAAAGTCTCGAAGAATGACAAGACCATCACCTGTAGCAGTAGTGACACGATCATCATCCTTCTCTTTTGACTTGCCCTTTTTGCCTTTGTTCTTCTTTTTCCATAGGAAACAATGCTTCTATATATGCCCTGTTTTGTGACACTAGTGACACTCCACATTCTTGTATTTAGACTTGGATTTACTTCTACTATTTTCTCTTTCCTTTTTCTGACTTCTCCCCCTATTTTTAGTGACTAGTACCTCAGATTGAGATGAAGAACCTTGTGCCTTCCTTCTCATCTCCTCGTTAAGGACGCTACCCTTTACCATTTGCAAAGAGACAACACCATTAGGGGTTGAATTTGTGATAGAGACCTTAAAAGTGTCCCAAGACTCGGGTAAAGAATTCAAGAGTAGTAATCCCAAAAATCTCATCTTCAAACTTGATGCCCATTCCTGACATCTGATCAATAATCCCTTGAAACTCATTCAAGTGATCTGACAGGGAAGTGTCTTCTTTGAACTTCAAACTCACAACAGAATTTAACAAAAATAATTTGTTATTCCCACACTTTGAGGCATATAAGGATTCAATCTTCTCCCACAAAGTCTTGGCATCTATCTCACTTGCAATGTGATTATAAACATTATCATCCACAAAAAGTTGGATAAAACCACATACCTGTTGAGGCTCAAAGTCCCATTCTTCATCAGACATAGATTCTGGCTTCTGAGCAGCAAAAACAGGAAGATGCATTTTCTTCACAAATAATAAATCTTTCATCTTCCCTTTCCACAAGTGATAATTAGTACCATTCAGACTCACCATTCTATTTGTATTACCCTCCATTATTCTAGCATGCAGAACACCCTTCAAACCAAAGAGCTCTGATACCACTCTGATGGAGAAAATGTCACCCTTTTGATGATGGGAAGGTAGTATGGTACCACCAATAAGGCATCACCAATGTGGTGGCACAACACAGCGGATAAATATTCCCCTAACTTGCAAGAATCCCTAAGGAGTAACCACAAATACAAATGAAAGTGACAATGAGAAGAATCACACAAGAGAGACCAATATTTTTAACGTAGAAAAACTCCCTCAACGTGAGGAGTAAAAACCATGGGTCGTCCACTATATGACGCACACTCTCAAATTTTTAATGAGAAGAATCACACAAGAGAGACCAATATATGACACACTCTCTCAAAGAATTTAAAAAAGATTCCTTGTAATAGACTTTTTCTAATGTTTAATGGTTTCCACATTTGTGCATTATAAAATTTATCCAATTATTTAATTAATTATAAATATACATCTTAATCATTATAATGAAACTAATACCTCAATCAATTTGACCATAATTGTTGGATTTTCTCATCAATTTAAAAAAGTTTGTGAATAATCCAAAATATTCTTGACCTCTCATATAATTATATAATAATTATAAAATAGAATAATTAATTCAAATCAAATTAACCAATTTCAGTACTTTATTTTAATCCAATGATTAGTTTGTACATTTAGAAACTTCTATAGAATCTTTCAAGTTAATTGTCAAAGTAAAATCACTAAATTACTCTCACAATTAGTAATTGATTCAAGATTATTGAAGATTCATGATTAATTTTAAAATACACAAAATTTGAAATCTCATAATTTTTCATTAAAATATATTTTTTTTTGAATTAAGAAAATTTTTCTTGTCCCATAACTTTTTAATACAAAATTTAGTCATTAATTATAAAAGGTGAAATTGACTACAATGCACTTATTTTTATCAAAAGCTTTTAAAGTCTAAACTTTATAATAAAATGTAATATAATTTTATAAATTTTGAAAATGTTTATAAGCTTATCAAACTTAATAAATTCTGAAAATGTATATCTAAGCTTATCAAATCAGTTTTGGACAAGATAAATTTTTCTAGAATTTTTAAAATAGTTTGGAAAACATTATTAATTTCAGAATGGGAAAATGTTAGATTTGAATCTTTACATAACAATCAAATTTATTTACATTTTCTTTTTCAAATAAAAACAAAAAATTATAAATCTTAATACTCTTTGATAGCTTTATAGAAGTCTAGTTTTCAAAAAGGTACGCTACATGTTCAAATAATACCAATTCAAACAGATGAGTATTTTACCAAGCCATGTCCAGAACATTAATCAGAGGGACTCTAGTCATGCTCTAAATTCAAACCAACAATTTTACCATATCTATTGAAAAATTTAAAAGGTGTATGACCCATCATTTTAAATTTTATTAAGGATAGTTTTTAACCATATATTTCTTTTTCATAAAAGATATTCACAAAAGTCGAAACATCCAAAACAAGTCTCACAAGTCAATAACATTTTCAATGCGCTAGGTCCAAATTCAAATTCAATTTTAGAAGTCATTTATTAATGTTTTTAAGTGATTTTTGTGTCTATTGTGTAGCTCAAGATGTTTATTTTCCAGAACAAAAATTGGATCTCAAATCCATCAACCACATACACTTACAAAGAAAGTTTAATGTATGTTTAGAAAAAAAAAATCAACTTAATAGCAAGCATAAAATAACACAACTTTACAAGCATGCAACACAACTTTACATGCATGCAATCAATATCATATTCAAACAAATAATGACTAAAAGTACATCTTAAATCCGCATTACAACACAAAATAGAAGAGTATCATGTAAGCTTTCCTTACCCTAAAAAGAATGCCAAAGTCAGAGCGCTTTTTGTGAAGAGAAAAGAGAATATTTTATCTCTTGGAGGCAAAATCTTGAATCAAACTACCATGAGTCATCAACCAACCGTTTTACCATAACAAAAATAGAAAATTCTCGTGAGGAGAAGAAGAGAAGCATTTAGCTAGAAGAAGAAAAGGAGAAGAAGAGATGAAATAAAACTTACCAAAAACAACAAAGGACAAAGGAAGGAAGGAAAGAGCACAACTTTGCTTTGATTTTGAACTCTTGAACTTAGTGCTTAAAAACTTTGGAACTTATTTGAAGGAGCTTTAGGGCAAGGAGAAAAAGAAAAGTGAGAGAGAGTGGTGAGAGAAGTGTGTCTACGATGGAGAAAATAATTGGAGGGGTAGAGAAGATAAATGATGGTCAACAAGTCTTAAACTCCACCAACAACTACCATAACACTTAGACAAATTTTACAAAGTATGGGATCCAAAATTGATATATATATATATATATATATATATATATATAAATCCATCCCGATCAGATTGGATCATGGTCAACATAGATTTAGGATGTCAAGGAATTAATGGTACTATATGACACTAAAAGATAAGGTTAGATAAAATTGAAGAGAGAAAAATTCATTTAATGGATAAAATTTGTGCTAACGGTTAAATTAATTATTAATCATTTTATGAATGAGTTACTGACTTACTAATAATAGTTTAAGATGTACAAAAATATTTTAGAGTGTTTTAGAGTATGTTTTTACTCTCCGTAAAGGTTTCAAATTCGTATTCTTTGGAACTAGATTAAAATATTACTATTTTAATAAAAAATAATAGAATAAAATGAAATTTTTATTGGATTCTAATTATAATAATAGAGATTAATTATAAAATCTTTAAATTTTATTGATTGTTTTATTACTTTTAGAGTGTATTCTTATACTATTAGTGTACAATGTAGTCCATGTCTCTATAGAATTTTCTATTGAAACTTACATATAAAAATAACACATATTTATTAATTTTTTTAAAATGAGATATAATTATCTCTTGTAATTATTTTCAATCAATTTATTAATTACAAAAGTAAAAATAACAAGTGTTAAATGTTATCTTTTTAATCCAAAAAATAGTAACAACTACTAGAAAATTTAAAATTTGCTACAAAATAATTTTGAAGCTAATTTTAAAATCAATAGTTATTTTGTATTTAATTTCTAGTAAAAATAATTAGCTATGAAATTGCTACAATATTGGTGGTAGCATGAAATAAGTAGCAAATTAGCTAAGAAAATAATCTTAGTTCATTTGTAGTAAATTTTTAAAATTTGTAGTTATTTTCTAGTTAATTTGTAGTTAACACGACCTAAATTGTGTCGGGAGCGATTTAGAAAAGAATTTGATAATATGTTAGCGTGGATTAAAAAAATCAAAATTGGATTGAATTTGAAGTGGATTGATCAATGTTTGAAAGGATGTCGAACCCACCCGCTCCTAGGGGATCCGACAAACTGAGTTGGCATCAGCTTGGCCAACCCAAGAGGGCTGATCAAAGCCAATTTAGCTCAAGTTAGAGTCACCACCAGCATTTAATGGTACATCGGGAATCGAGGGTGGATAAGGCGAGGCTATGGGACATAGAATTCGGGTAAGGAGCCTATTACACATGAGAATGACACATCATTCCATCCGCCTACCATCTGGTAGTTACCTTATGAACTGCACGCTACATAACCTTTACTATTAAAAAGGATGATGTATAGGAAGATTTATAATATGTATGATGCTTAACTTGACAAGAGTAGGCCTCTTGCTCCTATGTACCTCTCCTAGCTCATAGGAATCAAAGTTAACGTACTTCTAGATGAAGAGAACGAGATGTAGAGTTGAACTTTCCGTTAGGTGTCCATACTCAAGGCGACTTAGATCCAGGCAGACTTTCTATTAGAGTTCGTGGAGTGAACAGACAATTGGGGATGTTTAGTTGCAAAGGGAGGCAGAGCTATCCATTTGGCACTCAGCCTTCTAGTGGCTTCGGATTGAGGCAGGGATTATCCATTAGGCATCCCAGCTAAGTGTTAGAAGGTGTGCTCGCTAGGCCGGGAACTGAGACCCACTCGACTCCGAAGGCAAGAATTGACTCAATCGTTTTAATGTAATGTGTAGATGAGAATTGAGACTGACTCGATCTTGGCCCGAGGCAGACTATGCGCTCGCCATCAAGTGTATGGTGTGGAAAGTTTGGCACACAGGTTCACGAAAGTGCCAGGATTGAATGTAGAAAGAGAGGAATGGAGACCGACTAGGCTCCAGTCTATAGCGAACTACGAGTTCGCCATCTGGTGTTGACTCGGATGATATGTACACAAGTTTGCAGTTGCATGAATTGAATGCAGCAGGTAAGGAATCGAGACCAACTCAGCTCCAGTCTGAAGCAAACTACATGTTTGCCATCTAGTGTTCATTTCGATGGTATATGGTGTTCTACTAGATGCCGGGTTATGAGGGAGTACTTACCTGGTATCCAAGGGTTTTCCTAGTGCTTGCTTCTTGCTCGAGCTTCATGACTCAGTAGCTTCACTTCATTCTCTTTTGCAGCGGCTCGCCCTGGCTCGTTCTCTTCCTTCTTCTTTGATTGACCTCGCTCTTTTGCTCACTGAATTCTCACGACTATTTTCAACCCTTCTCTTTGCAGTCTTTTGACTGATCCAGATCTTTCCGCAACGAGGCCTTTTATAGCCTTCGGAAGCTACCAGGGGTGCTTGTCAGATAATGCCACGTGGGTGTTACTCCAGCCTTCTAATTCAAGTTGTTAGCCATTGCAATCCCTAGGTTGATTCTTGTTGGAGTCCGTGCCTAGTCGTGGCACGTTCTCCCAAAAATTCACAATGCCTTTCTCGGATAGTAGTGACCTAGCATGTTCCTTTGCTATGATTGACAAGGATCTTCAATCTATTAGAGTTGGTGGGACCCTTGCTTTCCTGACGTGGCTTCATCAACGACATCCCCTTCTCTTAGGAGGATCTGGCGGCTCAAGGCCCCTTGAACCTTGTGAAGCACCATCTCTTTCACTTAGGTGGCCAATTCTGCCTGATTCTACTAACCTGGTCGGCTTTGTCAATGATGAGTTGGAGCTCCTAGATCTGGCTTGGATTGTGTCAGACTGATTGGGTCGTACATAGCTAATTGGGCCATGTTGGGAGGCTTTTCTCGTGTAGGGGGCGTTGAGCCCTTCCTGGGTGGACAGGGCACGAGCCGTCTTGGGCCTCTTTCCTTGGACGAGGCCAAGTTGGATGATCCCCTTCTTCTGGGCCAATTCAATTTTTCCTGGCCCTTGAATCTTGGGTCTTTTGGCCTATTAGTCCTGTCTTAGGTTCTCTTACGCGGTGAGCTGTTTACTTGGCCCAGATCAATTTAGGGTCCTAAAGTAGTAATAAGAAGTATAAATGAGTATAACTTAAATTTAGCTAGGAAAAATAATATCCTAATTAATTAATAGTTAATTAGTTAAGATTTAGCTACTAATTTAAATGGTAGCTAAATTTAGTAGCAAAATCAAAAAAATCTTGTAATGAAAGTTAAAATTATGTGTATGGACGAAAATGACTTATAAATAGTAGCAGTTCAAAAATGCTACTACAATAATTTATTTATATAATTTTAAAATAATAATAAAACATTATAATTTAATAAAATATCATATCTTTATAATAATACCACTTTTTAACCACCATAATAATAAATTAATTTTTTTAATTATTAAAAATAAAAATAAAAATAATAAAAAATATGATTTTTAAAATAATGACAGTTTATAGCTTATATTATAATATTTTATTTTAAAAATATCAAATATTCACAACAAGATTTTTTTGATTTTACTACTAATTTTAGCTACCATTTAAATTAGTAGTTAAATTCTAGCTAATTCACACGACCTAAATTGCGTCGGGGGCAGATTTGGAAAGAAATTATGTGAGTCTACCATTGATTTAACTTTGAAAGAGGGGGTGGAATTTGCCGAAAGCCGGATCCATATCCTCGCCCTGCATGGTGAGTCAGTACTGGCATGACCGTTCCAAAGAACTGGCCAAACCCAAACTAGCTCGGCTTGGAGTCACCACCAACGTTCTATGATACGTTGGAAACTGGGAGCGGATAAAGCATGGTGAGCGAACAGAGAAGCTGGGTAAGCAGTCGGTTAAGCATGAAGCGACATATCACCTCATCCGTCTAACATCTAGTAGTTACCCTTTGACTTGCATGAGCTAGCACAACCTTTATTTTCAAGCCACCTTGCCATGTGGGGTAATAGGGGGATAGGAGTGTAGAATTTGACAACAATGTGCCTCTTACTCCTACGTACCTCTCCTAGTCGAGAGAGTTCAAAGTTCACGTAGTTCTGTAAGGCTTAGGCCAAGGTCAGGACTAACTATTAGGCATCCCACCATGGTAGTGGGTTGTGTTGGTGAGTGAGCTAGGATACCCAGATACACGCCTACAAACCCAGACAGGGGTAACGCACCCGGATACGACTTGAGGTGGCTTATCGACCGTCCAGAGGTGACGACTTGGGGACAAAGTGGGAATATCTAGTGATTATTTGGAGCGTGACGACTCGGTCTACAAGGTGTCAAGACGGCTCGTCGGCCATCTAAAGTGTGACAACTCAAGGACGAGGTTAGAGTGTTTATTGGTTGTTTGGGACGTGACAACTCAGTATAAAGGGGTCAAGACGGCTTGCCGGCCATCTGAAATGTGACAACTCTGGGACAAGGTTAGAGTGTTTATTGATTGTTTTGGGGCGTGACGACTCAGTTTAAAGAGGTCAAGACGGCTCGCCGGCCATCTGAAGTGTGATACTCAAGGACGAGGTTAGAGTGTTTATTGGTTGTTTGGGGTGTGATGACTTAGTTTAAGGGGGTCAAGACGGCTCGCTGGCCATCTAAAGTGTGACAACTCAAGAACAAGGTTAGAGTGTTTGTTGGTCATGTATGAGAGGCGGCTAAGAATCTTACCTGGTATCTAGAGGGGTATCTGGCTTTTTGGACTGGGTATTCCTAAGCAATACGTTCAGACTATTCGCACAACAATTCTTCAACAGCTTCACTCGATGGTCTCTTCTTGATTCTTGGCCCCGTGCTCATCACAACAAGGCCTTCTATAAGCTTTGGGAGGGGTAAAGACGCACAGGATCTTGTCTCGTGGTGTTACCCCAGCCCCTTGATCCAATCTGTTAGCCTTAGCAATCTCTAAGAAGATCCTCGTGGGGCCCTGCATCTGGTCGTGGCACGACCTCCTGAGATTCGCAACACCTCTGGTGGATAGGGACTGACATGGCGCCCTTCCTTGTTATGATTGGCGAGGATTCCATTCTGTTAGAGACAAGGGTCCTTTGTTCTTCTAACGTGGCTTGATCGGGGCTTTTGTCCTATTGGGAGATCCTACGGTCCAAACAACTTTGGGCATGTTGAGATGGCGCCCCTGGCTCCATTAGTACTAAGCTTGGGCTTTCGGATCTGATCTGAGTTGGACTTTGTGAGGTTGGCATCAACCCCATCTTTACGCCTCTTCTCTCTAAATGGGTTGAGTTAGGTCTGATGTTGTTCCCCTCTGGCTCCACTCTATTTGGGCTACTCGGCTAGGAAGGGTCATTCTCAATGCTCTCCCCCATGTCAAGTTGTTTCCTTGGGCCGGACAGTCCAAGGCCAAAGCTGAAGCCGTAAAGTCCAAGGCTATTTTGGCTGGACCAGCCACGCAAACGAAAATAGCCTTCAAGCCAACATCGACTCCTCTTCCTCCTCCAGCAATTGGCGTTTAAGAGGAAGGATGCTCCCTCTGCTTCCGGGAGTGCAAATAAAAAGGGGAAGGCTGTTGTGGAGACCGTGGCGGCTTCCGCCACTCCAACCTTTGCGGTTTCTCCTCCTGTTGCCGAGAAGGAGGTCCCTTCCGCCGCCATGGAAACATCGACTGTTGCCAATAAGTCCCCCGCCGTTACTGCCGGGAAGGTTTCCATCACTGACACCACCGAGAGGCTAAGAGTTGAAGCCGACCCAGCTCCTGGCCCTACGGGAACTACTTGTAAAGGCTCTGTGATCACTGGTGTCAAGAGTTCTTTGGAAGTTGTGGAGGAGTATGGCGCCCGGTTGATTGCCATTGCGGGGGCTTTGAAGCCAGTTTTGACCAAGTCCGCACAATTGGTGCAGGAAGATTCTCGGGTCAAGCAAGAAGTGGTGAGACTGCTCAAATGAAAATAAAGACTTGAGGGAGACCAATTGTCAACAGCATGAGGAGTTCCTGAAGATCCGGGGCGACAATTTGAAGGCTCGAGCGGATCTAGCTTCCTCTCAAGCTAAGTATCTAGCCTGAAGTCAGAAATATCAACCATGAAGATGACCGTAGGTATTTTTGAGTGAACATGCAACGCCATGTCATCTGAGTTGAGTGCAGCTAAGTTTCGGCTTGAGGAGATGGAGGCTGCCTCTGCATTAGACAAGGCCACTCTGCAAACCCTGAAGGAAAACCTGAAGAAAGCATGCGATGACTGGAATGCCGCAAAGCGAAAGGCCAAAGAGGAGTTGGAGAAGCTAAGGGCCGAGGCCGTGGCAGCAAGGGAAGAAGCGGAGAAGGCCAAGGAAAAGGCAGAGAAGACCGAGGAGGAATTTGCCGATTTCGAAATGGAGGCTTTAAACCGCCTTAACGAATTGGAGGGAGCCCTTGTGATCGAGCATAAAAGTGGGTTCGCGAAGGCCCTAAGGCAGGCTGCTTTAATTTAATTACACTTACGCCGACTTCAGCAAGTGCCCTTTCAAGAAAGACGTTGTCGATGGCAAGCTCGTTTTCCTTTTTCGGTCTGAGGATTGACCATACTCTTGACGTTTTCTGTATATTTTTTCCTACTCTATGTGTATATATATATATATATATATATTTGTTTTTTTAGCAGTGTAATAGTCACAACATTTGTCTTTATTAATGCGACGGGAATTTTGCATCTGAATGCATTTTTCCTCACCTTTTCTAAAATCTAACACTAAGAGGATTGTTGGGTGATGGTCCCGGGTCAAAAGGCATACTCGGATCCTAAGACGAGACACGTTGAAGTTAATAATTTTGGGCGAGAAAATGTTCTAATGGTATCTAATGACCCCTATAGGGTTTCGAGCTGGGGGTCACTGAATGTCAGGAAGGTGCATTCTATCCTGTGTTGCAACCATGACTTATAATTGGACGAAGTCCACAGCTTCGTAGCCCCCACTCAGGTCCTTTTTTGACAATCTTTTTTCATGTGTACCAGATCTTTCTCAGGTTCTCCCTGTGTTACACTCCCAAGCCGTGGATGACGAAGGGTGTGACGACTTCTTCAGATGGGGTAGAACCATGGGGTACCCAGCCTGTCTTAATGTCAGCTCGAGATTATAATTGATGGCCCCTTGGATGCCCATAAGGGGAACGTTTGGGAATCCTCTGCACTTAATAATCACGTCCTCCCTCTCGTTCCACCTTGGGCACCAGCGGATTGATTTCTCCATGACTTCATCCAGGAGGATGGTCCATTCGACCTTCATCATGGGTTTGATCCAACTTTAGTTATGGTCCTTTATCGAGCACGCCGTTCTCCCTTTGGAGTGGAACAAATGAGCGGTCATCCACAGGTAGAATAAAGAGGTGCAGCATCTTAGCCCTCTTCCATTCTTCTTGTAGCAGTAGTTTAGAGTGTAGTATGTGTTAGCCAATACTACTATAATGAGACTTTCCCCTCGGTCCCTTTTACCAAGAAAGGCATCTATGGCTGCCAAGTCCACATAGTCCTCTATGTGAGGGAAAAGTACTATGCCGTAGACTAGGAGCCCGTATACGTCTGTGAAGGTCAGCCAGTCTCCCTCTCCTTGGAGCTGTCAAAGCCTCTCCTCCAAGATTGCTTTTGGTATACCTTCCACTCCGTTTCAGTTCCTTTTTTGTTTCGACACTTCCAACTCAAGCACCTTCAATAACTTGGCCATCGAGGCCCAAGAGGAGTAGTGTCCTTGGAAGAGATAAGGTGGGGATTTTTCAAAGGGCATCCCCAAAAGCCTTTCATATTCCTCTAACATGGAAACAAGCAGGAAATCCCTTAAAGTGAAGCATCTGAGGAGTAGGTCATAACACTGCGTGAACACCGACAAGGCTATGGATTGTACTCCCACGCTTACCAAGCTCAATAGATTACTATATTTCCTTTTGTAGGTCCTCCTCCACTGGCCCTTGAGCTGACTCCCCCATTGCCATAGAGATTGAACGTCGGGAGTGCTAGTGGGGATAGGTCGTAGCTTCCGAACATGATGACAAATATCGCCTTCCGTGTTTATGGAATAATTGGTGATTAGGTATGCTGATTTATGCATGCTCCATTGTTTCTCGCTTCTCATTTTTCCTTTCCCCTTTTTCATATTTTTTTGTTTATGCATGCATGCGTGTGCTACATGCTAGCTCTAAGGAAAGTTAAGGTGGGGTTATCTACAGTCCTTGTCCATCCCTAGAGGCGGTTGGGGCAATTCTAGGCTCTACGGTCTTTATAGGTCCTTTTTTGGGCTTTACACACATCTCGCTTTTGGCTCCTAGGGCTTAGGACGCTTTTCGGGTGCCGACCACAGACAAGAATGACTCCCAGAATGTGGTGGTCCCTAAAAAGGGTCACACCTTAGTTGGACTATCGTGATCACCAATCTAGGGACTTGCCCAAAGATGATTATCACTACACATCCACCACTCACTTACACACAGGTCCAGGAATAGAACCTTCTCAGAATCAATATGGGACAAGTGCACTTCTTACATTCCCCGCCCCGCAGTGATTCCCCAAAATGGATCTAAATAAGTAATATATTTATTAAACATACCATAGTGGGGGATACATGTACATGGTGGTAGAGGCGGCAAAGATTGTGCTAGCTCGTGTAAATCATTTGACCAAGGCTTGACCCTTGCTTTCGGCAATTTCTCCAGTGGAGTCGCCATCTGACACGACCTAAATCGCGTTCGGGGTAGATTTGGAAAGAAAATCATGTGAGTCTGCCATTGGTTAACTTTGAAAGAGGGGGTGGAATTTGCCGAAAGTCAGATCTATATCCTCGCCCTACATGGTGAGTCGGTACTAGCATGACCGTTCTAAAGAACTAGCCAAACCCAAACTGGCTCAACTTGGAGTCACCACCAACGTTCTATGGTACGCTGGAAACCAGGAGCAGATAAAGTATGGTGAGCAAATAGAGAAGCTGGGTAAAGAGCCGGTTACGCATGGGGCAACGTATCACCTCATCTCGTCTACCATCTGGTAGTTATCCTACGACTTGCATGAGCTAGCACAACCTTTATTTTCAAGCCACCTTGCGATGTGGGGTAATGGGGGATAGGAGCGTAGAACTTAACGAGAGTGTGCCTCTCGCTCCTACGTACCTCTCCTAGTCGGGAGGATTCAAAGTTCACGTGGTTCTGTGGGGCTTAGGCTAGGGTCAAGACTGTTCATTAGGCATCCCGCCACAGTAGTAGGTTGTGTTGGTGAGTGAGCTAAGATGACCTAGATACATGCCTACAGACCCGGATAGGGGTAACGCACTCAGATACGTCTTGAGGCGGCTTGCCAACCCTCTAGAGGTGATGACTAGGGGACAAAGTGGGAATATCTACCGATTATTTGGAGCGTGACGACTCGGTCTACAATGGGTCAAGACGGCTCACTGACCATCTAAAGTGTGACATGTCAGGGACGAGGTTAGAGTGTTTATTGGTTGTTTGAGGCGTGACAACTTAGTTTAAGGGGGTCGAGATGGCTCGTCGGCCATCTAAAGTGTGACAACTCAGGGACAAGGTTAGAGTGTTTATTTGTTGTTTGGGGCGTGATGACTTAGTTTAAGGGGGTCAAGACGGCTCATCGACCATTTGAAGTGTGACAACTCAAAGACAAGGTTAGAGTGCTTATTGGTCATGTATGAGAGGCGGCCAAGAATCTTACCTGGTATCAAAGGGGTGTCTAGCTTTTGGGATTGGGTCATTTAAATTAGTAGCTAAATCCTAGCTAATTAACTATTAATTAACTAGAATATTATTTTTATAGCTAAAATGAAGTTACATTCATCTATACTTCTTAATACTATAAATTAGCTAGAAAATAACTACAAATTTTAAAAATTTATTACAAATTAACTAAGATTATTTTCTTAGCTAATTTGCTACTTATTTCATGCTATCGTTCAATATTATAGTAATTTTGTAGCTAATTATTTTTACTAGAAATTAGCTACAAAATAACTATTGATTTTAAAATTAGTCACAAAATTATTTTGTAGCAAATTTTAAAATTTCTAGTAGTGTTATTTCATAGCAAAATTTAAAATTTCTAGTAGTGATTGTAAGTAAAATTTAAAATTTTAACAATTTAATAAATTTTAATAGTTTTTAGTCTTTTAATTTATAAAATTATATTAAAAACTGTAATTTAAATTTAATATATTTAAATTTATTGAATTATAATAATTTAAAATATAAATTGTATAATATTTATCATGTCATAAGAATCATTGTTTCCACCACTAGAAAATTTAAAATTTGCTACAAAATAATTTTGTGGCTAATTTTAAAATCAATAGTTATTTTGTAACTAATTTCTAGTAAAAATAATTAGCTAAAAATTACTATAATATTGAATGGTAGCATGAAATAAGTAGCAAATTAGCTAAGGAAATAATTTTAGTTAATTTGTAGTAAATTTTTAAAATTTGTAGTTAATTTCTAGCTAATTTGTATAATAAGAAGTATAAATGAATATAACTTAAATTTAGTTAGAAAAAATAATATTCTAGTTAATTAGTTAGGATTTAGCTACTAATTTAAATGGTAACTAAAATTAGTAGCAAAATCAAAAAATCTTCTAGTGTTCCGACGATGGTGTTTGATTACGGTTTCCACAAATTTTTTTGTTAAACACAGTTAGTTAGCATGTAATTTATACTACTAAATTTAGTTATCAAAATATTAAAAATAAATTAAATCTACATATTTTTAAAAATTTAAGAATTAAATTTAGATACGAAAATATAAAGAGTAAACAGTAAATTTTTATCTTAAAAAAGAAGTGAGATGCATTTTCTTTTTTATTTTTATTTTTTAATGAAAATAGAAATATTATTATTTAATCAGTAAATAAAAGTAAAATAAAAATATAAAGAGGTACAAATACGTTATTGTGATATAATTTGATCAACATCAACGATATTCCCTCAAATGTAGGTCTTTAAGCTTCTCTCATTCTTTCGTTTCTCATCTTCTAGATCTATTTTTTCTCTTTGATTAATTCTAACCCTTATGTCTTTGTTTTCCAAATATAGGGTTTCAAATTTTCACTTCAATTGATTTTGTTTCTTTTTAAAATCAAATGAAAAATCAATGACTCTTGTTTTGATTTATTGTGATATGCGAGATAAATTCCTTTTAAAATGATACTTTCAATGAGTTTGATAAAGGACTTGAACTCAATTTAATAAACATAATCTAAGAACCTAGACAAATACGTGGTGACTTGATCCTATTTTCATTTTAAAGTTTTCTTTTATCAATTTCATATACAGTGATATATAATTTATAGTGAGTATGACTCTTTCTTGTTCAGATACATTCTTAGAGTCCCTGTTAACATGAAGGGTTCAATCCTTGTTACTTTGTGAATGTAAAATTATTTGTCTTAAGATAAAGCTCAAAATGTCTTCAACACATTTTATAAATGAGAGAGTAGAGTGCATATGACTTATTTTGAATGACAATAGAGGAGTCCTTCTCCTAAGCTTTAATTTGCATGTGTGTGTGTATGTATATATAACTTGATAAGTGTCCAATAGAGCAACCTAATATTTCTTTTAATTCTATTTTATTGATAGGTTGATCCATTATAGAAGTTGGAGCTTGAAGTTGCAAACATTATTGTAGACATTGTAGAAATTTTCTAAAGTCTGTGAGTATTTTCATTTACTTTTATTGTGTTCACTCGGATGGTGAGATTATTCACTTTTTACAACATGATAGAATATTAAGAACTTTTGTTATGCTATCTTCTTTATTGTTGGAAATTCTTTTTCCATTTCTTGTACATGTGTATTATTTGATCTAATTATTTTGGTTTATTTTATATCAATAATTATTATTACATACAATGATATTTATAAGTAGTTATTAATTGAAACTCGGTCTATTTTTGCTATATTTCATAATAATTAACTAAACTTAATCATTTTTTTAGTGGTTTCTTTTGGCTGGAAGATGGCCATATGTACGTGTGTTTACATATGTGGGGAGGAGACATACTTTTACCAATCCTCAAAGATGTAAATATATATTTTAATCTAATAACTTTAAATTATCTAATTTAGTAAATAATGAACAGTGAACTCTTACCGAACATATATCAAAGCATAATGTTAAAATAATAAATAAATATTGTAATTTTTAAATTAAATAATATAATAAAATTATATATTATTTTAAATAAAACTAAACCTTATTTAAAGATAAAATCTTATTTTATTTAAATTGGTAAAATAAACTTTAATAAATATTTTTAAAAATCAAATATAAAAAGTAGAAAATAGAAGCTATTAATTTGAAAAATACTAGTTTAAAAAACATTACAAGTGATTAAAAAAATCTTATTTATCAAATATACTAAAATAACAATCAAGCCTAAAAACTAGTAAAAAAACTAAAAACTAACTCGAATGACTTCCCAAATATAACCAAATTTAAAATAATTTAAATAATATAATCTAATAATAAATTATATATATATATATATATATATATATATATATATATATATATATATATATATATATATTAAATTATAGTATAAACTTCTTATCATAATATTATGTAATTAATATATTAATAATTATGATAATAGTATTATTTGACGAGACTCTTGTCCATTGTGTTAATTAGTATTTTTAAAATTTATAACAAATAAAATACATTTGAATTCATATCAATTGTATAATTATATCTAATATTCTATGAATATTTTTTTTTGTTAGAAAATAAAAAAATTATACAAATAAATAAGGGAGAAAATATCATATGTAAAATAATAAAATGTTTGATTTAATTGGAAAATTATTAGTTAATATCTAATATTAAAAAGATTTAATGATTATACACTCACAATATAAAGTCAATTAATAGACAATATATTTTTAGTTTTATGTGAATTTAAATTTAGAACTATTGGTTTTCCATATTTATAAATGGTAGTATCAGTCTGTATTAAGATTTTAACATATTGTAACTCAAAGTGATACATTGATCCCTCTTCATATAGGTATATATATTTCAGTTTTAAAATTTTTAATAATTTATTTATATTTTATAGTAATATTTGACTAAATAAATTAATATTTAAAATTAAAGTAAAAGCTTTAAAAGAATAATAATATAATAATATAATAATTTTTAACAAATAAAAAGTAAATCCCAATACTATCTATTTTAATTCATTTAGAATCTATATAATTTTAGTAAAAAAATTATTAATCAATAATGATTTTTAAACTAATTATACAAACATGTTCTCAACAAGTAAAAATACATTTATTATATGAAATCAAAAGTTGATGAAAAAAATTAGTATAGAAGAATATCCTTAAATATTTTTGTAAAAATATTTTATAAAAAGTAATTTTAGAAACATTATATTAAATATTCACCAAACTTCTATTTTATATCAGTCAAAAATCACTTACAACCTTAAGATTAAATCAATCAAGCAATCAAGTAAATCATTGGTAGAGAGAAGAAAAAATCAACAGAGAGGAGAGATAAATCATCCTAAAATATAGGAGAAGAGAAAGAAATAATTGATGAAAAGAAGAGAAATAAATATTAGAGATTGAAAGAACAGAGAAAAATCATCATAAGAGAGAAATAAAATTTATTTTTAAAAAATTATATATATATATATATATATTCTTAGGTATTAAAGTAATATCAGACTAATATAATATTTAAAAGTAAAGTAATAAAAAATAAAAAATAATAATAATAATAATAATAATAATAATAATAATAATAATAATAATAATAATAATAATAATAATAATAATAATAATAATAATAAAAATAATAAAAGAAAGAAAAAAAGTCCAACTAGATAATTTACCTTTTTATAATATATATCTAATTTTAATAAAAGAATTAGTCAATAGTCATTAACGATTTTTAAACTAATCACCAAAACATATTCTAAACAAAGTAAAAACAGATTTAACTATATGATGTCAAAAGTTGACGAAAAAATAATACAAGAATATCCTCTAATATAGCTCTAAGTTTTTATTAAAATTAATTTTGAAAATTTTAGGTGTTACTGTTTTATGTTTTGAATTTTTAATCTTATTTTTTGTTTTAGTAAGATTTTTATATTATAATATAATCCACACTTTACAGAATAAAAGATAACACGAGCAACTATACGTATATTCTAACGGTCATACAACGAGCAAAGGGGAGTAAAAAACTACACATCAATATTGTATAACGTTACATGGAATTTACTTTAAAAAACTATTTTGCTTTCATATTAAAATCGTAGTATAATTATCCTTTTATTTTAATAAAATTCACATGGCATTGGACACAAGATAACGCGAGTAGGTATATCCTTACGAGTTATACAAAAAGCGAAGGTAGTATAAACTACACATCGATGTTGTAGAGTGTTGTTACTTAAATTTTATTAAAATTGGTTTATAACATTAATATTAAACTATTAGAATGACGTAATAGAATAGACATAGTACTAAGTATAAGATAATGAGTGCGGCTATACATATACGTAGACAACTCTAACCCTCTAATATACCAAGATATTGTAAATTACAGGTCTACTTAAAAAAATCGATGCGAGAATATTCAATCAAAATATTTAACATTATTCATTATAATTATTGAACCAAATTTAATAAATATTTCAGTGAATAAATGAATATTGCTCAAATATGAAGTTGGCCATTCACCAATGGATTGAATTTCAAAGTATAAATGGTACAAATATTTAGGTTAAAATACAAATTTAACCATACTTAACTTGACTGAATCTGAATCAATCACGGTTGAATTATATAATGCAAATTTATTTAAGTTTTCACTGGTTCAATAATCGGTCTAAAAACCATATATACATAAATGCATATTAAAAGAAGGGTTAATCCCGCAGGCACCAGGAAGATCTACAAGTTTTGGTTGTTGAAACCCGAAATTTGCAGCAGCAGCAGCCCTAAGACAATTACAAAGATCTCTTATACCTTGACCGGTGTTGGTTCTTTTAAACGACGCAGTTGTTCCTTTACAACAATCAGGACTTGGATTGGGTTGCATATTTGTCAAATAACGCCCACAGAAGTTAAGTAATTCTTCATTGCCATTGCATGTTGGAGGAAGTTGAGATTCACTCAATCTTGTTGTTACTGCCAAACCATAAGCCATAACAAAAATCACAAAACCCATAACTTTCTTTTCCCCCATCTTACCTTCAATATCTAGCAACTTTGTTTTCAGTATTATCAAGTTTTGCTCAACAAAATCGTAGCATAGTATTACTTATATATAGACTTAATATTATTAAGTTTTAGAATAATTATAAATATTTTTACAATATTTATTTCTATTCTTTTTATATCGTAAATATTAAATGTATTTTATATCATTTGATTTGATTTAATTTATTTTTATTGATTTCCTTTTATACTTTAATTATTTATGCAAATTGTTAACAAATTAATTTAGTCAAATATTTAAAATATATTAATTTAGAAAATATTAATTTATTCAATTATTATTTTAAATATCACTTTATAATCAAATATTAATTAGTCAAATGTTAATTTTCAATTATTAATTTAAATATTAGTTTAGTCAAATATTAATTAGTTAAGTATTAATTTAAAATTCAGCCAAATAGTAATTAAATATATTAATTTAAGTTCTATCCTTCATTTCTTTTTGAAATAAATTATTATAAATCATTTACGAAGATGTTTTATACCTTGAGAAATGTTAATTATTATTACATAATTTTGATAATTGTAAGTTAACAATAATATAATAATCATAAATATATTCCATTCAAATTTATAAAAACAACTACCCTCACAACAACGACGACCACTGAAACAAAGCTAATGATAGAGTATTTTTCATAAAGATCAATTATAAGATATTATAATTTTTAATTCTTATGAATTTAAACCTTAAAAAGAAATATTAATTAATTACACGATGCATATTATTAGTATAAGACAGTTGAGTACGCAATAACAATGTAGTTATTATTACTAATAACGTTCTATTTCTGAATTCACGTAGAATGAGAAAAAATAATAACATATGAAAAATAAGATATAATAATATTAAAAAATTAGTAACACATAAATAATAATTCTTATAGATGAATAATAATTGCAATAGTCCTGAATTAAAAATATAATTAATAATCTTTCTCAACTTTAATGTAATTATATTTAATATAATACTAATTATATTGAAAATGATACTTTATATATGTATATATATTTTAAAAACACTAAGTACAGATATAAAAAATATATTTAAATAGACTCGCGGAACACACGGGTTTAATATTTAGTACATATTTAAAGGAGACTTGAAGTTATTGTAGTATGTAATTGAATGTAATTAAATTTAGAAATTGATTCTATTTAATTGCTCACATAAATACTATTTATTATATAATTTTAAAATTTTTAATTAAGTTAATAAATAAAATCTTAATCAGGTTCATGTATAGACATTGATATTGTTTAATCAAATTTCATTATTATCCAAATATTCAAATAAGATAGAGAAAACAAAAAATATATATATATTGTAGCTTAATTTATTTTAATTTTCATGTAGGAAATGTTTGTAGTTTAATTTATTTTTTCCAGTGATTAGTTTTCTCTCAAATTCTATTAGTTCTTTTCTTAACAAACTTTAAAAGAAATGCTCATAATTTAATTTATTTCTCTTAAACGTTAACAAAATTTATAAGAAATTCTGATAATTTAATTTATTTCTCTTAAATGTCTAACGAAAAGATGTTTAAGGCTTTCTATTTCATTTTTTTTTCAAATCTTAAGTATTTTATAATAATAATAATAATAATAATAATAATAATAATAATAATAATAATAATAATAATAATAATAATAATAATAATAATAATAATAATAATAATAATAATAATAATAATAATAATAATAATAGAAATAGTGATTGATTTTCATTCATTCCTATCAATTATAATTGTTGATTTTCACTAATAGCTGTCAATTATAATTTATTTATCATAAACAAATATAAAAATATATCTTGTTTGATTTGAATTATATCACTATAATAAATATTTTTAAAAATTATTAAAATTTAACAGTGGAGTTTCACAATAACCGTTGATCATATCTAATAAACTTAATTGACTAATTACTTTTATCAAATTTAATTATATTAAAAAATACATATATAGTCATTGACCTAATCAAATTTAATGAATTTAATTATATTAAATTATTATTTAGTGATATTAAAAAAAGAATATTTTTCAAATTCAATACTATTTATAGATATTAAGTAAAATTAATATTATATTATTTTTAACGTTTGGTCATTAAATTGATAGTTTTCATTCTCCATATAAGCTCGAGCAAAATGATATGAAAGTAAGCATTTTGGTCTTTTTTTTATTTTGATTTTAGTGGCTTTTGATTTCTAGGTTTTGGTGGTGTTGAAAGAAGCTTATTGGTCCGAGATTTGACCCCTTTATCACATTGATTAAATCTTATAACACTAATTAATTAAAATAATTATTAATGATTTAATTTAGTTAATTAAATTTACAAAGATTTTTTTTCATACTATACATACGGGTAGAGATAATATCATACATTGTGGCTAATATGTCAATACAAAATATTAAGTTGTCAATTCCATAGTTTGTGACAAATAAATCAATATATATTAAAATATATACTTTCCAAACTAATTACACATAAAAATAAAATATCAGGATATAACACTCTTCATAAATATACAAGTAAAAGAAAAAATCTTATTTAAAGTAATTATTCTATAATATCTACAACTATCCACCATGCAAAAGACTAAAAGTTTAGGAAGATCCCTCGAAAGGATTACTCTCTATATCCTTGTCCTCATCCAACTAATCATCATGCTCTACCAATTCATTAGACCCATGGGGTTGAAGTGTTGATGCAGATGTCCAATTTGGAAACAAAAACCTAAATTTGGTGCTAGGAAAATAAATTGAAAATGTCATCTTAGGAAAGACACTCCTAGAAGGGAGAAAATCAAATTATTGAACAACAAACTTTATGGTAAGGTAGAGCCAAAAAGATGATGAAAATGGTGATGGTAGCCCAAAGTAACCAAGGGCATGTGAGATAATAAGTATCAACAAAATCTTCAAAGAGTCAAATTGTGCTATAATACTAAGATTAGTATACAAAAACATAAAAATAAATACTCTATGATTAATGTCCTCCATGAAATGGTCATCATGTTTCCATTTCCTGAATTCACTAAAGCAAAGGACTAACCTCCCACTATTGACAGCTTTGCCATCCAAGTTGACTGCTATTCCATCTAATACTCCGATACATACAATAGAAAGGAAAGAAAAAGAAAGAAAGGAGTGAGACATTTTTAATCCTTAAGCTTTAAGTCACGTGAAAACTACACTTATGTAGAGTAATCACTTTATGTGATTATCTAAGTTATGCTGCGCAATTGGGAACCTCATGTATATGAGTTTTTTTTTTTTTTTTTTTTTTTACTAATTTCATATATTTATATAGGGAGAAAATTGGGAGTTTCTCATTCCATTCAATTCCATTCAATTCCATGTTATTTACTTTCAATATGTATGAAACTTATATTATTTATATTTTTAAAAGGAAGATGTAATACTCAACAATTGTTGAAGTGTTTGGATTGGGTAATGTGAGTTTTTCAACTTAGAATTACAAGTCCTAAATATTAGGATTTTACAACTCAAAATTTTCACTCTCCTAAACTTATCTAGAGTCCTTACTTACATTCCTTAGATACCTTATTATGATCAATCCCTTTACTAAAATTTTTCCCACACAAATTACATATAATGCATGAGCTTAAACTATGACAATTTACCTACTTTTAAGGTTTTATAATCTTTTTGAAATTTTTTGATAGGTTTATATTTTGACATATATGTTGACTCTTTTATAACAAAATGTGTATACTGAATAACTCAATACTTTGCATTGACATATTAGCCATGATGTATATGATATTGTCTCAATGTGTTTGTATTATATGAAAAAAAATTATAAAAATTTTCATTAACTACGTTAACTGATTAATAATTATATTATATTATTTTAATTAATTAATATTATAAGCAATAATTATCAATGTGACAAAGGAGGATCAATAAGATTTTTTCGACGGTACCAAAACTTCTAAAAAAAGCATAATAAAAACCACTAAAATTAGAATAAAAAGACCAAAAATACTCTATTCTCATATCATTTTGCTCAAGCTTAATTATATGAAGAATGAAATCCATAATTTTAATGACCAAAAGTAAAAAATAATAATATATTATTAATAGAACAACAAATAAACACAGAGAACCTTCAACACTATCCAATCCATCTACCATGAACTGAAATAACCACTACCCAACCATCTCCGATTGCACAGAATCGTCTTCACCAGTATGAGCCAAAGTCACACCACCCAAACCCATAAGCTTCGAAATAGTAAGCTCCTTCCTGCACCGCCAAAACTTCACAAAAAATAATAAACCACTAAAATCAGAATAATAATAAAAAATACTTAGTCAGCTCATAGCATTTTACTCAAGTTTATATAAAGAATACAATCTATAAATCTCATGGCGAAAAGTAAAAAATAGTAATCTAATATTAATTTTAATTAATAGCTATAACTAATATTAAATTTAAAAATATTTCCATTCTTTGTTTTAATATAATTAATCTACATATTTATAAAATTATTACTTTAATATTTTAATAGATAAATTAAAAAATAAAGTATACTGATATATATATATATATATATATATATATATATATATATATATATATATATATACAATTTATCAAAATCATTACTAATCGTTACTATAGTTCGTGAAATATATTTTAAAGTAACTAATTTTAAAAAAAGCATGTATAGTTAATGTTATTACTTAATATCAAAATTATCAAAATTAATATTTAATTATAAAATTATATAATAAATAGCATGTTACTACTTAAAATTATCAAAATTCTAGAACAAATAATATTAATTTTGTAAATTAAGTTCTTCCTTAAATACAATAAGTTCTATTAAATTTAATAATATGCAATCAACTATTATGATAAAGTTAATGTTTTTCTCAACAATTAATAATTCGTTATGTTATAAAAAATTATAAATTATTTCTAATTTAACTATATATTTATAAAATTAGTAGTTTTAATATTGTTAAGTTTTTATAATATTATAATATATAATTTTATTATTATAGTATTTATATATCTAATTATTTTTATTATATTTTTGGTTTTGAAATATGTATTATTAACTTATAATTATAAAAATTTATAATAAATAGCATTAATGTAAGAAATTTAAATCTTTATTAATGTTAATTTTGATTAGGTCTAGTCAGCGATTGTTATAAAGCTCAAGCCTCCATGTCAACGGCTGTAAATGGTTCAAGTCTGATTTTATATACACAAGATTTTACACTTATGCATTGCAAGAGATTATTTAAATTATTAATTTATTTATTTATTATATTAATATATATGTTCACAAATAAAATTATCAATTTTAATATATTTATTTAATAGCATATGAAATATAATTACATAAAATTTGAGGAAGATAAATAATTATATTTTTAATTGAACATTTTCTTAAAAAAATATTAAGTTTATTATTCAAATTTGTTATGTTTTATTCTTTCCCTAAGTAATGATAATATAATAGTGTAATACTTAAATGGAAATGGATAAATTAAGATTAAAATAAAATATAGTAAATATAAATATATATACTTATTTAAATTTGAATATTCTTTTTGTTATTGTGAGCATTATGTAAAATGTAAATTTATTTGTTTTTATAAATGTAATTATTATAAAATTAAAAGTTACTTTAAATTTGTTGAAATAATTTGATTTTTATTAGATTTATTGAAATGGTATGATTTTTATTGAAACATAATTTATTAGTATTATTTTTAAGATATTGAATTTAATTAGTGAAATAGAGGCATAAATTAAATAATCTCTATTAGTGTAATCGGATTTTTTTTTTTATTATTATTATTATTATTATTATTATTATTATTATTATTATTATTATTATTATTATTATTATTATTATTATTATTATTATTATTATTATTATTATTATTATTATTATTATTATTATTATTATTATTATTATTATTATTATTATTATTATTATTATTATAAAATAACCATTACGAATTTATTAAAATAAAAAATATAATATTTAAACTGAGACTTATATATAAATTTGAAAAACTCTATTTATTGTCATTGTTATTAGTTAACCTCAAATGAAGTTACATATTATATATATATATATATATATGATAGTTTATCTATTAATTTTTATTTTAATTTTAGTTAAATATCTAAATATTTATTTTAATTATTACTGTTCATAAAATATATTTTAAAGTAATTAAATTAAATTAAAATATTATGAATTATTTGAAATTTAAATGTATAATTATAAAATATTACGTTTAGTTACCTTTGTTTGTGAAATATATTTTAATAAATAAATTAAATGATAAACTATACTTATATATGTACATCATAATTTTTTTCTTAATTATTAATTAAAACAAACTATAATTAATTATTTTAAATTCAACAACATATTTATGAAATTATTTATTTTAGTTATTATTGTTCATAAAATTTATTTTTATCTAACTGATTTGAAAAAAATTGAGCATAAATATTAATAGAAATTTAATATTATTATTATTATTATAGTATTAATATATTTTTTTCTTTCATCTTTAACATTTGGAAGATATGTTATTAACTTACAATTAAAAACAATTGTATAATAAATATAATTAATTTAAGAAATTTAATTATGTATTAAATATAATAAATTTGATAAATTTGATTAGATCGGATCAACCATTATTATAATGTTCAAGTAACAATCAACAAATAAGTATAAAATTATAAATATGAAATACATAAAATAAGAAAATTAACAAATAGCTGTGATAGCAATAGACTATCTTTACGTCTTCTCAAACATATTATACGTTGAAGATTTAAAATGAAAGTTAAACTATTGATTTTTTATTGTTATACATTACTTATAATGTAGTAATAAATAAATAAATATATAAGAACATATATTGGAGTGTTTATTTGTTGTTTGGGACGTGATGACTCAGTTTAAGGGGATCAAGTTGGCTTGTCGACCATTTGAAGTGTGACAACTCAAAGACAAGGTTAGAGTGTTTATTGGTCATGTGTGAGAGGTGGCCAAGAATCTTACCTGGTATCAGAGGGGTGTTTGGCTTTTGGGACTGGATCATTTAAATTAGTAGCTAAATCCTAGCTAATTAACTATTAATTAACTAGAATATTATTTTTCTAGTTAAAATGAAGTTATATTCATTTATACTTCTTAATACTACAAATTAGCTAGAAAAAATAACTACAAATTTTAAAAATTTATTACAAATTAACTAAGATTATTTTCTTAGCTAATTTGCTACTTATTTCATGCTATCATTCAATATTATAGTAATTTTGTAACTAATTATTTTTACTAGAAATTAGCTACAAAATAACTATTGATTTTAAAATTAGCCACAAAATTATTTTGTAGCAAATTTTAAAATTTCTAGTAGTGTTATTTCGTAGAGAAATTTAAAATTTCTAGTAGTGATTGTAAGTAAAATTTAAAATTTTATCAATTTAATAAATTTTAATAGTTTTTAGTCTTTTAATTTATAAAATTATATTAAAAACTGTAATTTAAATTTAATATATTTAAATTTATTGAATTATAATAATTTAAAATATCAAATGTATAATATTTATCATGTCATAAGAATCATTGTTTCCACTACTAGAAAATTTAAAATTTGATACAAAATAATTTTGTGGCTAATTTAAAAATCAATCTTTATTTTGTAACTAATTTCTAGTAAAAATAATTAGCTACAAAATTACTATAATATTGAATGGTAGCATGAAATAAGTAGCAAATTAGCTAAGGAAATAATTTTAGTTAATTTGTAGTAAATTTTTAAAATTTGTAGTTATTTTCTAGCTAATTTGTATTAATAAGAAGTATAAATGAATATAACTTAAATTTAGTTAGAAAAAATAATATTCTAATTAGTTATTTAGGATTTAGCTATTAATTTAAATGGTAACTAAAATTAGTAGTAAAATCAAAACAAATCTTCTAGTGTTCCGACGATGGTGTTTGATTACGGTTTCCACAATTTTCTTTGTTCAACACAGTTAGTGTCCATGTAATTTATACTACTAAATTTAGTTATCAAAATATTAAAAATAAATTAAATGTACATATTTTTAAAAATTTAAGAATTACATTTAGATACGAAAATATAAAGAGTAAACAGTATAATTTTATCTTAAAAAAGAAGTGAGATGCATTTTCTTTTTTATTTTTTATTTTTTAATGAAAATAGAAATATTATTATTTAATCAGTAAATAAAAGTAAAATAAAAAAATAAAAAGGTACAAATACGTTATTGTGATATAATTTGACCAACATCAATGATATTCCTTCAAATGTAGGCCTTTAAGCTTCTCTCCTTCTTTCGTTTCTCATCTTCTAGATCTATTTTTTCTCTTTGATTAATTCTAACCCTTATATCTATATTTTCCAAATATAGGGTTTCAAAATTTCACTTCAATTGATTTTGTTTCTTTTTAAAATCAAATGAAAAATCGATGACTCTTGTTTTGATTTATTGTGATATGCGAGATAAATTCCTTTTAAAATGATACTTTCAATGAGTTTGATAAAGAACTTGAACTCAATTTAATAAACATAATCTAAGAACCTAGACAAATACGTGGTGACTTGATCCTATTTTCATTTTAAAGTTTTCTTTTATCAATTTCATATACAGTGATATATAATTTATAGTGAGTATGACTCTTTCTTGTTCAGATACATTCTTAGAGTCCCTTGTCACACGAAGGGTTCAATCCTTTTTACTTTGTGAATGTAAAATTATTTGTCTTAAGACAAAGCTCAAAATGTCTTCAATACATTTTATAAATGAGAGAGTAGAGTGCATATGACTTATTTTGAATGACAATAGAGGAGTCCTTCTCCTAAGCTTTAATTTGCATGTGCATGTGTGTGTATATATATATATATAACTTGATAAGTATCCAATAGAGCAGCCTAATATTTCTTTTAATTCTATTTTATTGATAGGTTGATCCATTATAGAAGTTGGAGCTTGAAGTTGCAAACATTCTTGTAGACATTGTAGAAAATTTTCTAAAGTCTCTGAGTATTTTCATTTACTTTTATTGTATTCACTCGGATGGTGAAATTATTCACTTTTTACAACATGATAGAATATTAAGAACTTTTGTTATGCTATCTTCCTTATTGTTGAAAATTCTTTTCCCATTTCTTGTACATGTGTGTTATTTGATCTAATTATTTTGGTATATTTTATATCAATAATTATTATTGCATACAATGATATTTATAAGTAGTTATTAATTGAAACTCGGTCTATTTTTGCTATATTTCATAATAATTAACTAAACTTAATTATATATTTAGTGGTTTCTTTTGGCTGAAAGATGGTCATATGTAAGTGTGTTTACATATGTGAGGGAGGAGACATACTTTTACTGATCCTCAAATATGTAAATATATATTTTAATCTAATAACTTTAAATTATCTAATTTAGTAAATAATGAACAGTAAACTCTCACCAAAACATATATCCAAGCATAATGTTAAAATAATAAATAAATATTGTAATTTTTAAATTAAATAATATAATAAAATTATATATTATTTTATATAAAACTAAACCTTATTTAAAGATAAAATCTTATTTTTTTTTAAATTGGTAAAATAAACTTTAATAAATATTTTAAAAAACCAAATATAAAAAGTAGAAAATAGAAGCTATTAATTTGAAAAATGCTAGTTTAAAAAACATTACAAGTGACTTAAAAAAAAATCTTATTTACCAAATATACTAAAATATCAATCTAGCTTAAAAACTAGTAAAAAAACTAAAAACTAACTCGAATGGCTTGCCAAACATAACCAAATCTAAAATAATTTAAATAATATAATCTAAAAATAAATTACTATATATATATATATATATATATATATATATATATTATTATAGTATAAAATTCTTATCATAATATTATATAATTAATATATTAATAATTATGATAATAATATTATTTGATGAGACTCTTGTCCATTGTGTTAATTAGTATTTTAAAAATTTATAACAAATAAGATACATTCGAATTCATATCAATTGTATAATTATATCTAACATTCTATGAGTATTTTTTTTGTTAGAAAATAAAAAATTATACAAATAAATAAGGGAGAAAAAATCATATGTAAAATAATAAAATGTTTGATTTAATTAAAAAATTATTAGTTAATATTTAATATTAAAAATATTTAATGATTATACACCTACAATGTAAAGTTAATTAATAGAGAATATATTTTTAGTTTAATGAGAAGTATTGGTTTTCCATATTTATAAATGGTAATATCAGTTTGTATTAAGATTTTAACATATTGTAACTCAAAGTGATACATTGGTCCCTCTTCATATATGTATATATATTTCAGTTTTAAAATTTGTAATAATTATTTTTATTTTATAGTAATATTTGACTAAATAAATCAATATTTAAAATTAAAGTAAAAGCTTTAAAAGAATAATAATATAATAATATAATAATTTTTAAAAATAAAAAATTAATCCCAATACTATCTATTTTAATTCATTTAGAATCTATATAATTTTAGTAAAAAAAATTATTAATCAATAATGATTTTTACACTAATTATACAAACATGTTCTCAACAAGTAAAAACAGATTTATTATATGAAATCAAAAGTTGATGAAAAAAATTAGTATAGAACAATATCCTTTAATATTTTTGAAAAAATATTTTATTAAAAATAATTTTAGAAACATTATATTAAATATTCACCAAACTTCTATTTTATATCAGTCAAAAATCCCTTACAACCTTAAGATTAAATCAATCAAGCAATCAAGTAAATCATTGGTAGAAAGAAGAAAAAATCAACAGAGAGGAGAGATAAATAATCCTAAAATATAGGAGAAGAGAAAGAAATAATTGATGAAAAGAAGAGAAATAAATATTAGAGATTGAAAGAACAAAAAAATCATCATAAGAGAGAAATAAAATTTATTTTTTAAAAATTATATATCTTTATATATATATATATATATATATATATATTCTTAGGTACTAAAGTAATATTAGACTAATATAATATTTAAAATTAAAGTAATAAAAATAATAATAAAAATAATAAAAGAAAGAAAAATTCCAACTAGATAATTTACCTTTTTATAATATATATCTAATTTTAGTAAAAGAATTCTAAAATCAATCACTATTTCTATTATTATTATTATTATTATTATTATTATTATTATTATTATTATTATTATTATTATTATTATTATTATTATTATTATTATTATTATTATTATTATTATTATAAAATACTTAAGATTTGAAAAAAAAAATGAAATAGAAAGCCTTAAACATCTTTTCGTTAGACATTTAAGAGAAATAAATTAAATTATCAGAATTTCTTATAAATTTTGTTAACGTTTAAGAGAAATAAATTAAATTATGAGCATTTCTTTTAAAGTTTGTTAAGAAAAGAACTAATAGAATTTGAGAGAAAACTAATCACTGGACAAAATAAATTAAACTACAAACATTTCCTACATGAAAATTAAAATAAATTAAGCTACAATATATATATTTTTTTGTTTTCTCTATCTTATTTGAATATTTGGTTAATAATGAAATTTGATTAAACAATATCAATGTCTATACATGAACCTGATTAAGATTTTATTTATTAACTTAATTAAAAAATTTAAAATTATATAATAAATAGTATTTATGTGAGCAATTAAATAGAATCAATATCTAAATTTAATTACATTCAATTACATACTACAATAACTTCAAGTCTCCTTTACATATATACTAAATTTTAAACCCGTGTGTTCCGCGAGTCTGTTTAAATATATTTTTTATATCTGTACTTAGTGTTTTTAAAATATATATACATATATAAAGTATCATTTTCAATATAATTAGTATTATATTAAATATAATTACATTAAAGTTGAGAAAGATTATTAATTATATTTTTAATTCAGCACTATTGCAATTATTATTCATCTATAAGAATTATTATTTATGTGTTACTAATTTTTTAATATTATTATATCTTATTTTTCATATGTTATTATTTTTTCTCATTCTACGTGATATTTAAAATAATAATTGAATAGATTAATATTTTCTAAATTAATATATTTTAAATATTTGACTAAATTAATTTGTTAACAATTTGCATAAATAATTAAAGTATAAAAGGAAATCAATAAAAATTAATTAAATCAAATCAAATGATATAAAATACATTTAATATTTACGATATAAAAAGAATAGAAATAAATATTGTAAAAATATTTATAATTATTCTAAAACTTAATAATATTAAGTGTATATATAAGTAATGCTATGCTACGATTTTGTTGAGCAAAACTTGATAATAGTGAAAACAAAGTTGGTAGATATTGAAGGTAAGATGGGGGAGAAGAAAGTTATGGCTTTTTTTATGTTTGTTATGGCTTATGGTTTGGCAGTAACAATATTCAGTGCATCTGATATTCCTCCAACATGCAATGGCAATGAAGAATTACTTACCTTCTGTGGGCGTTATTTGACAAATATGCAACCCAATCCAAGTCCTGATTGTTGTAAAGGAACAACTGAGGCATTTAAAAGAACCAACACCCCTCAAGGTACAGTAGATCTTTGTAATTGTCTTAGGGTTGCTGGTCCAATTTTAGGGTTTCAAGAGGCAAAACTTATAAGTCTTCCTGGTGCCTGCGGGATTAAACCTTCTTTTTCTATGGATTTATGTATATTGGGTTAACGCCCCTCCCCCAAACCAAAAATAAATATTGATTTATGGGGTTTGGTTAAATAATATTGACTCAAGTGATAATTTGATGTGTATTTTAATATTAAATAATATGGTTAAATATGTTTTTAGTTTATGTAAAATGAATTAGTTTTAATTTAAATATTTAAATTTTAATTAGAATATATATATTTTTAAGGGACTAACTATAAAAATTAAATTCAATTGTAATTTTAAAATTAATATAATAAATTTTACCAACAACCAAAAAATTCATAATAATTTATCACATATCAAGAAAATCAAAATTATATAAATTAAACAAAAATACAATATTATAATTTATAATGCTGCGTTGGGTGAAAAATTAGTTTTTAAAATTCATTGTTGCAATTTTAATTATAGGAAATTTTTATTCTATTTAGATATCATGATTCACTCTCAAATTCTGTTAAATAAAAATTTAAATTTTAACAGAATAATAATAAAAAGCAATACATTTTCTTCTTCAAACACTGAAATGATATTCTTTTAATTTTTTATTAAGAAACATTTAGAAAAAAAGAAATAGAGACCTTAAAAATTATTAAAATGATGGTTGTATATTTTTTTTAGATTATACCGATCTTAAGTCGTAATAGTAACTGGTAAAACAGATTAAAAAAAAAAATACCAGAGGTGATAAAAGATATGATGGAAAATGAAGAAAAAAATAGAAATAAAAATAAAATAGAGAAGTTATAAGAAATAAAATTGTATAAAATTATTATTAAAAAATTATATATAGATATTGTGTATATTTTGTTTTGGGGTTACCTATATTTATGTGTATGTAATTTAGTTTTGGAGGGAGGAAGGAGACGCGAATGATAGACTATAATATAATAATAAATTGAATAAAAAATATGATAAATCTTTTAAAAATTGTTAAAATTATATTATTTATTTAACGAAATAAACTACATTATTTTTAATGAAACTACGCTGTTTATTTTTTTGTGCAATATATATTTATATTTTTAAATACTTAAATATGAAAATCCCTTATCTACTATTTTGCTTTGGGTCCATAAGGTCTAAAGATCGGTCTTGGATCCTAGTGGTTGAAATCATTGCTTTTAATTTATAGTATTTATTTCATGATATATAAATACTATTTATTCCAATAAATAGTATTATTGGGTACTAGCTAAAATAGTCACGTGACCTTTTGTCTGAGACATAAGTTTATAATTTTATATTTCTAAGAAATGTAACGATATAAGTAAAATATAATTTTGTATATTTAATTAAAATTATATTTTTTTATGACTTGTAAAAATTAAGAATTACTTTTGAGAAAATTATATGTAATTTTAATGAAAGAGTAATCTTAATATTTGAATATAATTTATACCTGTCATTATTTGGACTATGTGAAATGCAGGACAAGATAACACAGTTATATTCTTTAATTTATTATCAGATGTATACTATCATATCTGACTGCCAAATAGATTAGGAAGGTTTTGACATAGAAATTAAGAAATAGAATTAATAATTTAGATTTCATAAACATTATTAAGCATTTTCCTAATATATTCCTTGTCTTTCATAATTAATATTCTCACTCATTTATATTTTTTATCTTCATACTTCACAGCAAATTGTTAAAGATAAAATAAAAAATATTTAACGCTTTGTTAGTATAGTTGTATTTATAAAAAATTTCAATATTCACATCCTCTTGTACGTATTCATTAATCTCTTATTCTGATTATCTAGCCTCCTTGCAAAGATATTTCAACACTATAGTGAATGAAACTAATTTAGATATTTTAGAATAAGATAAAGATTGAAATTATCTATGTAATATATTTTTTATATAATATTTATTTTCTTTTATTATAAGTAAAATATATAAATTTCTATTAATGTCATATCATGTTCTATATAACTCTTTTTAGGTGATAATATTGTTAGCTTAATAAACTAGATATATAATTGGATTGAGGTGAAATATTGACCTTGTTAATTAAGCTCGATTATGCCAATTTTATTTCTTTAGTATGTATAATAGTAAAATGATAATCAAAATAAAATAATTTATTTTTACTAAAACAACAAACACACTAAAAAAGAAAAACATATTATATGAGGATCACAAGATAAAAAATCAATTCTTTTAAGTTGAATTGGTAAATAAATGTAATTACATAAATATTTTCAATACAAATAAACAAAAAATTGTTTAAAATAATTTATGATGTAGTATATCACAAATTAATAATATTTTGTATGTGTATTTTTATTAAGATTAATGTTATTAATTTTTTTCAACGAGGAAAATGAATAAAATAAAATATTTAAAACATTACATTTTATTGAAGTAATTTATTAGATAATATATTATTCGCCATATTTTTTTTTTAATGTAGTTGTATATTTTTCATTCTCCGCCACAATAAAAATGGTAACGCTCGTTGTTATAACTCTTATTAATCTAATATCTTATCTTATCTTAGTGTAATAGTATCTTCAGCAATTTTCTCCCACCTAAAATGAGACTAAAAATATAATTATACTAATTAAATTATTATTAAATTGTATTAATTAAATTGATGCTTTCAACTTGTAATATGTAACTTCCAATAATGATGAGTATATTATAACTTTACGATAGGCCTTTTACGGTGTCACTTCTATTTTTATCCTAAAACGTGGTTAAGAGTGTAATTATACTAAATAAATTACTATAGAATTGTATTAATTATATTGAAGGTTTCAACTTTTTATAACATGTATCTTGCTATGCTGATATTGGAACTTTAAATTAGTTTTTTCTGGGTAATCACGGAATAAATATGAATAGAGATTATGAGCTTATCGAACATGTACTTACTAAATGATAGATATTTGTCTTATATATACAATGTGATTTCTCATTCTCGCAAAGTAAATGTATTTGGGAAATTCCAATATATTAAAATAATAACTAACATTAGTTACTTTGGTAAATGAAACGGGATTTTCATATTTACATATTTACATGAATTTATTTCTATATTATTTATTTAGTTTTTTATATATATATTGAAGTGTCTGGTTATCATTATATATGTAGTTAATCTAAATGTCAGTATATTCTACTTTTCTATAAATTAATTATCTATAGCTAATCCAAACGTTAGATGTATATTTCTCTATGAATTAGTATTGTATTTGTATGATTTGATTGTATGACTTTTATGCATGATGACACTAAAGATAAAATCTATTGTTGACATAATTTTTCTCTAGTTTTATCTTAATAGATTTAAGTTATTGATAAAGGTAATGAATGATATACAATCAACGATTTTTACTATTGGATTGTGTCTCAATTTTTGGTAAGTTTATAACAAACTTGATTTACTCTAAGAAAAAAATCATATTAATAAAATAATAATTTATTTTCATCAAGCGTAAAAAATGTATTTGGTTATGTTTTTGTCAAACATTGTCGAAGTATAGGTACTATTTATTTAATCCTCCAATTGACAATAATTTATTATTGATCTCAATAATATAATTATTTATGAAAAATAATTAATTTTCTTTTTCTCTAATATTTTTAATTTTACAAATATCGTTTAAAATTTAAATTTGAATAAATCATTGCCTTAAAAAAATATTGGTCGCCTGGATTAAACTATTTTTCCTCCTTATAATAATATTAGTATTTTTATCACAAAAACTTATATAAATAATTTGTTAAATTCATCTATTAAATTACTGTACCTACAATAGTCTCGATAACTTTTAATATACAGTAAACAGTATATACAATGATTATATAAAGAGTTTTAATGCTGTCATTCGTGTTGATGTGGAAAATCATATAATTATAAACATATATTATGTTTATTATATGGGAATGGATCCCTCTTAATATATGTAAAATTAGTTTTAGTTTTATCTAAAATATTTTTCACCAACTTTGTTTTGAAAATAATATTTTTAATCTATCTATATATATATAAATTAGGTATTATATTTTATAATAATTAATTTTATTAATATAAAAACATTTAATATTTATTATATGAAGAAAATAATAGAAAATATTGTAAAAAGATTTAGAATTAATTATTCTAAAACTTAATATTTAGATTGTATATCTATCTATGGTCTTCCATAGAGAAGCACGTTTTGAGTACCTTCTGAACCACGGGCTCAAGGCCAAAGACAGAGAGTGTATCGATAAGCAGCCAGAAGCAAACGTTCATAAGGGAGACTCGCGAGGCCTTTGCAGCACCTGGTGTCTACATACGCGACCATGCTATGCTAGTGTCTCATTCTTGTTTGCAGCTTCGAGTAACTCATCTTACGCACTCACTGTTCACAGTCAAATTAATTAACTCGTACCTGAGACGCGCGTTTGGAGTCCGTGTGTGCTCTATCTGGGTGTTGCTGATGTCCTTGCGCATCAGAGAAAATTGCTTTCGTGATAATAACCTTGGAACTGTGGGTTTGATATTTTACTTTGT
This sequence comes from Mucuna pruriens, assembly GCA_025330945.1. Classification (NCBI taxonomy): domain Eukaryota; kingdom Viridiplantae; phylum Streptophyta; class Magnoliopsida; order Fabales; family Fabaceae; genus Mucuna; species Mucuna pruriens. Next base: position 371,935 of record JAENHJ010000080.1, read on the forward strand.
CTCACAGACTTAATTAAAAGGTGAAAGTTTTTTTTATTTACATACTTTATTTTTATCGTATGTTTGGTAGATGTGAAATTCTCAACGTTACTAGATAAAATGTAATTAATAAAAATCTTAAAAATTAGGAAAAATGTGTTTTAATGAAATAAAGATTGTACGTGTTTGAATCAATCTCTAAAAAATTTCATTTTTAGCGACCGAAACAATTGGTCGCTAATGTAATATTTTGGTTGAAAAAATGATTTAGCAACAGAATTAGTGCCCAATTTTATTCTTTGCGAAAACCAAGTCGCTAAACATTTTGTGACCGAAACGTAATCGGTGACTAACTATATTTAAAATTCGGTTGCTAAATCCGTTGCTATTTTATATTATTAAAATAATCCGTGACCTTTTATTTTTAATTATTTATATATTAAAAAATCCGTCGCTAATTCGGTTGCTATTTTCATTTTTTTAAATAATTCGGTTGCTAATTTGGTGGCTATTTGATTTTTTATTTTAAATAATTCAGTCGCTAAATCGGTTGCTATTTTTTTTTTTAAATAGTTGCATAGAGGTGATAGATTGTTGGAGGTTAGGGAAGGGGAAAAAAGATAGGGAGAAGGGAGACGAAAGGGTTGAGAGAAAGGAATGGAAGGAAGGTGGTGATGGTGGTGGTCATTGATTGTTGGTGGTTAGGGAAGGGGGAGAGAGGAATAAGAGTGGGAGAAAGGAGAGGAAAGGGAGGGAAGGGAGTAGTGAAAAGAAGGTGGTGGTGGTGGTTGTGGAAGAAGAGAGGTGGGTGGAGAATAAAGAGGAGTAGAGAAAGGAAGAGATAGGAAACGACGGTGGTGGCGGCGGTGGTGGTGGTAGTGGCGGCGACGGAGAAGGAGAGGAGGGAGTGAGAGGAGGGAGTAATGGGAAGGAGAGGAGGAGTGTTTAAATAAGGGAGGGAGGAGAGAAGGGAGTGAGAGGAGAGAGTAATGGGAAGGAGAGGAGGAGTGTTTAAATAAGGGAGGGAGAAGGAAAAAGAGAGGGAAAAATTGGAGGCAAAAAAATTTCGAAATTTTGAAAATCGGTCGTTAATTTTTTTTATTTTTTAGTTTAATTTTCGGTCGCTAATTCGGTCGCTAATACATATTTTTATTTTTTAACATCGGTCTCTAAATCAGTCGCTAATACATATTTTCAAATTCCGTCGCTAATAAAAGTGTTTTTATTTTTATTTTTATTTTTAAAGATCGGTCGCTAATTTATTTTTTTATTTTATATTTTCAGAATTTCGGTCGCTAATTCCGTCGCTAATAAATAATTATTTTTTATCTTCGGTCGCTAATTCCGTCGCTAAAAATTATTTTTTATTTTTTATTATCCGTCGCTAATGATTTCTTTTTTTTATTTTTTTATGATTTTTTATTTCGGTCATTAAACCGGTCGCTAATGTATTTTTTATTTTTTTATTTATCTGAAATTCGGTCGCTATTTCCGTTGCTAATATATATTTTTCGGTCGCTAAATCGGTCGCTAATTTATTTTTAAAAAAAGTCATTTTCCGTCGCTAATTCCGTCTTTATTTAACCACGGTGGGAATCGGTCGCTAATTTCGATCGCTAAGTAGTGAATTTTTAAGTTAGAATCCTTCTTCTATCAAAATAATAATAAAACCAACAAATCATAAAATATTTTAAAGATATGACCACTTTTGAAATACTTTCTACTTGGTCATTGATAAATTTAACACATCTAAATTGTCACAACTTGGCGATGTAAAGCTTATTAATAATAATAATAATAATTAATAACAATAATATATCAATTAGCAAAAGACTTTTTTACTAAAAAGAATTATGTAATATTGATTGTTTCTTGTACTAAAAGATACACATTGCAGGCTAAAAAATATATTCATAAATATTCTTAATTCATTCATAAATGATTAAACTATATTACTTAATTTTCTACATGATATAAAACTGTCATCTCTACGTGATTTTCAACCTGTGTAAGGATTTTTGAGAAGGGAAAATCAAATAGGGTCATGATATGCTGCAAGGCCCAATAAAAGCCACAAATAACAAGCCGAAATGAATTAAGCAAAAGCTAATTCATTTTAAAGATAACACATGATTGCTGCAAGAAATACTCTAGAAAAGTATAAGCAGTTTTTATTTACAGCACTACATAGTGTTTGTTATGCTAAGTGTCTTTGCATCCTGCAAATTAGGAACGAATGAAAATGTGTAAGGTTGGTTATATAAACCTACAATGAAATAAAAATTAAGCAGAAATTGTCCACAAAACAAATTCTCTCTCATTTAATGTGGAAATTCACTCTTTTTTTATTTATTTACGTAATAGTTCTCTTCTACTCAGGAATACCTTTCGATTTGAAGTACCAAGAAGATTAAGGATGCTAAGGAGGAAGCTTGGGTGGATGAAGTGAATGTTCCTTCTAAGGAGGGTTTATTTTTCGTATAAAGAAAGATTAATGGAACGAATTGGAGGAGGAGAGTTAGGGGTCGTGGCTTTAGAAAAGGTGAGGATCAGAGCATGTCCGAGGTTGAGTTAAAGGATCTAAAGAAGGGTTCATTTGTTAATGTACAAGGGTGGAAAGCGATGAAGAAATGGCTTTGTGGTCTAATTCAAGGAAAAATACTTTAGTTGTGAAGGTGTTCGGGTGGAAAGTCAATTTTTTTATGATTGAGGCAAAGCTTCAGAGAAGTTGGACAAATATCTTATTAACCTTGGCTGGAGATTGAGTTTTCCTGAATCAGTTGTAGTTCACTTGGGTTGGTTGATATGTGATTATCGTCACTTGTTATTGAGGTTGGAGCTGTTAGATAAACTAGAGGAAATTTTAGAAAATAGAAGAATAAATTTTATTTCTTGGCTTGTGAGTTAAATTGATTGATACCTTATTTATAATAGAGCAATTCATAACATTAAGTCTTTTAATTAACACATTAAATACTCATAAATAGCGGTTACAAAACAATAATGTCTCTTAATGTAAAATAACTACTCCTTAATGTAGAGTAATTGTCAATAACTACTCCTTAATGTAGAGTAATTATCCCTTAATGCAGAGTAACTGACAACTCTTCATCTTACAACCATTTATTTTATAATTATTATTTCTAACATCCCTTCGTAATTAGAAAATTTTGTATACCAAATCTTGCTCTCAATCTTCTAAAATCTTCAAACTTGAGGGGCTTAGTAAAAATATCTGGAACTTGATCTTGAGTCTTGACATGAACTAGCTCTACCACTTTTTTGACAATGCATTCTCTAATGAAATGATACCTTGTATCTATGTGTTTGCTTCGTTCATGAAACACTAGATTCTTGGCAAGAATTTGTGCAGATTTATTATCAATATGAATTTTTGTACTCTTCTCTTGGTTCATATTAAATTCCTTCAACAATCTTCTTAGCCAAATAGCTTGACACGTACAAAAAGTTGCAGCACATACTCAGCTTTACAAGTAGAAAGTGTAACTATGGCTTGCTTTTTAAAGTTCCAAGCAAAAGCACAACCACCCATGAAAAATACAAAATCAGCAGTACTTTTTCTATCACCAACATTTCCCGCAAAATCACTATCACAAAATCCCATAAGTTTGAACTCATTAGAAGAAAAGTAAAATAAGCCAAAATCAAGTGTACCTTTAAGGTAACGAAAAATTCTCTTTGCTGCCTTCATATGAGTAGAGGTAGGAACCTCCATAAAGCGGCAAACTACACCAACCGCATACATAATATCTGACCTTGTACTTGTTAAATACCTTAAGTTTCTTACAAGACTTTTGAACAAAGTAGGATCTTCCTTCTCTCCACTACCAAACCTTGACAATTTCAAGCTACCTTCCACAGGTGTGTTCACAGGATTGTAATCAAACATTTTAAATTTCTCCAACACCTTCTTTGCATAGCTTTCTTGAGAAAAAAATGCCATTGTTCATTTGCTTTACTTCTAATCCCAAGTAGTAGGAAATGAGCCCTATATCTGTCATCTCAAATTCACAAGACATAACCTTCTTGAAGTTTTCAAACAAATTTGGGTTATTTCCAATAAAAATAAGATCATCCACATAAAGACAAACTAGAAGAATATCACCATTATCAAATTTTTTAACATAAAGAGCATACTCATGTTCGCAACAAACAAACTCATTGACTTGAAAATACTTGTCAATGCGACTATTCCATGCCCTTGGTACTTGCTTTAGGCCATACAACACCTTCTTTAGTTTTAAGACTTCCTCCTCTTGTCCTTTGATGGCAAAGCCCATTGGTTGTTCAACATAGACATTTTCATCAAGATAACCATTTAGGAAAGCTGATTTGACATCAAGTTGGAAGATTCTCCAACCCATTCGAGCTGCTATTGAATACGAGCAATTGGTGCAAACACTTCATCATAATCAATGCCATGTTGTTGCTTGTATCCTTTAGCAACAAGCCTTGCTTTGTATCTTTCCACCTCTCTCTTTCCATTCTTCTTGATCTTGAACACCTATTTGACTCCAATTGCTTCATGACCTTTAGGAAGATTTGATAACTCCTACATGTCATTCTTCTTTATGGCTTTGATTTCTTCTTCCATGGCTTGTCTCCACCTTTTGTCCTCCACAGCTTCATCAAAAGTTAGAGGTTCACTGTCAACAAAAAGACAAAATAAATCATTTGTAATTTCAATTTCATCATATATTTCTTGAATGCTTTTCATTTTTTGTGTCGTTTCACTTGGACTCCCTTTGGAAGATGAGGCTTCATGAATTGAAGGAGTTGGTGATGGAGGTGGAGTAGTAAACTCATTTGGTACTACAACTTCTTGATCACCTTCTTCAAAATATAGAAGGAAATCATAAGTGGCTTCTTCTTTCTCCCAATTCCATTCCTCTTCTTCATCAAATTATACGTCTCTACTTAAAATCATCTTCCCATTATTTGGAGTATACAACTTATAGCCTTTTGAGTTTGCATCATAACCAATGAACACATGCTTCATACTTCTATCATCAAACTTGGATCTTCCTTGGTTGGGCACATGATCCTATGCAATGCTCCCAAAGACTTTAAAATGGTTAACTTTTGGCTTCACTCTTTGAGGTGTTTGACCTTTGACATTCTTCGTAGGAGAGTGATTAGACAAATAAACTGCACATGAAATAGTTTCGGCCCAAAATTCCTTGGGCATAGATTTGGCTTTCAACATATATTTAGCCATGTTAAGAATAGTTCTATTTTTTCTCTGTACTACCCCATTTTGTTGTGGGGTTCTAGGAACCGTTAGAGGGCGACAAATCCTATTCTTTTCACAAAATTCATTGAATTCTTTTGATGTGAATTCCCCACCTCTATCAGATCTTAAAGCCTTAATTACATAACCACTCTCTTTTTCTACAAGAGCTTTAAAATTTTTAAAAATTACAAATGCCTCAGATTTTTGCTTCAAGAAGTACACCCAAGTCTTCCTACTAAAATCATCAATAAAAAGCAAGAAATATTTATTTTTACCAAATGAAGGAGGATCAATTGGACCACACACATCAGTGTACACATGTTGGAGAGGCTTATTTGCTCTTGATTCAACTTCTTTAGGAAAACTTCTTCTTGCATGCTTGCCAAGGAGACATGCTTCACACAATTGATTGGGATGGTTGATGTGAGGCATCCCTTTCACCATCTTCTCATCTCCTAAGACCTTAAGTACTTCAAAGTTCAAGTGCCCAAACCTCATATACCAACATCATGCTTCATCTTTTACGCTATCCTTTAAGCATTTTGCTGCATTGGTCTTAATGCTCAACATGAACATTCTATTTCTTGACATAAACACCTTAGTAACCAAATTAGAATTTTGATCTTTAAGCCACAAACAATTTTCTTTCATGAGGATTTCATATCCCTTCTCAACAAGTTGTCCCAAAATCAAAATATTACTTTTTAATTTAGGAACATAATAGACATCCTTGATGAATTTGTGAGAGTCATCTTTTAAGGAAATTAAAATAGTACCTTTCCCTTGGATTTGTACCTTGGAAGAATCACCAAAAGAAACATTTCCCCTCACCTTCTCTTCAAGCTCCACAAATTTCTCCTTGTAACCACACATGTGATTACTTGCTCTATTGTCAAGATATCATAGTCTCTTATCATCACTATCTTCATTAAGTGCTAACAACAATGTTGGCTCTTCACCTTCTTCTTTGTCACCAACAAGATTTGCCTTTTCTTCAACATTGGTTCTACACTTCTAAGAAAAATGACCAGATTTATGACAATTATAACATTCAACATTAGATTTGTCATACCTCCTTTCATTCGTTCTACCAAAATTGCCTATATCTCTTCCTTTTCCACGACCTTTAATGAGTTGATAACTCCTTTCAGTATTATAAAAGTTGTCATGATCTCCTCTTCTACATCTTCCTCCTCTTCCTTGGCTACGTCCACGTCCACGTCCTCTTTGATATTTTTCTCCTCCATTTTCTTTCAAAGAAGCTTTGCCATTTAGGACTTGCTTCAAAGGCTCCTCATGTCTTCTCTTGAACCTTTCTTCATATGCTTGAAGTGAACCCATCAATTGGTCTATTGTCATCGATTCTAAATCCTTTGACTCTTCAATTGCACAAACAACAAAGTCAAATTTTATGTTAAAGAACGAAGAATTTTTTCTACTACATGAATATTTTCCATATTCTCTTAGTAACGCTTCATTTGGTTCACTACTATCATCACCCTATTGCCAAAATCTGAAATTGATTCAAACTCCTTCATATGCAAGGATTCAAACTCTCCTCGTAGAGTTTGTAGGCGTACCTTCTTCACCTTGTCAACACCTTCAAGAGAGGTTTTCAAAATCTCCCAAGCTTCTTTAGAGGTGGATACATTAGACACCATCTCAAACATAGCTTCATCTAAACTTTGATATATGAAGGTAAGTGCTTGTTGATCCTTCTTTTTTGTCTTTACTAAAATCTCCTTCTCATATTGTGACAAAATAGTTTCATCTTCAGGGAGAGTATAACCTTTCTCCACAACCTCCCAAGCATCTTGGGAACCTAGCAAGATTTTCATGCAATGACACCAATTTTCATAATTCCCATTGGTAAGACAAGGGAATTGAAACAAGTTTAAGTTATCACTTGTCATCTCTCAACTCACTAAGTGTTTTCTCTCAATTTACAGAGTCTAAGCTCTGATACCACTTTGTTAGATAAACTAGAGGAGACTTTAGAAAATAGACGAATAAATTTTATTTCTTGGCTTATCAGTTACATTGGTTGATACCTTATTTATAATAGAGCAATTTATAATATTACAACATCTTTTAATTAACACACTAAATACTCATAAATAGCGATTACAAAACAATAATGTCTCTTGATGCAAAATAACTACTCCTTAATATAGAATAATTGTCAATAACCACTCCTTAATGTAGAGTAGTTGTCAGAATAATTATTATGTCTAACAAGGGCTTTTTGTTTTTAAGTTGTATGGGCTACTCGTAGGGAGTTTCCTAATATTGATTCAAAATGGGGTGTTGGTTCGAATTTTCAGTCTTGGTCTATGAAGTTGTCCAAGATGAGAGATGAACCATAGAAGTGGAACAAGAATGTATTTCGATGTATCAAGAAGAGGAAAAAGGATTTTATAAATAAGTTAAACTATCTTGATTGTGAGCAAGGTAATTTGTTTAACTTAATGATGGAGCAAGAGTATAAGAGGGTTTGGAAAGAAATAACAAGTGCCAGAAAAAGAAGAATTATTACGATTCCAGAAGTCTAGGTCTAAATGGTTGTTCAATGGAGCTCGTAACACTAGATATTACCAATCTCATCTGGCCTTACCGATGATCTTATCCTATTAGCGGGATCAGGTAGGGGTTATCAATTCTATTTTGAATTTATTTTGTGCACTCTGGGCAGAAAGTTGGATTAGATAAATCTAGAGTTTACTTCTCTAAATTGTGGATTGGCATGCTAAACAAGAACTCAGTGTTGGTCTCCTTGTTCAATGGACTAATGACTTGGGTAAGTACCTAGGAGTTCTTACTTTTCATAAGGGGTCTCTATAAACACTTACCAATTTATTATGGACAGAGTCCGTTAGAGTCTTAATGTGTGGAAGGCTAGAACACTTTCATTCTGTTGGAGGGTAATTGCACTTCCCATTTAAGCAGACGTCCTAGCTAGATCCATTTGTGATTACATTAAAGCGTGTCGCATGTTTATTGGGGAGAATATGGCCAAAGGAGGAAATTCACCGCATCTCTTGGGATACTTTTTGTTCGAGTTTGGTGGTTTGAGATTGAGAAAGATTAGAGGCGTAAATTGTGCTTTTATGATGTGATTGCTATATTTATTACTAATGTTTATTGTAAAAAGGTTGTTCATTCTTATTTTAATAATATATTTTTTATATTTTAATAATATTTATTAAATATAAAATATTACCCACATGTTTCAAATATAATATTTAATAAATTATTACTAAAATTAATAGATAATATATTTTTAATATTTTTTAAATATCATTAAAAGTTGGTCAGCTTGCAAACTAGCATTTCCTTGGATCCAATAATGCTCTTTGGAGCCAGGTGATGTGAAACAAATATAGATGTGGGTGCTTCTAGTGATTGATAAGTCTAGACTAGGGAGCAAATTTTGGCGAGGTATTTGTTCATCATGGGATCAGTTTAAAAATAGTTGTATAGGTGGGGAAAAGGACTGCAGTGAATTTCTGGAAAGATACGTGGATTCAGAATAATGATGCCTTGATTAAGTTGGTTTGCGGTGAGGTTTCGACTGAATTTGTGAACAAATGTGTCAGAAATTATTGATAATCGGGGAGGTTGAGATTTGGATTATGTTAGACATTTGATTCCTCCGCAGGTGGCTAGTAGTATTAATGCCTTGATCCCTCCACATCCACGTAAGCTCGCTGATTGGATATTGTGGAAAAGCTCATTTTGATGTCAACATATGATTCTCTCCAACGTTATATATAAGTACTTTAGTCCTTTTAAAGTCCGAATGCTAGTTTGATATTTTACTTAACTAGTATAGGTATAGATTATTTGGGGGTGTTAGGTTAGATGTTTGATTGTGTGATAATCCTTGTAACCAAATACTCGTAGTTCTTTTAGGTTATTCAAACCGTAAGTGAACTAAGTTTATATAAGGCACTCTCTATCTGTAAAAATAATTTGGAAGTAAATGAAATTTTGTTGTATTGTAACTTTGAGAGAATTCTCTTTATCTTGTTTTATGCAAGAATATTTTAATTCTTATCAAATTTTCAAGAGGCTTGTGGCAATTTTCGCACATTCTTATCTTCCTCGTTAACATGGGTAAGTGGCAAGCTTAGTTTCATTTCTTTCTTTCTCATACTTTGCAAGTTTCCTTCTTCTTTGTTCTTTGTAAGTGTTCTAGTCTTAAGGCCTTTCTTGGAGCCTTGGAAAGCATCGTGAGACAAATGGATCTTAGGCAGGTGGTAATTAAAGCACTCTTGGGTCACTCTTGAAAGTTTTTAAGAGGTGGAGAAATTGTTCTTGATCAAGCATTCATACAAACATGGCATTGCCTCCATGAAAGTAACACCAAATTTTCAATGCTTGTATCTTGCTCCTCCTTGGTTCTTTTTAAAAAAATTTGTTTGAGTTTTGTTCACCTAGTAGCATAATTCTACATGTCCATGGTTTTCTTTGTGAAAATTGAATCTTGTTATGAGTTCTTGAAAGAGGATTAGCAAGAAGTTTGATGAAATGCCATGTTAAATTTCTAGTTTCTTGAAGAGTTTTTGATGAGTTCTTGTATTGGATGGGCTTGTTCTTGCTTGCACCAATCATGAATTCTTCTTAGAGCTAGGTTTTCCTTTATGTAATGGTACTGCAATGATCTTATTGAATGATGGATGCCATGTGTTTGAGGAAATGTCATGTGAAAATGATATCTAAGTGCTTGAGGAAATGTCATGTGAAAATGATAGCTAAGTGCTAAAAAATTGTTGTTGAAAATTCTTGGTGTTTGAATGGAAGATTAAGTAGCTTGCGAACCAAGAAAAGAAAAATTGTTATGGTCGAAAAAAGTATTGTTTTGTGGCTTTAAAAAAAGAGATAAAAATAGAGGATAGCCATTGGAAAAAGTAGAAAAAATAGTTATAAACACACTAAAAGTTCTAGTGTGCATGTGTTTTATTGTGTGCATAATTTTGTGAAATTCTTGTGGAGTTTGTATCATGGTTCGATATTATGGTTTTTGTATAGAGAATTCCCTACATGTTAATGTTCTTTAGTCTTTTTTTTGAGTCTTCTAATTGTCTCTAAAATTTCCCTTTGAGTTTAGCTTCCTTTCTATGTTTTTTTTTGCTTGTCAATTTCTTTGGCTTCTTAGTGTTGTCCTTGAAGTTTTCTTCCTTGAAATTCTTAAGAATGTTGAGATTTGATGGATTTCACTTGCAACAGAAAGATAGGAAAGAAAGTATATTAGAGAGAAAAAAACTCCTAAAGTATGCATACACAAGAGTAGAGTGTAAATACTAAGAAGTGGTGAGGTTTGTCTTTTCTTTTGTCACGGTTTAGGTGCAAGAGTTTAAGGTTAATTGTAGACTTTTTAGGTGAAAGTGAGGGAGAAAAAAGGTAAGCTAGAGAGATGGCTAGTTCAATCTTTGATTTGGAGAACCTCTCTCCTAAACCAAGGATGATGATGTAATATATGAAAAAACTAAAAGAGAAAATTGAGAATTTGAGTGGTGGGTTGGAATTAATGAGAATATACACACAAAGTGTCAATGCAAGGATAAATGCCTTGAGTAGAGGAAAGGAAAAAGAAGTACAAAAATCTAGAAGAGAAAGTGAGAATAGTCATGATAGAGGTCATGAGAGATTTAGGGATGAAACAAAAAGAAATCCCATGGATCTTATCAAAGATAAAATCCATCCTTTTCTTGGTAATGGTGGTCCAATTGATTATTATGATTGAGAGATGAAGGTAGAACAAAATCTTGAATGTATTGATTATGATGATATGATTAAAGTCAAGCTAATTGCTTTGTCTTTTAAAAGATATGCATTGATTTGGTGAAATGAGATTGTTATTCAAATAAGAGGTATGCGAAGAGTTCTCATTGAGTCATAGGATGAATTGAAAAGAGAAATGAGAGAAAGATTGGTGCCATTTTTTTATACTGTTGAATTGCATAAATATACATCTTTATCTACACTTGTATACCAAGCCTCAAAAGTCAAACTTCTACTTAAAAGGCATGAAAAAAGAACTTACCCTACCACAAGATCCAATTGAAAAGGTAAAGAAAGGAGATAAGATAAACTCCTAAAAAGGGACAAAAGTTTTAAGAAGGGAATGCATCCTTCAAAGGCCAAAAGGATGAGGTAAGTAAGGTAAGTATTCCTAACTTTAATGCTTCTAAATCAAGTAAAATAAAGTGTTTCAAGTGTTTATGGAAATGAAATATTGCCTCTCAATGCCTCAATAAAAGAACAATGATCATGGACATTGAAAGTGAAAGCTCCTAAGAGAAAACTTCAACATCAAGAAGTGAAGGTGATTATTCAAGTGAAGAAACACCTTATGAAGGAAACCTCTTGATGGTGAGATTGATGAGCACCTTTGTTAGAGAGGATCAATCTTAAAGAGAAAACATATTTCACTCAAGATGTTTGGTCCAAGACAAATGTTGTTCATTAATAATAGATGGAGGGAGTAGTGTAAATGTAGCTAATCAAAAATTAGTTGATAAACTTTGTATTCCTACTATTTCCCATCTCAAACCCTATAAACTTCAATGGTTAAGTGAGCATGCAGAAATGATTGTGGATAAGCAAGTATCAATTGCCATCACATTGGGCAAGTACAAAGATAAATTTTTTTATGATGTGGGTCCAATGTCCTTTTAGGAAGACCATGGCAGTATGATACCATGATAGTGTTACTAAGAAGTTCTCCTTTGTGCATAAGGGTAATACGGTAACTCTTAAGCCCTTAACTTTAAAAGAAGTTTTATAGGATTAAATAAAATAAAAAAAAGAGAAGAAAAAAAAAAGAGAAAGTAAAAGAGAGAACATCAAGAGAGAAAAAATGTGAGAAAAATAAGAAAGCGAAAGTAAAGAAAAATAAAAGTGACCATAAGAGTGTGCTTTTGTTGCTTAAAAGGAATCTTTGTATGTTAACTTAGAAAAATGCACATTTTGTACTAAAGAGGTCATATTCTTAGGCTATGTGGTTGGCTCTCAAGGAATCAAAGTGGATGAAGAAAAAGTGAAGGCCATTCAAATTTGGCCAACACCTAAGTTAGTAGGGAATGCCAAAAGCTTTCATGGTTTAGCTAGTTTCTATAGACATTTTTTAAAGGACTTTAGCACCCTTGTTGCCACTCTTAATGAAATAGTTAAAAAAATGTATGATTCAAATGAGAAGAGAGTCAAGAAAGCTTTCCAAGCTCTAAAAGATAGACTCACCAATGCCCTCATCTTAGCAATCTCAAACTTCAATAAATCTTTTGAACTAGAGTGTGACACTTCCAATGTGGGAGTAGGGGTTGTGTTGCTTCAAGAAAGACACTCTATTTCCTCTTCCAATGAAAAATTAAAAATGCTCAAATAAACTACTCCACATATGATAAAAAGCTCTATGCGTTGGTTAAAGTCTTGCAAGTATGGTAGCACTACTTGTTGCCTAAGGAGTTTCTAATCCATAGTGATCATGAGATCCTTAAACATCTGAGAAGCCAAAGCAAGCTAAATAAAAGACATGTCAAGTGAGTAAAGTTCCTTGAAAAATTCCCCTATGTCATCAAACATAAACAAGGAAAAGCCAATCTAGTGGTTGATGCCCTATCTAGAAGGCACTCCTTGCTTTCCATGCTTGAAACTAAGTTTCTTGGTTTTGAGCACATTAAAGAGCTATACCTTGAGAGGACGAATACGTTAAAGAGACCTATCAACTTTGAGCTAATGCAGCTAATGGAGGTTTCTATAGGTATGATGGTTTCCTATTTAAGAATAAAAGGTTATATGTGCCCTAAAGTTCCATTAGGGAATTACTAGTGAAAAAGGCACATGAAGGTGGCCTCATGAGCATTTTGGGAGTATAAGACCTATAAAACTTTACAAGAGCATTTATTTTCCTCCCACATAGGAATTGACATCACATATGCATTAAGTGCATGGTTTGTAAGTTAGCCAAAGCTAAGGTCAACCCCCATGGATCTTACACACCTCTTTATATATCTTCTATGCCTTGGGTAGATCTTTCCATGGATTTTGTTTTAGGCTTGCATAAGTGTAAAGATGGGAGGGATTTTGTTTTTTGTGGTTGTAGATAGGTCTTCTAAAATAACCCATTTCATACCTTGCTATAAGATAGATAATGCTTGTGGAGTGGCCAATCTCTTCAAGGAAGTGGTCAAACTTCATGATCTTCCTAAGATCATTGTTTTTTTATAAGGACTCTAAGTTTCTCAATTACGTTTGGAGGATCCTTTGGAGTGAGCTTAGTGATAAGCGGGTTTTTAGTCGTCTTACACGCCTCAAATAAAATACTAAAGCTAACTATAGTATAACTAACCTAGGTCGATTCTCTCAAGGACACAGTGTGTTCAGATTGTGCTAAGTGTAAAAATCAGAGTTTTGCAGAAAACGCTAAGTGTTATGGAATTGTTGACTTGACTTTGGCTAGGAAAATGCCGACTTGACCTCGGCGATACTAAGGCCGACTTGCTCTCGGCAATCCGGTCTCGGCTAACAGGGAACCGATATGGTTTCGACTGAAAGTGATCTGGGCCAACGGAGTCGGACTGACTCGGTCTCGGACTCTGGAAAGCAGTAAATGGGGGGGGTTTTGTGTTCAAGTGCGGGAAAGTAAACTAAATACTTTGGAAGTAAACTAAACTATGCTAAACTAATCTATGCTAACTATTGTACCGATTTGGAAATCAACACACAAAAGGTTGTCATTCTTACTTAGAATTATACTCCGAATCAACCTTAGATTCTTTGACGACCGCCCGAGCGTTTGTCCGTTGCCATACCGAGGATTTACACAACCGCTACCTCATCGGTTGGCGGGGAGTATGTACTTGGTTGATTTTAGGTTCTCTACCTAATCAGATTATTACACTAGTTCCGACCGGCCCTAGTCTAACGTGATCTACCCCTAACAATGTGTCACGGCAAAGCTAAAAGCAGATTAAAGTGCAGGAAATTATAATCAAGAAATAGAATTGCAAACCAGTTATATTATTGAAACCAAATCGAATACAAGGGTGAGAATTTAGAGTTTCAGAGAATCCGCCTTCCACGGCGACCGCCAATGGAAGAAGCGGCGGTGATGCACCGATGGTGGCCGGGGCGTTGAGGTTTCCGTCCAACAGAGTGCGTCGGCTATACCGGCGATCACCTCTGAAGGCTTCCAGCTTCCCAACTCTGATCCTGTACCTCCTCGACCGAGAGAGACACCAGTATTGAAGCCGTGCACCACTGTACTAGCTTGGAGTGTCTGCGATTGCTGCGGTGCTAGCTCTAGATTCTGCTGAAAATTCCACACTGAAGACGTGGCCTGATGTGCTTATTTATACAAAAGCTGGATAAATCTAAATCTAATCTTAATAACAGAAATTCAAATCCTAAAGATTCTAATTCGAATTACAGATTGCAATCTTAGCAAATCATATCTTATCAAATCATATCTGATCTTATCAAATCATATCTGATCTTATCAAATCATATCTGCATCTTATCAAATCATATCTGATCTTATCAAATCATATCTGCATCTTATCAAATCACATATGCATTTACAGATTCCTTGATCTTGGCAAATCATATCTGCATCTTAACATATTATATCTGCATATTGCTAGAGTGATTTTAGGCAAGATTTTCATCACTGATGTTGGCTTGACTGAGAATGCTGGACTGGCCGAGATGTTCTCGGCATCCGAGATGACTTGGGCTGAGATGTTCTCGGCATGGCCGAGATGACTTGGGCCTGCAAAATAAGTCTTAATCTTTTTGTTAGTTAAAAATCTTATTTTAGCACGTATTTGTATTTCTCCTATTTTCAAGCCCATAATTCAAATCTCGGTTAACACAAGACTCTTAATCATTAAATATTCTCAACAACACCTATCTTAAGTCCACATAAAGTGTATAAAATACGACTCATCAGACCCCCGCACTTACACTTTTGCACTCCTAGGCAAAATCAGATTCGAGAATTTAAGGAAATTGAAAGAGGCAATATGTTTTTCAAATGAACTCCTCAAACAGAACAGCTTAAGCATGCATTCATCCTAGAATCCAAGCATTCAAACGATCTATGAAAGTTACTTTCTCCATATCCAAAAGCAAATAAGCAACCTGCAAACATTTAAGAGTAACCGAGAAGTGACTAAGCTCTCTCAAGACATATTCTCTCAGTCTCTCAAGTGTTTTAGGTTTGTATATACACTCAAACATCCTATGTCAACTAGCACTATCAAGCTTTGACTATCTTCTCCCTCCACACCTTCAAACACACATGCATAATGATCAATAGGACTTTTCGGGCTTGTAACGTGGGCCAGGAGGTAGTAGGATCACAGAATGATTAAGTGAGGTTTAATAGCCAGAGGGACAAGAGGAGCAGTGGGGAATGAATCTATAAGCACAGAGATTATCTTCTTCGGGCATTACCAGTTTCTTGGAAGCATCTTTGTTCACTGTCCTTCTTTTCTATTTATATTTTTCTTACTTTTTCTCACTTTTCCGGTCTTGCAGCTTTTGTTGTTGCAATCTTACTTGCACTCTTTTCTTTTTGTTTCTACTACTTATTCTTCTTTTGTATCCTTTTTCTTTTCTTTTCCTTAACTTTTTCCTATTCTTCCAGCTATACCGCTCTCGTAATGCCTCTAGGTATCACCCCCACACTTATTCAAGATCTATTCCCAAAACAATTCCAAAGCTCCTCCGTTCCCTAAGGTTCGGGTTGATTATGGTTTTTCTGGCTTTAGGCTTGTAATGAGCTGTTATATCAAGAAACGAGTATAGGCTCAAAGGGGTAACCAAAGGAATTATTCACAAGGTAGGCTTTATTTGGCTAAGTAGCTGTAAAGAAAGATGGCCTAGATCATATCATTCCTGCATATGAAATGAGTTATATCTAGAGAATCAAGGCAAAACCTAAAGTAACCAGCAACATGGATGCAATAATCACACAAGAAATGAAAGAATGACGAGATACAAAGCCATTCATGCAAGGCTCAAAAGTTCTCACACGGTTAATTACTTTGCCACTAATGGTTCATCTTTTCAGTTTTTCACTTACTCACTGCCTAAGGATGCAAAAATTTCACTCCCTGTCAGGTTTAAAAACCTCTCATCCAAGGTTATGCATTGCTTCATGTTGTTTCATCTTACTCAAAGAAATCCATTCAAAACTTTTCAAAATAGTTTTCTCAGTAATTGGCAATTCGAAATCAGAAGTCAGCTAGTAAAAACAAAATAAAAACTAAAATTGAACAAAAAATAGCAGAATCAGAATAAAAAGAAAAGAAACAAAATGAAATAGAACAGTAACGAAATAACAGTAACGAAATAACAAAACTAAAAACAAAACAAAACCAAACAAACCGTCACCCTCCTAAGGAACACCCCCCCACACTTAAATGATGCATTGTCCTCAATGCAAAGCATATGTGCCCAAGGGAAGGGGTGAAATAGAAAGCCTGTTGTTTTCAGGGTGGAAAGAATGTGCAAAATCTGATATCCAGTATTTTTGCTCCGCTCCTGTTGTCCACAGCTTGGGGAAGCTTTCTCCTCATCCATTTGATAGTTTCAACATGATATCCTCTAGTAGCTTCTTTGCACTTTTGCCTATAACTCCTGCACTGGGATTAGTGTCATTGCTACTTTTCACACACAAAGAAGGTTTAGTTAATCCAGTATAGGTACACTCATAATTAATAGAATTTTTAAAATCCATATTGCCAAAAAATTCAGAGTGTTTAGTCAATTCAAAATGCAAATTTACTAAGGCATGGAATGGCTGTACTATGGATGGCACTGGTATTGATTCTGTAGCTAGTGAATGAAGTAAAGAAGGTTCATTCGTGAATTCCTGACTTGGCTGCCGGGAGTCGATGCGGCTTTTTGAATGTAGAGTCGGATGGTCACGTGTCATCTCGGTTATCCACCTGTAGATGCAGTTACCGGATATAGTCTCGACATCCTTCAAGTTTCGGCATCGGCAACTAAGGACACATTCAGACTTTTCTTGATACCGGTTTCGACCTTGATTACCGAGAATGGACTCGGTTTCCATGTTTGGGTCAGACACAGATGGTACTTGCTTGTGGATTCTATTGTCCGAGATGGATTCAGACGTGGCATGTGTCTCTTCACACGAGTTGGTTTCGTCTCGTCTCGGCTTCAGTTGGCTGACTCGGTCAGGATTTGGTACTTGGGTTGTCGAGTCGGTCTCGGCCTTTAGCTGCTTCTTACTTTGTTTGTCTGAATCAGACTTGGTATCTGTCTTATTGCTCGTGTCGCTCTCAGCTCTTGTCGGGTCTCGACAATTGGGAAGCAGCTCCTGCTCGACCTGTTTACGGTTGTGGCTCCCAAAATTGGGCTCAGTGGCCTCTTGATTGTTCGACTCAGAATCAGCTCCTTCTAAGTTGTTGGACTCAGCTATGGCTTCCTCCTGGATGTTAGAGTTGATCATCACCGTCCCATTTTCTAGAGTCGGCAAGATTCAAAATGGAGTCGGCAATTTCAATCATATTAACTTTGTTCGACTCATCAACCATAGAATCAACATCCTCAGTCCCTTTAGCAAAATTAGTGTCAGCATATCTGGGATTAGCAATCTTGGCATCAGCACGCATCGGATTAGTAATGTCAACATCAGCACATGCGGGATCAGCTATCTCGACCCTAGTAACTTGGTCTAAAAAAATCTCATCCAATATCATATCAGTAAGATCAGTCTTAGAATTTGCAATCTTAACCATATTAGCTAGATCAGAAACAGTTGGCACATAGTCGTCAATCTCGGCCGTCTTAGTAGAGTCAGCAAGAAACAAGCATAGAGTGGGCAACAATATTGGAGTCGGCAAAGCCCAGCCCACAATGGTTGAATTCTTTGAATCCGGATTTCCAGAAAACCCATATTGCACTTTTTAGTGATTGTTGCTGCGGCATCTCCAAGTCCTCTTCATGGTTATGTCACTTATATTCTCCTGTGGACTAAGAATGGCTTGGGAAGGAACTTGTCCAAAATCTTGAACTGCAGCTGATTTATTGTGGTGGCCAGTTGACCAATCTGTGCTGTCAACTCTTGCATTGTGGCAATTATATTTTGTTGAAATTGCATGTTGTTTTGTATGGTATTTTGTTGAAATTCCATGTTGTTTTGTTGAAATTGTTGCACCAGATCTTCCAAAGAAGGTGAACTGTTAAGTTGCTGCATTGGTTGTTGTGTGGCAAACACATTCTTTTGGAATTGACTGTTATTCATGGCCAATTGCTTCATTAAATCCTCTAATGAACTTTCTTGTACCGATTGTGGTCTGAATGGAGGTGGTGGTTCTTGCAAAATGGGACAATCGTTGAATGAATGTCCTCTGAGAACCACACATGCCACATCTATCTATGTATCCTTCAAATCTCTGATTGTCAGCAGCAGCAATCTCATTCCTTCCTCTGGATGCCGTGGATCCCCTATTGTCAAAATGATGACTGTTACCTGCAAAATCATACAACTCAGGCAACACAGATGTTAGCTTAGATGAATAATTCTCGTATGACCAGGCTTCATCCCATTCGGGATATTGAGGACACCATGTTTGATACATCATGGCATCAATGTGCAACTGAGTCCTTTCTTCACTGTAGCTTCTAAAGGATGGCTAGTCCAAGATGCTGAACAAAGTTTGATTTTGGAAAAAACATCATCATTATGGGAATGTACATGTAGTAGAAAAATTATGCCAATCCATTGAGATATGGTATGCTACAAGTGAATATTTACGACAAGAAATAAATCCTATTTTTAGGATGACCGACTCCTTTAATCCAGTCCTTTTCGGGAGACAGAGGAAATGCATCTCAAGTACACCAATTAGTAGGTATGAGAGGATTAATGTCAGATCCACAAGAACAAATGACTGATTTACCTATTCAAAGCAATTTACGCGAAGGACTATCTTTAACGGAATATATAATTTCTTGCTATGGAGCCAGTAAACAGAAAGATAACTGAATTAAAATAGAAAAACATCAGAGAAGAATAGAATCAAAAACAGAAAAATAGAAAAATAAAAGATAGAGAGACAGAAAAAATAAAAAGAAAATAAAAATATGCGGCAAAAGAAATAAAGGCACAGAAAGGCAATAAAATATTGAAAAATAACTGAACAATCATAAACTGGTCAGAATGTTAAAAAAAAATTAATGCATAAAAAAAAAAAAAAATCATACAAAGAAATTGCAAAATCAAATATGCAGAAAAATCGAAATCAGTTATGCAAAAGAAGTTAGAGTTAGTTATGCAAAAGAGGTTAGAGTTAGTTATGCAAAAGAAGTTAGAGTTCGTTATGCAAAAGAAGTTAGAGTTAGTTATGCAAATTAGAAAACAAAAAAAACAAGTAGCTATCAGAAAACAAAATCAATTATGTAGATGTAGTTAAATACAATGATGCAGGGATGGTTGTTTTTTTTTTTATTATTTATTTTTAGTAATGTAAAGACTCACGCAAACAAAAATTCAACACACATACGCAATAAAAATTTAACAAATATTCAGCATGCTATATTATTTTTAGACTTGACCGAAAAGAAAACAAATACAGACTCAATAAACTCGACAGACTCTATGACTCTATGACAAACACAGCATTCCACAGACTCGGGATTCGGCTTAACTCAGTTTTGACACACAAAGACACAAAAGAACTTGTGTCCCCGGCAACGGCGCCAATTTGATAAGCGGGTTTTTAGTCGTCTTACACGCCTCAAATAAAATACTAAAGCTAACTATAGTATAGCTAACCTAGGTCGATTCTCTCAAGGACACAGTGTGTTCAGATTGTGCTAAGTGTAAAAATCAGAGTTTTGCAGAAAACACTAAGTGTTATGGAATTGCTGACTTGACTTTGGCTAGGAAAATGCCGACTTGACCTCGGCGATACTAAGGCCGACTTGCTCTCGGCAATCCGGTCTCGGCTAACAGGGAACCGATATGGTTTCGACTGAAAGTGATCTGGACGCAACGGAGTCGGACTGACTCGGTCTCGGACTCTGGAAAGCAGTAAATAAGGGGGGGTTTTGTGTTCAAGTGCGGAAAGTAAACTAAGTACTGGAAGTAAACTAAACTATGCTAAACTAATCTATGCTAACTATTGTACCGATTTGGAAATCAACACACAAAAGGTTGTCATTCTTACTTAGAATTATACTCGAATCAACCTTAGATTCTTCGACGACCGCCGAACGTTTGTCCGTTGCCATACCGAGGATTTACACAACCGCTACCTCATCAGTTGGCAGGGAGTATGTACTTGGTTGATTTTAGGTTCTCTACCTAATCAGATTATTACACTAGTTCCGACCGGCCCTAGTCTAACGTGATCTACCCTTAACAATGTGTCACACAAGCAAAGCTAAAAGCAGATTAAAGTGCAGGAAATTATAATCAAGAAATAGAATTGCAAACCAGTTATATTATTGAAACCAAATCGAATACAAGGGTGAGAATTTAGAGTTTCCAGAGAATCCGCCTTCCACGACGACCGCCAATGGAAGAACGGCAGTGATGCACCGATGGTGGCCAGGCGTTGAGGTTTCCGATCCAACAGAGTGCGTCGGCTATACCGAGCGATCACCTCTGAAGGCTTCCAGCTTCCCAACTCCTGATCCTGTACCTCCTCGACCGAGAGAGACACCGTATTGAAGCTTCGTGCACCACTGTACTAGCTTGGAGTGTCTGCGATTGCTGCCGGTGCTAGCTCTAGATTCTGCTGAAAATTCCACACTGAAGACGTGGCCTGATGTGCTTATTTATACAAAAGCTGGATAAATCTAAATCTAATCTTAATAACAGAAATTCAAATCCTAAAGATTCTAATTCGAATTACAGATTGCAATCTTAGCAAATCATATCTTATCAAATCATATCTGATCTTATCAAATCATATCTGATCTTATCAAATCATATCTGATCTTATCAAATCATATCTGATCTTATCAAATCATATCTGCATCTTATCAAATCATATCTGATCTTATCAAATCATATCTGCATCTTATCAAATCACATATGCATTTACAGATTCCTTGATCTTGGCAAATCATATCTGCATCTTAACATATTATATCTGCATATTGCTAGAGTGATTTTAGGCAAGATTTTCATCACTGATGTTGGCTTGACTGAGAATGCTGGACTGGCCGAGATGTTCTCGGCATCCGAGATGACTTGGGCTGAGATGTTCTCGGCATGGCCGAGATGACTTGGGCCTGCAAAATAAGTCTTAATCTTTTTGTTAGTTAAAAATCTTATTTTAGCACGTATTTGTATTTCTCCTATTTTCAAGCCCATAATTCAAATCTCGGTTAACACAAGACTCTTAATCATTAAATATTCTCAACAACACCTATCTTAAGTCCACATAAAGTGTATAAAATACGACTCATCACTTAGCACCAAGCTACTCTTCTCTATTACTTGTCATCTTCAAACGAATGGGCAAACTAAGATGACTAGTAGAACCATATCCCAACTTCTTAGGTGCTTTGTGGGAAAGAGTTTAAAATCTTGGGAAGAATGACTACCACACATAGAGTTTGCTTATAATAGGATAGTCAATATTACTACATCTCACTCTTTATTTGAATTGGTTTATGATTTTAATTCCTTAACTCCTTTGGATTTGTTTTCTTTGCCTAATTTAATTGTTATGCTTAATTGTGATGGAGTTTCTAAAGCTCAATTTGTCAAAGATTTGTATGCTAAGGCTTGTTGTCACATTGAGGAAAAGGTTGAATAATATGTTAATAGGGCTAACAAGGGTAAAGCACAATTTTTTTTTTTAGGAAGGTGACCTAGTTTTGGTTTACTTAAGGAAAGAGAGGTTTCCTAACTTAAGAAAATCTAAGCTACTCCTAAGGGGAGATGGTCCTTTCAAGGTGATAAGAAAAATAAATGACAATGCCTATATCTTAGATATGCCTTAATCATATGAAGACAGACATACTTTCCATGTATCTAATTTGTCTTCTTTTATTTCAAGAGATCAAGAGCCGAATTTGAGGAAAATTTCTTTTTAAGAAGGGGAGCTTGATGAGATCTCGACTAACTCTAAAGAAGATGCTCAATCCAACGAAGGAGACAATGAGATCAAGGACACTCAAGCACTTTAAGGTCCTATAACAAGAGGAAGATTGAAGAGACTACAAAGAGAAATACTTTGGAAGATAAGAATACTCAAGAGCCTAGTAGACTTAAGTCCAAGCCCAAGCCGAGGCTCAGCCATATACTCTATATGAGGCTTGCACGTTGACTCTTTCAAGCATTTATATTTCATTAGCTTAGTCCTTTGTTTCATAAGTACTTTAGTCTTTTTAAAGCCTAAAGGCTTTTGGCATTCTACTTAACTAGTGTTAGAAAATCAGAGAAAGATTTGATGATATTACTTTTATATCTTATAATATTTTAAAGTATCCTAAATGATCTCTTATGATTTTTTTTTATATTTTATGATTTGTTTTCTTATTTAATTGGGATCTTTATATTTATAGGCATATCATATAGTATAAATAGAGATATTATCTCCTATATTTATTTATATTATTTGCATTAAGTTTATATAAAACAAACTTTGTTGCATAATTGATACACACAATTTCAACATCTATTGAATATGTTTTTCTCTCTTTCAACAACTAGTATAACTTTAGCTTGTTTGACTAGATAAATTAGATGCTTCCTTATATGGATAAACATCCAATTCGTATAACAAAACACCCATAGTCCTTTTAGGCCATCAAAAATTTGAGGGAGCCAAGCTTATATAAGGCACCCTCCACCATGTGTAAAGATAACTTTGAAGTAAATGAAATTTTGTTACATTGTAACTTTGGGAGAATTCTCTCTATCTTTTCTAGTGCAAGAGCCTTTCAATTTTTATCAAGCTTTCAAGAGGCTTGTGACAAATCTTAAACACTCTTATCTTCCTCATTAACATGGGTAAGTGGCAGGCTTAGTTCTATTTCTTCCTTTCTCGCATTTTGCAAGTTTCCTTCTTCTTTGTTCTTTGTAAGTGTTCTCCGCTTAAGGCCTTTCTTGAAATCTAGGAAAGTATTGTGACACAAGTAAATCTTAAAGAGTTATAAAAAATGTTACTTTTTACATTGATTATTTATACCAACATAAAAGGTTCAATTTTAATTTTAACCCAAAACCAAACCATTGATTCTTGTCCTCTTTGTCCACTAACACAATATCAATTTCTTGATCCATTTTTGTTTATAGATTAATCTTGTAGATTTACACTTATGCGGTGAACTTCCTCATACAAAATTTTCTCCAAGGCAGAGCATAGTGGTAGATCTCGTAGATCCATACTTACACAATCACATTGGTGTTGTATTTGATGTTGAGTTGAGTATGGGACAAACAAAAATGAGACAAACGAAAATAATAAAAATAATCAAGAGGCATAAACATTACCTTATAAGATAAAAAATGATAAAGAGAGAAAGATAAAGATGCAATAATGATTAGTAATGTTGACGAGTGAATGCATAATGGTGTGCACAAAGGTTTGAATCAATAGGGTTATAAATGGGTATTGTTTCGAATGAATGACTTTTCTCATAAAAAAAAATGAGTTTTGAATGGAGATGATAAAATGTCACAACTCCCATAAATAGTTTAAAATAGTTTTTACATTAGTTACTTTTAGAATTGATGAGAAAAGTACTTTTTACATCAGTTCTAAAAACAAACAATGTAAAAAGTTCCTAAAATTTTTTTTTTATATAATTTACTTTTAGAATCGATATAAATAAGTATATAGTATTTACGAAAATGCTATTGTATTTTTGTTTACATTAATTTCTTAGGAAGCAAAATAACATAGACTCGTTCGATATTAAATCTCATTTTTACACTAGTGATGCCTCCAAAGCGATTCACACCTTTCTCTAAATTATGATGGGTATTTTGGTGAAGTGGGTTCTAAAGCTTCATGTTGGGAGTAACTCGAGATGGGAATGGAGGTTTTTTTATTAGTTTTGCGATAAATTTGGGAGGATGTTTGATTTTGATAACAGAATTATGAGGGATTTCACGTTGCCTTCATTTGGCTTGGAGTAAAGGTTTCTAGATTACTATTGTCCACATGCTGTGCCTTCATTTGGCTTGGAGCAGAGGTTTCTAGAATACTATTGTCCACATGTTGTAGTCTTATGCATCCTTGCTGCAATATGGAGAGAACCATCCATAACATATGATAAGAGTAGGGCTCTTGTACTCTAGATTCATATAGTCTAATCAAATTGGTGATGCTTTGACTAACCATGGGCTAAGCCTTCAGTTTTATAATTAAGCGCATTTTTTATGTTGCTCTTGATTTTATTTCCAATGCCATGATGGTGATTCTTGCTTGTATTAGCTTTCCTAGAGGCTTTTAGTAAAATTTTCATTCATAAAAAAACAATACTTTTAAATGTAAATAAAAATAATTTTTCTCTTTAATAACTTAATAAGTAAAAAAAAAATAATTTTATTTTATGCATTAGGTTAAAGGATAATCATCCTATGATAGATGTCATAAGAGGTTAGTATCTTCTTATACATAACCAACTTTTGAATCCATATCCAACTTCTAGATCTTTCTTGATATTTTTTTAATATATTTTTTAAAATAAACTATGGTTTGTTATATCATTTTCTCGGCTCCCTTATGTATGAATTAGTTTTGTTTAGTCTTATTTTTATTCTTTTTAGAAAAAAAAACACTAAATAAACAGTACGATATATAATAGATCTAATAAAAATTATTAAGAACATCAAATATATAATCTATAAGTTATTATATAAAGTTATAGTAGTATAACTCTTTAAATATAGACTATTAAAATAAATTTATATAACTTGAGTGAAGGGCCACGAAGAAGTTAGGTTGTAGAGGACGAATGGCACCACATGAATATTGTCGGCATACATTTAGCATTTGATGCACCTCTTCACATGCTAACAACAATCCGACTCCATCTTGGACCAATAGTAGCCGGCTCGAAGAATCTTGAAAACTAAGGCATGACCATTAACATGGGTGCCAAAGGTTCCTTCATGCACCTCCTCCATGATATCCTGGGCTTCCCGATCATCCACACAATGTAGGAGGAATTCATGCTCCTTTTGTAGAGGATCACCCTACTTAGGAAAAAGTCAGCTGCTAGTCTTCTCAACGTTCTCTTGTCATTTTCAGTTGCTTCTAGGGGGTAAATCCCCTTTTTCAAATATTCTCTGATGTCGTGATACCAGGGCTTGCCATCAGCCTCTGCCTCTTCTATTTACTGGCAGTATGTCATCTTGGCCTGATGCCGAACATGTATGGTCATCTTTCTACTTTCGTTTGCCTGGAGCATGGACGACAGAGTTGCCAGGGCATCAACCATCTGGTTTTCATCTCGCGAGACGTAGTGGAACAAGATTTCATCAAATTGCTCACCCATTGCCATTATATGGTCATGGTAAGGGATTAGCTTGGCGTCACACGTCTCCCATTCCCCGCGGAGTTGGTAGATGACTAGCACTGAATCTCTAAAGACCTTGAGTTTTTTGACTTGGTGCTCCATAGCCATTGTGATCCCCATGGCACATGCCTCGTATTCTGCCATATTGTTAGTGCATTTGAAGACCAACCTGGCCGAGAAAGGAAAGTATTGACCTTCCAGATATGCCAGTACTACCCCTATCCCATTTCTTAGTAGGTTCAAGGCCCCACCAAAGCATAGTTTACAATCGTCCGACTCTACCTCGCTGTTGATTTCTTTCATCGTCATGATTTTCTCATCTGGGAATTCGTATCGAAGGGGATGGTATTCGTTGAGCGTATGCTGAGCCAACTGTTCAGACAGGACGCTACCTTTAATGGCTTTCTGGTTTGTGTAAACTATGCCATATTTCAATAATGCCATTTGCCAACGCGCTTATTCGTCCGTCAGTGTCAATTTTTCAAAAATGTACTTGAGAGGATCGGTTTTGGCGATGAGCCACGTGGTGTGGGCCAGCATATACTGCCTTAACCTTTTAGCCACCCAGACCAAAGCGCGGCAAGTCCGCTCTAGCTAGTGCCGAGTATCTTTGTTTGCATTCTGTAAATTTTTTGCTGAGGTAGTAGATAGCTTGCTCCTTTTCGGAGGCATCTTGTTGCCCCAACATACCTCCCATAAATTCTTTCAACACTATTAAGTACAGAAACAAAGGCTTACAGGGCATTGCCGGAACGAGGAAGGGAGGTTCCTTTAAATATTGCTTGACCTTTTCGAAGGCTTCTTGGCATTCCTAGTTCCACTCCATTTTCTGATTTTTTTGAAGGAGTTTAAATATAGGGCTATAAGTAGCCGTCAGTTGAGAGATTAATCGAGCTATATAGTTAACTCTCCCCAGAAAACCTCTCACCTTAGTCTTAGTGCTGGGTGGTGGCATGTTCCGGATGACTTTGACTTTGTCTAAGTCTAGCTTAATCCCTCTTTCATTGACTATGAATCCCAGTAATTTCCTAGTCTTAACTCCAAAGGTGCACTTAGTAGGGTTTAACCTTAGTCGATATTTCCGTAGCCTCTCAAAGAGCTTAGGCAGGTCCTCCACATGCTGATGCGGCATCTTTGATTTGGCAATCATGTCATTTACGTAAACCTCTACTTTTTTGTGCATCATATCATGGAAGAGGGTAACCATGGCTCTTTGGTATGTTGCTCTAGCATTCTTAAGTCCGAAATGCATCACTTTGTAGCAAAACGTTCCCCATGTGGTGATGAACATGGTTTTTTCCTTGTCCCTAGGGGCCATTCGGATTTGATTGTATCTTGAGAACCCGTCCATAAAGGAATAGTAGGAATGTTGGGCAGTATTGTCCACCAGCAAATCAATGTGGGATAGAGGAAAGTTATCTTTCGGACTCGCCCTATTGAGGTCTCTAAATTCGACACACATTCGGACCCTCCCGTCCTTCTTGGGAACTAGCACGATGTTGGCCACCCATTGAGGATATTCTGCCATTGCTAGGAAGCCTGCATTCCATTGCTTCTCCACTTCTTGATTTTTAGAGCCACTTCGGGTTTCATTCTTCTTAGTTATTGTTGAATTAGGACTGCGTTAGGGAGCAAGGGTAGCTTATGCTCAACAATGGTAGTATCCAGACCTGGCATATCCCGATAGGAGCATGCAAAGATGTCTAAATATTCTCTTAGGAGTGCGACCAATTTCTATCTCGCGTTCGGGGGCATCTATTTCCCTACCCTGATGTCTTTGGTCTCCTCTCCTTCTCCCAGGTTAATAGTATCTAGTTCTTCGGTCCTAGATTGGAGCCTTGGTCCTTCCTGTTCTAGCAACCTTTCGAGCTCTATCAAGGCTTCCTCCTCCGAGTTTTCCCCTTCTCGTGTCTACTGGATTCGCTAGTGGCGTCAAGCGTGAAAGCCAGGCTATCAATCTAAAGGTAGGTTTCTGTGTTTATGCTGGTTGTTTTTGCCATATTTTAAAGAAAAGCAGAAAGGAAGAAAAAAAGAAAAGAAAAAAAAGTGTTTTATATGCGATTTGAATGCAATTGGAAAGAGAGAACGAATATACAAGCCAGGTGAATGCAAATATGCAGCGTTTTTCATTTATTTTATTGTAAATCGGCCTTTCAACTTTTGTACATGTGTTTTTTTTGGATTACATTTTCCGAGGGACAAGATCGGGCAGCGCTTTGGTAGTCTAGTTATCCAACTCCCGTGCCGTGGGGTATATCCACTCCGTCGGTTCCAAGGGTTGATCCTCTATCATCGCAACCTGTTCTGGGGATACCATTCCTCCGTTGATGAAGTAATGGTAGAGGTTGGACCGTATCTCTTGCTTACCTTGGGTCTTCCACCTGATCTTCCTTTCCATGTAGCCCACTCGTAACCAAGTCTAGATCGCCTTGGATTTTCTTGTATTGTCACCGGCTTAGCCATGCCATCAAGTCTTCTTCCCAGTCCTTTGCCGGGTTCGAAGCCATTATTGATTAGCACCTTGGTTGCCATGATTTCTGCCCTAGACGGCTTATGGTGCCCTTTCTCAACCTCCCTACTGGTTGTGCCCACTATCTCTAATGTTTGGAAAGAAGTTTCAAGGATCTCCTCATCCCCTTCGACGTACTCATCCAAGAGCGGGATGCTGATGATCTGCTCTTTTTCTCCCATGACACTAATCAACTGCCTATCCACTATGAACTTGACCTTTTGATGCAGTGAGGAGGGGATTGCCCTAGCAGTGTGGATCTAGGGTCCGCCCAGCAAACAACTATATGCTGGTCGAATATCCATCACCTGGAAGGTGATGTTTAACGTGGTTGGCCCTATGCGTATGGGAAAGGTGATATCACCCATTACTTCCTGCTTCAAACCGTCAAAGACCTTGACTACTACGGGACAACTCTTTAGCACGGTGACAGGGAGATACAATTTATCCAATGTGGCCTTGGGCATAACGTTGAGTGAAGACCCGTTGTCTATTAACACTCAGGCTATCATGTAACTCCCACATTTGACTACTATATGGAGGGGTTGATTATGACTTTTGCCTACGGCTAGAAGCTCCGCTTTGGAGAATGACAAATGGCAGCTTGCAGTAATGTTGTTGATGATGCCCCCGAATTTTTTAAGCGTAATATCCTGTGGTACATGAGCATCATTCAGCACCTTCAACAGGAGTTCACTCACGGTGCCCCTCGAAATTGATCAGCAATGAGAGGAGTGAGATCCGTGCTGGTATTTTATGCAATTGATCCAACATTTCATATTCACTATGTCAGATCATTTTGAGGAACTCCTGAGCCTTTTCCTCCATCACCACCTTCTTAGGGATCTCCACAGGTTTGTTTTTTCTCGCGAGCGCTAGGTTCTTGCTTCGCAACCCGTCTAGGGCAAAGACTCTTCCGCTTCTAGTTACTCCCCAAATTTCGACTATGTTAGTAACCTCCAAGGTTGCATCTTTGCCAGCTGTCAAAGGAGTCACTGCACCCTGGTTCAAGTACCTCCGCAACGCCGCGTTATTGCTATAGGCCAATCTAGTCGGAACCTGGACAATGAATGGCGCTTTGGCCTGGGAGGTCGAATTGTAACGTATGATCAACGGTCTTGGACAAGGGTTACCGTCTCCCTCTATGTACATGACTGAAGCTACGTTAGTCTTATTCCGCCGGTTATGGGTTCTCAGTCGGCTGGGAGGGTTTACCACGTGCTTAGTGGTGCTTCCTTTCCCTTACCTCTTATTAGTCTTCTTGGCCTGCTTGCTGCTATTATGGCTTATTGCATTGATTGCCACGTTTTTTGTGAGCTGGGAGGGATTGCTTTGCATGTTCGGCCCCTAGTCCTTGAATCCCAATAGACCACTCTCTAAGAGGTCTTGGACTTTATACTTCAGGCTCCAGTATCTTTTAGTGGCGTGACCTATGGCCCCACCATAGTAATCGCACTTGGAATTAGGGTCATAGCATCTTGGGTAAGGAGGCTCCAAGAGCTTCAAGGGAATTACTTCCACGAGTTTTTGCTCTAGCAGTTGGGGCAACAACTGTGTAAGTCATGGGGATTGGAGTCAGTGTTCGAGGCAGTCTTCTAGCGCCTTACTGTACTGGCCTTGTATTGTTTGTCGCCCCGACGTCTGCTCGTGATTGGAATTGGGGGATATAAGGTACGGGGGGTGTTGCCATCATCCTGGCCCCCACCTGGATCCATGTTGGGTATGGAGAGGTATTTGTTTTTTTTAGTGGGAAAGCTCGACTACTACCACATTGGTTTCGCCTTTCTTTTTTTTCGAGGAGAGCTTCTTGGTGAAACCCGTGTTATTGCTTACTTGGGCAAACTTTCCTCGTAGAATGCCCAACTCGATCCTTTCGCCTACCACTACCAGGTCAGCAAAGGCGGAGGCAACATTTATTACCACCGAATCATAATAGGGAGACAAGAGGGTGTCCATGAACATCATAACCATCTCCCTTTCCATGATAGGTGGTTGGACCTGCACTGCCAAGTCACGTTACCTCTGGGCATACTCCTTGAAGCCTTCCTACTCTTTTTTGGTCATGTTTTGGAGCCGAGAATGATCCGGTGCCATGTCCTCATTATACTTGTACTTCTTCAAGAAGGCCTCAACGTCCCTCCATGTTTTGATGTGTCCTCAATCCAAGCTGACATACCAATTGAGGGTTGCCCCAGTCAAGCTGTCTTGGAAGCAATGGATCAGAACTTTTTTGTCCTAAATATATGCTGCCATTTTCCAGCAATACATAGCCAAGTGAACTCGGGGGCAGGAGCTCCCTTTGTACTTGTCGAACTCTAGAGTCTTAAAGTCGGCCGGAAGGCCAACATCTGGGACGACGCATAGGTCCGCGGCTTCTAGACCGTAGCTATTTTTCCCTTCTACGACTTGGAGTCATTCCTCTAGGGACTACCATCTCTCTTCCCCTTAAGGGGTCTGTCTATGAATCACAAAGGGCATGGTATTCCAAGATGCTTGATGCTGGGCCCCCGAGTCCTATTGTGCGTGCGAGCCGGCTCCGTCATGTGGTCTGGCTATGGAGTTAGCATTGACCTCGGATCCTGCCTTGCTGTTGTTCCCCGCATTCTACTGCTCTTGCTCCTCATTTTCGGGGTTCTCAATATTCCAACCATATGGCATTCCATAAGGTGGTCCTTAGTATTGCATAGGGTGGCCCCGTGGCGTGGCCAGCTTGCGCGTATCCAACCGGGTTTTGGTTGGCCAGGGCCATGATGGTAGCTTTGGTCTAAGTAAGGGCCTGGAACATTTGAGCTATCTATTGCTTCAACTGATTCACCTATGGTGAGCAAACAGGAAAGCTAGGTAAGAAGCTGATTACACATAGGGATGACACATCATTCCATCCGTCTACCATCTGGTAGTTACCCTACGACTTGTATGAGCTAGCATGATCTTTGTTCTTACCTCTTTCAAGCCACCTTGTGATGTGGAGCAATGGGGGGATAGGAGTGCAGAACTTGACGAGAGGCCTCTCGCTCCTACGTACCTCTCCTAGCCGGGAGGATTCAAAGTTCACGTAGTTCAATGGAGCCTAAGCCAGGGTCAGGACTATTCATTGGACGTCTTACCGTAGTGATAGATTGAGTTAGTGAGTGGATTAAGATGACTCGGGCACACAACCGAGGACCCGAATAGAGGTGATGAACCTGAATGCTACTTGAGCCAACTGGTTGACCTCCAAAGGGGTGACAACTCAGGGCAAGGTCAAGGTGTTTAATGGTTATTCATGGGGTATGACTCGATATGAGGTGGTCAAGATGACTCACTAGCCATCTGAAGTGTGACAACTCAGTGACAAGGTCTAGGGTGTTTAATGGTTATTTGTGGGACATGACTTGGTCTGAGGCAGTCAAGACGGCTCACCGGCCATCTAAAGTGTGACAACTTAGTGATAAGGTCTAGGGTGTTTAATGGTTATTCGTGGGATATGACTCGGTCTGAGGCGATCAAGATGGCTCGCCGACCATCTAAAGTGTGACAACTCAATGACAGGGCTAGGGTGTTTAATGGTTATTCGTGGGGTATGACTCGATCTAAGGCGGTCAAGATGGCTCGCCAGCCATTTGAAGTGTGACAACTCAGTGACAGGGCTAGGGTGTTTAAAGGTTATTCGTGGGACATGGATGTGGTTATGCCGAGAAACTTACCTGGTATCCAAAGAGGTGATGGGTATCGGTACTCGCGGTTGGGAATTCGTCTGGGACGCCTTTAGGTCACTCGTGCAACG
Organism: Mucuna pruriens; assembly: GCA_025330945.1. Taxonomy (NCBI): domain Eukaryota; kingdom Viridiplantae; phylum Streptophyta; class Magnoliopsida; order Fabales; family Fabaceae; genus Mucuna; species Mucuna pruriens. Next base: position 403,966 of record JAENHJ010000080.1, read on the forward strand.
ATTTTCCAACAAAAAACACTCAGGTCTCTGTAATCCTCAATTCTCGACCCCGAGCTCTTCGCCTTGGTGTCTTTTATAGCCTTTAGGAGGGGGGAGGGCGCATCTGATTTCGCCACATGTTGCTACCACAGCCTTGTGATTCAATCTGTTCCTTGGCAATCTTCAGGTTGATATTCGCCGAACGCTGCACCCAATCGTGATGATTTTTCCTAGATTCATGAAACTCTTCATGGGTAGTGGCTGGCCTGGCATATTCGCTTGCTATGAATGGTGAGGATTTTCAATTTGTTAGGAACAGTGGGTCCCTTGTCTACCTAACGTGGTCTCATCAGGGGTTCTGCCCTTTAGGAAGATCTCACGGTTCAGGAGTCTTTGATCATGGTGATATGACATCCTTTCTGTTGGGGTGGCTGGTGTTTTTTTTAGTGCTGGGTTGGGCTTCCATGCTTGGTCTGATACGGGCTACACGAGGCTGTTCGTATCGACCCGGTTACGTGCTCTATGGGTCCTTTTTCTCTACATGGGTTGGACCTAACCCTGCTTTCCCTGTCTTAGCTTTGTGCTGCCTGGGCTGTTTGGTCAAACGGGCCCGCTCCAAGGATTCTCCTTTTCGTCGAGTTATTTCTCTGGGATGGACGGTATTGAAGTCCCACAATACTTATCAAAGACCATAATCCCATTTAGTGATTTATCCTAGATGTTGTTCCTCTCTTCCACAACAATGAAAATAGAAGCTAAAAAAAAGGAAATGAACAACATATTTTTACTTAAGTTTTTAAAGAAAGGGAGTGAATCATTTTTGGGGGTTGAAATTAATAAATGACTTTTATTTAGATAATAAGAATTATTACGTAGTTTTTAACTAAATTTATAAGAATTGCTCTAACAAATTAAGAAATTTTACCTATATTAAATATCTATAGGTAAAAGACTTTTTTTTACCTACAACAAATTTTGTGGTAATTAATTAATAGTTAATTACTTAAGATTTAACTTCTAATTTAAATGGTAGTTAAAGTCAATAGTAAAATTAAAAATTCTTGTAGTGAAAATAATTGATTTTTTGTCATTTCAACCTATTTCCCAAGCAGAGACTTGCAAAAAATCTTCCCTCTTTGCCCTCAATTATATTAGAAAATGATTTGTAAACCTTATTATGACCATCCCTCATTGGTTATTTGCAGATTCCGTTATCAAGAAGTGTATCCACGACATCTTGTACCAATTTCTCCTAACACATTACTAATTCTCCTGGCGTAAATCTACTTGTTAATAGATCGATAAAAGTATTATTCCGATAGATAATTCTTATATAGAGTTCATTAATATCCAAGCTCATTAGTTTACCCCCATCTATTTGAATAATAGGTCTTAATTCATGGGGAAGAACGGTTCTATATTTGTTCGGATAAAATGCTTAGCTAATTTTATGCGTCAAACCAAAAAATTCTTTCTTGTTCCAACTTTTCGATCTTCCCATTAGAAAATCCTAATCCTGAAGCTCAAATTTTTTTTTATATACTTGTAGCTGTACAAGCACCATTGTGGAAAGAATGTGATAATCACTCTGAATTGTCAATTTCTTTGGCAACTCTAAACTTGAAATTTGACTATAACATGTCAGAAGGGAGCTTTAATCGTATGGTGCAATTGATAGGGGAGACGATGCCTAAAGGTAACAAAATGGTGACAAATTTGTATCATGCTAGAAAGTCAATACAAAATTTAGGTTTGGGTTGTTTGAAAATTGATTGTTGTCCAAAAGGATGCATGTTGTATTACAATGAAAATTCTAACAAGACCATAACAAAGTGTCTTGTTATAACACCGATTGATACAAGTCAATCACTAAGAGGGGGTTCAAAAGAACATTTTTGTTAAGAAAATATGGTACTTTCCACTCATTCCAAGATTAAAAAGATTGTACTTTTCAATAGCCATTGCATCACACATGAGATGGCATAGTGATAATGAAAGGGATCCAGCTCTCTTATGTCATCCATCTAATGCCGAAGCTTGGAAGCATTTTGATAGACTTCATCCAGAGTTTAGTAAAGACCTTAGGAATATATAGATGGCTTTAATCCATTTGATCAATATGGAAAAAGGTTACTCATGTTGGCCAATTATCTTAACTCCATATAATCTTCCTCCTAGGATGTTCATGAAGAGGGATTTTATGTTTCTAATAGTTTTAATTCTAGGTCCATCAAATCCAAAGCACAAGATTAATGTCTACTTATAACCATTGATTGATGAGTTGTACACATTATGGAATGATGGCATACTAACTTATGATGTGTCGCTAAGACAAAATTTTATGATGAAAGCTACTTTGATGTGGACAATTAATGACTTCTCAGCTTATGGAATGTTATATGGTTGGACAACTATTAGGAGAATTGGATGCCCTATATGTATGGAACGAACTAAGGCATTTACACTAAAGCATAGTCATAAAGTCTCCTATTTTGATTATCATCGTCAATTTCTCCCACTCAATCATCTATATAGAAGAAACAAAAATTCTTTCAAGAAAAGGTGTGATAAGACATCACATCCTCCTCCCTGGTTGTCTAGTCTTGATATGTGGAAGAGAGTTGGACACTTACCATTTTCGTATGACTTACAAGAAAAAGAACAAGAAATTCCTGGTTATGGTGTTCAACATAATTGGAAAAAAAAGTATTTTTTAGAGGTTGTCGTATTAGAACACACATCTTCTACGTCACATTGATGTCATGCACACAAAGAGAAATGTTTTTATGAATGTATTTGACATTGTGATAGACATTAATGGTAGGACTAAGAACACACATAAGGCTCAGATAGATATAGTAGAAATATGCAATCAGAAAGAGCTTAAGTTGAAAGACATTGGTCATGTCAAACTTTTCAAACCAAAATCAGCTTGTGCATTGACCAAATCTCAAAGAGTGGCTATTTGCAAGTGGGTGAAAGAACTAAAGTTGCCAGATAGGTATGCTTCTAATTTGGGTAAACATGTTGACATTAACCAAAGAAAGTTACATGGAATGAAAAGTCACGATTGTCATGTTTTCATGCAACAGTTGCTTCCTATTGCATTCGACTCATTACCAAAATAAATTTGGAACCCACTTGTTAAACTTAGCCACTTTTTTAGGGAGCTGACTTTAACAACACTAAATGTTGAAAAACTAATAGTTATGGACGGTAATATACATGTGTTGTTCTGTAAGTTAGAACAAATATTTCTGCCAACCTTTTTTGATTCAATGGAGCATCTTCCAATTCATGGCTAGAGTTGGTGGTCCAGTCTAATATTGTTGGATGTACCCTTTTGAGAGGTATAAAACTAGTAATCATTTATATACCATTATGCTATATATGTTAACCATTGGTTCTTGAGATTGTGTATTCATATTCTTTGTTAGGCTTTTACATTCCTTAAAAAATAAAATGAAGAAAAAGGCAAGGGTAAAGGCTTCTATTTGTGAAGCTTATTTAATGGAGGAGACATTAATGTTTGCCTCATTTTATTATCTTGATAAAATTGAAATAAGGACTAGGATACCTCGTAATGGTGATTCGGGTGAAGGTTCTTCATCTACTCCTCCTATATCAATTTTTAACTACCCAAGAAGACCAGGTGGTAAAGTCATAACATATTTTTTGGACTAAGTTGACCTTGAAGCTACTCACTTATATGTTCTTTTAAATTGTGAACATGTTGAGTCATATTTACAATAAGTATTTCTATTTATAGATGTTAGTCATGTTATATTAACAACTATGATTAATATACTTTTTCATTGTAGTATATATACTAAGTTTTTAAGAGAGCTTAATCCCACAGCTTCAGATGTTGAAATTGACAATGACATTTCGTAAACATTTCGTGCATGGTTCAAACAATATACACATTAACACTTTTTGGTGTTATTTAAATGTTATATTGTCCACCCTAATATAGTGTATAATGTTGGTCATTTTATTTTTTAAGTTCTAAATTCAGAAAATAATGTTCAAGACTCATTATTGGTTAATCGGCATAGAGGCCTAAGAGAAAAGTTGAATCATGGCCTATGTACGTTATCAATGAATATAAATTTCACATAATTATCTAGAGTGAAGGCATGAATTCCATAAATCACAATGTTTATGTATGAGAAATTAACAGTCAATTAGAATTTGATTTTTATGGAGACTTGTCTGATATCATTCAATTAAAGTACACCAGTTTCCCAATAATAAAGTTAGTTCTATTCAAGTGTGATTGGTTTCATAACACCCCTAATATAGGAACAAAAGTACATAACAAATATGAGATTGTTGAGGTACGGGCAACACAAAGATATAATAAAGCACATGATCCATTCATATTTGCACAACAAGTTTAACAAACTTATTACACAACATATCTTGAGGGACATCACAATTGGTTGGCTATAATCAAGACAAAGACGGATAGTAGAATTGTTAATAATACATTACCTTAGATTGAGCAAGAGGCTCCATACCAAGATGATGACTTTGTTGGGCTTCAAGTAGTATTGCATATTGACCCAGATGTCATTAACGAATCTCTTGCTGACATTGATGGTGGTGGAGAAGAAGTAGACACACAATTATTAGATCAAACAGAATTTGATGAACCAAACGAGGATGAATGCATAACAACTGAAAGTGAAAGTGAGAGTGATTTTAATGATACAGATACCTCTTAGTCAATTTATACAATAACATGAATTACATTCATTGTGTTAATTATTTTCTACATTTGTATGACCATTGTTTATAACAATTACTTGTAGTGATTATGACGGGAAAGATAAGTGACACATTTTGGTGTCATAAAAATGATCAGGTTTGACTTTTCTCTTCCGAGTTGGATTAGTTTCCTAAACCCTAAACATATAATATTTAACTATATGCATTAATCTTTAGTGTCAATTGTGATATATAACAATTACTACATACAGATGACAAACAAAGGTACGAGTGATGGTCGTAACCATCTAACCGTGGTAGAGGTTGTGGTGTTAGTCGGAGAGGTCAACCCACCATCAACTCTCCCACTTCCATAAATCACATCTCAACATCAAAGTTCACAATTCCGATTCACCAACATGTCATACCTATTATAGTTGAAGAGGAACCACAATTTATCGAAGTAGGCGATATAGTGGTCATACCTTCAACACTACAAGATTCATTCACACCTAAAGATCCATCTCCACACTTTGAACATGCAATGGATCAAAGACCTTTCCTTCAAGTAATAGACAATGAGTAAGTCAATTTTAATATAATAGCTCATCTTTTAAATAACATTCTTCAAATATGGATATTCACAAAATCATTTTTCATAGATTTATACCATCTCATGGTCCTCCTCGTGTGATCTCATGAATCATTAAACAAAAATTTGATGAACCATAGTCGAGTTGGAAGAAGGTACGAATTGAAGTTCGTAACCTGTGGTTTGGAGAGTTTAAAGTAATTTATACTTTTGATTTAATTTCAATTGTATTGTTCATTGTTTTTTCCCATTTGCTTAACTAATTTTTAATGCAGAAAGAGTATATGTGAGACCCATTACAAGAACAAACTATCAGAGTCATTTTTGAACAAAAGGGTTCACGCATTTACAAAAATGAAATAAATAAAATTAGAAATGGTCACGATCGTGCAACTTGAATTCCGCCTAGTGTTCAAACAATTTTGGACGAACATGGGGCTTCTATAGATTTTCAAAATAAGAGGTCGATTGTCCAGGAAAATCGAGCTATTGATAAAGGAGTCTCAGCATATTGTGGTGGATCTATATTTACATCAGCTCATTATGAAAAAAATGATAATTTTAATTGCTTTCTATTTTACATAATTGATTGGTTATATTATAATTTCAATTTTTGTTTAAATTTAAGTAGGGTACACAGCTACAACAGCCACCAACTGCTTGGGAGGTGGTAGAGAAAACCAAAAAATTGAAGTCAGGAGAATGGGTCAATGACAAAACTTATGAACTTGTTGTAAATTCAATCTTTTACATTTTTAAATATTACTTTAAAGTTTATTAACTATTAATAAAAGTCTAATTAAAGATTCAAATTTTTTTAAATAAATACAATAAAGGTTCTACAAACATAAAAAAAATACAACAAAATCAAGATTTTTGGTCCAAAAAGATGAAGTCACAAAATATCAACGAAGTCATCTAACTTTATTTTATTTTATTTTATCTTTATCTTTTATTATATTTTATCGTTTACATTATTTTATTTATATATATATGTCATTTTATTTTATCTACACGTTATTTCATTTTGTATCATCGACTCGTGATAAAGCCTATTTCACACAATATAAAAAAAGATCCTATAGAACTCACTTCTAACACTACCGACACATCATCTTACTTTATCATTTCATACTCCACCATCTTCATCCATTTAAGTGGCCTTTTCATCATTGAGGCTCCTTAGAAAAAGTTCTTAAAGATAAGACAAAGATAAGACAAGAAGTGCAACGTAGAATAAAGGAGTGGAACCCAAATTTCTATCGATTATAGTATTATGTTTGATAGTTCATTAACGTGAGAATAATAATATGCACTGGTATTTAAATATCCGTAATGATATTATCATATTAATCAACATAATAAAAATACGTATTGATATTATCATATTTAAATATGACATAGTGTGATTATGCAAGGTAGGCATGAATATATATATATATATTGATTTATTTACGCTGGATGACCAAATATACATTTGTTCATAGAAAAGGAAAGATTAATCTTGCAGGCTGGGGGAAGTTGTACCAATTTCTGAGGAACAAAGCCAAAAGATGGTCCACCATCGACAAGACAATTACAAAGATTTTTGATAGCTTGAGGGTTGTTGGCTCTTCCAAACGCCACACGTGCTCCGTCACAACAACGAGGAGTTAGATTCCCTATGTCTGGATTAACCAAATAAGACACACATTGGAAAAGTAATGGTTCAAACCCTTTGCACGTTGAAGGATATTCACATTCACACAATCTTGTTACCGCCAAACCATATGCCATTACAAACATCACAACACTCATCACTTTCTTCCAACCCATCTTTTCTTCAACTTTCTATATATGCTTCTTTCTTTCCAACTTTTTTTCAACCATTCCTACCCTACCATTACTTATATATACACTTCATATTCATTTTCTCTTTCACTTATCAATTTACTCAAATTATACAAATTATACGTTAGTAAATATTCAGTTAGTAAAATACCAGTTTCTAAAACATTAATCTAGTTAAATATCAATTCAAATATACGTTAACATTACTTATATATACTTAATATTAATTTCATATATTAATTTCAGTTATTATTTTAGAAAATATTAATTTAGTCAAATTAAATATTAATTTCAAATGTCTGTCTAACATTAATTTAAAAATTATCAAGTTTGTCAAATATCAGTTTCAAAAAGATAAATTTAGCTAAATATTAACTCAAATATATGTTTACTTAGTATTAATCTCTATTCTTAATTATTATTTTAAATATTTATTATCAATACTTCAATTTAGTTAAATTTTAAAAATCTTTATTCTAATTATTTTGATTCATAAACATATTTTAAGAATACATATTAATGTAATTTTAAAATTATTTAAAGTTTTGTTATACGTTAACAATTAAATTAATATAGTAACTTGAATTTTAATTAGGGTTGTGTTATTCATTCAATAAATTATTCAACATTTTATAAAATAACAGTTTTTATATCCATCATTTATTGCGCACATACTTTTCTTTCTTTTATTTCTTCTTCTTTCTTTGTAAAATTTATTGTATGAATTATTGTACAAATAATATTTTTTTTTCTTATTACTAACAATTAAATAAAGAATGATATACAATTTATTGAATGTTTTGTATATTAGATATTAAGTCTCTTTGTTTTATATAAAATGAATAAAACAATTGGATTGGAAATTTTAATTTACAATTCTTTCATGTATTACTTAAAAATTAATATATATATATATATATATATATATATATATATATATATATATATATATATATATATAATTAAATGCAATAAAAAATTTATTTTTTATTTTACTTTATGTTTATTTTTCCTAACTTATTTTATCTATAATTATTATATATGCATTGACGAGGTGATGAGGTGACATGTTGAACTGGAAAACAAAAATAGAAAAAGACATTTGAAATAGCACGACCCGGACTTATAACTTATTTTCTTAAGACACACCGCTCATTTTCATGCTACTAGACTAACTTCACTATGGTTAAAATTAAACTTATATATTATGTAGCTTAAATTTATAGCTATTAAATAATATACATGTTTTATATTTATTATTAAATATATAAATATTATAATTTATATTTATTAATAATAGATTTAGTACATATATTTATTATTAGATAATAATAATTCTTTTACTACGCATATGTTTAATAATATACATACTTTATAATTATTAAATAATATAAATTTATTGCACTTATATTTAATACTAGATATACCTAAACCCTAAACACTAATTAATATATATATATATATATATATATATATATATATATATATATATATAACTTAGTATAATTTATAATATAAACATAACTTTACTTATAAATATAAAATATAATCTAAATACATTATAAGATTTTTTTATTTTACTACTAATTTTAGCTACCATTTAAATTAGTAGCTAAATCCTATCTAATTAACTATTAATTAACTTGAATACTATTTTTTTCTAACTAAATTTAAGTTATATTCATTTATACTTCTTATTACTACAAATTAGTTAGAAAATAACTACAAATTTTTAAAATTTACTATAAATTGACTAAGATTATTTTCTTAACTAATTTGCTACTTATTTCATGTTACTATTAATATTATAGTAATTTTGTAGCTAATTATTTTTACTAGAAATTAGCTACAAAATAACTATTAATTTTAATATTAGCCACAAAATTATTTGATAGAAAATTTTAAATTTTCTAGTAGTGATATAAATACAATATAAAATACAAAGACAAACATACACATAAATAAGCTAAATTACTCTTTTGATTCTTCTATAATATTCAATCCAAAATTTTAATCATATTTTTTAAATCTGTGAATTTGGTCCAAAAATTTAAAGTTACCCAATTATTAATTTAGTCAAACATTAATTTAAGAAATATTAATTTTTGTCAAGTTAAACGTTAATATCAAATTATAACTTAGTCAAATATTAATTAAAAAATGTTAAGTTAGTCAAATATCAGTTTCAAAAAGATTAATCTTGTTAAAAATTCAAATAAATATTAAGATTACTTATATATACTTATTATTAATTTCAGGTATTAATTTAGTCAAATTAAACATTAATGTCAAATATCAGTTAAATACTAATTTAAAAATATTAACTTATTCAAATATCAGTTTCAAAAAGATTAATTTAATTAAAATAATAATTAAAATAAATGTTAACTTAGTATTAACCCCTATTTTTAATTATTATTTTAAATATTTTCTTTTAAATTATTTAAATTTTGTCAAGTATTCAAAAATTCTATATTCTAAGTATTATTGTTCATATAACATATTTTAAAGTAACCAAAATAATAATACATATATATAATGTAATTTTAAAATAATTTAAAATTTTGTTATAAAAAAATAGGTCATACACAAGAATTTTACATAATCATTCAATCACATTCTTTCATATATAATAAGTTTGTTCAGTTTTATAACAAGTACCTTACAAGTCATACCAAATAATAATTTATAGTTAGATAATAACATAAAACTAATTTACACTTTCATTAAACTATTTTAGTATGCGTTAACAATTAAATTAATCTAAACCTTTTTCACTCATTGTATTTTTATTTTATTTATATAATTAATACAATAAGTTGAATTTTAATTAGGTTTGTGGTATGCATATAATAGATTATACTACATTTATAAAACAAACAACACTTTCTATTTGTATCATTTATTTCGTCTCATTCTTTGATTTTTTTATCTCTTTCGTAATTGTATAATTTAGTATATGAACTGTTGTATAAATAATATTTTTCTTTTATTTATCACTAATAATTAAATGAATAATTAAAATCATGAATGTTATATAATATATTGTTACTACAAGATTTTTTTTATTTTGCTACTAATTTTAGCTATCATTTAAATTAGTAGCTAAATCCTAGTTAATTAATTAGAATATTATTTTTTATAGTTAAATTTAAGTTATATTCATTTATACTTCTTATTACTATAAATTAGTTAGAAAATAACTATAAATTTTAAAAATTTACTACAAATTAACTAAGATTATTGTCTTAGCTAATTTGTTACTTATTTCATGTTACCATTAATATTATAATAATTTTGTAACTAATTATTTTTACTAAAAATTAGCTACAAAATAACTATTGATTTTAAAATTAACCACAAAATTATTTAGTAACAAATTTTAAATTTTCTAATATGTAAATATAAGGTAAATTAAGTTTCTTTGTTTAATATAAAGAATAAAACAATTAGATTGGAAATTTTAATTTACAATTCTTTCATGTATGAATGAAAAATTAATAGATATAAAATTCAAATGCAATATTGTTAAACAATTGTTTTTGGTTTTACTCTGTGTTTACTTTATCTAACTTACTTTTATCTATAATTATTATTATTATATGCATTGAGATACGGTTGTCAGCGTCCTGTTGACGTGGCAGGCGAGGTGGCATGCTTTCATGAGAAAACATAAGTTCTTTTCCTTAAGATATATACCACTCACTATTGTTAACATAAAACTTATATGTTATGTACCGAAATACCTTATACTTGTTAAATATATACATATTTATAAATATTAAGTAGTATAATATAAATATAAATTATTTAATAATAAGTATAAAGTATGTATAATATTTAATAGTTATAAATAAAAATATATTTAATAATAATTATAAAGTATGCATATTATTTAATAATTATAAATGTAAAATATATATTATAGTAATTTAATATTATCAACATTGAAGTTAGTCTAGGCATTTAAGGATGACGGGTGCAATGTTGGCAGGATTGAGTTTGAATCCTAGTTGTGCCACTTCAAAATTATTTTTCTGTTTTTGCTTGCCTTGTATATAGCACCCTTCATTACAATAATTATTGTGCAATTTCATAAATTATCCCTTGTCTTTGATATCAATATTCTGTCTTGTTTATATATTGTTTTATTTTCTCACTTGCACAATGTATATTTGTACTTGTTACTTTGGTACGTAAAAGGCAATAATTATATTTACACACAAATTAAAAGAAGAAAGATAACAACATTCGTTATCATAAAATATAGAAAAAGTTAATAGTTACTCATATTTTCAAATTAATTTATAATTTATTCATATAAAAATTAATTTATAATTTATTTATGCTTTATAATCATTTAAAGTAAAATTACTCGTTTATAGTTGATAATCACAAAAAAGAACAACAGCTAGAGATTCTTTTTGTTCGTTTTAAATTAATTTATAATTTATTTAAAAAATTCAAGAAAAACATTAAATTTTTTTTCTAGTATTATCTTTGTCTTTTGATATATGCAAGAAAATCATATTATGAATGGTAAACTCTATATGAATTTGGAACATCACTTAAATTAATAAACTAAGTCTTCCTTTACTTTTCACACACTCCAAATTTTAAGTTTTGGACAGACAGTAATGAGTAATTGTATGTCGTAACGGCAAAGGAGACTTAGCCACCATATTTATTAACCCTAGGCACTTTCCATAATGGATCTATAAGTTAAGCCTACACTACCTCCTACATAGATTAATACGATGTGTCTAAAGCTCATTACCATTTAATCACATTATTACTAGACTTAAATATTATATAATTAATCATATTATTAGCTTATTTTTGAGAAAACAAAAGGTCACAATTAATTGCGATAGAAAAGAATTCAACATCAACATTCTAAGCATATCTACTCAGTAAAATAAAAAAGTATTAATGAAAACTAAGGAATTGAATTAATACAAAAATATTTCACAATTACTTTGCTTTATTCTAATTGATTGTGTAACATCCCAAAACTTATAATTAGAAATAATTAGACATTTAGAAATTAATGTATAATTTTTAAGTTTAAGAGTGATTAGATATCTTTAAACTAGCTTAAAATAAAGTAAATAATGTACGTGCATGTATATATTGTATATGTGTGTGTATATATATATATATATGTAAATAATATTTTATATATTTAAAGTAATAACGTGAGGGTATATTGTGTTGTTGATTATAAGAAAAAAAGAAAAGGAAGTTACTTTTATAATTAGAAACCCTAGCTCACACTTAGTAAATAAAGGAAGAGAAACCTATAAGGATTCAAGAGACATCACAATACTGAAAAGACAACTCTTTAATATTTGTTTAAGGTGAGTAGAAAAAAATCTTTCTAAACTTCCATGGTATGCATACCTGAGATGTGATTTCTTTGGAGTTCTTGTTAACAAAGTTTTAAGAATTTTTTTGTAAATTAATTATTGTATTTGATTTAGTAATTTTTGGAAAATATAGTTTCTTTTAGGGTTTTGATAAGAAAATTGTGTATTTTAAGAATACTTGGTTGTTTGTTAAAATTCAATTAGATTTGTTTCTCTTGATGAATATTTTAATTTTGATAGGGCTTTGAGAACCCAATATCTATTATCAAATCAAATTTATTATTATTAAAGACAGTCATTACTTTCCAAGAGAGAATGAGAGTAAACATTTATTCTAGGAATAGGATAAAATATATTAGCATCCGAGATAGAACATCTAATTTGTTAAACATATCTACATGAAAATGAGTGAGTATGGGATTTACAGTGAGTCAAGGAATCACACTGGTTTTGGAAACTAAAATGATAAGTGAATCTGGGATTCATTGTGATTTAGAGATTTCTATTGGTTCTGAGAACCAAAATAATAAGTGAATCTTGGATTCACATTTATTCTAGAAACCAATAAGTCGGGTAGGGTGATTTTGGAAATTACCAAATCTTTGAGATATAAATATGGTTAATAACATTATATATTTATTGTAACTATATATGTGTAGTGTGTGTCTTGCACTTGATTTAAAATAATTATATTTATGAAGTTTATTTTGAGAAATGAGATACCTTTATTCGAGATGGGAAAGACGAGTATCATCATCTGGGATGAGATTCCTTACTCTTTCACATATCTACAATTGAGATAAGTTATGTGATACCTCCATCTGGAATGGAGAAAGTGAATCTAGGATTCACATTGGACTTTTCAAGAATCAAGGAGTCGAGTTAAGTGATTCTAATTAAATGTTTTGGGGTGAGATTGTTTGTTTATAAAATCCTCTATTTTTAGTACATCTATAAGAGAACGTATATACTTGATTTGTACATAATTCTTTTATAAATTTCATTCGTGGATACCATGGACAAGTTTTCTAGTTGTCGGCACAGCTAAGAAAATACTATTTGTGAACTCTTTTTAACTTATACTTATTTACTGGAATTATATCTCATTAAGAGTTTTGTTTTCATATATAATACGTGGATGACAAATGTTGAAACTGAATAGACGTGGAAAAATTAAAAGACATAGTATTTATTTATTTATTTTTCCTTTAGGTTAGTTAAATGTTAATTGAATAAAGGTCATTTGTAACCGAATATGTTTATATATTTATTGTTTAAATTTGTTTGTAGATGTTTAATATTATTGGGTATCTTGATATGACTTGTATAAAAACTTATTAAGTTTGATAATAATATTTTTATTTTATGGGAGAGATTTATTATTATTGGTCATGTTATTATGATTGAAATAGTGTTTTAGACCTCTCTACTTTTAAATTTTAAATTTCAACAATAAATTTCATATTTTATTTTATAGATTACTATTGTAATAAAGAGTATTGCTGAGTAAATTTTGAAATTAAATCGAGCCTTTTGAGTATTTCATCCATTTGGAAAGGTATGTTTAATTAATTTTAGGATTCAATTAGAACGGTAGTAGAAATATATTTATATTGACATGGTTGCTTAATTGAAGTAAAGAATTAGTTTAGAAGAAAAGAAAAACAATAATTTATTACAGTATTTAGTTGTAAATTAGTTTAAGTATTTTGGTGAGATTCTAATCAATAAGGATATTTTTTATTTGGTGACATGGAGTTCTAGCAACTATTATGCAACTTTGGGAGAGTATTTAGGAGCATTATGTTGTATTAATCTCAAGTACTCTCAAAAGCAACTACTATGCAGCATGGGAGTTATATTGGATGTTTAGTTTTTGTTAAGATGGATTTAGATGTTGGCGGGGTGTATTTGTTTTTCTCTCCTACAGAATTTTTTTTTAATCAAACATTGTGAAACTTAGCTATTGCACACCTTGTGATGTAACTAATCTATTTGTGCTATTGTTATTATTTACCTATAAAAAATATAAGTATATAAAATATAATTAATGTACTATTAATTTTCTAAAGTAATGATTTTTTTAAAACAAACTAAAATTCCTAAAATGGTCCATAATCTAACAAATAATTTGATTTATTCATATAGAATAAGAATTGAGCAAATAGATTATTCACTCACATGTGAGGGTGTAAGTGGATTGCAATCAACCCACGAACTCAATCAACTCAACCTAACCAAACCCAACAATATTTTAATAGGTTTTGTTGGGTCATTGGATTGATTTGTATTCATTTTGATTGACTCAATTATAATTTGGTCAATGAGTTTTCAATCCAACGAAACTCAATCTTCTTATAATATTATTAATAAAATTATAATTATTCATCAATAATGTTAGATTTAAACAATTGGATTTGTATTTTAATTTAGATTTATAATATGTTTAATTTTTTATTGTGTCTGAGTTAAAATATTATATTTGTGAGTCATTTTAAATTTTTTGCCTACTATACAATGTCATTTTAATTGTAGTATGATTGTACATGATTATTGTTAGTCGTACTTTTGCATATTTAAATGCCTTGATTTTAAATAACTTGAATTAATAAGATTTTTTATTTTTTTTATTTTTAAAATATATTATTATTTTATTTAATTGATATGAATATTCAATGAAACCCAATCCAACTCGGTTGAGGGCAAGTTGACTTGAGTTAAATCACTTATTTAGTAAAAAGAATAACAAATCCAACCCAATTATACTTTATTAAGTTTGATAATAAATTAGAATAAACTCAACCCAAATTACTTGTAATCCTACTCACTGGATTCAATTACAAACTATCATATATTACAAGTTTGTAAGTAATATTGACTATATAAAATTGGTGTAAAATTGTTTCCTACCTTCAAATTCTATTAAACTCTAAAACATTAATTAACACTTAAGTTTAAATTATTCATTAGTTGTTAGTAATAAAATACGAGCGGGGCAATTAACATTGTACACGAAAGTCAATAGCTTAACCCACTAAA
This sequence comes from Mucuna pruriens, assembly GCA_025330945.1. NCBI lineage: Eukaryota > Viridiplantae > Streptophyta > Magnoliopsida > Fabales > Fabaceae > Mucuna > Mucuna pruriens. The sequence goes on from JAENHJ010000080.1 coordinate 419,488, forward strand.
AAAAACAAATATCATAACTACATTTAATTAATACTTACTTAAAGTATTAAATATGTAATAATTACTTTTTTATTTAATAATATATTTTGTAATAGTTATTTTTGACAATATAAAATACATTTAATACCACATATTAAGTCTATGTCACTACTAGAAAATTTAAAATTTGCTACAAAATAATTTTGTAGCTAATTTTAAAATCAATAGTTATTTTGTAGCTAATTTCTAGTAAAAATAATTAGCTACAAAATTACTATAATATTGAATGGTAGCATGAAATAAGTAACAAATTAGCTAAGAAAATAATCTTAGTTAATTTGTAGTAAATTTTTTAAAATTTGTAGTTATTTCCTAACTAATTTGTAGTAATAAGAAGTATAAATGAATATAACTTCAATTTAGCTAGAAAAAATAATATTCTAGTTAATTAATAGTTAATTAGCTAGGATTTAGCTACTAATTTAAATGATAGCTAAAATTAATAGCAAAATCAAAAAATTCTTGTAGTGTGTAAGAGTAATGCTATGCAATAAATGATGACCAAAACTTGGTAATAGTGAAAACAAAAGCTACTTAGATATTGAAGATAAGATGGGAGAGAAGAAAGTTATGGGTGATGTGATGTTTGTTATGGCATATGGTTTGGCAGTAACAAGATTCAGTGCATCTGAAATTCCTGCAACATGTAATGGCAATGAAGAATTACTTACATTTGTGCACTACTAGAAAATTTAAAATTTCCTACAAAAAAATTTTGTGGCTAATTTTAAAATCAATAGTTATTTTGTAGCTAATTTCTAGTAAAAATAATTAGCTACAAAATTACTATAATATATAATGGTAGCATGAAATAAGTAGCAAATTAGCTAACAAAATAATTTTAGTTAATTTGTAGTAAATTTTTAAAATTTGTAGTTATTTTCTAGCTAATTTGTAGTAATAAGAAGTATAAATGAATATAACTTCAATTTAGTTAAAAAAAATAATATTCTAGTTAATTAATAACTAATTAGCTAGGATTTAGCTACTAATTTAAATGATAGCTAAAATTAGTAGCAAAATCAAAAAATTCTTGTAGTGGTGGGGGCGTTATTTGGCTAATATGCAGCCCAATCCAAGTCGTGATTGTTGTAAAGGAGCAACTACAGCGTTTAAAAGAATCAACAATGGTCAAGGTATAAAAGATCTTTGTTTGTAATTGTAAAAGAACCAACTACTACTGCTCTGATACCAAATGGCATTGAAAGGTCATTGAAAATATATTGTAACAATAATTCGGCAGTCCTTTACTCCAATAACAATAGGAGTTCTACGAAGTCGAAGTTCATCGACATCAAATTTCTGGTTGTTAAAGAAAGAGTTCAGAATAAACAGATTTTCATAAAACATATAGGAACAAGTTTTATGCTAGTTGATCCATTGACTAAAGCGCTAATACCTAAGGTCTTTCATGAGCACACTACTCATATGCTAGTTGTATTAAGAGAAAGTCTAAAGATAAATAGCATACAAGAGCGCCTAAAAAATTTAGTAATATAATTGTTTCAAGAAAATATGAAGCCCAAGTGGGAGATTGTTAGAAATTTATAATTTCTTTTAATCATGTAGGTATTATATTTTAAATACAATATTATATCAGCTATTTATTTAAAGTGATTATAATCTTAAGTGATCAAATAAAGTAATCGAATAGACTTCCTAATAAGACTTGATATGGGCTTAATGAGTGGATACCTAGATTGGCTCGTTGGGAGATAATGGGAATCCTATATGTAGGCTAACATATCAAGAAAGGTTATGGTCCCCAAAATATCAAACTAAAAAATGTGTTCTCTATTCTCCTCATCTAAAAGAGAAACGAAGGTCCTAAAGGAATTAAGGTGGTTTGGTTGAGGAAGACCATAAAACCAACGACTCTCAATCACTGAAAATACTGAAGATTCTGCTGCAATCTCCTGAACGACAAATGGATCCAGGTATTTATTTATTTATGCATCCTTATTTATAGCTTTGATAATCTAGTATAACTACAATAAATTATAAGGAACCTAAGGGTAGGAAACCTCCAACATAAATAAGAACATAAGGAACCTAAGGGTTGGAAGTCTCCAACAGGAATAAGAAATAAGAAACCTAAGGGTAGACAAATATTTCTAACAAGTGGTATCAGAGCCACTATTAGCATTAGATCGTTGGGCATTATAATAAGTTGTTTAAATATTGACTCTAAAAATAATTAGGATCTATAACGATTTACTAACATAGTACCTAATTATATGATTTGAGTCATGATATAGATATGATTGGAAACCTAAGGGTTGGAAGTCTCCAACAGGAATAAGAAATAAGAAATATAAGGATAGACAAATATTTCCAACAAGTGGTATCAGAGCCACAGTTAGCATTAGATTGTTAGGCTTTATAATAAGTTGTATAAATATTGACTCTAAAAATAATACCTAATTATATGATTTGAGCTATAATATAGATACGATTGGAAATCTAAGGGTTGCAATAGAAATAAAAAATAAGAAACCTAAAGGTAGACATTCCAACAAGTGGTATTAAAATCACTATTAGCATTAGATTATTGGGCTTTATAATAAGTTATATAAATATTGACTCTAAAAATAATTAGATTCTATAATGATTTACTAACATAATACCTAATTATATGATTTGAGCCATGAAATAGATACAATTGCAAATCATATTTTTTCGACCCAGTAGCAAAATTTCATCATATTAGGTAGATTGTTGTTACATGAGTACTAAATCCAGTTTTGCTGGATTTTGAAATGCCTGCAAAAGGATCGGAGAGTGTTGAAATATCAGTAACATTCAATTACATTTTTTCCGGTACAGTCTTCCTTGTACTGTTTCATTCGAATTCAGTTTCGAAAAAAAAAAAATACATTTTGTTTGGATCCAGTCTTGCATTCTGTGGCAGATGGGAACATTTCTGCATGCAATTTTTCGGTTACCTCAACATTCATTTTCGTGCATTCAATTTGGAGCTGTCTGCACTCATAAAAATTTTCATGACTGCGTTTTAATTCCGAGCGGTTTCGAAAATTTTGGAGCACCCTTTAATTTCGTGCGATTATTATATTATTTGGCAGTTTTTTTGCATGGCATTAGTTTCTGGATCCAGTTTTCGCAATCCATCAATTTAGATTTTCGGAATGCAATTTTGGATTTGACAGTTTCTTTTGGGTGTGGGATTTTGCATTTAAATTATTGTTATTTAAATAACTCATTTGAAAATAAGGGTAAAATTATAAATACTTTAATAAGAAATCCAACCCAGGTTTGGGTAGTGACAGAAAACTTCTGTATTATTAGATCTATTAGGACTTTTTAAATATTAAAGATTTATTAGTGTTATTAAATTTACTACGCTATTTGATTACGTGTAATTATTGGGTATAATTATTATTATAACGTATAATTTTTTTATTATGTTATAATTATTATTATTATTTTTGGATATGTTGATAATAATAATAAGTAAATTATGATATAAAAGGCACATGGAGTACTACATAATTTGATGAATTTTGGATCCTTCTTATTAATTTTGGGTAGTCTAGTAATTTTTATAAATTAAATTAATTGAAGCAATAAATTGTCAATATAATCCCTATTGTGATTAAATTAGATAGACGTATGAAATTATTTATACAAACTGTGATCGGTCCAAAGGAAGATACAATTTGGTCAAATAATAACATACTCGTGATAATAAATATGTGACAACTATAAAGTTTATTTTCATGTAAATAATAGTCGGTCCAAAGAAAGGCTATTATTTGCCAGAACTAATTGTCAATATTTGATTATTATGTTGAAATACCGCTTACAAAATTAATTTTTTTGTCCAAAGACTAAAAATTAATGTTGTGCTAGGTATCTTGTAAAGGGTCATTATGTAGTTTATCTACACATGTCTTGCTATATATTTTATATGTCTTACATACTTAAAGTATCTAACTTCTAGGCAGTGAATTAAACTTACAATTTTAGGTTTTGCGTTATGCGTGAAATTTATTTAAATTTAAGACCTCTCATCTTGATTAAATTGTCTAGTAATATTTGTTGGATTAGTTGAAACATGTTGGCAAAGTAATATTTGTTGTGTAGATTAATTTAATTGAATTTACATAGAAGTTGCGTGAGATTATTCATGTGAATTGTGATCGGCCCAAAGAAAGACACAACTTGACTGAATAATTACATGCTTGTGATGGTAAATGTGTGGTGATTATAAGATTGTTTTTCTATGTGAACAATGGAGTGTCCAAAGACAATCATTGTTTGACAAGACTTATCACCCGCGTTTGATCAATGCATTGAGAGTACCACTTGCAGTTAGTTCTTTCAATCCAAAGATTGAGGATTAATGGTGCACTAGATATCTTGTTTGGGTCTTTAAATTTATCATAAAGATTAATTGTGCTTTGTATGTTCAATGTTCTCTTTTCAATTGTTGCTACTAGTGTGGTCAACATATTTGCTCAAATTAATAGTATGCTAATGCTGCGTGGGACGAATTTCAAGGTCTAGAAGGAAGTCGTAGCAGTAGTACTCGACTGTATGGATTTGGATCTAGAGCTTTAGGTAGAGGAACCTATTCTTACTCCGGATAACCTTCAAGAGGTTAAAATTGAGAAATGGAAACGCTCTAACATGAAATGCTTGATTTTAGAAGCGTTTTAGGGCTTTATTTTGGAGAGTGAAAGGTAAAGAAAATATAAGAGAGTACATAATGGAGATGTCTAATCTCGCAGCAAAGCTGAAGTCACTGAAGTTGGAGCTTGGTGAAGACTTGCTTGTGCACTTGGTTTTAATCTCACTTCCTACACACTGAGTAATTTAAAGTGAGGTATAATACTCACAAGGACAAATGATCTCTTAGTGAATTTATATCTCATTGTGTTCAAGAGGAAGAGAGGTTGCAGAGAGCTAAGATTGAAAGTGCTCATTTTGCTTTGACCTCTCAAAATAAGAAAAGGAAGAACATTAAGGGTGTTGCGGAAGGGTCTTCCAATGAAAGAAAATTAGGTGCCGAAAGAGTTAAGGATGTCTTAGAACTAATACATACATATATTTGTGGCCCTTTCCCTACAACTTCATGTAATGGACAACAATACTTTATTACGTTCATAGATGATTACTCAAGGTACGGTTACCTATATTTGATACATGAGAAGTCCCAATCCCTAGACGTTTTCAAGTCTTTCAAAGCTGAAGTTGAACGTCAACTTAGAAAGAAAACTAAACTCGTCAAATTTGATCATGGTGGTGAATACTATGGTAGATATGACGGATCAGGAGAACAATGTCTAGGGTCTTTTTCCCTTTTTTCTCAGAGAGTGTGGAATTGTTTCACAATACACCACGTCAAGAAAACCTAGCATGAATGTTGTGGCAGAACAACGAAACTAGACTCTTAAGGATATGGTAAAAAGTATGATTAGTCATTCTTCTTTACTAGAGTCACTCTAGGGAAAAGCTTTAAAGATCGCAGTTCACATCCTTAATAGGGTACCAACTAAAGCAGATAAACAAACCCCTTATGAACTTCAGACTAGAAAAAGCCAAGCATCAATCATTTGCACATTTAGGGTTGTCCAACTGAAGCACAACCTTATAAGCTGCATAAAAGAAAACTGGATTCAATAACAGTTAGTTGTTATTTTATTAGCTATGTTGAACACTCTCGGAGCTATAAGTTTTATGATCTCAATTCAAGATCCTTTTTTGAAATAGAAAATGCTAGAATTCTTGAGGAATTTGAATTTGGGAAGGAAGGGAACATAAGGAATGTTGTCTTTAAGGAAGAATCTGTCAATGACATTGGTCAAGTCCTTGTGCCTATTACTGTTCAAGAAACAACTCCAGTAATAGGAGACAATGTTCAAACTATTGTTCTTGACATTGTTCCAGAACAAGACTATGATGAGGCTCTTCCTCCAACACCCATAGAGCAACCTCAACAACCTTAAGAAGTGTCATTAAGGAGATCCATTAGAGAGAGGAGACATGCAATTTCAGACGACTACATTGTCTTTCTCCATGAACATGAGGATGACATTGGTTTAACAAAGGAGATGATCCAATCAACTTCTATCAAGCTATACAAAGTTCTAACTTCTATCAACCTGAAAAACTTTGCTACAAATGAATCTAAGTCTATGGTATGCAAACTAAAGAAATCCATCTATGGTCTCAAACAAGCTTCCTGTCAATGGTATCACAAGTTTCATCAAGTTATTACCTTATACGGTTTCAAGGCAAATTCAGTTGATTATTGTGTATATCACAAGCTCAGTGGGAGTAAATACATATTCCTAGTACTACATGTCGATGATATACTACTTGCTAGTAGTGATACAGGCTTGTTGCATGAAACCAAGAGATTCTTGATGAAGAATTTCGAGATGAAAGATGTTGGAGAAGCTTCTTTTGTATTAGGCATTCAGATACTAAGAGATCGTTCTCAAGGTATCTTAAGGTTGTCACAAGAGAATTATATCAGCAAAGTCTTAGAGAGATTCGGCATGAAAGATAGTAAACTAGGAGACACCCCGATAGTTAAGGCAGATAAATTTAGTCTCAAGTAGTGCCCCAACAATGACCTTGAAAGAAATGAGATGCAAAAGATTCCCTATACCTCAGTAGTGGGGAATCTAATGTATGCTCAAGTTTGTACTTGTCCCGATATTGCTTTTGTGGTGAGATTTTTGGCTAGGTATTTGAGTGATCCTAGAATGCACCATTGGAAGGCAGTCAAACATGTGATGTGTTACTTAAGGAGAACAAAAGGACACATCGGGTACTTTGACTCCGATTTTGCAGGATGTCAAGACAGCAAATGTTCTACATCTGGATAGATCTACATGCTAGCTAGAGGAGCTATCTCTTGGAAGTCTATTAAACAGACTCTTATAGCCCCTTCAATCATGGCTGCAAAGTTTGTGGCTTGCTTCAAGGCATCCAACCATGGTATATGGCTATGAAACTTTGTCACTAGTTTACGAGTGGTCGATGGTATTGAAAGGCCATTGAAAATATACTGTGACAATAATTCAGTAGTCCTTTACTCCAACAACAATAAGAGTTCTACGAAGTCAAAGTTCATTAACATCAAGTTTCTAGTTGTTAAAGAAAGTTCAGAATAAACAAATTTCTATAGAACATATAGGAACAAGTTTTATGCTAGTTTACTATATCTCCTAATATCCTTCAAATCATTATAAGGTTCATATAATGGAAATAAAAGGAGCATATATAACATGAAACATTCATTCAAAAAACAAAATTCCAGGCATTTTAGGAGTCAACCATATTAAGGTCTAACAATCTAATAATAACGATGGCTTTGATACCACTTGTTGGAAATTTCCTACCCTTAGGTTCTTATGTCCTTATTCCTTATGTATATTTCATACCCTTTTTATTCCTTATGATCCTATCATCCTATTAGATTATCAAAGCAATAAGAGGTTGTTTAAATAAATACCTAGATCCATTTTGGTCTAGGAGATTGCAACAGAATGTTCAGTATCTTCAGTGATTAAGAGTTGTTGGTTTTATGGTCTTCCTCAACCAAACCACCTTAGTTCCTTCGGGGACCTTCGTTTCTCTTTCAGATAGGGAGAATAGAGAACGTGTTTTTAGTTTGGTATTTTGGGGATCATAACCTTTCCTGATGTGTTAACCTACATATAGGGTTCTCATTATCCTCTAACGAGCCAACCTAGGTATTCACTCATTAAGCTCATATCAAGTCTTATTAGGAAGTCTATTCGATTACTTAATTAGATCACTTAATATTATAATCACTTTAAATAAATATCTGATATAATTGTATTTGAAATATAATTCCTTCATGATTAAAAGAAATTATAAATTTCTAACATTATGTACATATGGTAATTAGACATATTATTCAACCAGTGAAAACGTAAATAAATTTGCATTATGAAATCAAACTGCATGTGGTTAACTAAGATTGAATCAAGTTAAATATGGTTAAAATGGATGTGTTTTTTTTATGTATACAATATATAAATAGGATATTTTTGCTTTTGTCTCAACTTTTTTTTTTTTGATATTTTGTGGCCAATCCAAGCCCTTATTGTTGTAAAGAAGCAACTATTGTGTTTTGAAGGAAAATTTTAAAATTTTAGTAAATTTAAATGGTTTGAAATTTGAATTGCTTTTAAATTTTTTTTATTTTTAAATGTTTTATTTGGATAAATCAATTCAAAATTCATAAATTTCAAATTCTTAGTTTGGATAAGACAATTTAATTGTGACGATATGTAAAATTTAATTTTTAAATATTTAATAATTAAAAAACATAAATATAATCAATATTAATGTAGAGAAGAGAGAGAAGAAAGATGAAGAGAAGAGAGAGATGAGATAGGGATAAGATAAAAAAAAGGTGAAGAAAGAGATAAGAGAGAGAGAGAGAGAAAAGAGAGATTGAGACTTAAAAGAGATAACAAAGAAAGAGAAGAAAGTGAGACGAGAAACGGGGAGAGAAATAACAGAGAGAGAAAAGTGAAAGGTGAGAGAGGAGAGAGAAGATAATGTGAAGAGAGAGATGGAGAAGGAGAAAACAAAGAGAAAGAAAAAAAAATATGTGAAAAAAAAGAGAGGGAAAGGAGATAAAAAAAAAAGAGAGAAATAAAGATAAGAGAGGGAAAGAAGAAAGAGAGAGGGAGAAAATAAAGAGAGAGAGAAAAGAGAGAGAATGAGAGAGAATTGTGTTAATAAAGAGAGAGGGAGAGAAGAGAAAAAATAATGTAAAGAAAGAGAAGAGAGAAAAGAAGACAAAGGTGAGACAAGAGAAAGAGAAAGTGAGAATGAAAATTTTCAAATTCTTATTTTTTAATGAAATTTGAAATTATACAATTTTAAATAATCAAAATAATTTTACAAATTATTAAAATTTCAATTTCTTTTTAAATTTTCTACCTAAACATCACATTTCACTGCAAAGTATTTCAAATTCAAAAAAATAAATAAATTACTCTCTTCAAAACTTTAGGGTTTCAACACAAAATTTGCAAGTCTTCCTATGGTGACTAAGGGAATAAACCTTCTTTTTCTATGGATTTATGTATATTGATCTATTGAGTTTAGTTATACTGGAGTATTTCATTATGATTTATGAGTAAAGTAATATATAGTGGCCTTATCTGTTTTTTTATTGATTAGTTATTTTTGTTATTTATACTAGAATATTTTGTCAATAGAAGTGTTAATGTTTGTGAACACAAATTCTTATAGGGTGACACTATTTGATCTACTAAATACCAATCAATCTGCTAGACCAAATCAAGTTGGCTTATAGGTCAAAATGCTCAAGTGTTTTAAAATTACCTGTATTACCTGTATGGGGTGAGCTTTTATAGTTCAATTATCTTCGTTGGCTTTAGAGCAGTACATTGGATGATCCATACTTCTTTTTTAATAGGTTTTTCTTGCCATATTATTTATAAGATCTGATGTAGATCAAAATGTACTGTGTTGCTTCCCATGGTTCTATCCTGATAGTTATAAAATTTTGTGTTTGATAAATTTCCTTAGTGATCTTGTTTTTATAAGTATTGGTATTATAATGTTGAATTGTTGTCGTTGGTCACTAACAGTAATAAACTTATATTTGTTTTTAACTTGAGAATAGATATAGTCATAGTTATTTGGGGTTTATTCTTTCCTTACGTTCTAGAACTAATATAAATAAACAGAGATATAAAGTTAAAATGTAGAGCACTTAATTGATAGTTGACATTTTTATAGAGAGGTTTATGTTGGGAAACAGCAATACTTATTCCCTCCTCTGTGAACGCAAAATGGACACTATGCGGAAGCGTAAAAAATAACTGAAAGAGTAGAGGGAAGATGACACCAGAATATTTTTACGTGGAAAACCCTCTCGGGAAAAATCACGGGACCTATTCCAGTAAAAAATCTCTACTATAAAAGTAGTATTACAAAGTGTTTCCTTAATCTCTGAGGATCTCTCAATGAATCTCACCCTCTCGGGTGGTATACAAACCTCTGTATATATCTCTCTCTTTCTCTCAAAGAGAAATACAAAAAGGACACTCTAACTCTCTTAGGGTTTCTTCACTTGGATGTGTGTCTCTCAATCTAACCCTTTCTCCTCTTATAAAGAGGAACCTAGCGGGCTTGAGAGTATTGGGCTTTTGTCCACATAGTTGGGAGCCCAAAAATACCCCAACATGTTCATCCCCCAAGCATTGTGACTTGTGAACCACAATTAAGGAGGGAATTCCAACAAATCTCCCCCTTCCTGACTTAATTGGGAGGCACCACAACACCAGCACCTTGGCAACAATCTTCAACCTTCTTGGTTGGCATTGACTTAGTCATCATGTTAGACCAATTCAAATCTGTATTAATTTTCTCTATCTTCAATTCCTTCCTATCCAACACTTCTCGTATCCAATGATAATGGATGTCAATATGCTTTGAGCGTGAATGGAACATGGGATTCTTGGTCAGATACATTGTACTTTGATTATCACAGTTCACCACATAATCATCTTGATCATGTCCCAATTCTCTTAGAAAGTTCTTCATCCATAGCATCTCTTTTGAGGCTTCAGTGACTGCTATATACTCTGCTTCAACTGTAGACAATGTCACACATTTTTGAAGTTTTGACTGCCAAGAAACAGCTCCCCCTGCAAAAGTAATCAGATAACCTGATGTTGACTTCCTTGAATCCACATCTCCTGCCATATCTGAGTCTGAATATCCAATAAGCTTTAGATTTTCATTGCCAAAACACAAGCTTCTTTTGGAATTTCCTCTTAGATATCTTAATATCCATTTAACAGCTTTCCAATGCTCCTTTCCTGGGTCTGATAAGAATCTGCTCACAACTCCTACAGCATAGCCAATATCTGGTCTTGTACAAACCATTGCATACATAAGGCTACCCACGGTAGAAGAATAGGGCACCTTGTTCATTTCTCTTTTTCTTCTTCATTCTTTGGACATTGGGATTTGCTAAGTTTGAAATGTCTAGCAATTGGAATACCGACAGGTTTGGCATTGTGCATGTTGAACCTTTTGAGAATCTTCTCAATGTAATCTTTTTGAGATACCCACAACATTCCTTTTGAACGATCTCTAGAAATTTTCATTTCAAGAATCCTCTTTACTACACCCAGGTCTTTCATGACAAAAGACTTACTCAATGCCTTCTTGAGAGCAGCTATTTTTATTTTGTCATTCCCCACAATCAACATATCATCAACATATAAGAGAAGTATGATGAACTCACCATTTTCATATTTCTTCACAAACACACAATGGTCTTTAGAAGTCTTCTTAAAATTATGTTGGATCATAAAAGAATCGAATTTCTTATACCATTGTCTTAGGGCTTGCTTTAGACCATAAAGACTTTTCTTCAAACAACACACCAAGTGTTTTTTGCCTGATTCTTCAAAGCCTTCTGGTTGCTCTATGTAAATTTCCTCCTCTAGATCTCCATGTAAGAATGCTGTTTTGACATCCAATTGTTCAATCTCCAGGTCTAGTTTTGCTGCCAGACCAAGAATTGCTCTGATAGATGTCATCTTCACCACTGGTGAGAATATTTCATCAAAGTCTATTCCTTTCTTTTGGTTGCATCCCTTCATGACAATTCGTGCTTTGAATCTTGGGTTTGGATTGTTGTCTTCATTCTTGAGCTTGAACACCCATTTGTTTTGTAATGCTTTTCTTCCTTTTGGTAATTCTACCAAATCGTATGTATGATTATCCTTTAAGGATTGAATCTCTTCTTCCATGGCTTGCAACCATTTGTCTTTGTCTTCCATCTCAATGGCTTCTACAAAACATTGAGGTTCACCTTCATCAGTAAGATTTACATATTCATCTGAAAATACCTTCTTGATGATTGCTTCTCTCTTCTTGATCGTCTCAATTGGGGTTCCTGTTGAACATTCTCAATTTCTTGATCTTCTAGCGTCATGTTAGGTTGATCTATCTGATCAGGTTCTTCAGCCATCTCATCAAGTTGTCGCTCCTGATCTGGCTCTGTCTGAGGAGTCTCTCCCCCTATGTTGTTTACCACAAGAGGACTTTGATCATTACTCAACTTGAGTATTGGTTTCTCCATTTTCTTGATGTCTTGGATTGTCTGATCTTCAAAGAACACCACATCTCTGCTTCGAACAATCTTTTTATTTGCAGGATCCCATAATCTGAAACCAAATTCATTTCTTGGTGAACCAAGATATACACATTCTTTTGCCTTAGCATCAAGCTTTGCCCTTTTAGTTTTTGGAATGTGAACAAATGCCTTACATCCAAAAACTCTTAGGTTGTGATATAAGGCCTTTTTACCGGTTCATACTTCTTCTAGTATCTCTCCATTTAATGATCTTGAGGGTGATAAGTTGATCAAATCAGCTACAGTAACCACTGCCTCTCCCCAGAATGTCTTAGGAAGTTTTGCATGAGACAACATGCTTATAACTTTCTCGGTAATCATTCTATTGAATCTTTTAGCTACACCATTCATTTGAGGTGTCTTGGGAGGTACTTTCTCGTGTCTGATCTCGTGAGTCTTACAATAGTGCTCGAATGGACCTCTATATTCCCCACCATTATCACTCCTCAAACATTTCAACTTTTTACCAATTTCTCGTTCAACTGAGGCGTGAAACTCCTTGAAGGCTCGAAGGACTTCATCTTTTCTCTTTAATGGATACACCCACAACTTTTTGGAGTGGTCATCAATAAAGGTAACAAAATATTGAGCACCACCAAAGGACCTTTCAGATGTTGAACAAACATCTGAATGTACAAGATCCAAAATATGCTTTCTTCTTCTTTCACTATCAGGTTTATGGAAGGATACTTTGTGCTGCTTACCTACTAGGCAATCTTCACATAAATCAAATGGCTGTCCTTTTATGCTTTGGAGATGATCTTTCGCAAGGATCTCTAAACCCTTCTCGCTCATGTGGCCCAATCTTTTATGCCACAACTCCTTACTTTCTTCTTGAGCAACATTTGTCTCCCCTTTGCATATCTTTTCTTGCATGATGTACAAAGAGCCTTCCTTCTTGCCGCGAGCAACAATTAAGCTTCCTCGGCTAAGTTTCCATTTTCCACCTTCAAACTGGTTGTTCATTCCAGCATCATCTAGTTTACCTATTGAAAGAAGGTTTAGGCGTATCTCAGGCACATGCCTTACCTCTTTTAGCACAAGTTTGTTTCCATTTTCTGTTATCAAAGTCACTTCTCCTATTCCCACAATCTTGCTTGTGACATGATTGCCCATTTATACTGTTCCAAAATCTCCTTTTTGATAAGATGAGAAGAATCCTTCATGAGGAGTAACATGAAAGGATGCTCCGGTATCAACTATCCAAGTGCAATCATCAAAAGTAACATTTAGATAATTTTCTTTACCAATAGGAAACACTTGTTCGTCGTTTGATGCCACCGCTATTGTGGTTTTCTCTTCCAACTTCTTTTTGGGGTCTATCTCGTTAGGATCATTCCTCTTTCTTTCCTTCTGGACTCTTCATTCAACAAACTATCTGTAATAGTATCCAAACTAAGCTCTCCATCTGGTGTTGAGTTGCTGAGAGTGACAACCAATGTGTCCCAGCTCTTAGGTAGAGAACTAAGGAGTAGAAGAGTTTGTAACTCATCATCAATCTTCATATTTGCCTTCATTAATTGATTCACAATGCCTTTGAAGGTGTTTAGATGCTCGATCATATTCTGGTCGTCAGAGTACTCCAATTTTACCAATCGTCTGACAAGATAAGCTTTGTTTCTAGGAGTTTTCTTTTGAATCATAGATTCAAGCTTCGTCCACAACTCATACACATTGGTATAAGTCGACACATGCTCAAACAAGTTTTTGTCGATGTATTTTCGAATCATTGCAACAGTTTTACAATTTAGAATCTCCCAATCTTTTTCAGTCTTCCCTTTTGGCATTTCCTCATTTGTGATTGGCTCATACAAATCTTTGCAGTATAGATGGTCTTCCATCATTGGCTTCCAATAGGAATAATTATCTGCAGTTAGCTTGAACATGTCTCCATCATGTGTAAATGTTCCTTCCATCTTGAATTGTACAAGACTATGGCTTTTTGAACCAATAGCTCCGATACCACTGCTGGGAAACAGCAATACTTATTCCCTCCTCTGTGAACGCAAAATGGGCACTATGCGGAAACATAAAAAATAACTAAAATAGTAGAGGAAAGATGACACCAGAATTTTTTTACGTGGAAAACCCTCTCGGGAAAAACCACGGGACCTAGTCCAGTAAAAGATCTCTACTATAAAAGTAGTATTACAAAGTGTTTCCTCAATCTCTGAGGATCTCTCAATGAATCTCACCCTCTCAGGTGGTATACAAACCTCTCTATATATATCTCTCTCTTTCTCTCAAAGAGAAATACAAAAAGGACACTCTAACTCTCTTAGGGTTTCTTCACTTGGATGTGTGTCTCTCAATCTAACCCCTTCTCCTCTTATAAAGAGGAACCTAGCGGGCTTGAGAGTATGGGCTTTTGTCCACATAGTTGGGAGCCCAAAAATAACCCAACATGTTCATCCCCCAAGCATTGTGACTTGTGAACCACAATTAAGGAGGGAATTCCAACAGTTTAAGCATTGAATCTTTTTGCACTAGTATTCCTTTTCTTTGTGACAATCCCTCTAATGAAGCACACTAAATAAACATTGCCAACAACTACCTTCATCTAGTTTTGTTTTATGGTTCTCACACTCTAGTTTTTTCATTCTCGAGAACAAGTTCCTTACTTTCTTATTACCAACTTATACCTAAAGTTGTGAAGGTGCTATGAAAGTCCCTTGTGCCTAAACATATATTTCTTACTAGTTACAATGTTTTGTCAATGGCTAGACTAACAACAAAAGGTTTAACATATGACAAACCCACGTTACTCTCACCCACTTTTAAATCATGCCTAATAGGTAAGCAATTAACCAATGCTTTGTGTTAATATCATTTTTTTTTAGATATTGTTTCCTTAATTACAAATATGATAGGATTAGCTCTCTTACAATTATCTGATGTTAGATGCTATTATTTCTAGATAAACTGATTACCTTTGTTTCTAAATTGTTGGAGTTATTTGTAAATATAATTATGATTTCTTTTATATTGTAGAACATTTCTTTGAGGGGCATTTGTAGATGAGTTGAAGAACCTAGAGATTTGTGTCAAAGATTTTGTATTTGGTTTTGAGTGATTGAGTTCAATAATTTATTAAGAAACTTGTATGGATATCGAGGGTTAAGAAATTACATTGGTTAGCATTTAATGAACTTAATATTGAAGATTGAATATGAAGAACTACTTGCAACAATGTTTGGAAGTTTCTAACTGCAACATAACACATTTTTAGTATTTCTAGCATAACATATTTCTAGTATTTCTAGTATTTACCTAAGTTGTTAATAATACAATCTGATGGGCATTTTTTCATGATAATTTTTTTTTGAACTTTTAGTTTAGATAAATAATACATATATTGTATTAAGTAAAATTAGTATATTATTTAAAATTAAATTATAACTAACTATGAATTATATTATAGATTCGTTTAAAAAAAATACAAATTTAGCTACAAATTATCTATAGAATAGTTTCAGAATAAAATGTTTGGATTAATTTTTAACTATCAATTAACTACGAAATAACTATAAAATTACTATAAGTATATAATATTTTAGCTATAATTTAATTATAAAATTACTTTGAAAAATCCTAGAAAAAAAAAGGATTAATAATATTTTACTATAAATTAACTACGCTACAAATTTTTTAAAATTAGCTACAAATTAACTAGGATGATTTTCCTAGTTATTTTATAACTAATTTATAACTAATTATTTTTATTATAAATTATTTACAAATCTTATCATAACTAATTTCAAATTTTATTGTAGTTATCTTTAATCTCAACTTTTAAGCAATATAAGAATTATTTTACATAATATAAATATAAATTAACTTTATTTATAAAAAATTATTTTGTTTTTATATTTTCTTCTTATATAAATATTTAAAAAAATTATCTGAACATGTGCTAAGTCAATAAATAGTGCTTTGCAAAACTTCATAATACTTAAAAAATAAAAAATAAAAAAGCAAAGTTGCATACATATTGAAAGATAAGATGGGTTTGAAGAAAGCATTGGGTGTTATATATGATGTTTGTCATAAACATTGAGTGCATGTGAAATCGATTTGTGCGAGGGAGATGAACCATTACTTGACAAGTGTGTGTTGTTGCAAAGGAGCAAAATCAACTTTGTGGATGTCTAAGGGATGCTGTTAACAAGTAAGTCTATTCTGTTGCATATTTTTAAAACCTTCCCGTAGAATTACACTTTCCTTTTCTTTTGATAAATGTTTTATTTATGATAACACTGGTTATTAATTAACCCCGTGGAATCATTTATTCACCATACGTGATTCAGCTGCGGTTAAATCGGCAGTGAGGCAAGTAATAAATTTTAATTTTTAGTTATATGAAATATGAAAGGATTTTATTACTAGAAAATTTAAAATGTATTATAAAATAATTAGTTACAAAATTTTAAAATCAATAATTATTTTGTAACCAATTTCTAATAAAAATAATTAGTTACAAAATTACTATAATATTGGTAGTAGCATGAAATAAATAACAAATTTTAACTAAAAAATAATCTTAGTTAATTTATAATAAATTTTTAAAAATTTATAGTTATTTTCTAACTAATTTATAGTACTAAATATAAATGAATATAACTTAAATTTAGTTAGGAAAAATAATATTCTAGTTAATTAATAATTAATTAGCTAGAGTTCAGCTATTAATTTAAATGGTAGCTAAAATTAGTAACAAAATCAAAAAAAATTTATAATATTTTATAAATAATTAAATTTTATAAAATAATTTAATTGACCAACTTTAATGAAAAAGCTATAGAAGTAAGATTTAACTTGAAAGAGACCAAAATATGATATATATATTAAATTAACTAACCAAAATATTATATATATATATATATATAAAGAAAAGATGAAGTTATTCTAAAAATAATTTTAAAAGAATTATTATAATGATCAAAGAAAAGTTACTTGTTAAAATAAATAGATTAAAAAAAAATAAAGAGTTAAAGAAAGTTATTATTGGAGTGGTTTTATCCTCTCTCTTGTCTACTAATCAAATATAAATTATTTATTAAAATCATTAGATTAAAAACAACATAAAATCTAAGATGAAAAATAAATATCTTGAAGTTATTTTTAGAATAACTTCATGTATTACTACTAAATAAATATGATATTATTAAACCAACCAACTCTATCTCATTCTCTCATTCATTTACTACTACTAAATAAATACATTCATTTACTACTACTAAATAAATATGAAATTATTATTTTTAGTACTATATATTCTAACTATAACTCAATTACTATGTTTAAATAATCTTTTCATTTTATAAATTATGTTGTTTATTTTGCATAACTAGGTGGCTGAAATAAGATATTATTATTAATGTAATAAGTTTTTTAGTATTGCACTAAAACTATTTTCAACTATCCTTTTTATACATATTTATATCATTCCCAATAAATAAATATGTATATGCTTATTAAGCAATAGTATAATTTATACTATTAATAAATTGATAAATATAAATTAGTATATCAATATACTTCTATAGAAATATAAATTAATAAATATATATTGATATACTTCTAAAAAATATAAATATATTGGATACAGTATTAATATATCAAAAAATTAATATGATATTTTTTTTAGTAAAATACTAAAAATAATTATTACATCAATAATAATATTTTATTTCAATATCCAAAGTATGCAAGATTAAAAACTACAAAAATAAAAAAAACACAATTTTAGATAAAAAAAAATTATTATTATTTAGCACCAAGTGCATGGATTAATTGGCATGAGATTATTTCATCTTAACTAATGGTCTTGAGATCAAATTATAAGTATCAAGTTGCATTAAATAATTTGAAGAAGAGTTTTGTAAATAATAATTATCCTACTTGCTTCAAACAAAATTATCTCTTATAAAATATACATACGTGGCCTCATATCAGAAAATAAAGAAAAAAAATTATTTAAAAGACAAAGTGATTAAGTTATACACCCTTCATCCTTTCTATAAGACTCAATTAGCTAATTTGTCAATATTAAGTAAATTAGTTAGTAGCATTAAATTTGTGTAAAATTTATATATATTTTTATTATTTTAGTCTTTCTTATTGTTAATATATTTATTATTTTAATTTTATTGGTTATGCATGTAACGTGTCAAAGTAAGATTTTTAAAATATTTTTCGTACAAAATTAGACTTCTAAAGAGCTTAAGACATTATTGTATTCTACTTATTATTTATTGAATTTAAAATATGATTCATAATTAATGGTGTTTTTTGAAAAAAAAAATAATGGATGACACATTCTAGATTGATTATTATAAAATGAATTATGATCAAATTTAAATTTGGATTACTACAAGATTTTTTTTATTTTGCTACTAATTTTAGCTATCATTTAAATTAGTAGCTAAATCCTAATTAATTAACTAGAATATTATTTTTTTCTAGCTAAATTTAAGTTATATTCATTTATACTTCTTATGACTACAAATTAGCTAGAAAATAACTACAAATTTTAAAAATTTACTATAAATTAACTAAGATTATTTTCTTAGCTAATTTGCTACTTATTTCATGCTATCATTAATATTATAGTAATTTTGTAGCTAATTATTTTTACTAGAAATTAGCTATAAAATAACTATTTATTTTAAAATTAACCACAAAATTATTTGATAGCAAATTTTAAATTTTCTAGTAATGAATCTTATAAAAGAAACCAAGGGGGGCAATTAAGATATATAGTATTAAAGCACATAATATTAAAAGAATTAAAAATAATGTTTGCTTAGTTGAATTTATAAGGTTTTTCGAGTGTAGAATTTTTTAGTGAGGTATTCAAAATTATTGGAAAATGGAGTAATATATGTGGTAATAGCATAAAGCAATTGTATATAGTGATGGAAAATAAGACTTAACTACATTATTTATTAACCTAGGTATCTCTTATTATGAGTTAGTGATTAGGCTTACACTATCTCCCACACAAATTGATATTAGATATTCATTATCATTAATCACATTATTATGGGTTAAGTATCATTTAATAAATGATAATATTAGCTTATTTTAAATAAATAAAAAGTTACAATTGATTGTAATCCTTCCCTAATCACAAGTTCCAATACTAGGTTTTCAGTAAGACAAACCTTAGAAAGCAATTATATATCATGATAGCAAAAGAGACCTAACCACATTATGTATTAACCTTTGGCACCTCCCATTGTAATTCTAATGGTTAAACTTACGGTGTTTCCTAAAAGAATCAGTATTAGATGTCCAAAGCCTATTATCATTATTCACATTATTAGTGAGTATACATATGATCATCTAATGAATCATAATATTAGCTTATTTTAAACAAATAAAAATGTTACAATTGATTATGGTCCAAAAAAATTATTAAAAAATTTCTAACATAAGCATCATATAATATCTTAAGGGTCTATTTGGTGGTCAAGATATAATATGATAAGAGAGGAGGATAGGATAGGATAAGAACATGATGTATAAGAACATGATAAGCTTTAATCTTATCTAATGTTTAATGTACATTAAGTAATGATATGATATAAATTATGTTTAAATGATAAAATTATTATTTTACTAAAATATTAGTATATTAATGTACATTAAGTTCAATATTGTACTAAATTATTGTTTAAATGATAAAATTATTGTTTTACTAAATTATTGTTTTACTAAAATTAATGTACATTAAGCTCAATATTATGCATAATTTTCTAAAATATTTTAATTTAATTGTTTAATTTTCACATTATAATTTTTTTTTAAAATTTTAAGTTATATAAAAATATTATTTTATTTATGTACTTAATTTTTAACAATTATTAAAATCTATAAGATTTTCAAAATTATAATTTTTATTCAAATATATTTTTGAAAAATAATTTTATGATAATTATTTAATTTTTAATATTTTAATTGATAATATATATTAAATGTATATATCAAAATTATTATAAATATATATAAGATAATATTCTGAGTACAAATTTTATATAATATATGTATATATATTGTTATATATATTAATATATATTACTCTATATATTATAGTTTTATATATTTTGTTATTATTATTATTATTATTATATATTAATTATAGTATTATATATAATATATAAATTGTTTATATATATATATATATATATATTATGAATTAATATAAATATATATGTAATATATAATATTATTGCTATATATAATATAAATTAATATATATTAGTATATTTTATATATTTTTTATAATATATTATATTATATATGGAAAGAGATAAATACTTTATGCTATCATGATACTTTCTAACTCAGTTTCTCTTTAAGAATAAAAAATATACTATATCAATAAAATAAAATAAGAGGTAAGATAAGACTATTATATTTCATTAGTATAACAAATAACATATTACAACATAACAACATAATATCATAATTATCCTGTGATATCTTATCATATTTTGACCACCAAACATGTTTTTATTTTTCTTTCTATCAATCGAATTTGAAAAACAAAAGTAAAATTTTGTGTAAAATTATTTTTATTGTATCATCTTTAGTCGCAAGATAATATTTCTTTGTCCTAAAACGATATACTTTCTTCTTATAACTAATCTTTAATTCTAATAAGACGATATACTTTAATAAGAATACACTTTCACAACTTTTTAAAAATTTACACAAAACTTTCTTAAACTCAATTCAACCCTTTTGAATATTTGTCATTTATCTAACAAAAAATAATATGTATATTGATTAGTATAACAATTAAGAAATAAATTAATCAAATCAACAAAAGGCAACAACCTCTGGCCACACTAACCAAATAACTCAAAGGTTTTCTTTGATTCTTTATGACTTTTTATATTTTATCATTTATTTTTTCGTAATTAATTTTAACATCAACTTAAATATTATTTAACTCGCTAATTTGAATTAAACCTCAATTAACAAACAGGTATTTTTAAAGACAACAAATAAATAGTTGATTTAAGTGATATACATTTAATTCTCTTAAAACAATATATCTCATGTTTAAGTTTTGTATATCAATATTTTTCCCTAACTCCAAGAGAATTATCTCATATGTAAAAACATATCCATGTACCGATAAATTTTAATTCAGTTGGTTAAATAAAATAGGTGAACTGTAAATTTTCTATGATCATATTTCATTCTCACAAATAAAAATATATATATACACGTGGTTTAAAAAAAATCTAAACCATCACCAACTAATCTTGACCCACTAAGCTTATAACTGACAAAAAAAAATAATGCCTAAAACTATTATTATAAGATTTTTTTTATTTTACTACTAATTTTAACTACCATTTAAATTAGTAGCTAAACTCTAGCTAATTAACTATTAATTAACTAGAATATTATTTTTTCTAGCTAAATTTAAGTTATATTCATTTATACTTTTTATTATTACAAATTAACTAAAAAATAACTGCAAATTTTAAAAATTTACTATAAATTTCCTAAGATTATTTTCTTAGCTAATTTGCTACTTATTTCATACTACCACAAATATTATAGTAATTTCGTAACTAATTATTTTTACTAGAAATTAGTTACAAAATAACTATTGACTTTTAAATTAACTTCAAAATTATTTCGTAACAAATTTTAAATTTTCTAGTAGTGTATAAATAGAAAGGGAAAAACAAATAAAAAAATTAAATAATAATGTAGTATACATTTGTTTTTGACTGGACGTGTATCTTATATGTAGGACTACCTCGTAACAGATTGGGCTTATCGTTGGGCTTATCGTTGGGCTTGTTTGCTATTTAGGTTTTGAGGCTGGTGGGCTTTTTCGGATAAAAATAAAAAAATAAAATAATAAAAGAAGAAAGGATCAGATTCTGCTTCCTTCACGTATTCAAAACAATCTTCTATTGACTGAAATTTGTTAAAAAAGTTACAAAAATGTGAGTTTTATTTCGTATTTAATCAATCTTATTTATAATTTTTTAGTCAATAAAAAATGTATGTAGGAGAATATATTGTTAACATTCCTCATTCAAATCAGGGTGCATTGAAATTTTAAAAAAATAAACGTGAAAAAAATAATGATATAAAGCCTCATTATTATAGGGGGAAGAGGAATAATATGTATGGGGACTGAAAATATTTTCTAGGCATGGGCTTGGGATGGGCCATCCCTTGTTTGTGTGGCAACTGCTTGTTTTGGGTTTAGATTTTACGATCAGTTTTGGGCTTTAATAGCAGGTATGTCAAGATAAATTAACTCTCACTTAATCTTGATCCAGGTATGTCAAGATAAAAAAAACCTTATGATATCTTTGTTGATAAGTATCTTTTCCTTTTTCTTTTTTCATTTTTTATTACTAAAATATTTTTATATAAAATAATATAAATCATAATTTTGTACCCTCATTTTTATTATTATTTAAATCTTATTTTTGCACTCTTATTTTTATCATCTTTAAATTCTATTTGTGCAACTTCCACATTCTTTAAACTTTATTCTTGTATCCTCTATCTTTATTATTCTTTAAACCTTTCACATCTATTTTTCTCTCATTTTTTCTATAGAAATTAATAAAATTTTATCATAATTTCATTTTAATAAGTTAAAATATTTTTCATTCATGATAATTTTAAATTTATGTAATAAAGTATCATTGGTTGCAATTTATGTTCTCTAATTATACTTTGTTCAACAAGTATCAACTTGTGATTCTCATTTTCTTCAACACATGGTGGTTATTGGCTTTCAAGATATTTTTATTTTCTTCAACATGATAGTCATTACATTTTCAAAGTACAAATCAACCTGTGTAGTTTATAATTCTACCAAAATATATGTTATGAATCAATCATATACCTATTCTACAAAAGTAATTTTCAAAATTATGCGGTTCTGGAAATTACTTTTCAGAATAGATATATATATGATTTGGAAAGTAATTTTTTAGTAGATTTTTTGAAAAAAAACCTTAATAAATTAGAAAGATATTTAGGAAAATTTTTAGAAAAAAAGGGAAAGGTGATATTTATTAAGATGAGGTATAAATAGCATTTGTCTGGACAAAAACTCAAATCTTACCTGTATATAAAAAAGTTCACTAGAATAAAAAGCACACAAGTCCCCGTAGTTAGGCTACTCCATGAACTTTAAATTTAAAATTTTGACCCATTTTTATATATAAGTTTTTTTTAACAAATCAAATCCATTATGAGAGTCAGAGGTGAATATAAGTTTAAGCCAACCTGATTAAATTGAACCAATCTAAAGAGGAATTTGCAATCCCAATAATATCTATTTGGGTTTTAATTTGGACACATGAAATTCAAATAAATCTGTATCTATATACCTTAGAAATTTTAAATTTTTTATGATGTGAAACTCTATATTTCCAAATTTTTTATATTGTGCTATTCTATAATTTTGACTTTTGAGAGTCTTTATCAAGTTTTATTTTATTATAATTTCTTATTTTTTTTCTCTTATTTTTTTTTCTATTTTTTCATTTTCAAAATTTAATATTATAAAACTTGTTTGATTTAATATTTTCTGTTTTAAACATTTTTAAATATTGAAGATCTGTTCGATTTAATCATTTTATAAAAAAACATTTACAACCATGATAAAAAATAGTAATTTGTCATCTAAAATGTAGTATTAAAAGCGGTTTAACAAAAAAATTCTATTAAGGTCGTATACGGTTTCATTATTTTGCTTTATACACGTTATAAACATTAGCATGTGTCCAGATGAAGTATTTGAAAATTCTAAGAGTTTAATTGCTTGGTTTATTTAAAATTTTGTTTGTTTGGGCAAAATAATAAAATTTTGTTCACCTTCAAACTTTGGTATTTAGACAAAGTAATAAATTTTTTTAAAAATTTTTGTTTTGATAAAATAAACTAATTCCTTCTCAAAAGGTGGGATAAACAAATATTTAATAAAATTAGTTGTTGAAAGAACTAATAAATATAAAATAACATATTTTTATAATTTTGAGATAATTATTTTTGTTTATTAACAAAATATATTTTATGTAATTATAATTTTATATATTTTATTTAATTTTAAATTTTATTGGTTTTAAAATAAATATTTAATTGTAAATTAAAATAAAATATATATCAAATAGTAAGGATCAAAATAAAAATAAATTACAAACTTAACTATACAATTTTGTTTGGTGCATAGGAAAATGTGAGCTTTCTTTAGTACCAAACCCTTTGGAGGTCTAGGTGGATCCTCTATGTTTCATCTTTGTCCACACTTGCCTCTCTAAAATCAATGTGAAAAAGGATCCACATACACCTATCCATAAGGCATGTACAATGTACTCCTAGTTCTTGACACCTTTAGCATCTGCTCCCTACAAACATGAGGTTCGAAATCATCATAGTCACATCTATACATGAAAAGATGCAAGGGCAAGCTTATGAAAGAAAACATGTATTTCTAGAAGTTTAAAAGTATTGTAAAGGAACATTTTTATATAATAAATCATTAATATACAATGAGATTCACAACTACAACAAATCAACAGACTCTCAATCATTATAAACCATACAAGTCCTACTCCATGAAAACTTCTAACAATTTAAGTGATAAGTTTAGACACATTTTCTTAACATAGTATATATATTTGACTATCAAGTCATAACACGACACGTACCAAAAAACCATTGAGAAAATATCATAATATGATCTATGAACGAGCTTAATGGTTTTCTAGGATAATGTACATGGGTAATGAATCACCAACTCAAAGTTTGCAATGACTTTGGTTCCCTATGAAATCGTTTGTCCATCTAAATCATCTAGGCCCCATGGCCCCACTTCCTTACCCAACACTAGGTTTAGATGTCCTTCCAACTTAAATGCCTACTTGCAACACAATTTACAACTACCAACTTGCATAATTCAAGTATGTCACACCATGTCAATCACAACATATTCAGAGAAATAGATCACGCCATTTATATTAAGTTATCAAGTATTCTTTTCATTGACATCGTTATTCATCATCCACCACCATGACGAGTAATAATTCTTTTAACTCTTATGGAACATAGTATCTAATGTTCTACTTGTAGAATTTCATTAGTATATTTTCATATTTATTGCATTACTAAGGCTTTCTAAAGGAATAATTATTTAGTTAAGGTTGAAATATCATACTTAACTAGGAAATTTATTCTCTTCTCAAAGTCTTAAAATAAGTCTTATATTCATCCTCCTACTCAGCAAACCTATATGATCACTTGGCAAGTCAGTCAAAGCCTAATTTCAAAATAGATGTAGCATACTCAACAAGCATGTGTCCTCGTAAGCGAACCTACCCGTAGAGAGGTAGTGTTCAAAAATATAAATTTAAGCACTTAGTAAAGTCTTATTTCTCTTAGTGAGCTAAGCCACATAAAGGATAATTTTTTAGTTTTATTTGGGGTGTTTGACAAAAGGTTTATTTGCTCAGTGAGCCAAGGCACAAAGATGTTTAAATTTTATGATTTCCTAAGGCTCTCAGCAAGTATCCAACTCACTCGGCGAGTGTTGTCCTTGCTTAGTAAATCAATGGGATTTTTAGGTTTTCAAGATCTTCACTAAGCGAACATTCAAGCTGCTTAGCAATTTTCATCACTTTTCCATCTTTCTTACTAAGTTATTAAGTGCAACTAGCAAAAAACACATCTCGCTTAGTGAGCAATTGTATAGTTCATTAGTTAGATGACATTCAAGCCGCTTAGCAAGCTTAGTCATTTTCTACAATTTTACATAAACCTTACTAAGAAGTACTCCTCGCTTAGCAAGCACTCATCAAAATTTCCAAATTTCAAGTCTCACTTAGAGAACAATTCTCTCACTTAGCAAGAGAACATAAATAATTCATATAGGGATGCAATTTTCACTTAGATAAACTCAAAATAACATACAATAACTTCAAAAAGTTCATATCAACATAACATAGTCATATAAACTCATTCCAACTGTCATAAACATATTATAGAGAATTGTCATATTTACATATTTTCATGTGTACTCCAAAATAACTAAAAATTAAGGGAGGACATGGGTTAGATTGGTTTAGATTTATGGAATACTTTGATCAAAATCGATCAATTTTAATAGAATTTTGTAAGAAAATTTGACAATTCGAACCAAACCAATATGATCACATTCAAATTGGGTTGACAAGTCACCCAATATAAAAAATTACAAAATAAAAATATAGAAAATATAAAAAATAAGACATTATAATAAAATGAAAAAAATTGATAAATAATATCAAAAGTTGTAATTTTAGAAGTACACAATACAAAAATATAGAATTATAGAATTATACAACATCAAAATTTATTTATTTTAAAATAATATATATTTGAGTTGGTTTGGATTTTAGATGATTAAATTCGATATCCAAACTGATATTATTGAATTTATAATTTTAAAATCCAAACCAAACTAATGATCCAGACCAATTCAATTTTGTTTGGTTGGATAGGTTCAAATTGATTGAGTCATCAAATCGACCCAAATTTGTGTCCACCCCTACTCAAAATATCACCACTGATCATATTTCAACATATCATAACATGATTCTATACACCTAACATCATTACTAAGCCTCGTATACATGACATGTTATAAACATCAAAACATATAAATGTAAGCTTCCTTTACTTGGAGTGAAGATTGGAATAAAACTTCGGTGAAGAGGTTTTCAAGACTTAAATAATAATGTCCTTAGTTTGGAACAAAATTCTTAGCAAGGAGAAGAAGTTTAGCCTCAAATTACCTAGCTAAAAGGTACTTGAAAATGAGGATTAGGACAATTATTTGAATTTCATATTATAAATGGTAAGACAATTAATTATAAAAGGTATAATTATTTTTTGTCAAAAATAGAAAGTCAATTGGTAATTAACCTTGATGGATGTGCAAACTACGTTGGAAAGTGTCAATGGCACTATGTTATTAACTTGTGTTTCTTGACTCAATCATTCAATCCCTTGGGATAAGTCATTACCTCAATAAATATGCATCACACTGTTCTAATTTTATTTGAATTTTTCTCTAAAAATATACAAATACTACTTATTGAATATTTTGGATAAAATTAAATTTAAGTTCATCTTTTAATTATTTTATTCATTTAATTAATCACACAAAAAAAAACACACACACAACGTTACAGTTTCTATATTAGATAAATAGATCAAATTAAAGTCTTATATTAATTTAGAAATAAGTTAAACTTATTTAATAAAGATAAAGGATATATTTAGATAAATATTTTAATAAAAAAATTATTTTATAAGCTTTTATTATGTGAGAGCTTATTCATAAGTTCGATTCGAAAAATTTATTAAAATAAGATATAAGGAACATGCACTAGCTAGAACAATTGCCGAAATAGCAAACCAGCTAGTAGCGACAACATGTGGTCATTGCACGTAGCAACAGTCAAGTTGTCAATGAAACCAACTCTAAATCATTATTTTTAAAAAATAAATAAATTAATGTAAGCAGCGGCTAAGCCATAATTGATAATTTTTGAAAAAAATAATTTTTAAGCATAAGTGATTTCTGTCGCTGTTAACTTATTAAAGGTAAGTGATAGCCTAGCCTAATTTGTTAGGTCCCATAACCTAATTGCTAAATACCATAAGGGTATATAAGCAAGGGGGACTCTTTTAGAATTTTAACTCAATATTCGACTAATAGGATGGAAAAGAGATAAAGATGAATACTAAACATGCACAAAAGATAATATTTTATGTTTTTGTGAGGGTTTAAATAAAGTTATATATATATATATATAAATTGTGCATTCACGAGACATGCTTATACTGTTGCATGATATTGTCTCATTAGTTTTTCCTTGTTCTAGATTAAGCAGATTAGCAAGGAAGTTAGGCAGCTTTGGAGACATCTATGTTTTATAGGTTTGTTTTGCAAAATGGTTGTAAAATTGTGTCGGGAATCACCTATATGTCATGATTAGAAATGAGTATGACTTTATTTATTGGATTCTTTAGTAACGATTATATGTCCTCTAATCAAATATAAAAAATGTACAAGTAATATATCCTGGGGATGTTACGGCAACAACTTTTAGCCATAACTTTTTTCGCGATTTGTTAAAGTGATATTTTATTAGGTTTTTCTAAAAATAAATATTAAAATAAAATATAAAAACATCATAAGTCATTTTAACAAATTCAAAATAAACATTTAAATACATAATGTTGACACATGTTTTTCTCCTCTTCATAATAATCATGAAAAAAAAAATAAAGATAAGGATGAAGCCAAAAAAGGAGAAAGTGTACTACAACAATTTCTTGCCCCTCGTGCAACCTCGAGTGGCTCAGTGGATGGGTGACAGCAGTTGACGACTGCCTGTTAATCCTCTACTTTTCAAAAAAGACATTCTAACTTTGACACCTAGGATTACCATAGTCAAAGGGGAGACTTGAGAGGTCACATCGCATTTAATGAAGGGATCGTTGCATTTATTGGAAGAAGTTCTTTGGGGGCACCACCGCATTAATGAAGATCTACAGGGAGACACCACATTAATGGTAGAAGATCTCCTGAAAGATTCAAGGAAGGTGGAGCTGGCCTATAAAAATGGTGGAGTGTCGACAAAGGAGGGGGTTGGTTTTTGAAGAGTCAAAAGGGAGAAAAGTAGTATACGAAAAAGACAGAGGTAGAAAAGTTGGTCCTCTTCGCAACAACGATGCATATGAAAACTAGGTGAATTCTTTAATCCACCCTCAGGTTGAATCATATTGCACCCATGTCCTTTGGCTCAGACTAAATACTTAACCCAACACTACATTAAATCCCAAAGCAAACACCCTAGGCGGCTAGCCGATATCAAATTGGTATCGTCCCAATCAATCTCTCGAGTCGACCAACACTTAATCGGTATTCCCCCTCAAATAACCGACACCTACTCAGCATTCCTCAAAACAATTGACACATCTAGAGAGTGACTCTTTTGTGAATACCCACATTTTGGATATTCTTCGTGTTTGTGGTGACTTCGCAAAATGGGTACTGAGCTCTAGAGACCAAAAATCTTTGAAGATAGAACATCTATCACTGAGGATCACATAACAACATAGAGCTCAATAGGCTATCACCCATCTTGGCCTTTAGGACACATAAGGGAATTATTGCTTTGTGCCTCTACTGTGATCCGACTCTGAAGCGCTTCCATCCTCGTATGATTCCATTCCCATGCATCATTTTTCTCGAACATCATGCAAACTCATATGTTATCATTTCATAGAAATTAATTTGATTATGAGTGTTTTAGAAAAATGGATATTGGATCAAGAGGTGAAACAAAAGGTATGTTACCAATCAAAGTCAAGATACTAGAGCTTCAATCACTAAGACAATTCAGTAATATGCTAAAGGGCAACTAGTGTAGGATCTTTGAAAGAAAATATGGGAAAATCTTGGATTTGATGGAAATAGAAGTACAACCAAGAGCTCTATCTGCCATGGTACAGTTTTATGATCCACCCATGAGGTGTTTCACCTTTCAAAATTTTCAAATGGCTCTTACTCTGGAAGAATACGAGCATATTCTAGGACAACCTTTAGTTGAAATTCCACCCTATTTGTACCAAGGACATCATCCTTCTTGGAACATAATAGCAAAATTGCTAAAAGTATATGAATCGAAGATGGCGAAAAGGAGGCTGAGTAGAAATAATGTTGATGGTCTCTCTCGAAGCTACTTAGAGGGAAGAATGAAGCATTTCTCCAAGAGTGAAGATTGGGTTGCTTTCTCAAACATACTAGGACTTGTTGTCTACGAGATCGTCCTCTTTCCCCACCTTGACAATTATGTTGACATCGCAACCATTGATGCCTTCCTTGCTTATTGAGACGGAGGCAAGAATCCTGTTGTAGCCATCCTTGCAAATACATATTATAAACTAAATTACTATTATGAAAAGAAAGGAAGAAACTTAGTATGTTGTTTGCATACACTCTACCTATGGCTTGACACCCATATGTTCACTTGCAAATGCAAAATGTTATGCCCAATGGAAGACTTCATATGGTGCTTTGTGAAAATCATGTCAAATAAGGAGTAGACTCAATATCTAAGACAATCCACTTATAAATTAGTCCGTTGGTACCTCAAGTGGAATGAGAGAGAAGATGTAATTTATAGATGCGGGGGTTTCCCAAATGTACCGCTAATGGGAACACAAGGTTGTATTAATTACAATACAACAACAGCCCTCAGGCAACTGGGGTATCCCATTACTCATCCCCCTATGGAGGAATTGGTTACCCTATTTGTTGTCCATGGATTAAGACTACAGAATGTGGGTATATTTAGGAAAGTATGACACCCCATTTGTTGTCCATGGATTAAGACTGCAAAATGTGGGTATATTTAGGAAAATATGACAAGCATGGGGGAATGTCATTAAAAAAGGACAGGAATTGGGACCAAGAAGCTACGGTACTTCAGCAAGCTATAAAAATTGGCTCATACTCCAAGTCGAGCAAATCAAGTTACCTTTCGGCAACACGCTCTTGTCTACCGAGAAGGCACCAATCCTCGACACCCCAAAAAATGAGGAAGTAGAAGAGCTCAAAGAAACCATGGGCAGGCCAGAAGAAGAAAAAGAAAGACCTTGAGAGGAAATTGAGGAAGCCTACAAAGGGAAAATTTCCACATTAGACGAAGCAAACAAAGAAAAAAGGATATCAGAATCAATAAGCAAAAAGGTCATAATAGAGGAAGAAAGCAAGATAAGAATAAGAGAATGTTTGAAGGCCGCGAATCATGAAATGTGCCTAAGAAGAATGGAGAGAGATCAAGTGCTGATGGAGAAGCGAGAGTTGAAAGAAATGTTAAGAAATTCCAGAATTTTGGAACTAAAATTGCAAAATCAACTTGAGTACCTTAGGCAACAATTAAGCCAAATGGACAATGAAGCGTTAAGAGAGCAATTACTCAAAGAAGATATAGAGTGTACGAAGAAGCAAATGCAAGTTGAACTAAAAGGAGAGTAAAGAAAAATCTAAGAGTTAGATAACCGCTCTCAAATGATCATTTTTGAACTCTGTGTAGAAATCGCAGCGTGGAAAAAGCAATTCGCGGACCTAGCCAATCAAGCTAACAACATTTGAGGAGTATGGAAAGTGATGGAATTTTCTGGAAAGAGAGGTACGTGAAGTTAGCATGGCTAGCGAATCAAGATATTGTAGACATTTCAAGAGCTTTCAAAGAAGCAAAAGGAATGGTCAACCCATTGGAAACTCCAATTGAAATTTTCTCTTTTCTTGAATTTTGTAATGAGTTATTTGGGAAGATCAAGAGGATGTTGGTGGTAGACCAAAATGTAAAAGGCAAATGGAATGTAATGTTTTTTCAATGAAAAGGGCGCAGCCCACCTTTTAGTCCAATAACATTTTTTGGAAACAACTCATGATCAAAACTATTTGTCCGAAAATTAGCATAAGCATAATCATGCATCATATCAGCATTTCTAACTTTCTTCATCATACTAAACAAACTAGAAAATAAGGTCGGCCCCACTTCAACACCCCTACGGGACGCGCTCCAAGACAAAGCTAATGCAAGTAGTAGTATTCGACTTGGAGCAACAGCACAAAGAGCTGAGAGGGGAAGTAAATCAACTAAAAGAACAAGTGAGCAAGATCTTGGAGCTACTCATATATGGAGTCGAGGGGGGAATACCTCGAGGATTGCCCAAGGTACCCCTGATCACCCTCTAAGGTTTACTCCATAGCAAACCCAGGGTCCAATGCTTGACCCCCTTATGGATTGCCTCTCGGGTTTACTCTCGTCATAGAACGGTAGGCTTCTGCAGCTAACACACGAACAGAAGGACCCAACATTGCCCTAACCAAACCAAGTCTGATGCTGAATCCAGTCATAGGAGGTGAGAACCTCCAAGCACTGCTTTCGGCGTACAACCTCTCTTGGCAAACATACACGATGGCAACACGAGACTCGTTGTAGTAATACATGCTCAACGAGAAAGCCCGCAAATGGAGGACAAGTGGCGCTTCCTAAAGGAACAGTTGTGAGCCATCTAAGGAGTGGACCAATATGGATTTG
This sequence comes from Mucuna pruriens, assembly GCA_025330945.1. NCBI lineage: Eukaryota > Viridiplantae > Streptophyta > Magnoliopsida > Fabales > Fabaceae > Mucuna > Mucuna pruriens. The sequence continues at coordinate 451,879 of JAENHJ010000080.1, forward strand.
AAGCGGGTCGACCTCGAGAGGTCACCACCACATTCAATGAAGGGGCCATTACATTTATTGGAAGGATCCCTTTGGGGGCACCACCATATTATTGAAGATCTGCAAGAAGTCATCGTATTAATGTTAGGAGATCCCCTGAAATATTTAGGGAAGGAAGAGCTGGCCTATAAAAGGGTGAAGTGTCGACAAAGGAGAGGGTTGGTTTTTGAAAAGTCAAAAGGGAGAAAAGTAGTAGAATACGAAAGAGATGGAGGTAGAGAAGTTGGTCCACTTTCCAACGACGACGCATCCAGAAACTAGGTGAATTCTTTAACCCTCCCTCAGGTTGAATCATACTACACCCACGTCCTTTGGCTCAAACCAAACACTTAACCCAACACTAAACCGAATCTTGAAGCAAACATCATGGGCAGCTAGCCAATATCATATTGGTATTGTCCTAGCGGGCCTCTTGAGTCAACCAACACTTAATCGGTATTCCCCCTCAACTAACCAACACCTACTTAACATTCCTCAAAGCAACCGACACATAGTCGACCTCCTGGTCAGTCTTTACCGACACATAGCCGACCTCCTGGTTTGTCTTAGCTGACACGTAGTAGACATTACTTTTTGCCATTTAGGTAGCGACATTACCACTAAACCCAAGTTCATGCCAGAATTACGTAAACTTTGATTTCTCCGTTACATGAGAGGATACGTAGGAGTTATAGACAACTCTTGTCAAGTTCAAAAAACACAAAAATACTCCTTCCCCTTCTATAAATATGTCAGTTTCTATCTCCGTCCAAAAGGTGAAAAAAGGAAAACCATAGTTTATAAGTCTTAGCTCATTTCATGCATTTAGTTAAGGTAATCGTCTTAAGACGGACGTTGTAGGGTGCTAATACCTTTCCTACGCATAATGGACTCCTGAACTTGAACTCCGATTTCAAAAACCAGTCTTATCCAATCTTGGATTTTTCTAGCATTTTCCTTAAAAATACTAGTGACAACTCCGGTCTCCTTGTTCCTTCTTCGAAAGAAACTCGAATTCCAAAAATCCATTTTTCGTCAACCACATCACGACCTAGATTGTGACACATTATTAATGAAATCTTTAACTTATAAAAGAAATAAAGATTTTCAAATGTGTCTGAAATTTTACACAACCTAACCTTTTTCACCGTCAAGCAATATGTATTTTTATGATCTTTTGTCTTCATTATATATATCATTTAAATAACAACAAAAAAAATCAAAAAACATATTAGGATAAGTGGTAAAACGACTAAAATCCGCATCTATATACTTCCCTCCGCATCTATATACTTCCCTCCCAAAAAAATTGTAAGCCTAGTTTAGCAAATTGCTGCATAATTTCTTAAATAAATAGATGGTGAAAGAAAAGATGAAAAGAAAATGGGTAAGATTTTTTAATTTTTATTCTTATGAAATAAATGCAAAATATCAACCATAAAAAATAGTAATTAATATTAAAAAGAAACGTAAGCTTACCAAATAATTTTCTCCGTAGCCAAGGATTTTGTAAAGGGTTTTGTGAAGTAGGTTTCCCTCCTCAAGTTCACTTTACTTTGATATAGGCTAACATACTAGATATACATAGGCCATGGAAGTAATCTAACGTAGCTGTATTGAAAGCGATACTTGAAAGACAGAAATCTATGCATTCATAATGTCAAAATTATTAATTGAAGATAAGCTAACTGTGTTAGACCTCGAACCACACCCTACCTACTTTTCCATACTAAAGCACACACGCAACATGAGAGAAAAATGAAGTGGTTTTGTCTATTGATTATCTACTTAATCTCAGAGGTTTAGAATTCTTTATAGGATTAAATTTAGCAACTATTTGTCAATCAGGATTCTGAGAATTCCTTATAGGATTAAATTTTTTAGCAACTATGTCAATCTAGGATTAGTATAGCAGAAGATGTTAGTCATCTTTTATTCGAAGCAAGATTTGAATCTCTACTATAATGAATGCCTAGATTTAATGTTTGGTTTTGTTTCGAATATGATTCACTCCAAGAATTTTTTGATTTTGCTACTAATTTTAACTACCATTTAAATTAGTAGCTAAATCCTAACTAATTAACTATTAATTAACTAGAATATTATTTTTTCTAGCTAAATTGAAGTTATATTCATTTATACTTCTTATTACTATAAATTAGTTAGGAAATAACTACAAATTTTAAAAAATTTACTATAAATTAACTAAGATTATTTTCTTAGCTAATTTGCTACTTATTTCATGCAACCATTCAATATTATAGTAATTTTTTAACTAATTATTTTTACTAAAAATTAGCTACAAAATAACTATTTATTTTAAAATTAGCCACAAAATTATTTTGTAACAAATTTTAAATTTTCTAGTAGTGATTTTTTTTAAACGAGAATACCTCCAATATATATATATATATCTAGCAACTATTTATTTAAAATTTTATTTAATTTTATAATTATTTTATAAAAGATAAAATAATTTTATATTATCATTGAATCACATGAATAATAAATTTATTGACTTTTATGATTTATTTTGTGGCTAATATATATATATAAACTATTTATTTAAAATTTTATGTAATTTTATAATTATTTTATAAAATATAAAATAATTTTATATTATCATTGAATCACATGAATAATAAATTTATTGACTTTTATGATAATTATCTTAAAAATTATATTAATAATAATTTTTTATCAAATGATAATATAAAAATAATTTTTATTATCAGGAGTTCAAGACAATTAAACTTTTTATAAATACAAATTTTCACAAACTATAATTGTTAAATTCTTTCCGACATAATTCAACAATCTATTATTGTCATGTTATTAAAGATGTTTGACAATCATAATCACAGAAGTCTAAATCTTTAAGAATGTATCACTACATTATCAAATGTTAGTAAAACAAAACTTTATTCAGACGAGGCATTAAATCTAAAATCCATTAATTAGATTTAAATAAATCTATCAATATTTTAATATCAATTATTATCTAATCATTTATTATTATTTTTTTAAAAATTAGTTATAATACCTTCATAAGTAATTGTCAAACTCTTACTGAGATTATAACACAAAATTAGATAATAGAAAAGTGCTTTTGATATAAAATAATCTCTCACAAAGTATGTGAAGTATATATATAATAGAATGATAGTGACTACAATAATTTTTTGATTTTGTTACAAAAATTAGTAGCTAAATCCTAACTAATTAATTAGAATATTCTTTTTTTTAGCTAAATTGAAGTTATATTTATTAATACTTCTTATTACTACAAATTAGCTAGGAAATAACTACAAATTTTAAAAAATTTACTACAAATTAACTAAGATTATTTTCTTAACTAATTTGTTACTTATTTCATACTACCATTCAATATTATAGTAATTTTGTAGCTAATTATTTTTACTAGAAATTAGCTACAAAATAACTATTGATTTTAAAATTAGCCATAAAATTATTTTGTATCAAATTTTAAATTTTCTAATAGTGAAGTTTTCTACGTCTACATATGTTTTGTAGTTTTTCAAATATTTATTACGAAATCAATAATAAATAAATGTTGGAAATTCAGGATAATTACCATTAACCATAAAAGGTCGTTAATTATAACAGAAAATTTAAAATTTGCTATAAAATAATTTTGTGACTAATTTTAAAATCAATAGTTATTTTGTAGCTAATTTTTAGTAAAAATAATTAGTTATAAAATTACTATAATATTGAAGGGTAGCATGAAATAAGTAGCAAATTAGTTAAGAAAATAATCTTAGTTAATTTATAGTAAATTTTTTAAAATTTGTAGTTATTTCCTAGCTAATTTGTAGTAATAAGAAGTATAAATGAATATAACTTCAATTTAGCTAGAAAAAATAATATTCTAGTTAATTAACTAGGATTTAGCTACTAATTTAAATGCTAGCTAAAATTAGTAGCAAAATAAAAAAATTCTTGTAGTTACGTAACAACTCATTTTTACTGTAATATATCACTTTTAAGAATATTTTATAACAAAAATATTATCAACTGGTACGTAACATTTTTTATATTTTAATATATTTAATAAATATAAAATATTTTTAATATATTTTGTAATATGAATTAAATATAATATTTATTAAAATATTATCAAAATTGATAGATAATATATTTTATATGTTTGTAATATTTTTAAATATCGTAAAAATTCATATACGTATAGTGTGTACTTGATCTAATACTCTAATTACTGGAAGTTTCTTTGAATAGTCAAGATTAATGCACCACGAAGTATGTAAAGACTGTGCGAAGATAAACAAATTAATTATTTTTTTTTGTAAATAATTATGTTTCTAAAAACTATCAAAACGTTGTAAAAAAAAGTATTGCTTTTTTTAAAAGTTTAGTAGTACGTGCCCACACAAAGGAAGACTCATTCAAAGCTTTTCACATCAATTATTATACAAAGAGTTTGCAAATGTTTCACATTTTTTTTTATTGATTATACTATGTCGGTTTATTTTTAAGTGTTATTTAAGGTTTTATACACAAAGCAAAAAATGCAATAAATTTTCTTATTTTTTTATAAAATAGTTTTGAAGTTTTTTATTGTATCCTTTTACATTTCTACTCTACAACAAGTGCTTACTAGTTGTGTGTAAATCAAATTAAAAATTAAATAAGAAGTAGGGTATAATTGACAAAAAAAAATTAATATTATCTTGAACTTTGAAAGCAATAGATAAATAAAATACTTTTTTTTTTTTTAAGAAAAGAGACACTTAAAAAGAAACTGAGAGAATAATTAAGAAAAACCAAGAAATAGAGAAAGAAATTTTTGTGGATCTGATGTATTTCTGATGAAAATTTATGATGATGCATGTGAACCTATTCAAGAATTGAGGCGGGTTGTTTGATTGGATCTTTGTAAGTGAAGGAAGAAAGAACATCCTTAATGGCAATAATAAGGAAGTAGAAACCTAGAAAAATTTAAAAAGATGCCATAAGCCACGACTCAAGATTAGAGTGCTCCTTGATGGGCTACTCAATGCAAGAGAAAGTGTAAGAAAATTGAAAAATGTCAATAATATACTTTTTAAAATACTCGTTCCAATCTATTATTTATTATTGACCAAAATTTATAAAAAAAATTATAAATCTTACTTATTATTTAATAAGTTTATTTTATAATTTTTAATAAATTTAATCAATAAAAGAATGTAGATTAGAAAGTGTGTTGGTATTACTTTTCTAACCTAATTTTGTGCACGCCCCCTTTGACCTCGTGCCATCAAAGCTGCGGCTATATAATAGCAATGATACCAACCAATCATTCAACCGTTGAAGCTACCCATATACTTTAGGTGCATTCAAATTCTGTGTCTCATTTATCGTTTCTAATATAATGTCATTCTTAAATTAATGTTGATAATAAAATAATACATTTGTTATTTAGTTAACAATATCTTTCTTTAAATCACGGTCTCTTTTACTGAATTACCAATAATATGAATTAGATTAATAATTAAAGGAAGAAAAAAAAAACACAAAGAAAAAAATTATTTCTTCTCATCATTCCATTGAACACTAATAAAGACATGTACAGGTAGATACGTCTCCTCTACATACATAGATACACAAAGAATAAGGTATGCATCCAACTAATAGACATATTAGAGAGAGTTAACTTTATATATTAAATTGAAATAAATAAAACACATAATTAAAATTTTGAAATCTAGCTGTGTTGCTGATGTCATCGTTTCATGCTATTTCATAGTTTTATGCTAAAGTCACATTTAAAAAATGTTTAAAATAATTTTTTTTCCTGTACATATTGATTGATCAGATATAGAATTGCTTGTAATTTCTTTAAGAATTTAGTTTGAATTCCAGAACTCAGCATTATATTTTGGTATACTTGGGTATGGCAAAAAGCCAGAGACTAACTCTTAAAGAACTGAGATTTATTTTAAAAGTCAATGTTTTTTGATAGATATTTTTTCAAATACATAACTCTGATAACCGAACTTCTAATCATATGTTCAAGAGATGTAATTATTTACTAATCATATCATATCATGTAATAAGCAATACGATGTAAACACTAAAATCAAACCAAAAAATACTTAGATATTAATTTTATATTTTATTTGTATTAAGTTATCCAATCAATTGATGATATGTAAATTTTTTAAAATAATGGAGGTTATTTAATATTCAAAAGAATATTTATGTATCTTTATTAGATCGTATAACTTAAAGCAGCTCTTGATCTAAATTTGTCCAAACAATCCATTCCCCCTTTACTAATAAGAAGAAAAAAAAAAGCAACTATATACTAAATTATCCCAATCATAAAATAAGCATTCATCATATTTATACAAAACATGATTTTCAAATTGTAAGTTGCAATTCATGGATAGAAATTATTACTATCTATTTATTATCCCCTTTCTTATTTATCCAATAAAAAAAAAACTACGCATGGTTTAAAAGTGGCATTCTCTGCTGCTTATTAATTTATTTTGTTGAAATATCATTTTTTTATATTAAAGGAACAAGAAAAAAGGTATACAAAAGAGGATAACTGGTTTGAATTAATCCACGATATGCTTATAGTTCCGTAATTGCTTTGTTACTATTGAGCAACTGGGAAATAAAGAATGCTTAAAAAGAAAATTCACTTGATTAGTATTGTACGCAACACACAATGCGGCTAGCTAGTACAACAATTGTGGGCCCAAATTAAAACAGATTTCAAACACGTTTTTGTTGTCATACATTGATTATAGTTTCACTTATTTACGTGTCTTTCCTATTTATCCAACTTAATTGATATTCTTTTCGTTTTCTTTTTCTAGCATATGAATTCTCTCGTGTTTATTTAAGTCCTGATTAAATTAATTTCTCAATAAATATTTATAAAAAAATAATGATAATTAATTTATTTAAAAATTAACTTTTAATTTATGTATAATCTTATGAATAGTTTTTCTTTTTCAATATTCTTTCCTTAACCAAGAAATTTATTTAAAGAGACATTAGTATATGATGCCTTTCTTTTAACTTGATTTACATTTCTTGAGATTTCACTGATTATATCATCTTATCCGTAATCATGTCTAGAATTAGTAAACAAACTAACGTCGTAGCTCGTAAAATTTCTTTAAATAATTATTCACGAGAGTGGTTTTATGAGTGAGTAGAAAAGTAGCTACATGCTATGTCATGGTGGGGGACCATTATAAATACGGCATGTGGAAATATGGAAGCAATAAAAAATTAAAAAAAACAAACAAGACTTTTCAAAGTTTGAAATTAAAATTCCATTTGTCTGACATAATAAGGAAAGCTAACGCAGTTGTAGTAGATAACACCTAACAGTGATATACAGACATTATCAACAATGTCATTTAGCATGATTTTGAAGATTAAGTAATTATTATGTGTCACTTTCACAGTGGAAAAGAAATCGACAATGTCCTTTGCTCGTTTTGTTTAACTCATTCCTCTTTGGAAAAGAGTACCATAAAAAGAATACCCTAAACATTCCTGCCAACAAAAAAAAAAACCACAAAGTAGCGTGAATACCAACGAAATCCAAAATAGCTAGTAGATAATTAATTCTTTAAAGATTAAATTACTTCTTAATACTTCTATTTAATTTAATCCTTCTTTTATTAAAAATTTTAATTTGACTAAAAAAACACTATTCTTCCTATTGAAATTTGTTAAACATATTTACAACTAAAAGTAACTATTTGAAATTACAAATTTGGTGCAAGGTGGGTGACGGCATAACTAATGTTAAGCTGAAGCATCATCGGAGAGGCTTTGGTGGTGTAGGGAGGCATTGGTAGTGTTAGTGATGGCTTAAAATCGCCACTATTCTTAACTTGAAATAATTGTAAAGACATTTAATAAATTAGAATGAAAATTGTAGTATTGTAACGATTTTGAAAATTGAAGAATTAAATTGAATTTTTTTTATAAAAAGAGATTAAATTAAAAAATATAAATAAACAAAAAGATCAAAAAGTGATTAAATATTCTTTAAATATTAAGAATTTAATTACTGATTACGTGTATAAAATTTTATGGAAAAGAATTAATTCCTAACTATAGAACGAGATGATAGTGAAAAAAATAGTGGTGTGAATGAAGAAGGGTACCTCTGTTTGCATGCTCTTTTATGAGTTGGCTAGCAATAGGGTATACGTGCATGGGAATTGGGACCACCTTGTGATAGTCAAAGTAATGCCATCAAAGGCAATCGGAGAGATGAGAAGGAGTGGTGGTCCATGATTTTTCGTGGACGACGATGCATGGGAACGTGGCCCATATATGTACATAATGAACCCATAGGAGAAATTCTAAGCATAAGGTTCCTTTTTCCATGGTGCTTGAATTTTGAGGTTAGTTTAGTGTTGAACACGGCAGCACAAATATGTATGTAAGGGTCCAAAAGTAGGCACCGTCTATTATTGACGTGAAATTGATTGGAATCGGAGAAAGGGAATGCAATTTGCTCTCTTCTATTTATTCACAATCTTGACTAAAAGCAGCTTTTTATTTTTTCAGTTCTGTCGATGTCAGCCTTTACAATTTATTCTAAATACCCAAAAGTTTATTAAAAATTGAAAATATTTATTTTATATATATTTATCTTAACAAAATCATTTAATTTTCTATTTAAACCTGTAAGATATATATATATATATATATATATTCACCTCCATTAGGTGTAAGTCTAATCACTGTCTTTCAATATAGACGCACGTTTGCAGTAATCACAAAATGATATTTCAATCCTTATACGCAAATAACTTCTAGTCATAGAGTTAGTTTGAATTAGTTTATTTTAAAAATAACTTTTAATTAAGGACACAGGAAACAATAAATAATTTTTTATTAAAAATCATGTTAGAATTACATTGTTAGAAATAATTAATGAATACACTCTTAGTAAACAAAAAATCACTCTTAATTCATTAACCAGTACTCTAGGGTACTAGTTAGTATTTTTCTTAATTGAAATATTTTTTGAGAAATTAAAAATATGATTTTCTTGAATAAATTATTTTCGTATACTCCGGGTTGGACTAGTTTTAAAGAAATAAATGTGTTTACGATATATAGTAAGTTTTAATTTTTTTTTAATGAAAATTTTGTTTTTTTTCACTAACATTTTTTTTATAAATATTATTATTATAATACATTTATGAATATTTTCAATTAAAAAAGTGATTTTATAGTTACTTGTCTTTATTGGCGCAGATCGTATACCGATGAGTCATGCATGACTGACTACATACAAATACGCGTCTTTAAAAGCTGCATGTGATATGTTCTAGGTATTTTCCCACGTGGGCTTTTAGATTTAACACGTGGGAGAGAGATGTAAAGTGATATGTGGAAATAATGATGCACACGTATTTTCGGTAACTATGATGCAGTTTCTTCAGCACCACAACAATGTCAATCACCATAATTAATCATTAAATAATATATGCAGAGTTGATGAAGATTTAATAATTGAAGTTTGGAAACGAATTAATTGACTTATTAAGCTTGACTATAAAACACTCAATAGAAATCAAATCAGATTTTGAAGTGCATGTAGCGATATTTCCTAGTTCTTTCAATAAACTCATTAATTATTTATTGACAAGAAGCGTTTGGTGCTGCAATTTTTGGAAAATAACTACAGTATAAATTAAAATGTTAAATGATGTAATTATTGATCGAGAGGAACTCTTATTCATAATAATCTCATAAACTAAAACATTTCTAAATTGTAATGAAAGAAATTTTAAAATTAATCACTATTTTAAAAATTTTTAATAGATGTAATATGATAAAAAAAAAAGATAAATATACATACCTTTTCTCTGTCACCTCACTTTTATCTTAATTTTTTTTATATTCTATTATATTTTTTCATCATATTTTTTATTATATTTATCATTTTCTCTTTCTACTTTCTTTTTCATCTCTATCTTCACCCTAATCTATTGAAAATGGACATTTACAATTTTCCAATAAACTATTACTATTAAAATTCTCCGCACAGTTGCAATATGCCGATTCTTTCATTTATTTCTCTCTCTTTGACTTTTATTGCTTCATCTTTGTTTTTTTATTGCTTTATCTAGAGTTTAATTTGTTTAATATTGATAATATTTTTAAGTAAACTAAACCCTCATTTTATATGCTTAAATTATACTATCTTATTTTTATTTTATTTAATCTCTTGAAGAATTAATATATATATATATATATATATATATATCATATTTTAGTCCATTAATATTAATATAAAGAAGTCTATTAGTAGTAGCATAATTTTTAAAAAATTATTTACTTAAATTTTAACTAATTTTAAACATTGTATTATTAACTTTTTTAACTTTAGTAGATTAAATTATATTTTCAACAATCATACTATCAATTTTTAAATTTTCCTTAAAATCCTTATTTCATCTTCTAAAATTTTAAATATTAGAGTAAAGATTCAAAATACTCATTCCGATTGATAATGTTGATTATTATAAAATAAAATTGACCCTTTGTCCATATTAAAATGAACTAGATTGTAGTATATATTAATTTTCTAAGAAGAGTATAATTTTAAAAATAAGAGAATGTTGTGCAATTTAAATACTTCTTGATAAAGAAAAGTATATTTACTCTAATCCCCCTTTTTTTCCTGTGCAAATGGCATTGCTTGTTAGTATATATGAAAAGAGTTATTCTATTTTTACAATATGTTTTTGCAACATTTTTTTTATCTCATTTTTTCTATTTATCTCTTTCTATTATACCATTCATCGTATTTTACATTTCTTTCTTCTCTTTTATATTTCTCTATTAATTTAAAAAAAACAGTTATAAAAATTAAAAATAGCTAAATATAGGAATAAAATTTCTCATATATAAAAGGTCTTAGTAACAAAAAATGTAAGAAATTGAAATTTAATCAATTAATTGCGATTTCTTATATATGTTAGAATTTTTTCGTGTGATCTTTATTATTCATTCACATACATTGACTACAGGTAAATGATGAAAAAAGAATTTGGTAGGGCGAATGATGAAAAAATTTAAAGAAATGGAATAAGTGCTAACTTAAAATTTTGGAAGAATTCACTTATATTATTTCTTTCTAATTTGATATTTTCAAAGCAATTAATGATCACCTTTAAGAAAGTACGACGGAATCTATTTCTCAAATCACACATTTTTATTATCATTATTTTTTATACATTACAATCTATACCAAACGGAATGTTCAATATATATCCAACCGAAAAGGAAAAGGAATTTTTTTTATCGCGAAAACAAAAAAAAGACAAGATATATATAAGAATATATGAAAAGTATATGTCTTAACAATAATATCCCTTTTCTGAAAAAGTCATTGACCTTGGACACATAGAAAACATTCTACGGTTCATGCGCTTTCATATTAGATGCAAAACAAGTCTTGTTTTGTATATATATTCTTCCATTATAAGCTTCTCTTGCTGTTGCTGCACGTTTGTGAAAGTGAAGAATATGAAGAATTCTAAGAAAACCTGCGTACGGAAGTACCACAAATCGGAAAATCCACGCTTGCGTTGGACGCCTGAACTCCATGAATACTTTGTTGAAGTTGTGGAAGGTCTAGGTGGAAAAAATAGTAAGTTTTTCCTTTATGAACATGATCTAGGGTTAGCAATTTGGTCTCTTTTAGTCCATGTTTGTTCCTAGAATTTCTTTTTTCTTTTTCTTTAGCTTGATGCTTTGTTAATTAAGCTTGCTTAATTTGCATCTAGAATTTCTTTTTCTTTAATTTTAGTTGTTTTTCTTCTTACTATTCCTTTTATATATATACTCTCACACAAATTAAGACCAAGAAATTAAGATTGGGGGAGTTGGAGGGGGAAAAGAAAAATACTATTAATTACATATACAACTTACACAAATGATGATTATTAAGTTATACTGATTCATCTCTTATTTTGTCCTCTCTTGTTTAAGTGTGATATCAAACAAGAGTGAAATGAATTTTTTGTTCAACTAACAATTTAGCAAACTGGATTTGGCAGAGGCAACACCAAAGAGCATTCTGCAGATGATGCATGTGAAAGGACTGAGGATCTCTCACATTAAAAGCCATCTTCAGGTATATATATATAGTTATCCCATGTGGTCCAATATTTTTATACCTAGATGCATAATACTTGTGCGGTAGCTTTATTTATTTTTCTTTTTTACAAGTAAAATTAAACAATTAAACCTGTTTTAGGAAACCCCAAGATTTGAAAATAGTAATCTCTTTTTTTACCTAATATGAGATTTTTTGGGCCCTGTACCCAGATCAATTCTCTCTTCCCTCACAAGGAAAAAGTCCCAATATCTTGTCTAATTCTTTAAAATCAAATCAAAGCATGAGACAAAAAATACGGTCTAGGGTATATATTTTTTCCGTACCAACAATAATTGCTGAAACAAGAAAACGAAAATACTGTAGTTTGTGGAAGCAAGATTTGTCACAATAGCTAGATATGTATGTTACATTCGTTCATGATTATATTCCATTACTTTTCAGCTGACGACAAAACGTTCATGAAGAGCCATATTCAATTATATTATCCTCACTTCTTTTTGCTGACACCTTAAATTATTTATTTATCTTTATTACTTATGATGTTCCTTTAATTGCTTGGTACAAACAAACAGATAACTAGCACATTGGCTATGTCATTGTTTGAAGAAATTCAGAAATGATGAATAATGTCTCATTTATATATATTTACATTACACCCTTAAGGTTATACGTCTTCCTCCTCATCAAAAGAATGGCCAAAAACATTGCTTTAGTATTAAAATGTATTTTGCGCATGCGCAACTTATAAAAAATAATAATATATCTGGGTTAGGTACATGTGCATATGCGTCACGAAAAAGTATTTATGAAATTTCTTTTCTTCTCTCCGTCTCTCTTCTTTGGCAGAATATATGAAAACAAGTTTGTTGCATTGTATAGCTACCTTGCTTTTTGAGATGCCAAAAGCGCTTATCTGTGTAAGCTTTAAAGAAAGGGAAGAACTTTTTTTTACCTTTATTAGGCTTGAAAATCGGTTCTAGACTACACCTATTTTCAGTTTCAATGTACCACGTACTAGGCTTTAGCCTTATTATATTAGCATTTATACCCATGCGTTCTAATTAATGTTATTAATTGAAATTATGAGGACAAATTATGTGAGAAGAAAAGAGGAGGTGAATAAGATGATATTGCAATAGAATTGAATGTCGATCTTGATATATAAAAAGACTTTAAGCATAATTTGTACTAATTAATATATATATAAAAGACTTTTTAGTTACTCATCAAAATAAAACTCTTTTTTAGATTTAGAATTGGATCCAAGAGTATTCTTATAATCGGAAACTATAGGACTGATCCCTTGAAGAGGTAGAATATCAGTTTAAGAATAACTCTTCTATCGACAAGTATTGTCCTATGGCATAGTCATTGATCAAAATTTTTTTATATAATTAAAGGGTTCAAATTTATTAACTACTTATGTTCCATTTTTTAGTTAAATGAAACTCTATATATATATAAATTGCGGCTATATTAGCTAGAGTTCTCTTTTTCTTTCGGTTGCGTCCTAAAATAGTTGTGCAATGTGATCGTCATAATTGAATAGGTAAAGGCAGAAAGTATAATATTTATGAGGCCACAAAGTTTTAAGCACCGTATTATAGATGGCTGGTGAATTATAAATGTAATTGTGTGCATTACTTCTCATTTATTTCTTCTAAATTTTTCAATGAAATAATTTAAGGTTAAAATATTTTCTTCATTCTAAGAGAAATTTTGGGTTTTAGATGTACAGGAACATGAAGGGGCATACGATTCTCACATCAATGCATCAGGAGATGGAAGGAAATGAACATATTAATGACCTCCCAATCTGCTCCAATTCTTCATCCCAAAGGTAACCCACATGTCTAAACAATTAGAAACGTTTAAAAATGAATCCTTATTTTAAAATATGAAGTTTCTTTTTTAACATCATGGTATTATATCTATTTCTTTTTAACATATATATATATATATATATATATCATCAATATAAATTAATGGTATGTCATTCGAGTATCGAATATTTATTATATGGATTCAACTAGTAAGTAATTGAACATTAAATTTATTCCTTAGATATGTATATTTGTTAATTTTTTTAAATAAGCTAGTTCTTATAGTTTGATTAAGATTTATGACTAAGTTTCAATAATTCAAAAAAATAATAATTAGGTCTTATAACTCTCTATTGGTAGGCTGAATTCACGGACACTATTCATTTTTATTTGAAACTGCAAAGTCCCTAACTCTATTGATTGAATACTATTTCAGTTGCTTTTTCAAACAAAAAAAAAACTATTTCAGTTTAATTTCATTATTTTAACATCAAATAAAAATACTATATTTAATATAAGAGTTAAAAGAATATTTTGTATACATTCAGTGTTAAAAGAATATTTTTCTCAAATGAGGAGAAAAGTGTCCTATACAAGAGTTGTATAAAATACATTTCTGATTTCAATATTACTACCTTATCATTTATTGTGATCACTAACTTCTTTTACATCCTTTTTCATATTCTTCAGATCACAAGGAACTAAATTAAGAGAATCAAAATATGATACGGAGATTGTTCATCAAGAAATTCACCCGTTAGACAATAAAGGACTTTCACAGACCAGTGAACCTGATTACGATCTAAATCAGGTACTATTTTAATTTTCTAATGTATATGATATGATGTCTCTTTCCTTACTTTTAGTAATTCACACTTTTCAAGTTTTAAAGCATTGAATCATCGTTTAGAAAACCTTCTGCGTGTTTGATTTGTAAAACGTTGTTTCTACTTCTTGATTTTGTAACTAATTATTACACATCAAATTACTTTTATTCCATTTCATGTGTTAAATATTTGTATAAATAAAGAATAGGTGAAAATGTTTTAATTGTATTGTTTCTTATGCAATAAATTAGTATTTTGTAATAATTTATATAAAAAACACTTTTTATCAGAAAAATTGAATTAAGGAAGTACAAAGAGTATTCTAAGCAACATCCAATCATAGAGTAGTACTAATTACATAATTGTTTTATACAATGCAAAGGACAAAAACGCCGTTGTTAAAGAAAAAACTCCCTATACTTTAAGAAAAGGGAAAAAAAACAAAGACCAAGAATGAAAATTAATTAACAAGGCACCTGTTTGAAAATGATTTCATTTAGGAAAAATAAAAATACTTTCTCAAACCAAACAAATCTTATGTCTAGATACTAGTGTAAGTTGGTAGAGTTACATAGTTTTACTGATATTTCACTTATAATTTTGGTGTTTTAGTCATCCAGAGTTTACACTTTTATTTCTTCAAAATTTAGTTTAATGATATAACTTAAATTAAAATATTTTGTTGTACTTAAATGGCACTTTAATTTATAGTGAGTAATGGATAAACTTGCACAAACTCGTTTTTTATGATATTGAAATAATATTTTTATTATACTATTTTGCAGGAATACGAATCAAGTGCATGCTTACTTAGTGATATGTCAAATGAAGAAAATAGTAGGACAATGAAATTTCTTGATCTCTCATTTTCTTTTAGCTCTCCATTAATTCCAACGATGCACAGTGATCAAGAGAGAATGCGTTTTTCTTCACCAAATACAGGAAATAATCATGTCGTTGATTCGAATTCTGTACAATCTCATAAGAGCAATTATATAAATTTAGACCTAACAATATGAATTTGTATAATTTCTGTAAACTTAATTACTCGCAATACTTATCGTAGGTTTAGGTTTTTGGGCAAAGTTTTGTAAAAGTTAATGAATTGTTGTATTATCTCCAATAATTAAAAAGGATTAAGCAGTCTTCTATTTAAGTTGCTTAATGTTGTTTTTATAGTTATCTTTTGTGCGTATTTAATGAATTTGGTTTGTTAGATCTAAGGTGTATCATCCATGCATGAACTCAAATCAAAGTTTTCACTTGAAATCTCACACAGCTTAATCGCTTGATCATAGATACAACTAGTTACATGAGTATCGGCCTTTTGATTATTAATGCTTTGGTAGTATTTATTTTTCACTTAATAACATTTTTTAACCTTTTACTTAATATCATGTATGCTTTTAGTTCTCTAAGTTTTTTTAATTAATTAAATTTTTTATTTCAAACTTAATTTTTTATTAAAATTTTTCATAAATTGAATTGATTATTTTTTTCTTCTTCAAACCCTAATGTGTATATTCTACAAAATCTTTTAATTAAATTTTAATGTATATTTACTACATTTCTAACTTCTAAACTTTTAAAATTATTTCATATTTTAAATTCATCATAAAGATTTTAAATAAAAATTATAGAATAAAACTAAATTTGTTTAAATTTATTACTTTAGAAAAGGTGCTTTAAAATTTTCTTCAATATTAACTATTTGCATATCATTTTCCTTCTTTTTCTCACCTTAACATTGTTTTCTCCTAACCTAGTTACAAATAAAAGAAAATTCTTATGGTTCTCGCATGTATTCAAAATATATAATGAAGATTCTTCAAACCTATGGTGAAACCAATAACTCAGAAGAAATTGAGTGTGCCTATTTTTTAATCCTTAAACACTATGAGAGAACTGAAAAAGGAGAAATGAGTACCTAATGACATTGGAAATTATTTTAATGGACCTAAGTCTAATTGAATTTGATCATAGATAAACTCACCTCTACTTTTAGTATTTTTACTTAAGGCATTGTAAATATTCTTTTAAGGCTATGTTTTAGAATTTTTTGTTAATTTCTTATGTGTTTTTTTCTTGCTTGCTACTCATTCTCCTCATAGACATGTTTTTTAACTAGTTTTTTGTGGTTCATATGTGATTGTTAATTTTTTTTTCTATGATTAACTTATGTTTTTATCTTCGTTATCTCTTGAATATGAATTCTAACTTTTTTGTTACCCTTGTAATTCTTATTCTATTTCTCTCTAATATTTTTATTATGCCAAAGAGAGGTTGTGTGTTCTTTATTTTCAAGTTAAACAAGTACCTCCAAAAGGAAAATATCGATAGGAAGAGATATTGAAAAATAGAGTAAACTCAAAGACTCACACATTCACCAAGGGATCAAGCTCAATGAAAGCAAATACTCAAGTGGAGTAAAAATAAATAAAAAATAAGTATTGACTCTCCAAAAATATCAAGTGGCTTCAAGAACATAAAGGTTGAACATGATATCTGATCAATTGATTTTCAGAATGGTTATTTTATGGAGACAAATCTAAAGTTTAAAGACTTCATGCAACCCAAAGCTAATATCCAAAGAATGAATAAGACTTAGGAAATTTGTAAAGGCTCTACAATTCTAGTTAAGTTTGACTTGAGGGAAAAATGAGAAAACATAAAATGAACCCTAATGGAAAGAAAAAAAGGCTTTTTAAGTAACATATTTTGCTATAAGTCAATTTTGGTTTAGGAATTGATTTCCACACAAGAAAAATGAGTCTTAAAAGATAATCAATTCTTGAAGATTGTTTTCTTGTAAGGAATCAATTGCATCTTGGATGAATCAATTCTCATGCAAAGGAATCAATTCCCATTAGGATGGGAATCGATTCCCATGAGCAGAATCTGATTTAGTTTAAAATATTTGTTTTCTTATTATGGTTTATATCTTTCATATTCAAATATTATCTCATGGATTTTGAAAATAAGTTTGGATATCACTAAAAGCCCCTTATAAAAACTATGAAAAATGAGAAGATAAACAAATTAAAGGAAGGATTGCTAAGTTTTCTTGAGCCAGTTCTTAAAGAAGACTTATGATTCATAATACCTCAAACACTAGAAAATGTAACATGTTCTTCTTGTGTGATTAATTATGTGATTGAGAAATCATTACAAGATGGAACTAAATTTAAATTCAATAAGAAATCTTGATAAAATTAGAGTTTGTACACTTTTCGAGAAAAATCTCAAATAAGACTAGAGCAGTCTGATGCACATTTTTTGAGGCAATGATCTTCCTTGATGGTATGAATCTTCCAAGCTCAAAGATACCAAAAGTCAGTAACACCATATCATCTACATGTTTTCCAAAACAATTAACACATACTTCAAGGTAAATCACCAGTTGACTTTCCATTCTTAGCAAAAGAAATTATACCATTTATAATTAATTACCTGCCATTTACGGTGTGAAATCTAAAAGTGAAACTTACTATTTGAGGTAATTTTCACATCAACCCACATCTTACCACATTTGGTAAAATGCATTTTTTCATTCATGGCTTTAACCATTGGATGTTGGAACTCTCCTTAACCCGTGAGTGTAGAGTTGCACAAAGCCTCATTTAAATGCTCTACAGTTAAGCCATTTGAAGTTGATACCTATACTCCTTGTTAAAAAAATATTCGTCCCTAACCCAGCCACTATTGTTGAAGCTTAAAGAAGACTCCTTCATTAAAGTTTCCATACCTTTCTTCACTCTAGGTAAGCAAAGTTTGTCTCTTTGTAAATTTGCAATTGAGAAGTGTAATATGTTAATCTAGAATGCATTTAAATAAATCACAACATGCTATGTTGAAGTTGGGTTAAGATTTTTGAGAAAAATTCTTGAATGTATAAATATATGTAGAAAATTCTGTAAATATGAGATATGATGTGTTATTAGTATTTATGATGAATGGAATGGGTTTACTATGATATATAATAAAATTTTGGGTAATGTTTATGAAATTTCATGTCATTTTGAGTGTTTTCATGTTGAAA
This sequence comes from Mucuna pruriens, assembly GCA_025330945.1. Classification (NCBI taxonomy): domain Eukaryota; kingdom Viridiplantae; phylum Streptophyta; class Magnoliopsida; order Fabales; family Fabaceae; genus Mucuna; species Mucuna pruriens. The sequence goes on from JAENHJ010000080.1 coordinate 470,731, forward strand.
TTGTACTAGGCTTTGAATTTGTCTGGTGTTCCCACTGGGAAAATGTGCCATGATGAGCCACTACTCACATATACTTATCTTAACAAACTACCTATTTTAACCATAGATCAGGTCTTGGTGTTTCTCTTAATGGTTTCTTTGGCATGTGTCATGTTGTGATGACTTGGTAGTCAAGTATACTATGTTAAGGGAAAGTGTCTAACTGATCACTTGAAAGTTAGAGTCTCCATGAAGTAGGACTAATATATATATATATTGGTTGTTTGAGGAGTCTGAATTGACGATTTATTTGAACATCGTACCTTATGAAACTTGGATGTTATTGTAATTTTTATGTTTTGTTTATACATATTTGTTTTTCGTGAGCTTACCCTTATACTTCTTACCATATATGTGTGACTACAATGATCTCGAATGATGTTTTGATAGAAGTAGATGCCGAGGTCACCACATAATTGGTTTTGATCCTACATGCCATTCAACATGATACATTTGGGCATTTTCTCTCTACGCTTCATGGAAATCATGGTGGGCGTAGGAAGGGCTTTGACGATTAATTCAAATTTGGAGCATGTTAGGTATTGTAGCAAAATCACCATCGACTTCATGTCATGTTTTACTATTATTATTTTAATTATGTTCTATGCTACATTGGACTTCTATCTACCTATATGAGAGATTTGGAGTTGGCCTATGCACCTCATCCGATCTAAACTAACTGAAAATTTTCATCATGACCCCATTCATCTTGGACCCTGTCCTTGTTGTCCTAGAGTAAATCTTGAAGTTGTTCAACCAAAGTCATTGTCTCACCCTCCTCCATCTCAATAGTTAGTATATGACCACCCTAAGGTGTAAGTCTTATATCCCCTCCACTGATGGTTTTTATGTATGGATTTGAGAGACATATATATTGTAATCTTTTGACTTTTATTTTGAGTTATAAGTGTCATAAGGCACATACTATTACTCAAGATACTTGGGTCTGTATGCCTTATAGAAAACATAATATCAGTAAATTCGAGTATGCATGTATGATTATATTTATGATTGATCTGGAAAAATTTATGTGTTTTCTTTTATAAAATAAATAAGAGTTTTCAAATTAATAAAATATTTATGTTTTCGAGATGAGTTTAGTTTTCATTGTAGCAATCGGGCCATTACAAAAAAACTCTCAAGTGAGGCTTGAGGATTGGATGTAGGTTGCAAGTTCTTATCAAACCAATTTAAATCTTATTTGATTCTTCTTTAACCCTACTCTTACTATGTTATGTTTTTGTTTTGATTGATTCACTATTTTTGTACTTTGATATTTTTAAATGAATCAATTTGAGTTTCTCTCTTTGACTCACTTCAAATCACAATTTAAGGAAAATATTGTGAATAAGTTTTTAAAAGAACTCAATTCACCCCTCTTTAGTTATTGAGCTCGCTTGATCGCAGGAAATAAGAATTGTGCAACAAGTTAAGTTTTGAGAGTAGGGGAGAAAGAGTCAAATTTATGAAATTTAAGGTGGAGAGAAAGTTAGCTTAACGTGGTAACTTCTAATTGGATTTGTTTTTCTTTTTGATGATATTCACATATTAATTGTTGAATGGGTTGATCAACATTGTGTTGTGTGAAATCGTAAGGAGAAGAGTCTTGTGAAATCGTAGGGAGAAGAGTCTGGTGAAATAAGATGAGCAAAGTGAAATAAGATGAGTAAAGAGTGATGCTTAAAAAAAAAAAGAAAAAAATATTATTTAAGTAATTTTACATTAAAAAAAGTAGAAAAGACAATGTATTTAAGTAATATTTCAGCTTTAATACTATGTTAAATTTCAGCTTAAAACCAATTAACAATAAATGAGATTATCTATCATGTATATAAATTGCTCCCAATGATTAAGATTGATGATGTAAAACTTTCCATCAAACATACGAGAGAGTGTAAATAACCAAAAAAAAAATAAAGAAATAAAATGTATACAGTACAATCATTCAATATGGAGTTAAATCCAATTACCAAAGATTGAAATAAAAAAAATAAAGCGAATTAGCCTATTGCAGCCATTAAGTGTCTTTTAATTATATATACAGATGATTTTAAATATATGTATAAAAATTAACTTGACCTGAACTAGTAATAAATTAATAAGAAAAGGGTATAAATACTAATTAAACCAATATTGAACAACATTCACCAATACCTAATCAACTACCTATTTTGATTCTTGCTTCTGGAATATAATATGTAATTAAGAGGAAAGAAACAGAATTTCACACTTTATTAATTTAATTTGGTGTGGAACTTCAAGTTAATACACTTCTTATCGACCATAAAGAGGAGAATATGATGAAGGGTAATATGCTACCCTAAAATCTAAGAAAGGAGGTATTTATATTCTTGAGGAATAATTCGCATTGAAGCATATAGTAAAAGTGATAAGTTAGAAAACCATCACAAGAAAAAAAAATGGAAGAATAGAAAACCAACTAAATTTTGACTGCGGCTGCAAAATTTGGTTGGTGGCTCACGTAGAATGACAAACTTATGTATGATTAATGTTTTAAACGTGTGGTACTTTTTCAATTAAAATTATTTTTTTAATAATTAAAAAATAAAATTCAATGCTAATTATTGAAAGTATTAAAAATATTTAATATCTAAAATATTATGCCTAAGTTTTGTTGTATGCTGAATTCCCTTTTGCTTGTAAAAACTCAAAATTCATTGTATGCTCGAAAATTCAAGAGAATTCTCCTCAAAACCAAGCTGTCCTTTTCCTTAAAGAAAATGACAACCGTGAAAGTATGAAGAAAAACCTCCATAAGAAACAAAAATACAATTAATTTGAAAAGTTGAAGAATTGCGTGGATGAAGCAAGAAATCAATATAGAAGAAAGGAAATTTTTTTTGACAAACAACACAAAATGAGAAAATTTGAAGTTAGAGGACGAATCTTTCTTGTCAAGATCAGAATAATAACAACCGTTGGCATTGAGAAGGGGCAAACTATAATTAAAAATTTGAAGTTAGAGATCCAAGCTTTCTGAAAGTGTACAAATTCCGGAATTATAATTCAGAGATCTATATAAATTTCCGAAATGATAATTTTAAAGTCTTTTTGTTACACATTTATAGAAATAATTTCTATAAATAAATTTTCAAAAGTCAATTTGTATAGGTTTTTGGAAACATAATTAGTTATATAAAATAAGTTTACTAACAAAATTTAATACAATTGATAGATAGTTAAATTTTTTAAGTATATTTTTAAGAATTTGATTTTTAATGTGTATAGAGAAAAAAACTTTGTTTTCGTGGAGGCCTACTCAGCTTCATAACAACAATTGGGCTTGCGTGCGGACCTTTCAACTACTAAGTGAAGATTTGAAGTGGGCGCCTTCTTTGAGTGTCTTTTTTATTTTTTTTTTATTTTTCTCGATCCTATAGTCCAAGAAGGTAGGCTGGTTTTCCCTAAGTAGCTAACCAAAGCAGCCTCTATTAAAGTCTTTTCATGAGAGTTATAAATTTTTCAATGACCGGTTCTTTCACACTAGTCTCAGTAAAGTCGGTCCTAATCTCTTAGTCGATTCTGATGAGGAGCCTTATTTTCCCCATTTTTTGGACTCAATTGCCTAATGTTGAGAGGGAGTACCTGGAGAGGTGGAAGAACAATTTTATAACCGAGCTTCAAAGGCTACCATCTCTTTCTTATGCTTATCTAATTAAGAAGGGTGATTTTCTTTTAGCTGTTGTTTTTCCTTTTGGTTGCAAGTCTATTTTTATTGACTTTCTTCATCTTGTTACAGGTTATACCCCTTCCAAACTTAAGGCCACGAAGAAAAAGAAAACACCTCAAACTTCTTGTGCCTCACCTGCCACTTCCTTTGCCGACACTTCCACTATTCAAGCTGTTTTTGTTTCACCTATTTCGGTTTTAGATCCTTAACTGACAACCACCACTAGGAAAGTCCCTATTCTCCTAGTTGCTTCTGATAAGCCAGTGGCTACCTCAACTTTTCAGCCAATTGTTTCTATTGAAGATGTGGTTGCCTCAAGATCCTCTGAGCTAGCTGCTAAAAATTGCTTCTGGCGAGGGGACAAGTAGGAAACGTCCTTGGAAGGTGATCAAGGTTCATTCCCTTTCTTCGGGAGAGGAGACTGTCCTAGCTAAAGTGGTCACGAGTGACATGGCCTTGCCTGTTACTGAAGACTGGTTGTCTATTGTTCATAGTTGTCCAAATAGTTCATTGGTCTGGAATCGTAAATTCCCTTTAGCCAATGTCGTGGATCAACATCTGACCGCACCCTCGAGTGATAGCAAAACTGATATTCTCAATCTTCTAGGTGGGTTGAAGGTGCTTCAGGCTTATTTTAGCTACTCTCTTATTATGTCTAGGACCCTTGAGCGAAAGTTTAGAGACCTGGGTTACGATCAAAGAAGTTAACCAGTCTTGTTAAGAAGTTTGAAGAGCAAATTGTGAATTTAAAAAGAACTCGTCATACTGTTGAAGAAAGCTTGCAAGACAATTGTCAATTGGCAGAAAAGTTACAGACTCAACTATCATCAACAATTGCTAAGGCAAAAGATAAATCAATAGCAAAATTCCTCTTAGAGGATCAAGTAGGAATGATGATGACTAAGTTATCTCTTTTGAGGAGTCAGCCATTTGCGTTGGAGGCTGAGAAGCTAAGGTTGGAGGTTGAGACCTAGCGTTTAGGGTAGAAGTTGGGAAACGTGAGGCAGAGGCCGAGATAAGGCATTTTAAGGTGAATATTCATCGCTTGGAAGCTAAGAAGCAGAAAAAAGAAGATCTTCTCAAACAAAAGAAAGAAGAAGTGGTTGAGAAGGATTCAACTATTGTAGATCATTTTGAGGTAAAATTTTGCTCATGTCTTGGAGCAAGTTATTTTTCTACATCCTTCTATAGATTTATCTTAGACAAGAATTTTTAAGGAAGTAGTTGATGGTCGATTGTTGAAAGCCATTACCCCCCTTAGTTATCCTATTTTGTAACTTTTATATTGGCTTTCTTCCTATTTTTGTATGTGTGAAAATTTAATTTAGGTATCTATTGACCTTCTATGAATGAAAAGCTTTTTATGTTAACTTTCTTTCCCCTTTCTATAGATTATGCTTTCATATTGACATTTGTAATATGTTCATTTTTGGATTATGCTTAAGTATTTGTCGTCCTAAGGATGGTTTATCAACCGTCTTACTTCGAGATTTCTACTTCTTTTGATAGGGGTCTTTTTTTATCGCCTTGCTCAAGTCTTTTTTGCTTGCAAATATCATTGGTCGACTACCTCTCTCAGGTCTTTTGTGTTTGGGAGGATTATTGGTCGACTATCTCTCTTAGGTCTTTCGTGCCTAGGGGGATTACTGGTCAACCACTTCTCTTGAGTCTTTTGGTGTCTAGGGGATCGTTGGTCGACCACCTCTCTTAGGTCTTTTGGTGTTTTGCTCTTTTACTTTAGAAACGTCTTGCATTTTGTATTATAAAAATGAAATGCGTACATCAAGGTTATGTATTAATTATAATAAATACACAAACTTGCCATATTCCAAGTGCGTGGGACCTTACTCCCATCTAAGTGCTCTAATCGAAAGGCACCCCTTCCTACTTCCTCAACGATTCTGTGTAGGCCCTCCCAGTTGGGTGTTAGCTTGTTGCTGGTGCTGTCTATAAGAACTTTCTTAACATAAGATCTTGCTTTTTGAGTTTTCTTGGGAAGACCTTTGTGTTGCATTGTTAGGTTGCCCTTGCTTGCAAATTCCTTTACATGTGCAACCTCTTGGGCTTCTTGAAGTAAGTCAAGGTTTGCTCTTATCTCCTCTTCATTTTAGGCTGGTTGGAAGAAAAGGATCCTTAGGAACGACTCGTCAATTTCTATTGGGATTACTGCATCTATTTCGAAAGTTAATATGAATGGAGTTTCATATGTGGTGGAGTGTGGAATAGTATGGTATGACCAGAGTACTTGGGATAATTCTGCCCATCGTCCCTTAGCTTCCTCCAACCTTCTTCTCAGACCTTAGAGGATTACTTTGTTGGCAGACATAGGCTATCCATTTGATTGTGGGTGCTTAACGGAGGTAAAAAATTGCTTTATTCTAAGATGTGAGTAAAAGTCAACGATCAACTAGGAAGCAAATTGTGTGTTGTTGTCAGATACTATAACACTCAGGAGCCCAAAGTAGCATATGATCCTCCTCTTGTAGAATATCTTCATTCTTTCGGCTAAAATCATCATGACCAACTCTACTTCCACCCATTTTGTAAAGTAGTCAACAACTATTATGAGAAATTTAACTTATCCAACTACTAGAGGAAAAGGTCCTAAGATATCTACTCCCCAAGTATAAAAAGGCCAATGTGACATTACTAAGTGAAGGGGTTATGGAGGGTGAAGGGGTTATGAAGGGGCTTTGTGTAAATCGATGAATTGCTAACACTTGTCACACTTCTTTACGAACTCAATAAATCCCTTTTTAGAGTCGGCCAACAATAGCCTGCTCTAGCTACTTTGCTCGCTAGGGCCCAACCACCAATATGGGTTCCCCATATCCCTTCGTGAACTTCTTTCATGGCATATTTTGCCTCATTAGAATCCAAGCATCTTAGGAAGGGGTAAGAAAATCCCCTTCTATACAATTGTTGGGCTACTAGGATGTATTTGGAGGCTTCCTTTCTAAGTTTCTTGGCCGTTAGAGGGTAACCAAGTGTTTCTTCTATAAAGAAGAATGTTGTTATGGGATCTTTCTAGGATCATTTCAAACTGAAGACATTACTTAAGAGTAGGAATCCAGGTCCATTCAAATCAATGTAATATTAATGCTTATGTTATACCTTTTGCTTATAAATTTTAAAATATAATTTTGATTACTTTGTGTATAAAATTTCAATATTTTTAATTAAAAATGAATATAAGTATAGTATGCTTCAAAGATAAATATAACCTATTTCAAAAAATACATTGTCAAAATAATTAAAACTCATTAACATATTTTTTTAATAATATATATTTTTTTAAATTATAAGTTGTGGCCATGATAAAAAAAAACCCTCGTTCATTAAAATTATAATTTAGTATTTTCTCATGAATGGTTTTTATATTAGTTAGTAATCATATACTTCATTTTCACTATGTAAGTTTTATAATTGTGTTGACCTACTCAGCCTTTTTCATTGTCAATACATTTTTTTTCGGTGCATTACACTTATCCTAATTGTCTCCTTTCTTTTAGAGTTGAACCATGTATTATAATATGATATTAGAGTACTACCACTTACCCTGAAAAGAAATTTCTGCTGGTTACTTTTTCTTTCCCTTCATTCTTTTTTATTTTTCTTTCATCTTACTACTCTTTCTTTTTTTTTTTATTATTTTTCTTTCATCTTAGTTCAACTTTCTTTTAGAGTGATTATTGGTTGGTCTTTGTTAAGATTTTTATTTCTAATTTTGCTTCAAGTTCATCTTCGTGGTTCCCACTTTTCATTATCTATTTTTCAATTTGATTTTTCTTTTTTTTTCTCAAGAAAAATTTTGCTTCATTATTCCCTTATTCTTGTCAGTCTTGAACTCGATGCACTTCTTGGTTTCCTTGATTGTGATGACCTTTTTGCCCTTGGAGGTACGGTTGTCAAGGGTGACGAACTTCCTCGAGACTTATGTCTAGATTTTTTGAGATGTTTCACTTCTTTTTTTAAATGATTAAGCATTATTCTTTCATTTATATTTTTTATGATTAAGTTTTGTTACTTTTGTTTTATAATGATTAATATTTATCATTGATTTAATTATACTTTTTTTAAGGTAGTTAAGCATATGTTAAATGGTTAAACCTTAAAGTTTTTATCTAACGACTATCTTTTAGCTTATATATTTTTAATATTTTTATTATATTTACTTTGATTTAATATCCACGAGTATAGTATTGTTTATTTTAAGCTAAAAATATTGCCAACACCTTCTAACTTGAAAGAGATTATTAGTAATATATTTAAAAAATAATTAGTAATTAGTTACTTCTTTTTTTTTTTTTCATGTAATTGCCTGATGTACTAAAGCTTTCTCATTACCTATACATCTTATTTTTCCAGTTCATTACATTTTTCCTAATACTCTGTTCTCTCTTATGGCTAAACCATGTATTCTAACATATATGTTTAAACTTTCAAAATTATATTAAAAATTTAAAATTACAACTTAGTAATAATATTTTTAAATTAATGATTAGAGTCAATAATTAAAATATCTTTAAAATTAATGTGATATTTTTAGTCCCTTTCTTTTTTTTTTATGAAAAATTATCCTATTTTCTCTCTATTAAAATGATCTACGTTCAGTGGAGCAAGGAAATATCTTCTGTGTATATATATAAACATTAAAAAAAGAGAAGTTTATACAATAATAGATTCCCATAGGAAGTAAGGTGAGATTGATATCAACATGGCAGGGATAACCTATACATTTTCTTCAAAAAGTTTCACTAAGCAGATTATTTACTGCATCTTTGCAATTGTCTTCCTCAAGCCTTTGATAATCTTTACAAACCAAGCCAAGTTCATAACCGATAGCACCAATGGCACAACAACTACTAATATCTGCCCAAAAGTGTGCATCTTCTCAACCTGTTAAATAATCAACAAAGCTATGTGGTCCTTACCTTTTTACCAACCACATTGTGTTACCAGAAATAAGATAAAAAATGACTCAATAGCTAGATTCCCACTCAATAATATTATATTACATACATATTGCAACCACGTTAAAAAATAATTAGTTTGCAGTTTGCACCTGTCTCCGGTGACAAATAAGTTATCCAACAAGGTGCCAATAAATCTAACAACTTTACCAAATTGGTCTCATTAAGCACACTGGTATGCAAATAGATACAATACAACTAAATATTGATCCTTGTACCACAAACAAAACCCTCATACTCTCCAAATGACAAGCAAAAATTACAAATTTAGTTGATAATGAGAAATAGATGTTTTGAAATTATCTTGTATGCAACAAATAGATCCATGGTCTAAGCCAGTTATCATCTAAGACAATAATGTGCAGACATATTTTGAGTTTTAAAGGCCAAACAAGAATTGAATGTCCAGATCTTCTACCTATAAAGCACTAACAAACAATTGTTAAATTCAGGGTGCCAATAGTTATTACCTGATCAAAGTGCAAGTAAACATGGTAAAACATGTAAATGAACAGAAGTATTCTGGCAACCTGCAGATGGACCATTTTGGTAAGCAACACATTAAGACAAGAACAAGAATTCTATATATTCAACATGATATTTTACAATCTTAAATATGTTTATAGTCCTTAATGAATGAGTTTTGATTTTGGTCCATATAAAATTTTTCTTTTGTTTTTCATCTCTATAAAATTTAAAATCATTAAATTTGGTTCCCATTATTATTCGATGCTTTTTAGCTGCTTATATATTTAATATAAGTTAAATAACCATCTCAAGTAACATTCACTAGTATTTGCAATACTATATTAGCATTTGACACCTCTAAATCTTTTTCTAGATTCTTAGAATGAATGTTATTTATATTCCTTAAAATGAATGTTAGGAACTAAAAATAATTATTTTAAATTTTAGCATGATGAAAATCAAAGAAAAATATTTTACAGGGACCATAACAAAAGTTTACTCCCTTTACAGGGACCAAAATTAATGATTGTAAATTCTATAATGATGAAAAATAAAATAAAAATTATAAGAACCAAAATAAAAAATTTGCTCATTTCATAGGGACTAAAAATATATTTAAGTCTATTTCAAAATAATAATATTCCAATACTATGTATAAGAATTTTTACACTATTAACTAATTAAAAATCATTCTAGATATGACTGTTAAAGTAATTATTACAAAAGTCAACAATTTTATCAAATATATAACAATGTATGACAGTATAAAAACCTTGATACTGATAGTGCATTCTAATTATATGTGTATGTATTTCAAACTATTGACTCACCAGCCAAGAAATGAATATTACGATCCCATTGATGAGATAAGTTTTGGATTTTTTCATTCCAGCTACATCAAGATACCTTCACAACGACAACAACATTAACAAAGAAAAAAATTATATGACATACTAGAATTCAACTATAAGAGAATGATTACCATCTCAAATTGATCCCTGGAGTAGTTGTCTCAGAGATGAGGACCATGAACGTGTAAAGCTGTCCTTCCCCAGTCAACATTGAATATGCTACTGCTACTAAAGAAAACAGATGATGAAGCACCTGAACCAATGTTAATACGAAGTCAGGTTAAATCCCGACCATAATCATCTCCAGCTGGGTTCCTATCAAGTGAAATATCTTAAAATTGATTAAGAGAGTTCAACTTCATAAGACAGGTTGGCTAAAACTATGCAAGTTCAAAAGATATTATCCTTACATACTGATATCCACCAAGGGCAGGAAATAACCATAATATCAACCCTATATCAGCAATAAAGTAACCGACAGAAACCTGTCACAATAAATATCAAACATCAGAAATAAAGACTTCACCAGATAAAACAAAGTGATGTAGATCACAAAATAGTTGTTGAATGTATCAGGATTCAGGACAACGAAGATGATAACAATTTCAAAAGTTTATTTGAATCATTACAAGTAAAAAAAAAAAATAGAATGAATTCCGGAAAAAGGAAATACTAGCAGAATAAAAATACCAAGACAACATTGTAAGTTCAGAATGTAGAAATTGCCTCTCATAGTATCAATATGATACTGAATAGAGGCCCAACAGGGTACAATTCTCAAGATAGTAACCTTCCAGGCAATTCAAAAACCTGGACCTCTGCCACCCCCAATGAGTCCCCAAAATACAAGCTACTCTCCTCTCCTCTCCTCTCATGGTTTCCCTCCCCCCTAGTCTGTTACCTAGCTAATTATAGTTAATATTATGTTACATTGAATAATGGTCATTGAGTCCTAGCTGCCAACCTATTCCTCCTCCTATAGGTAATTAGTGGAGATACTATCAGATTAATATGCTTAAAAGACATTCTTGACAATTTTCATTGAATACCAAATAGAAAATGTAACAAGAGGACTCCAAATTCATGCTATGTTTGTCCAAACTGACAAGAATTTTGCCTGATTTCCTGTATGTGCAAGTCCCAAAAACCATCACAGAAAGAGTTGGAGAAGGTTTATCTATTATTGCATGTCCAAATCCACAAATAAATAAAAATCTTTAGCAATCAAATGCGGCATTCCTGCCATGGTTCTATAAATTTCTTACTTACCTAGTTGTAAAATAATCAAACCAGTGGACATCAATGATACAACATACATTATTTTCTAGTTTCACATGCTCAGATTCCTTGGTCAGCTCTTAAATACAACTTCTTTATCATCTCAGTATGTGATTCTTTTGTTCTTTCTCCCAAGATATCATTTTACAATATTTAAAACTCCAACAATCAAGTTACTCATCAAAATGTTAGACACAATTGTTTAAATTTCCATGAAAAAAAAATGATGAACAAGATGATGCTAATTATATTCAAGGCTGCTTGTCATATAGACTAATACAAAAATAAAGTCTATCTCATCACTCTATTCATTTATTGAACTTGATTTACTGAAATTACGTTTAAAGTGACATCACTCCAAGACCTTATACTTTATTAAGTCAGATTTGTAGTGGTAAATCGCAAAGATTTAATACCCAAACTACCATTAATCTTAAGAGATCCTTCTTTATAGAAAAATTCTTTTACTATCACAATCAAACTGTATTCGATATAAGGTTCACCATGTCAATTTTTTTTTCTTTTTTGGAGAAAACAGAGTTGGTAGCTGGTTCGCTTTTTAAAGCAAAATTTCTTCCCACAATGGACTCTAATACTTGTACATCCAAAAATCACTTGAAATGATCTGATGCAATTAAAAACAAATATATATAGTTCTAAAAGAAGTCTTTACAATTGCATGCTCTGGATCATGCGTTTGAACAAGAAAATACTCAACCAGTCAACCCCATGTAAGATATAACAGAGTGAGAATATTGGTTCCATATTTTACCTCACACCACAATAGTAATGGCAGGAATTCAAAAGACAAGAAAATACAAACAAGAGGAAACAAATCCAGATTGTTCTTACCCCCAGTGAAAAAGTCGATAATGAAGAGCTTCGAACAGTAACAAATTCAGTAGACTGGTAGTCAGCAAATAGATTTGAGCAAAACACCAAGTACAACGACATAGTTGTTATGAAAATGGCATGCATAGTTGATATAGAACTGCACAAAGAATAAAAATTTAAATAAACAACTTGTATGACAAGCAATTAAAGCAGAGTTTTTCTACTCAATAGAAAGATCCAGTCACCGGCTATTCCACTCAATACGTTGGATTTTGGAGAAGCTGGAATAGATCTTAAAGTAATGAGTGCAAATAAGATGAGTAAGATCATAGATCTGAAAAACAGGAAAGGAAATAATTAAAGATACTGAAATCACAATAACTTTAATGTATCTTATATGAAATTATTGAAAAAAATAGAATGACAACATATTACAATGTATATACCATCTTGCAAACTAAAATTCCACTAATAACAGAAGTATATGGAATGAGAGAGTCGGCCAGTAAATATTCCTTTACAAACAAATTAGCCCGGTTCTGGTAAGATTTGAATGTCATAATTTCTTCAGAAGCCAACATTGGAACACTACCCCTTGGTTGAGAAGTCTCCTAAAAAGAGTATATGCTTTTCTGCTTTCCACCTCCAGTCATCTATTACATGAACAAATACAGTTTGAAGACAAGATATTAAAAAATTTAAACCCATTAGGATATATCACAACATGGAAGTTAAGGATAACAATAAGCTGTATAAAATTTATCCATATTCATGGAAAAAGACAATTGAAAACAATGGAAGAGCTTTAGCCTCCTCTTAATTCTTTCAAAATAAGAAAGTTTACAACAAAAACATTTTTTTAATTTTTTTTATTTTCTCTCCAAAACTCCACAAGTTTGAAGACACAAGTGATTAATTTGTTTTAGAAAAAACATAAGTTCTTTCCAGGGGAAACAAGGTATGCAAAGAAAAAACAGGATAAGGTATCCTCACTGTAGAAAACAACACAGAATATCGTAACCTTAAAAACTTTACAATATCTCTCAGCCTACTTAACGAAGTGATTCCCAGGAAGAAACCACCCTGAAGCACATCAAAGAGAAGCCAAAGCAATCTTCTCCTTGATCCTGCCTGTGTGTGCACAACAGATTTTCACCACAAGCTCCAAAATCTATATTCTATTTTCCAAATGTAGCTGCTTGGCATTGCAAAATAAATTACCAGGGCCAGTCCAATGGTGAATGAGGCCTAAAGCAAATTTTGAAAAAGATTTTTTTCACTTTAAATCGGAGTTATATATTGAGCTTTTTAAAAAATTTATGAGGCCTTTTTTACTTTATAAACATTAATAACAAATAATTTTTATTGGTGACCTAAAGCTTAAGCTTAAATTGTTTTACCCTTGGATTAGCTCCGAAAGTAACAAATGCAAACAGTTGATTAAGGATGGCCAATATGATGGCTTAACACTAAATAACTAAAACACTCTAAGTAACTATGCCAAGAAATGAAAGCTAGTCTCTTCATATCAGTAACTAGTAAAGTATCCAGGTTGATTATTCAAAAATAAATAAATAAAATCTCCCACTCAAAATAACAGAGCCACAGCAATAACGGTAACAAAGAGAAGGATAAGCACAAATAAATCAACAAATAATTTAATAATGGAAGTTTTGACTTTTTAATTTAACTTATGCAGTTTCTAAAATTGTAGAACATTACAAACAAATTCCATGATCAAAACATTTTAAACTACAAATTGCACTCCAATTTAAAATGTTTCACAACAATGATTATAAAAAAGCAACAACCAGTCTAGTCTAAATGTCCCCATCAACAGAACTTGAGATGTGAAATTTCTGTGTTAGAAGAGAGTTTCAAACAATGTACCCAAATGATGCTGAGAATTGGAGGAATCGATGCGATGGTAGGATCGCAATCTTATGTAATGTCGTTTGAGATGCATTCAGAAACGCTTTAATTGATTTAGGAGAGAATCTGAAAACCCTAAAAGGATGGACATTATTAAATTATTGGATTTAAATGGCCAACAGAATCGTTCCGTAACTGCATCAACCTTGCGCTCTTTCTTCTACTTCCACTTCTTCGTATTCAAGAATAACAAGACATCAAGGCATTTTATTACTTTATTGTCTCTGTTAATTCATTCTTAATTACTAGTTTTTTTACTATTTTTTAAGAATAAAATGAAATCTACCCAGATGATAAGGATAGCAGAGCATGGTGCATCCTTGTTATCATTTAAATTTATTTAAAATATATATAAACAATCATATAATATATTTTAAAAAACTCAAATTACGTGACATTCTACCTATTTAATTTAATTAACAAAAACATTACATTTAATTATTGGATCGGTTATATGTATGCTTAAATTACTCATTTGAATTTTACATTTGTATTAATTTTATAATTTAGTTGGAACACCTCAAAATTACTCATTTTAATCTTTATATTAATAAATTTGTTTAGTTTTAATCTTTACCGATTTGAAGTAGTATCAGTATTTAATGGTTTACTTCCTATATTTCCATTATTTTTATATTTTAATTTTTATATATACTACTTTAATGTTTTTGTCTCTTGTACTTATATAATATTTATATTTTAATCTTTATATATAAAAGTTACTTGTTTTAATTGTGGCAAAAATTTTACATTTTAGAATTTCATGTTTTTCAATTAATATAATATTTTTTATTTTTAATAAAATATATAATCTTTCAAAAAAAAATAAAAATATTTTAAATTAATAAAAATTATATATATATATATATATATATATATATATATATATATATATATATATAATATGCTCATTTTTTCTCTTATTTCTTCCGTCTCTTTTCTACCAGACATCAAAGTATTAAATATTTTTACATTTTAAACCTTTTATCTTTTATTTAAATTACTACACTATTTTTATTTTAATAAAATATTTAATCTTCAACAAGAAATAAAAAGAATTCTGAATTAATAAAAATTATATATATATATATATATATATATATATATATATATATATATATATATTATTTATATATAATCTCTATTAAATTTTGTTCTTTTATATTTTTTTACGATCTTTATTTTACCCAACAAAATCTTAAACATATTGATGAAAATTTAATTTATAATTTTAAATATTAAAAATATTTTATTAAGAGAGATAAGTTTATTTTAATAATTTTTACATTTCAAAAAAATTAATATTTAATTGTTTAATAGCAAATATATTTGATTTATATAAAATAAAATAGGTTCTATATTATATATAAATAAGACACCTAGATATTGTGAATCAATACCAAATTATATGTCATGTATTTAGAGTAGGTTGTAAAAAATAAAAATATCATTTTTAGTCATTTATTTTATATGATAAGAGTGCATTGAATAAATATTTAATTAAACTAATTATCTAACCATAATATATATATATATATATATATATATATATATATATATATTAAATGTTGAATTTTCAACTAATAATTAAAATATTAATTAATAATATTTAAATATATATTATATTATTAATAAGTTAGTTAAAAAAAAGTTGAAAAGTTAATTTAGTTAAAAGCTTAAAATTCTTAATTTATTAAACTAAAATATTTGGTAAAGTTAGTCGTTAAAATTGATGGTAAATACAAAATAAAAGACATATCTATATGAATATATTACATATATTTAATTTAATTGTACTTTGGGTCCTCCTAATTTGTTACATGAACAATTTTTGTCACCTAATTTTAATTGTTCAATTTTAGTCTATTCTTTTAGAAAATAAATAATTTTAATTTTTTTATTCATTTAAAAAATGGACAATTTTACTACTACAACTTACTATCCAAATCTCAACAAAAATAATCAATTATTTTTATAAAATTAGAAATTTTATTGTACATAAACATATTATGTAACATTAATTATTTAATTTTTATAAATTAAATTATTTAATACAAATTTTGTATAATTTTATATTAAATAATTTAATTTGTAAAAAATTAAATAATTAATGTCATATCAAATATTTATATGTCACAAATTTTACAATTTAAAAAATAATTATCTATTTTTAAATGTGTGGTTAAAAAAGTAATGGTATGACTAAAATTAATTATTTTTAAATATATTAAAAAATAAATAATTAAAACTGCAGGATTTAAATTAGGCATTTTTCAAACATACGAACAAAAAGCAAGTAATTAAAATTGAAAAAATAAAACTAAAGAGATAAAAAATGTAACTACACCTATATAATTTTATATTCTAGGAGAAAATATGATTATATATATATAGATATAATTTTTGCATTAATTCATAACTTTTATTTTTTTAAAGGTTAAATATTTTATTAGAAATAAAAAATAGTATAATAGTTAAAATAAAATATATATGTCTACAACATAAAAAAAATTAATTGTATAGGAACTAAAGCAAGTAACTTTGTTAATATATATATAAAAGATAAATTTCTTAATTTTTATACTAAATGTATTAAAAATTATTTTATATATAGATGATTTCTTTTATAATAAACAATATAACTACTAATTTATCAAATGATTATTTCTATTAAAATAGAATAAAATGACATTTAAATTAGAAATGACTGGTAATAAAAGGTTTTTATTAGTTTAATATGATCATCGGACATAATATCACATGATATAAATGGATAGTAGTACATCTTTTCATTTCCACAATCTGATCACTGAATATATTAAAGTACTTAATAAAAGTATAATTATATTAAAAATATTTATTCATCGGAATCATACATAATATAAGGAGTTCCCAATATTCATATTCATGCACATATTCAACCAACTTGGTTTTTAAATATAATTAG
Organism: Mucuna pruriens; assembly: GCA_025330945.1. NCBI lineage: Eukaryota > Viridiplantae > Streptophyta > Magnoliopsida > Fabales > Fabaceae > Mucuna > Mucuna pruriens. Next base: position 487,744 of record JAENHJ010000080.1, read on the forward strand.
TATAAAATTTAATAAATTTATTGTAAAATTCAATAATTAGTTAAAAAAAATTAACGACACTTTTTGATACATTATTTTAAATGTACTCTTTATTATTGTTCAAAATTTATAAGAAATCATAATTTTTTTTGAATTTCACTTTATATTTAATAATTTTTCTCTCTTAATTTTGTTGTTTTAAATAAATTTTACCTAATAATAAATATTTTGGGATGAAATACATCACATAGTCTCAATCCGGTAAAGACATTGGGATCTCATCAATCTATAACTACATCCATTTTATAAGGAATTTATGACCTTTTATAAGTACCTTCTAAGAGATAGCTAGTCCAAGATGCTACATGTGGACACCTATTTTTGTCTACATCCCCAAACTGGAAAGAAGAAGGAAAATAAAAATGCAAAAAGAAAAAGGAAAAGAAAATAAAAAGGAAAAAGGAAAAGGAAGAGAAGAAATAATGGTGGGGCAGGTAAGGGAAGCGTGTCTCAGCTGGCTCACACCCCCACAATCTGCCTCAAGCATGTGGCAATAGTGAGTAGTTGCCTATTGTCTCCTTACTTTTAAGAAAAGTCACCTTTGCCCTAACACCTTGCGAGAAATTGAGGTCGAAAAATGGATTTTCCATTGCGATGACCAGAGGAAGATCTCGAAGGGTCACCACCGCATTAAATAAAAGTGTCGTCACATTTATTAGAGGGAACCTTATGAGGACATCATTGCATTAATGAAGCCCTGCGGGGAGCCACCACATTAATGGTGGGAGATCTCCCTAAAAGATTTAGAGGAAGAGAAACTAGCCTATAAAAAGGGGAGTTGCGAAAGAGAGGGGGGTAGACATTTGAAATCAGAAGTAGACATTTGAAATCAGAAGAAGGTAATAGAATGAAATAGTGGGAGCACAAGAGAAGTAGAGGGTGAAGTTAGTTCTCTATGTACCGACGATGACACGCTCGGAAACTATGTGAAAATATTGAAACTCCTTTTTAGTTTGAATGTACAATCTATAACATCTTGCCTTGATTAAATCCATGACCTTTTTAGAAAATGTTAGGGGCTCAAACATAGGGTCCAAGACCTTATTGATAGAGGGTGGTTGAGCTTTAAGGAAAATGGCCCAAATGTGGGCAACAACCCCTTGACGGCCCATGGAAGCTCATATGTTAATGTCATCAGCCAAGAAAGTGGCCCTCAATATATCTGGATTAAGGACATAGCAAGGAACAAGGTCACTATCTTTGTTGGAATGTTGAAGCTTGGCATTATCAAAGGTCAAGTTATGGAGGCCGGGGAGGTGTAACATTCATCCAAGTGTAGCACATTCACTGGAAGAATGTGAAGAGTTTGAACATCTATTACACAGGATGATAAGGTCCCATCAAATCGAGAGGAGTGGAGCCTTCACAACGAGGGATGTGGCTATGGTCCAAATGGAAGGAAGAAACAACCCAACGCCAAAAAAATTTATGATCCATTATGACCTAGCACTCTTGGTACAAAAATTGCTTGTCACTCAGGTTCTAGCACCTTTCCCAAACAAGAGCTCCAAGGCGGTCCCATGAGAATACAACGTGGGAGCATCATTCAGAAAGGACGAAGGGAAAACCTCAGTAAGAGATATCCCTAGTATCGTAGGGTAGGAGGCGTAACCAAGAGTGAAAGGGTCTATGTGCCTAAGGACCTTTGGAAAGTGAATCCAGCTAAAGAGAAGAAGGAGAAGGCTAAGGAGGCCAAAGGGAAGTACATGATGGAAGACGAAGCCATGGAGTTTCTAAAGATCATCCATCATAGTGAGTATGAGTTGCTCTACCAACTCAATAAGACTCTGGCACATGTGTCCCTCCTTTTGTTATTGATGAACTCGGAAGGGCACCACCAACTTCTTCTAAAAGTCCTAAACGAAGCCCACATGACCCAAGACATCATCTTAGAAAAATTTGGGGGATAGTCAACAATATCACTGTCAACAATCACCTCACCTTTACAAAGAAAGAGATCCCGACTGAAGGGAAAGGACACAATCAACCCCTCTACATATCGGTGAAATGTGGAGGATATATGCTGGCGAGGGTGCTTGTAGATAATGGTTCTTCTCTAAACATCATGCCCAAGGCGATCCCGTACGAACTGCATTATGTCAACTCTTAGCTTAGAGCCAGCTCTGTTGTAGTATAGGCATTTAACGACTCTCGAAAGGAAGTGCTGGGAGAAAGCACCCTCTTGTACGTATCAGACCATTCACCTTTGACATAACCTTTCAGGTTATGGATATTAAACAACTACCTACTTGGAAGGCCATGGATCCATACAACACGGGTAGTTCCCTCCTCCCTACACCAAAAGCTGAAGTTTATCATGGACCAACAATTGGTGTGCGTGTCAAGAAAAGAGGTTTGATCATTAGCACCCCAAGCCTAACTAGATACATGAAGATACCAACCTAGATGCAGTATGGGGAAAAACCTAGAAGGGATGGTTGAACCCATCGAACTTCTAGAAAATAAAGGCAGGTGAGGCTTAGGGTACCAACTGTCTCGAGTGGAAGAGAAATCACTTCGCCAAAATCGGGCTTCACCAGGGGCAATCAAGGGCTTACACGAGTACTTTGTAAGTAGGTGGGGTGGTGCCAGTTGATCAACTGGCTATGATAGAGGACCAGACACCAAGGGGGCAAGAGAAGTCGTTGTATCCTTACACCAAGGAGCCCACTAATTGGATGCCAGTCAAGATCTTGAGGGTTTCTGCACTACTAGAAAATTTAAACTTTACTACCAAATAATTATGTGGTTAATTTTAAAATCAATAGTTATTTTGTAGCTAATTTCTAATAAAAATAATTAGCTACAAAATCACTATAATATAATATGATATCATGAAATAAATAGCAAATTAACTAAGAAAAATAATCTTAGTTAATTTGTAGTAAATTTTTAAAATTTGTAGTTATTTTCTAGCTAATTTGTAGTAATAAGAAGTATATATGAATATAACTTCAATTTAACTAGAAAAAATAATATTCTAGTTAATTAATAGTTAATTAGTTAGGATTTAGCTACTAATTTAAATGGTAGCTAAAATTAGTAGCAAAATCAAAAAAATCTTATAGCGAACCTTGTAACACCCAACCTCTACGCCAGGTACACATTTACCTATTATTCATAAATAAAATGCATGTTTTTCTTGTGTTAATCTTCTGCTTTCTTTTTTTTATTATTCGCTTTATCCTAAACTATTTTTCTTTTTTCTTTTTTTCTTTCTTCGCTTTCAATTTGCATGACCATAAATCATAGAACAAAGAATAACCAACCCCAAAAAGATAGTGTTATCTGGTCAAACACAAGTAAAGAAGGGAAAACTATGAACACTTGTTTTTGTCCACATCCCAAAACTAGAAAGGATAAAGAAAATAAAAATAAAAAAGAAAAAGGAAAAAAAATAAAAATGAAAAAGGAAAAGGAAGAGAAGAAATGATGGTGGGACAGGCAAGGGAAGCGTGTCACAATGGGCTCATGCCCTCCCCCAATCTGCCTCGAGCAAGTGGTAGTAGCGAGTAGTTGCTTGTTGTCCCCTCGCTTTTCAAAAAAGTGACATTTGTCTTGACATCTCGTGAGAAATCGAGGTCGAAAAATGTGCTTTCCGTTGTGGTGGACAAAGGAAGATCTCGAAGGATTACCACCACATTAAATAAAAGTGTTGTCACATTTATTAGAGGGAACCCTATGAGGACACTACTGCATTAATGAAGTTTTGCGAGGAGCCACCGCATTAATGGTGGGAGATCTCTCTAAAAGATTTAGGAGAAGGGGAAATTGGCCTATAAAAAGGGGAGTTGCGAAAGAGAGGGGTTGGCTTTTGAAATCAAAAGAAGATAATAAAGAGAAATAATGGGAACACAAGAGAAGTAGAGGGCGAAGTTAGTTCTCTGTGTGACGATGACGACAAGCTTAGAAGTTAGGTGAAAATATTGAAACTCCTTTTTAGTTTGAATGTACAATCTATAGCATCTTACCTTGACTAAATCCATGACCAAACACTTAGCTAAATATTTGAGAGAAACCGCCAATACCCTAGTCAGCCAGTCGACTCAAATTGGTCTTACCTCCATTTGGTACCTCATCCCGAACCAGATAGCATATTTTAGACTATCCAACACCTAAGTCGGATCGTGGGCCTTACCCTTGCCGACTCCTAGTCAGAATTATACCCTCATCGACACCTAATCAGCATCTCCTTTTTACGGTCGATTCAGTGTCGGCCTATCTATTTAGCCTATAAACCTCGACTAGAACTATGTAGACTTTGATTTCTCCATTGCTTTAGAGGTACGTAGTTGCAAGAGGCTACTCTTGTCAAGTCCATAAAACCCAAAAAATATACCCTTCTTTCTCCTATAAATATGTTCACCCTTGCTTACATTTGAAAGGTAAAAAATGGAGTTTAGAAGTCATATCTAGTTTCATGCACCTAGTTCAGGTAATTGTCTTGCACGTAATAGATTCTCGAACTCGATATTTGATTCCAAGACTAGCCTTATTCATTATTAGGTTTTCCAACATTTCCCTTGAAAACGCTGGTGGCGATTCCCATTTTCCGAACTCTCTTCCTCGAAGGGAACTTGGATGCCAAATGCACCCTTGTCGACTCTCGTCACGGCGTAGGACACGACACTACACAACAAAATTTGATTTAGTAAAACAATCTCTCCTTTAATCCTGTCCATATAATGTCTTTTTCAAGAGCTAAAGGAAATGCATCCCAAGTACCAATTAGTAGGTACGAGAGGATTCATGTTAGATCCTCAAGGACAAATGATTGGTTTACCTATTCAAAGCAATTTACATCGAGGACTATCTTTAAAAAAATATATAACTTCTTGCTACAAAGCAAGTAAAGGAATTGTAGATATTGTTGTACAAACATTAGATGTTAAATATCTTACATGCATACTTATTGAATGGTTCAACACATTATTGATACCATTTGAGAAATTTTGGTTGATACCCACAATGGAATGATTCCAAAAAGAATTTTGAATAATATAGTGTTAGAAAGAGTATGTTAGATAGTGTTGTTAGCATTCCTCATGATTAAATATGATAGTGTAAAAAAATTTAAGGGAGTGTATTGAATTGAAAGTTTAAAAGACTTTTTTTTGACAAAAAAGTATTGTGATTTTTTAAATAATAAAAATAAGTTTTGAGATATTTAATCAAGACTATTAAAAAAAATTTAATGAGTGTATCAAAGTCTAGTAGTATTCAACTAAAACTTTGTACAACTTAAAAAAAAAATCTTTTGATTTTCAAAAACATACAAATTTGGATGCATTGTTTTATAAGATGAATTTCAATAGATTTTAAATGACTTCTTAGTAGTAAATTATTCATCAAACAATCTTACCCATACACTTAAGATTTTAAAAGATTTTAAAAGATTTTTTTTTTCTATTGTTGTTAAACTTTTTTTTTTCTCTTATCACACATAATTTTTCTTCTCTTTTCATTGAAAGCAATATAGACGTTGATACAATACTTGATCATATCTTTCTTTAGATTAGGAATGACTATGGAGTGGGGTAGGTATGAATAATAATCCTCTCATATTCGCCCATATTTATACAGGTACTCGTTAAACGAGTATTCATGAATTTTAAACAATATTTACGAGTTTATGTGGATATTTTTATTAAAATAGGAAATTTTAAATAAAAAATAAAAACTAAAATAAAAGTAAAATGGATATATAGTAAAAAAAATTGTAACTTATATTTATATTAAAAATAAATAATTTTGAAAATATATTTATACTAAAAATAAATTAGAACTATTTATTTTATATACAATTAAGGATAATTAAATAATTGTAAAGTGTGTGAACATATGAATACATTACCTTGCAATTCATCTTTGCTTTATTAATAAACGAGAATTCATTTAAATTTTTATGATATACATGATAGACTTTTCTGTCATCCCTATTTTCAATTTTATATGTCTTCTCTACAATAAATTAAAAAAGAACTACTTTGTTTTGTTGTCTTTAATCAATTTATTTGGACAAATTGATTGTGATAACATAAAAAAGACAATGTCAAAAATATATAAAATATTTTAATACTTGACCTATATTTTGTACTCAGCCAAAATATACAAAGACAATATTTTATTTTATAAATAGTGTATTTTGAATTGATTCTATTATGAGAACATTTGTCTTGTTGCATCATTTTTTTATGCAATTACATTAATGTGAATCATCATTTTATTTTATTTTTGCTTTTTTTTCATACCTTTCTTTGTATGTCTTTTACTTATCTTTATAATCCATTATTATGAAGAAATTAAAAAAATAAATACATTAATTATATTTAAAAAATAATATTATTTACAAATACTTGTAAACACATTACTTGATTAATATGATATGTATTCTTGAGAAGTTTATTTTTTTTTGGTGATAATTAATCTTACATATATTGTTTATAATTAAAATGAGAAATTCATGTTAATAAATTAATAAAGAAAATGATAAAGAGATGAAACAATTTTAGAAAAACTTTAAAGGTTTACTAAAAATTTAATAAGTCCTTTAAAATTTTGTAAGTTTCTACTGTACTTTTAAATCTTATAAATTCTCATGAAATAAATTTATTAAAATTCAAATTACAAAAGCATGATTATAAAATTCTTTAAAAATATCTTTAAAGTTATTATATTCCTGCATAATTTTTATAATTTGCAAGACTATTTTACATAAAAAATAGTCTTTGTAAATATCAATCTAATACACCCCTATATTATCACTATTTTCCTTATTAAATTCTTATACAAATAAAAAAATGGCTAAAACTAAAATTCCTAACCGCTGCTAAAAATGAATAGTTGCTAAAAATGAATAGTTCTTTTGGGAGATGGGGGCAAGGTTAGACAATATTGTGTAATATTAATCATAGATAAAATATTTGGGTGTGCCATTAGGAGCAAATACGAGGAAGAGATAACTCGGAAACCAATTGTGCAAAAGATGAGTAAAAAATTGTCCTTATGAAAACAAAAACAAATTTCATTTGGAAGGTGAATCTATTTGATTAATTTAGTTCTACCATCCCTTCCTTTATTTTTTATGTCATTCTTTAAAATATCGAGGTATGTGGTCAAGAAACTAAAGAAGATTCAAAGGAAATTTTTATGGGAATGTGAAGAAAAGGGGAGGTAGGTAGCTTGGGTGATGTGGGATAAGGTGTGTTGTGCAAAAGAGGCATGGAGACATGGTATAAAAAATAAACATATGTTTAATCTTACATTATTAGGAAAATGGAGATGGAGGAAGAAAATAGATTATGGTGTAAGATATTGATATCTAAGTATGGGATGCTTGAAGAGGTATGCGATGAAAGGGTATTTAAAAAAAGGTCTCTATGGTGGAGAGACTAGGAAAGATTAGTAAAAGCAACAATCAAGAAGGGTGGTTTGAAAAAAGAATATTTCTTTGAAGGTGGGGGATGGATCTAGGGTCTCCTTTTGACATGACAAATGGATAGTGGATGAGGGACTCAGTGAAAAATACAACATGAGGAAGTGGGGAGTTGGATTGATGGAAATTGGATTTGGAATCTCAAATGAAGAAGGGAATGGTTTGAATGGGAAAAACCATTGATAAAAAGATTCAAGCTGGAAATAGATATAGTGCAGTTAAGATAAGGATTGCTTGATAAAAGGATTTGGAAAAAAAATGCCACGAATCTTTACTCAGTAAAATTAGATATAGTCTAATGTAAGAACAAGATGAGCATGTTGATAAACTTCTCTTCCGCTATTTTTGGGTATACCAATCTCATTAAATATTTCAAATTTCAAATGGAGAATGTTACTTGGTAGGATACAAACAAAAGTTAATTTAAGGAAGCGTAATATCCCATTATAAGATCATAACTTCTTTTATCCATTTTGCCAAGAAGAAGAAGAAATAACAAATCACATCATGTTTTCTTCCAGATTTTCTTATTTGATATGCACACACTGGTGCAGCTGGTTAGAAGTACAAGTAATGTTGCCCATTGACTTTAGGACTCATTTCTTGCAACACATATGTGCTCGTAATGGAAAGAATCTTAAAATTATATATTTGTTATTATTAATATCGTCAAAGTGACCAAACCTCTTAAAATGTCAGTAAGTATATTGGAGGGTTGTGTTAATTTCGTAGTTGTTGGCAACTCAATAATTTGAGTTCTTGATGCAAAGTAGAAAGGTATGAAAGATAGGTTGGATGGTACGTGAAGCCTCTATGATATTCAACTTTTATTACAATAAAATAACTCAAGGCATGAAAGTTAGCATATATAGTATATAACTCTAAAAAAATTAGATGCCAACGGGACCAGAAGAACCCTGTTTATGCATGAACAAGACCCTTGTAGAAGCCAATAATCAAAAGATTTATTTTATTCGTAGAAATCTACTAGACAATAATAAAAAATCTGAATTCTCTACACTTAGGAATTATATGCATTCATTCATTGTTAACCGAAGGACGAAGATAAGAATTATTTGTTATATCTTAAATGTCACATAAAATATATATCTAAAATGTAAATTATTTGACTTTAATTTAATAATTTATGTTCACGACTATTTGTACGTAGGAAATCCATTTTTGCTAATCAAGTTATATTTATTTTGAAAATGTGATAGCACATTATCTAACACTTCCTTTCTAACATACTTTTTGGATGAAGTTTAAGTGAAATTTACTAATTATGTGATATGATTCTCATTTTTTATTTGATAGTTTAGTTCGTTTCTAAACTAACGAGACCCACGTGAAGTTTAACTAACAAAAGATTGTTAAACAAAAGTGCTAGAAAATATATCGATAACATTTTCATTAATTTTTATCTTCATCTTCTTAAAAAAAAAAGGTCACTTCTTCTAATCGGGTTGGAGAGGAACTAACCATTTGGATGCATTAAACTCGTGAGTTGTTCGCAAGTTTTAGGACAATTTGATTAAAAATATTATTTTGAAAGTTTCAAAATAAGGATTGATTTAATTGTTGAAATCCTTTTAATTTATGTATATAGAAATTGGTTGATCTAGGTGTTATATATCTCATTTTCTTTAAGGAATGTCTCAAGTCTCAATTTTGTGTTTGGTATATAAAATGTTGGAAGAGTTAACCACATCATGGGATGAATGTTTACAATTTTAATAGAATTACCTCATGTGAAAAATATTGCGATTCTAGATTACAAAAAAAATCACTTAAGTCTACTAAAATTAAATAGATTTGATTTGATTTTTATTTCAATTATCTGAGCTGACAATTTTATCTTATTTACTCAGTCATTCCATATTTTCCTAATTAAGAATAAAAAAGTAAAATTATTAAAGTAAAATAAACTCAAATTATTTCTATGTTACATATGAAATCTGGTTTACAAATAGATTTATTAAATTCTGTATTTTGCAATGGGTTCCCAATGTATAAAATAATTCATTTCTAATTAATTAAATTAATTTAAACTTCAACGGTTTCAAGCAGTACCTTCAGGCTTGACCAAAAAGAATAGTTAAAATTAATGTAGTTTATATAACTAATAATTTATTATTATGATTTCTGAAAAATAAATGTTTGAAATATAAAATAAAACCAACTAAATATTGATATTTAAATTTTAAATAAAATTCATAAAAATTCATTTTAATCAATATATTTTCTACCTGTGTGCACACTTATATATGATACAAGGTATACACATTTTCCAAACTGCTAATTTAAACACTGACTTGGATGTCAAAATATTTTTTCAACTTCAGTTGAAGGAGCAATAGACTTACCAATATCCTTTGAGTTTGGCTAGAATAGAACTACTAATACAATCTAACAATTTGAGTTTGATGTAGTCACTTGGATGAAACTTTACCTAATCATCGGGTAAGTGATTTTGCTTAATAAGTCCTAAAGTAAGTTGGAGAGCACTATTGTTCTTCAATAAGATAAGAAAATATGTGTTTTGTCCATGTGTTTGTTCATAAATTAAAACTTCACAATAGTCAATTGATGATGATTATTCTTGACTTTTTTCTATAAGAATTATTAAATAACTAAAACAAAAAATTCTCAATGCCTGTGTAAAGAAAATAATTTCACCATCCAACAGTGTTAAGATTTGAGGGTTTTCAGAAGTGTACACATTATTTTACAAACATAGTTAAAAGGGAAAAGAAAAACACATCATGGGGCATAAAAAACATCAAGAGTATTGCAAAATAATCAGACAATAATACCTGGTAATTCATCTAGACCAGAAGCTACATAAAACTATGATCTTTCAAGTTTCAACCATGTTGAGAGCATCACTTATATATAAAAATGAGAAATAAAGTTTCCATGCACAAAAATTAAAGCTTCCTCGACATTATGATTTTGGGCACGTGCTACTTTCTCCATGGAAGTAATGTTATTACCCTCCAAAGTGCCAGAATGGTTCTCAAAGAGAAGCAAATAAAATATAATTGTGAAACTGTTCCAAAGTTTAAACATGAGCTAATAAGCCTAATTAGCATGGAATTCTAAGCCTAATTAATCAATCTTAAATTTGTGTCTAACATAAAATTCTCCATACAGATGTACGAATCTAAAATAACCAAAGTAAAAGTGAACCCAAATTCCAGAGTATCATATATTCCCAATTCACATATATATAAAGATTACAATTGAAATAGGTCAAGTGGTATTTTGTCTAGTCACTCGTCAGTATATACCATAGATTCAATGGTACTCCAAAACGTAAAAGTAAAATATATGATAATCAAGGTTATTATATTCTCAATTTTGGTAGCACATATATAGTGCTTAGACACCCTCACAAAAAATTAACCAATTCAATTGATCAGATAACAATAACACTTGGTAAATATTGATATGATGTAGTATATAGGGAAATTCAAAACCAAATAACATTAGGTTAACGTTGACACTTAATAAAATAAAATGGAATTTCAGTTCATGGAGCTATTGGCAAACTTAGACCATTATACCAGAAATTCTTCATTGGCTGATGACACCCTTAAAGTTAATAGTACAATAATTCTTACATGTTTAAACATATTTTTCCCACAATAGTTAAAGTGCAAAGAGAACATATCATTTATTAGTCTTACCATTGGATGATGAAATTAACTGAATCTTAATTTAATGTTGTCCACCTATTCAAGTCAAACAAAACAACTGAGAGTAGAATTGAATAGCCTGTGAGTGGTGTAACAAAATAATAATTCAGTAAGTTGTATCACTAAAAATCAGAGACAGTCACAAACCATCAAGCAAGAAATGATTATAAACGAAAAAGCCAACTTCTGCAATCAAGTACAGTCAATTAAGAACTTACAGTGTATATATAGTATTCCAGATGATCAATCCGACTTGTAACCTTTATATGCATCCAATAGCAGTGGAACTTTTCTGAAATCCAGTTACATATCTCCCCAAAAACCTTTCCTCACTCATAGAAGCAAAACTACTTATGAGTAAAATCGCTCTTTATCAAACCCCTTGACTTCAAAATTTTAATAACTGCACATCTAGGGATAACTCTCTTCTCCAAGTTGAGTTTCAGAACCCCAGGGCGTAGAGCAATGTCTTATGCGGATAAACCCATATCCTTCATCAAGAATCTCAGCATTTTCATAATCTTACTTTCTGACAACATCACACACTGGGGATGCTTTTTGAAAGCTAAAAGACATATCCCTGGACTAGCCCCACCTCTAAAAAACCTTCAATTTCGATTTCCACATTGCTTCAGGCATTTCTGCAAGCACTTGGAGTTCCAAACAAAATTTGACTTCAAAGGATCAAATCCCATTTCCTTCGCTGTCTCCACAGCCTCAACAAATCTCTGATGCTTCATATATGCCATACTAGGGAAATTGGTTACCAAGAAGGAAATGAAACCTTGAGGCACCCCAAGCTGTCTCAAAGCCTCTACATTTGGAACTGAAGCATTAATTAGCATTCTGTGGTTAAGGTACCACTTCCAATGCTTCAAAGTGGAAACTACTTCCCCATCGCTGCGAACTAGACTCTTGATGAAATATAATAGATGTAAAAAAACTGCACCAAAGCTAGAGCATGTTCTAAGAAGCCTATCAGACAAACAGTCAAATGCATTATTGAATTTTCCCCCTTGTTGGTTGACAAGGAATAATAAGCCTAGTTAATGCAACTTAGATTTTGATAGAACTGGGATTAGATTGATTACGAAAGAAAGAAATTGATGGACGGATAAAGAATGAAATAATGCAAGAACAAACATAATTCAAGGAATCTGGAACCCATTCCACAATTTTGTAACTGACTTCTTCCTTTGTTTAAGTCTCCTATTTATGGCTTCAGTACCCAAGCTCAAATAACTAACTTGTTATTGACAGATACAATTACAACAACTGACAGTTACAATTATACCAACTTTTATTAATCCTCTCCTTGCATAAACTTCCATCATAGGAGGCCTATAATTTCTGTCATTACCACTCCCAAGTTGCACATTGTCCTCAAGGAGAGATTGAGGAAATGCTAGTTGAATCTTGGATGCAAGTTCCCAAACTTTTCACAAGCTGGTAAGTTTTGCCACCTGAGTAAGATCTCAAATTCCCCATTGTGATTCTGTCTTGAGGCAAGAACAGCTTCTTGATACACTTGAAGCTCATGATCCTCCATCAATGAAACTACTCAAGGCTGTGGTTGTTGATTGAGGCCAGTAGCTTTCTTTAATATGGAAACATGGAGCATATCACTAGTTAATGTGGGATCTCCAACACATACCCCTCACACTAAAGATTGGACACCTCAAGCATGAAATTTACAAGACTGAACATCTATGGATATTTCGATAATGACCCAATAGTGAGTTGCTCAATAGGCCCAACAACAACATTAGGATAGGTCTGATACCACATCAGAAACCCGTGATAAGAATGGTTTGAAGAAAAAATACATGTAACACCAACATAGAGTGACTATACACCATAAAGCTCAAAACAGATAAGAATGAGATCATAAGAAGAGTACCATAGAAATACATTCTGTAATTAATTGAATAAAAGATACAAAAAGATATATGTGGTGCTCCTAGTTATATTAATAGTACTGACAACAAGTAACAAACTATAACAAACTAAGTGACTAACTAACATATTTTTATTCTCCTAATACTCGGTGAATTTTGCTGTTGTCTGGCAGCTCCAACTTGTATGCAACTTCTCCCATCTTTGAAATTAATGGTACAAATATTCTTATTAGTTGAAACAAATTCTTCTTGTAACAGTTTCGGTGCAGAGATAACAGGACAACTAATCAAACTTACCCATGGGTGACAAAATTAAGTGAATCTTAATTTAATGTGCTCTGCCTATTCAAATCAAATAAAACAAACACAAGAGTAGAACTGAAGATAGCCTGTAAGTGGTGTAAGTAACATAGTAATGATTTGGTGTCATAAAAAAAGACGGTGACTCAAACCATCAAGCAGAAACTGAAAATCATAAAGAATTAACAGTCAACTTCTACAATCAAGTACACCCAATTGAAACTTTGCAAGTTCAAAGTAAATCCACAAGATCAATTTGACTTCTGACTTTCGTATGCATCCAATAGAAGTGGCACAGTTTTCTGAAACCGAGTCACATATCTTCCCAAAAACCTTTCCTCGGTTATCAAAATAAAGGTACCTATGCGCAAATCACTCTTTATCAAACCCCTTGACTTTAAAATTTTAACAACTGCACATCTAGGAATAAATATCTTCTCCAAGCTGCGGCACAGAATCACAGGGTATCTAGCAATGTCTTCTGGGCACAAACCCATATCCTTCACCAAGAAACTCAGTAATTTCGTAATCTTCTTTTCTGACAACATCATACACGGGGGATACTTTTTGAAAGCTAAAAGACAGATATCTCTGGACCAGCCCCACCTCTCATAAAACTCTAATTTTGATTTCCAAACTGCTTTATTCATCTTTGCAAGCACTTGAACTGCCAAAACAAAAGTCGACTTCAAAGGGTCAAACCCCATTTCCTTCACTTTCTCCACAGCCTCAACAAATCTCGAATGCTTCATAAATGCCACACCAGGAAAATTGGTTACCAGGAGCGAAATAGAGCCTTGAGGCAGGCCAAGCTGTCTCAAAGTCTCTATGTTTGGGACTGAATTCTTCTCTACATTTCTGCTGTTAAAGTTCCACAGCCCATGCTTCAAAGTGGAAACTACTTCCTTATCGCTGCGAACTAGACTCCTGATGATCTCACAACGGGGGACAATGGTTTTGTCCAAGCTTCTTGTCAAAATTGAAGTGTTTTCAATGAGGATTCTTGGAAGCTCAGTGGTTGAAAACCCAATAGAATGGAAGAACTTGAGCTTTGGCAAAAGGGTCTTTTCAGGGTTTGAAAAAAGCACAAAAGGGTGTTTGTTTACAAGGGTACATAACTGGGTCAAGGAGAAGCCATAGTTCCTGAGAAGATCAATTACAGCATTTGGCCCATCAGGGGTTTTCAATTCCAATCTTTTTGAGAGTTTCATGGCCTTTTCAGGGGACAACCCACATGAGTTTATGAGGTTATATACGCTAAAGGTGTCACCTTTGGGGTGATTTGTGTTTGATACAGATAGAGTACGTGATGTGAAGAAAAGAATAGCATTTTGAGAAAGAACACCACAATGGGGTGTCCTAGTTGTTAATCTAGCAATCAGAAAATGGTGCATTGGTAATGAATAATAGTAAATAATAGTAGTAGATTGATGAATGTTGACTGACCCAGTTTTGAGTTTGCAGGTTTGTGCTTCCTTCAGGCTTCAACGCATTCTTTACAGTTTCAGCGCCTCAAAGTGATTCAACTTTGAATCATCATCACAATGAAAATTAAACCCAGAGCAAACATGAAACGATGACGTTTCTCTTAGCTTTCTCCTTTTTTTTTTTTTTTTTTACTTTTTAGATTCACATCCATTCCTAAAATTGTTTTTTCTTGAAAAACAGTTATGCACGAATAATAGTTTTATACTCGTTTAATAACAAATAATTGTATACAATAAATTTATTAATTTTTATAATTATTTTAAACATTATTCAAATTATGAAATGTAACTAAATAATAGTATAAAATTATTTTATAATAGATCATTAATTTTTTTTTAATAAATATGAGTTTGGCTCATGTATTTTACTGATAAGTTTTAATACAAATTTTATAATTATGACTAGTTGTTACATAAAACATGAAAAATTATTCAATTAAATTATTAAAGTAAATATATGTTAAATTATCTAGATAAATTTTAATAATTGTCTTAAAAGAATATTAATTATATTTTAATATAATAACTATCATCATAATAATTCAACATTATAAAAATTTAAGAATAATTCTCAGTATTGATATGTTTCAAGATCTTATCAATGTAGTCAAAATTATGAAATATATGGAAATTAAAATAAAAAATGTTATTTAGCTACAATTATTATTGCTTTTCATATTTAAATTGTTGTAATTATGGGACAAAATAGTAATTATATTTCATAAAAAGTTTTTTATTTTCTTGCATCAAACAAAAAAATGTGTTTTGTCAATGTTTTTAATTAACTAATAAGCATATCTCTCAGTGAAATAAAAAAATAATAAAATTGAACAATAGTCTATCTTATACGATTTTTTTAATTATTTGTATATCTCATTATTAATAAATTTTTAAAACAAAGTTTTTTTCTCTACTTTGTTTCCTTTTCCATTTAAAACAAAGTTTTAACAAAAAAACAAAATACTCAATATGTTAATAAAGGTAGAAGGACAGGTACCAAGTGAACAAAAAAATATCAAATATAAGCATAAAGCATGTAACATAATGAAAAGGTAAAATAAATCAAAACGAAGAAAGAGGACAATTTGTCAAAGGAAAAGACATTAATGTCATTATATCAGTGGAAAGAAATATACAAAAATATGAAAGGAAGAATAAAAGAAAGTTATTTATAACAGAGAAAGACAACAATAAATATAGAGAAAAAAAATAATAATAAAAAGTGGATGAACAAAGATAAAGATAAATCCAAAGACAAGGTTTGTTTGATGATTTTTTTTTATAAAAATTCTTGGGAAAAAAATAAAGTGAAATTAATATAGTATTTTTAATTATTTAAAAATATATAAAAAATGACTTTTTTTTTTAATTTTGCTTTTCTTAATACTACTTGAAACCCGATATTAACTAAGTCCACATATTAATTCTCACCCCAAAAAAAAGGGAAATTAATCATAAAAAAGTTAAATGAAATGAATATGTTGTTTTGTGTATGTATACATATAAAGGTTGTATTTATTAGTTAAATAAGCCAGCGTGTACAGTAAAATCAGCACTAAACTAAAACGATCATCTTCTGCATAACAACAATATTGTAAACAGGGTTCAAAGTGATTTAGGGGTTAACAATTTAATTTAGCAATTTTGAATAAATTTTATTAGGTAAGTATTTATATATAAGTTGTTTTTATTATTAAAAAAGAAATAGGGTTTAATTATATTTTATATAAATTGTAAACTATTTTTATAAGTTATCTTTCTTAAAAAATATATTGAAATAAGCTAAAAACAACTAAGAAGTTATTTCTATAAATTCTCTCAAATATTTGCAGGTGATTATATTATAAGATAAGCTTAAATAAGAAACATATAAACTTTTCCAAATACTTCTTTAATATAATTATGACTTAAATATGTTTTATAGACAGTGAATTTTATTCGCTGTAAATATATTTTGTTTTGGGTTTTTAAAATATTCATTGTTACTTGTTTTGTTTCGTCGTTTGGAATATTCAAAACCAAACTAAATTATTTTACATTGGCAAACAAACCCTAAAAAATTGAAAACCCGTCAAACCAAAAAATGAAAAAAAAGACACATTTTTTTATTAGGTTCTTTTTATTATATTTGAGACCAAAAAAAAAAAAACTCTTTTAACACTTTTCAACATACTTTGATAAAATTCATGTGTGGCCTAATAAATGCTAAGTTCGATTCCTAAACTAGCGAGACTCACGGGAATTTCAACCAATAGGGGATGATGTGTTGGAAAGAGAATATCTGAAAATTTGTTGTTGCCACTTCTCTCACTTACTAACATATTTAGCCGAAAATGAAAAGAAAAACACTATATCTTATGTTGTACAAAAAAACAACATTGGCAAAAAATACTTAACAATAATACCAGGTTAATTCACCTATATCAGGAGCTACAAATAAGTATGATTATTTTAACAAATTGAAAGCATTAGTTTTATTTATAAAAAGGAGCAATGAAGTTTCCATGCACAAAAATCAAGCTTCAAGAACAATTTGATCATTTGGGGCAAGTGCATCTGACCAAACTACTTTGTCCATTAAGATTATATTACCCTCCAGAGTATCGGAGTGCTTCTCAGAGAGTAGCAGATAAAAATATAACAGTAGTAAAACTGCGCCAAAGCTATGTGCTTAACGGTCAAATGCATTAATGAATTTTTCCCACTTGTTGGTTCACAAAAACTTAGTTAATCCAACTTAGATATATGTCTAACATGCATTTTTCCAAATATATCTCAGAATTGAAAATAGCTGAAGCACACATGCAATCAAATTCCAAAATTCATCTCAGATCTATTTAAATAAACTTCTTTATAAATATGCTGTCTCACCAGCATATTCTATAGAACATCAAGCATAAAAGTCAATTTCTACAATCAAGTACAGCCAATTAAAAAGTTCCAAGTTTAAGGTATATCTAGATGATCAATTTAACTTCAGACCTTTGTATGCATCTAATAGTAGTGGCTCATTTCTCTGAAAACGGGTCACATATCTCTCCAAAAACATTTTCTCACTGATCTTGATAAAGCTACTTATTTTGAAATCTCTCTTTATGAAACCCCTAGACTTCAAAATTTGAACAACTGCAAATCTAGGAATAACTGTCTTCTCCAAGTTGCACTTAAGAATTGCAGGGCATCTAGCAATGTCTTCTAGAGGCAAACCCATATCCTTCATCAAGAAGCTCAATATTTTCACAATCTTCTTCTCGGACGACATCATAAACTGGGGATGCTTTTTGAAAGCTAAAAGACAGATATCTCTAGACCAGCCCCACCTCTCAAAAACCTCTAACTTTGATTTCCACGTTGCTTCATTCATCTTTGCAAGCACTTGAAGTGCCAAAACAAAATTTGATTTCAAAGGATCAAACCCCATTTCCTTCACTCTCTCCACTGCCTCAAGAAACCTAGAATGCTTCATAAATGTTACACTAGGAAAATTGGTTACCAATAATGAAATGGAATTTTGAGGCAGGCCAAGCTGTCTCAAAAGCCCTACATTTCGAACCGAATTATTCACTAACTCTCTACGGTTAAAGTACCACCTATCATGCTTCAAAGAAGAAACTACTTCCTTATCACTGTGAACAAGACTCTTGATGATCTCATAACGGGGAATAATGGTTTTGTCCAAGCTTAGTCCCAAAAATGAAGTGTTTCCAATGAGGAATCTGGGAAGGTCAGTGGTTGAAAACCCAATAGAATGGAAGAACTTGAGTTTTGGCAAAAGGGTCTTGTTAGGGTTTGCCAAAAGCACAAAAGGGATTTTCTTTACAAGGCTACATAGATGGGTCTCAGAAAACCCATAGTTCCTGAGAAGATCAATTACAGCATTTGGCCCATCTGGGGTTTTCAATTGCAACCTTTTGGAGAGTTTCATGGCCTTTTCTGGGGACAACCCACATGAGTTTATGAGGTTATATGTGTTAAAGGTGCCACCTTTGTGGTGATTTGTGCTTGATACAGATAGAGTACGTGAAGTGAAGAATAGAACAACATTGTGACAGAGAACACTATAATGGGAGGTCCTAGTTGTTAATCTAGTAATCAGAAAATGACACATTTGTTATGAATAACAGAAGAAGATTGATGACTCACCCACTTTCAATTTACAGGATTATGCTTCCTTTCCTTCCACCAATTCTTCAGTCTTCACACTTCACTCAAAGTGATACAACTTTGAATGGCAACAACCCCGTTAGAATTGAATGATGTTTTCGGACATGGATAAACAAAACGACAGCGTTTAACACTATGTTCAGAGTTCAGTGAAATTTACTGATAAAATTGATTCAACTTTAAAAAATTATTTTATTTCCTTCACCTATGTGAATAAAATTGATTTTGAATGATAACAAATAAAGATAGATGAAATCGACAAAGGTCAAAGGTGAGTTTGACTATTCCAATCTCCACGGACTCCACCTCTGCTAAAAGTAAGATGGATTTAAAAGAGATAAAAATTAAAATTCAACCTCATCATATTAGTGAAAACTCGCCAGAATTGGAAAACCTACTTACTTTCTTTAGAGCATTTAAATTTACTTATATATAATCTTAAATAATTCATATACTAAATTATTGATTATATTTTAATTTAAATAATATATAAAATTAATAAATAAAGTGTCTAATTCCAATTTTGTTATTATTATTAAAATTATGTAATTATAGTAATAATTAGTTTATATTTTAATAATTATATTATATATATATATATATATATATATATATATATATATATATATACATATTAGAATCTATTAATACAAAATAAAAGTGACAAAATCAACTTCTTAATCCAATACGTCAACAAGAAAATATGAACCAATTTGATCTGTCTCAATTTTTATGAGTTACAATTTTGTTAACTCAATTTTATTTTCTTAAAAATATTTAAATTTTTAAAGAAAAAATAAATAAAAAAATAATAATAACAAACAAAATAAGATTGGTTTATTTCAAGTTAGTTCTTTTGGAATCTAGTTTAACTTAGCAAGATTAATAGATTAAACCAAATTGTCACCTCTAACCTCACATGTTAACATTAGTCCAATTAATTTTTTTAATAAATTTTATAGAATTAAAATTTAACAAATCCAACAATTGAATATGATGTTGTTATTAATTAAATTAAGTATACAAAATTGTATATAATTTTAAAATTATTTCATAGTTATCATATCACATTATTTTAATATATAACATATAAAAAATTTTAAATTATGTAAAATTTAATATACTTGATCTAATAAATAAAATTATTATATTGAATGATTAAATTGCTTAAATTTTTATTCTAAAAAAATGTTAAAAATACAATTTTACTAATTTTATTAGCTGATTAACAAATTGGCACCCATAAGAGGAGAGATAACGTTATTTCATCCTAAATCTTTATTTTCTTATAATCTTAAGGTATAAAACACAAAAAATAAAAAATAAAAAATAAAGTTATTTTTACTCTAAGATAATCAGTGGTGTCTACGCAGAGATGAGACAAAAATGACACAGGCACAGATTTCTCATGTCCATCACTTTGCTCTACTTTGTAAAGGTTTCTGCTGCAACACTTCACTTGTTCATCCCTTTGTTAAAATTTACCTCAATTTTGCTGTTCGCTTTGTGCTTGGAGCATTTGAGTGATAGAGGGTTTTATATTGAGTCAAATCTACACTACACCGATAATGTGCTTGGTTGCGCAATTATGTAATTTTTAATAGTTAATAGTTAATAGTTATAAATTTTGCATCTTAAATGTGATTCTTTAGTTTTTAACTAGTTTTCACGTCATCGTTTTCTGTTTTCAAAATATGAAGATAAAAATATTTATTTTTATGGTCGTTAAAAGACAACGAAACAAGATTTTAAGGTATATTTTATTCTCAACAATACGAAAACTATATTTATTTTGCTTCTTGTTTTCATGATAAAAAATGAGTATTTTACATTTTTATATGAGAATGAAAGTTAATTTGTTTTAATAATTAGCTCTCCTTGCAACATTATTTTACGTTTCTTTTCTCATTTTCTTTAATTAAATAATTAAAAAAAATTATAAATACCTACCAAATATGTTGATGAGAATAACATGTGAATTTTGAGAATGTAAAATGGTGAAACAAACGCCCGCTATGATTCCTGATGATTTTGAATTGTGGTATGATGGTTGAAATATTACTCTTTTTAGCACAAAAGAGTACCAAGTGTTTTTATAGTTTATAACGAGGTTTCTTCAGGAATTGTGGTTTGTTTCTTTCGAGATGGATAAGGAAATGGGATTTGTTCCTTATAAAAGACAACTTAGTAGTCCTTGCCACACAAAGTGCTTGCAAAGTTGAGTCAAGGAACGTGAAATCAAGATTTGAGGTTTACAAAAGGAGGGATAGGTCTAGAGAAATATTCTGAAAATCATTTGCTTGCAATTTTTTGTAAGATATCCCTCTAGTTGATATACATAAATGAATGCCAGAGTGATTACATGTATTAGTTTGCTTTGCTACTATTCAATTTGATTCCAGTCTATAATGATTCTTGACCTTTTATGCCTGTTCTTGTGAACATTTCTGTACTTTTTTTGTTTGTGTATGCTGATATAATCAATTGCCTTCAAGGCTCCTTAGATTGTTGGGGTTTGCAAGGGGAACCAATTGCTACATATATCTTTGTCCAAGCTACATGCTTAAGTTTTGTTGGGAATTTAAGATAAGAGGACTTTTATCTTTTCCTTTTTGGACACAGACCCATTTTTTCATCTTCTCAACCAACTATGCTTGCTTTTAAAATCCTGATATCTACTCCCAGAAGTCTATTTGGATAAATAATTTCATAAAATTTAAAGGAAGAAAAAATATCAAAAAATAAAATAAAATAAGTTTTTATAAACTAAAATTAATTTATACATAAGTTAGAAATTAATTTTTTTAGAAGTCAAAGTGTAGAAGAGAGGGAAAGATAAATATTTTATTTTTAAATTAAAAAAATAGAAAATTACACTATGTTTATAAAAAATAAACAAAAGATCAATACATTAAATTTATATTAATCTATAATTTTATTACTTTTATTTTAAAAAAATTGTCAAATTATTATTTTAATTTTTTTTTTGAATAAATAAATTATATTTTAAATTTATAATAAATAACTTAAATTGTGATATAAGATTATTTTTAATTAGTGGCAATATCTTTAAAAATATTATTAAAATTCAATTTAAAGTAAGAGAATAGATTGAAAGGGATAGAAAATTAAAAAAAAAAACTTCAATTACTTACTTTGTTCTTATACTTGAACCGTATAAAATATTTCCTTATACTTGAACCATATAAAATCTTTCCGCATGTATTTTTTATATCATTTTGCTCCTTCACTAAAATGTCTTAATTTCATTTAACTAAATCTGATACAAAATTAAAATTGATGAAGTAAAACAACCACAAATTTTCTAGCAAATAAAACCTCCACAAATTTTATGTGTTTTTTATTTTATTTTAGGAAACTAATTTGTAGCAATTTAATAACTTCTAAAAAATTTATGACAAATTTACCTTGTCAATTTTAATTTTATGACCATTTTACTAAAATCAAGTTACACTTGACCGTATGTATCAAAACGATATAAAAAATGCATATGTATAGACTAAAACAAATGGTTTCTAAATATAGAGACCAAAGATTGATAAGCATATGCATAAAGATTGACAAGCATAAAGATCAAATAGATGATTAAACCTTAAAAAAATCAAATATCCATATAAAAATAAAAATAAAGTAGTTTGAGATGACTAAAACATTTTTTTAATGAGAGAAATGCAAGAAGTGAAAAAATATTAAAATATCTAATTGAAAAAATGTTAAAAATAAAAGTTTCACTTTTTAAATTATGTACTATGGAGTCAGATCTAAAGGACAGAATTCTCCTTCTAAGGGTTTCCCCTTTCTTAAACAGGGCTATTTCTCAGTTCTCAAATGAAAAAATAAAAAATAAAATGCACTCTGCTAAAACTCTTCCCCTATTTAAGCTAATTCCCTTCTTTTACAACTTCAACAGCTGAACTATTCTATCTAACTACTCTTAGGACCTATCAAAAACATAAAGATCACCAGCGGTTGACAAAATCTAAATGTATCCATGAGTCCATGTAACAGTATGAACTAACTAACACAGGTTATAGGGACAGTTTTATGTTCAAGGGGCTACATGACAATAAGACATCTTAATAGAATTCATTTATTAAATAATGAAAATGGTAGCAAACTAAATGCAATTTAATTCCATAGAAACAAACTTTGTTATTCATCCCCTCTGCATGCTCTAATAAGGGGCTCCTTCCAAGACATTATATAGTCTATAGTTTATGGTAGTTTGAAGTGTAGACATGACTATCTCATGTCACTTTTGTTTAAAATGAAAACAAGTATAATATAGTTATGCGATAACAGAACAAACATAATAGTTAAACACATTTAAAATAAAGGTAGTGATAAATATCAAATTCATCAAAATTACCCTGGCCAACAAACACAGGCACTCATCTTTTAAGATGTTTTCTGGTCTAGAAATAAATAAACAAAAATACTGAAAGTGAAAATCACCAGTAAGTAGATTTATACACTTGATTATCAAATCAATATTGTTATAAATCTGACCAAAAATCCCTCTACCAAGGAAAAACAACTCGAAAAATGTTGATACAAAAGTAAAAGTAAATGAAACTCAAAAGTTTAATTTAGCCCCCAAAAGAAGTTGAAAGTTACGACTATAGTCTACAAAAACCTTCAGAGACTATATTTTACTCTGATGATTCATCAAATCTTTGTAGACATCTGATAGAAGAGGCAAATCATCCTTAAATTTAATGACAAATTTCTTCAGAAAGTTTTCCTCATTTATGCACATGAAAGAACTGAAGTGCAACTCATTCTTAAGCAAACCTTTTGATTGCAAGATTTTAATCACTGAGAATCTAGGAATAATCCTCTTCTCCAAGCTGTAGGCTAGAACCTGAGGATAATCAGCAATATCTTCAGATAGCAAACCCATATCCTTCACAAGGAAACTCATTTTTTTCGTATATGTCACCTTTGACAACTTCATAAAATCAGGAAACTTTCTAAATGCTTGAAGAGCAATTTCTTGGTTCCAGCCCCACCTCTCATAAGCCTCAAATTTTGAATCCCACATTGTTTTATTAGTAGTTAAAAACACTTGGACAGCCTTGATAAAAGTTGTTTTCAAAGGATCAAACCCAATTTCCTTAGCTTTCTTGACAGCTTCCACAAATCTATAATGCTTCATATATGCTGTACTAGGAAAATGCATCATCAAGATAGAAATGGAAGCTTGAGGCACACTAGATTGCTTCAAAACCTTAATGTTCCGAACCAAGTGGCTCATGACATAGCCATAAGTAATACTAAATGCAGCATTCTTCAAACTTGTAACAGCTTCCTGATCATCGCGAACTACACTCCTTAGGATCTCATAACGCGGGATGAGGCGATTTTTCAAACTACTCATCAATATAAAATGGTTACGAAGTATGATCTTAGGCATGTCAGTGTTGGAAACCCCAATGGATCGGAAGAACTCGAGTTTAGGCAAAAGGGTATTCTCTGCCTTTGCAACAAGCACTGATGGATGTTTCTCCACAAGTTTTGCAAGATGGGTTTTTGAGAACCCATAGTTGTTGAGAAGATCAATAACAGCATTTGGGCCATCTGGGGTTTTCAAATTGACCCTGTTGGAGAGTTCGTAGGCCAAATCTGGGGACACCCCACATGAGTTTACGAGGTAAGACACGGTAAAGGTGTCACCTTTGCCGCATTTTCTACCAAAAATGAATGAGTGGAAGAGAAAAAATGAAGCATTGTGATTGTGTTGCAGCAGAGAACCCAATTGAACATGGGTACTCTTGTAGCGTGTGAATGATGATCTTGCAATGAGAAAATTAGGCACCATTTACTCACTTACTTACAGGTTTAACTGCTCCAAATGCACCACATTGAGATTATTGCACTGCGCACCGTTTTGGGTTGATTAGTTGTTGAAGCCCCAAACTGGATTTGGGCAAATCTGCAAAATGTTTGGCCAAGAGCACCAAAGCTAACGTCTTGACAAAGAGGGTTTCGGAGAATCCGTGGTTTTTGAAAAGATTAAGGTTGGCATTTGCTCTGTCTTGTTTTTTCAAATAAACCCTATTTTGAGAACTTCAGAGTCCACTCACTCATGAGTTGCTGTGATCTTCGTCAGCTTAACGTTGCCTAAATAAAAGAACAATCATAAACATCCAGCAGGCTAAATACTGTATGTTTTTAATTCTCCTATATAGTTAATGTTTGTTTTTATTCCCTCCACTCAAGGACAAATATGACATTTTCATAAATTAATAATTAAAAACAGACAATTTATTTTAAAAATAATTACTCCGTTAAATTTCTTTTATAAAATTCAAATTTAAACTATTTTTATTTTTTTATAATAATTAATTTTAAGTATTTTTTATTAATTATTTTTTCAATAATTTTTTAAGATAAATAAATAATAATTAAAGTACAGTAATGTCTTAAAGTTTAACATTGTTGTGAATAAAGAGGATTTTAAGAATTTAATTTTCATTCTTTTTCTAATAAAAATTAAAACAATAAATATATTAATAAAAAATGAAAGAAATAAAATAAATAAAAAATAAAATTGTTTCTCGTTAATTTTAAGGATAATTTTAACAAATATATATATATTTAAGATAAATTTAATATTACTATCTAAATAAATTATTTTTTAATTTTAATAAATTAGTTAACTAAATCTTATAAAAAAAGAAAAAAATATACAAGAATATTTTAATTATAGAGATTAAAAATATATTTAATTCAGATTTAATCTATTTTGGAGATGAATTAAGGTAAAAAGAAATGTGAAATGAGAAGAAAGATAAAAAGGTAGAAAAAAATGGTACATATAATAAATAATGTGATAAAAAAATAAAAAAATAAAAAAATTGATATAAAAGAGAAAGTGAATCTGTAATAAATATTTTGCAAATAAAAAGGTGAATCCGATCATGTTTTTCTTTTTTTTAGGTCTACTAACGAGAAAGAGAAAGAAAGAAAGAAATGGACGTTTAAGCACTTAAAAGTAGTGTATCGTTCCACAAGTGAAGTTTTAGCAATTAAGATTTCAGCTGTCCCTATAACCTTTTAGTGCATACTGTTAAAAATAAGTTTTCTATGAATGAATCAAAGCCTCCAAATAAAGTTCTAAAAATTTTAAGAACATGAAATTGCACCCATGCCATTAGCTATAGCTTTCGGCTTAATGGAAAGGGCTTGATCCAACAAGACAAAGATAGCAAAACTCCCACAATCTTTGATCATAAACGTTGATGCTACTAAATCCCTTAGAACATTGTTCTTAGATATCTTAACTATTTATGCATACCTTGATTATCAACTTGTGAATGTATGCTTCCCCTATTTCTTAGTTTACTCTCACAAATAATCTAAAAATATGTTCGAAACATAAAATAGAAGAGAATTCACCTTGAAAGCATTTCCCCTTTCTTATGACCAATATAGTATTCATCACTTTGGGTAACATTTAAAAAATATTATGAAAATATAAAAAATGTTACCTATTATTTTGTTATAATATTTTAACAAAGGTTATATTTAAATCATGATGGAAAATGTTATTAATAACATTTTTTATATAATAAATGTTACTAAAAATATAAAAAAAAATGTTATTAAAAATAAAATGCCAACCACTCTTGTAAACTCTCCCATGTTCAAGCTAATTCCATAATTCTAAAACTTTAACTGCTGTACTATTTTATCAAACTACTCTCTGGCCTATCAAAACCTAAAGATTACCAGCAGTCGACTAAAGTTCAAATCTAAATGTATCCATGACTCCACATACAAAACATTTTATTTTCCAAATCATACAATCCCAAGTTGTTGAGAATAAATTTATTTCAATAAAAGGGATTAATTTAGTTGTCACAGTATATTAATTCTTTGTTTTTATTTAAGATGCATGAACAGTGTTTAGTAATTCTAAAAATTATATTAAATCAATCAACCAATTTATAAGAAGATACGTTAACACACGAGTTTCCCTGTCAAATTAAAAAATAAAATTTCTTTTCACAATTTAAACCTCTTTGCAAATGTTCTTATAAATATTTGTGTCAAATTACCTTATTTTATCTGAACTTTACTTGTGTTTTTTGGTTTTACATGTATTGAGGAATCTGCTGTTGTCATACCATTACATAATTCATTAGAACCATGTCATCAATTAATATTTTAAGTTCACATTATTGTTATGCAAATTAGCATCCAAACTGTTTGTTTATACCACATTATTGTACAAGCAATTGAGGCTGTGCAAAAAAGATATTTAAAAAAAAATCAATCTGTTTATGACAGTGTCACCCTCTTAAATTTCTTTAGATCTTGCAAGCTACCATTACTCATCCGGTCACCCAAAACTTGCATGGTTCATCACAGACTTCAACAAAGAAGAAAGAAGAGAACAAGCTAAGGTCCATGGAAATCTAGTGTATGCAAAACAGTTGATGTAAGAAATAGTGTATTATGGTTAAAAATCTTTCCAAGTAGGTCACTTGGTAAAAAATAGTACTAATGTATATAACTTTTCAAACTAACAATTTATAAGGGAGAGAAGGAGCTAATACTATCCAAAGAAAAAAAGGTTTCAGAGTGAAAGGGAGTGTCAAAATAAACTTGCCATTTTGATTTGACTATGGTTGTAAATTAAGTTTCCATGAATGAATTTCAAGCCTCCAAAATGAAACTCTGCTGGTGTAAACTGCTTGCTATTATAAATCCTATGAAAATCGACCATAGAAATGATAAAATTATGTTCAGAGTAGAGTTGTCCGATAGACTAATAGAATTGTATAAAAAACATCAAGGTAGGAATATTACCTAATCAGCATATTTCAGTGACCATGGAATGTTCCATTTGTAAAATTTGAAAAGCAATCAATCTCACAAACTTTTCAGCTTTTTCTATTTAAATTTGAAAGACCAAAGCCAAAAAAATCCATACAAAAGTGGTCCTCATAGGTACCAAATTTACAAGTAAAATATTATTAAAAGAGTAGTATTAGTTCCAAATAAAGATCCAGTAGGAAAATATTAGCATCAGCATAGGGCCAACATTAACATCAAGTTCACTATGCATTTCAAATACAGAGATGTTGGCATTATTTGGTTAGCATGGACCCATGACTCATAATAGGTGCAGCCCCTTGCATGAAATGCCGTTCTGAAAATTTTAAGGAAATAATGTTGCACCCTCGCCACTAAGTACAACACCCTCACCACTAAGTACAACTTTTGGCTTAATGAAAAAGGAACTGATACAATGAGAGAGATAACAAAACTTCCAATCTTTGATAATAATAATAGTCAATGTTACTAAACCCCTCAAACATTCTTACATATCTTTATTAGAGAAACATTTAAGCATTAAATAGATTTTGATTACAAACATTATTTGTGAAAGTGACCACCCCCACTTTCTAGCTACTCTTACAAAATAATAACAAAATAGTTTGGAAACCAGGGTCAGATTCTGAGTTTACAGAAAAGAAAAGAAAAACAAAGAAACGAAGGGAAAAAGAATGCTCTCATAGTGTTTATGTAGGACAAAACTTAGGTTCAGAGTTTCCCCTTTGTTACAACACAGCTAATGCTAGATTCTCAAAAGATAACAAAACAGAATGTACAATTTTCTACCCTCACCTCCTAATTAATCTAATTCCCTACTTCTACAGCTTTAACTACCTAACTATTCTAACTAACAACTCTCTGGCCTATCAACAACATAAATATTACCAGTAGTTGACTAATGTTCAAATCTATATGTATCCATGACTCCACATGACAGTATGCTGTAACAAGATATACTGACAATTTTAAATTGAAGGGGCTACATCATAGCTTGTAAAACATCTTAAGAGGATTCATTTATTAAAGAATAACAATTTGATTCCATTTAAATAAACTTTGGTTATTGATCCCCTCCTCATTCTCTAACAAGCATCTGGGGGCTTCTTCATATATTTTATATAGTTTATGGTAATTTTAAGTGTAGACATGCCAATTAGATGTCACTTTTATTTAAATGGATGGAAAAAAGTATAGCATGGTTATGTTATCACAGAACAAACCACAGCCAAATGTTTCCCATAATAAATAAACACATTTAAAACAAAAAAGGTAGCAATTAAGATAGAATTCGTCAGAATTACCCCTAGCCTAAAACATATAGGCACTCTTCTGCTGTGTTTTATCAACAGAAATAAATAAAGCAAGACATTGAAACTGAAAATCACCAGTAAGTGGGTTAATATACTTCATTATAAAATTAATATGCTACAAATCTAACCAAAAGTCCTTCTACCCAAGAACAAAGACACTCAATGTTTAATTTCACATTGAAATATAAAAATTATAAGTTTGGACAATAGCCTGCAAAAAACTTCAACGACTAAATTACATTCTGATAACAGATCAAACCTTTGTAGACATCTGCCAGAAGAGGCAAATCTTTCCAAAAGTTGACGACAAATTTCTCCAAAAAAATTTCTTCGGTTATAGTCATAAAGGAACCAAAGTGAAAACTATTCTCAAGCAGACCTTTTGATTTCAAGATTTTAACTACAGAGAATCTAGGGATAATCCTCTTCTCCAAGCTATAGGCTAGAACTGGAGGGTATTTAGCAATGTCTTCTGTCGGCAAATCCATATCTGCCTCTAAGAAACTCATTTTTCTCGAAAACATCTCATTTGACAACTTCACAAAATTAGGAAACATTCTAAATGCTCTAAGAAATACTTCACTGTTCCAACCCCACCTCTCATAAAGCTCAAGTCTCGACTTCCACACTGCTTTCCTCATAGTTTAAAGCACTTGGACCCCAATGACAAAGGTCGTTTCAAAGGATTGAACCCAATTTCCTTCACCTTCCACAAATTTGAAACATACGCTGCACATGGATAATGAATCATCAAGAGAGAGATGGAAGCTTGAGGCATATCAGATTGCCTCAAAACCTCAATGTTTGAAGCCAAGTCCTTCATTAAGTTATAAATTGTAAAATTAGTTGGGGCATTTTTCAAAGCTTTAATAGCTTCGCGATCATCTCGAACTACACTTCTTAGGATCTGATATCGTGGGATGAGGCTTGTTTTCAAACTAGTGTTCAATATGGTATGGTTATGAAGTAGGATTTTGGGCATGTCAGTGTTGGAAACCCCAATAATGGAAAGGAAGAAGTTGAGTTTAGGCAAAAGGGTATTCTCTACCTTTGCAACAAGCACTGAGGGATTTTCTCCACAAGTTTTGCAAGCTAGGTTTTGGAGAACCCATAGTTGTTGAGAAGATCAAGAACAACATTTGGGCCAACTGGGGTTTTCAAATTGATCCTCTGTTAGTTTATTTTGTCACGCTCTGTTATTTAGTTTTGTGTGTGTGCAGGTCGCAAACTATGAGTTGGCCAAAACACTCAAATTCATTTAAGACTTTATACCAAAACACATTTTATTTAAAAATTAAAAATAATATTGGAAACATACAGCAATCCTAAACAGGATTAGTAAGAGATTATATGCAAATTGATATAAAAAGCAAAAGAATGGTATTATTGAAGAATTAATAAGAATAGCAGTAATAGAGAAGGCCATAAGGGTGAAATAGTTCAGCAAAGAGTCCCTTCTTTCTTCTGGGATTCCAGTGCATGTCCTTGCATAGTTGATCGTTGTACCATATATGCAAGGCAGCAAGGCATGAGCGCAATGCTTGGCACTTTGAATGTACCATCCAGAAACTGTATCTAAATTCAGTTTTTCCTTCTATAATTTTTGGAACTATCAAGGATATATTCTATGATTGAAATTTTATCAATTCTGTTACAAGAGAAATTCTATTTTTTTATTATATGTTTGAAATTTTCAAGTACAAATAGTATACTTCATACAAAGTAAAATTTAAAATTTCCATTTGGAAAAACAATTTGCTAGCCACATACGTCAAAAAGATTGCACAATACAAAATCATTGAGCATCAAAAAGTCTTATAGCCAGAGAAATAGAATTTGGTTGATGATTGAAAAAACGTACAATCATGACATATGAGACTAGTTAAAATACAAGGGATGGAAAGTTTTATATATATTTTTTTAATTTCTTAGACACACTTTTATATTATATTTTTAATTGGCAGCGTGTTGTTCTCCTTTGTATTTGGTGTTTCCGACCCTGCACGTTTGGTAACTATTCTCCATGATTATAAGATGTTATGTCATCTACGAGAAGTTACGTTGCCATCAATCACTTGTGCTGTTTAATAGTTTAGTGAGAATATTTCATCAATTATATGTAGTGATGAATTTATAGGTATATATATTTCAATTAAGTTTTGCTTTTGTATCATCATTATATTCACATAAGTTTTGCTTTTGTATATTTTTTATTCATAGAGACTAATTAATGTTTATGTTGTCACTAATCATCAATACATAAAGTTGTTGATTTTAGGCTTTGTGATGTGACTATCTCATCTTCTTCACTCATCAATTTATTTATGAAAAGAAGTTATTATTAATCTATTTTTAATATTTTCATGATATTTTTTAAAGATTTTTTTCATGAATATTTTATTCTTTTTATAATTGCTATTATTTTATTGTTAGGGATTGAATTAGTTATTGAAATTGGAGTATTGAATTATTTTTTATTACATTTGAAAATATCCTTGTAGTTGAATCTTGTCCATCCATCAATACGTACTTCGTTCGAGTAAACATTGAAGAACAAGGTTAGAGAATCTTTTACCCTAAATCCTAACTATTAGATAAAATGCAACTATGTGGTACTAAAATGTTTCTTTGATTGTACTTTAATGCATTGATTGTTGGCTTACCTCTTATTTGAGGTGTATAATCTGGTAAAATACTTGAGCCAATTTGGTTACTCATTGCCAATGGTATGCAATTAATAGTTTGTTTTTCCAGCTTGAATTGAACCATGCATAACAACAACTTTCTCACATTTGAGATTGAATTTCACTAGACAAGATTTGTACCAAGAAACAAAAAAAAAAATGAAAATGGAGATGTTTGTACGTTGAGCATGGATGTATGATAGGCTTCTTCTTGGTCGAAAGAGATATACCACTAAAATTTTAAATGGTCTTAAAGTGTTTATGAATTTTGCTTGCCGACAACCCAATTACTTGAATGAAGGAAAAATAAGGTGTCCGTGTAAGCTATGTAAAAATGAGGCATATTTAACCCGAGATGAAGTAAATGTTCACATTCTTTGAAAAGAATTTACACATAGGTGTATTGGACATGCCATGGGGAGAGAATCCCTTGTACAAGTATGAATGTTGATGTTGATATGCATTCAGTGCCTTGTAGTAGTCAACAATAGGGTTATGAAGATGGTAATAGACACCACAACATGTCGCAGGCTTGTTTCAATGATGTAATGAAGTTTATAAAACAGTCAAGCCATCCTGAGAATGTCATTCCTTCTAATTTTAGGGAAACAAAGAAACTTGTAGCAGGACTCGGTTTATCGAGGATAAAAATAGATTGTTGCATCGATGGGTGTATGTTGTATTACAAAGATGATATTACTTTGAGGCAATTCAAATTTTGTGAAAAACCTCGATACAAAGCATGTAGTGTATCAAAGGAAAACTCTAAAGATGTTCCCCATAAGATATTGCATTACTTGTCGTTCATCCCTAGACTACAAAGATTATATGCGTTTGTGAGATCTGTAGAGCACATGAGATGGTACTATGAAAATCATAGGGAAGAAGGTGTATTGTGTCATCCTTTAGATGGGGAAGCTTGAAAACACTTTGATTTCAGACATTTCTAGGTTAAGTGGTGAACAAGTGTGGGAAATGGTTTCAGACATTTCTAAGACAATAGAAGTTGGGATATGCAATGTTCTGGGTCATGGTAAATCCCATAATTAGACCAAAAGAAGCATATTTTGGGACTTTCCATATTCAAAATACAATATATTGAGACATAATCTTGATATTATGCATATAGAAAAGAATGTCTTTGAAAATGTGTTCCATATCATTATGGATAACATGGAGAAAACTAAAGACAATGAAAAGGCATGATTAGACTTAGTAGAGTATTGTAATAGAAAGGAGTTATTGTTGAAAACAAATCCTAATGGGAACTATGTAAAGCCTAAAGTCAAATTTTGTTTATCGAATGAACAAAAGAATGATGTGTATGAATAGGTGAAGGGGTTAAAGATGTCTGATGACTATGCTTCTAATATTTCTAGATGCGTAGATATAAAATCTACAAGATTGTTTGGGATGAAAAGTCACGATTGTCATATTTTTATGGAATGTCTACTTCCGATCACTATGAGTGTTCTTCCTGAACCAATATGAAAGCCCTTAACTGAGCTGAGTCAATTCTTAAGAGACTTGTGTTCAACAATGTTATTGAAAGATCATTTATTGCAAATGGAACAAAATATTCCAGTAATATTATGTAAGTTGGAGCGTATATTTCCACTAGCCTTTTTTAACTCTATGGAGCACCTACCAATTCATTTGCCATGTGAAGCTAGGATGGATGGACCAATTCAATATTGTTGGATGTACCCATTTGCAAGGTAATAATCATTTATATCTCTTTATATCAATATCATTGTATGATATATATAACAATTGGTATTATATTTTTTTGTACTTAGGTTTCTAAATAAAATTAAAAATCTGTAAAGAATAAGAAAACTGTGGAAGGGTCTATATGTGAAGCATATTTGTTGCAAGAGACATCCTATTTTAGTTCCCACTATTTTGTGTCTCCTGCTAGTGCAATTGAGGAAGTCCATCAAGACCACGTACAACCTACTTTGTCTATCTTTAAACCTTTTAGACAAACAATTGGAAAATACAATGAAAGGTGGCTTAGTGACAGAATTGATGGCTACCCAATTACATGTTCTCTTGAATTGTAATGAGGTTAAACTGTTCATTGAGTAAGTATCAAACACTATATATGTCAATTAATTCATCTACCAATACTCATATCTAATTTAAATAAATATCTTGTGTAGTATATATATACAAAGTTAAAAAGGTATGTACAGAAATATCAATGACGATATCATTAATAAACAAATAAAACTTGATTTTCCGCGGTGGTTTCAAGAATATGTAAGCATTACTTTAAACTAATAAATAGGATACTACTTTTTTATTATGTTATTCAATGACAATTTTTATTATGTGAATAGGTAAGACAAAATCACCAACTTAGGTTATAAAATCCAAACTTGTATGACTTGGCAAGGGGTCCTTTGATATTAGCAAAGTTGTATCCAATTTATTTTGTGAATGGATACAAATTTCATACAACAACTTGGGGTGAAGGAAAAACTACATATAATAGTGGGGTATGTGTTAGTGGAATTGGACATGATGAAGCCTCAAATGATTATTATGGTGTCTTTGTAGATATTTTAGAGCTAGAATGACCAAGTCAAGCACCAAAAAAGTTGTTTTATTTTATTGCAATTGGTTTGATCTTTCAAATCGTGGGATGAG
The DNA here is from genome assembly GCA_025330945.1 of Mucuna pruriens. NCBI lineage: Eukaryota > Viridiplantae > Streptophyta > Magnoliopsida > Fabales > Fabaceae > Mucuna > Mucuna pruriens. Next base: position 522,285 of record JAENHJ010000080.1, read on the forward strand.
GATGCACAGGCAATATAAGATTGTAGAAGTAAGAAAAAGGAGGAAATATGGAAAATTTGATCCTTTTATTTTTCCAGAAGCTACAATTCAAGTTTATTGTTCGTCTTATCCCAGGCAACAAAAGGATAAGGTTGGTTGGTAGTTATCAAGACAAAGCCAAGGGGAGTTGTTGATGATAAATATACTCTAAAAGTTGCTTATCAAATGCATGAGTCACAAGTCAATGCAACAATTGAGGATGACCCAATTGAACACCTACGAGATGATGTGATTGATGGGGAAAATGATTTCATTGATAACGAACTTGAAAAAGAGGATGATTTCATGAATGATGAAGATGATGCTTTCGTTGATAAGGAAGAAGATGATGATTTTATTAATGATAATGAAGAGGATGATGATTTTATTGACGATAATGAAGATGAAGAAGATTAATGTTTTCTTTATTATTTGTTTACTTTAAATGTTATTATTTTTTAAATATATTTTGTGCATTGTTAACAATTATTGCTATATTTTATAAACTTATGTTACTTCATTCACATGTGTATTATAATGATAATATATCTTATTTATTATTTTTTTATCTATATTGCTTTGGATGTTGTTATTTCTTACAAGTAGATGTCAAATTCTACTAAAAAGTTGAAAAAAAAGAAGCGTGCACAATTTCATATACCATTGATAATACCATCATCTATCTAATAATTCATATTTTAGACACCCAATAAGGTCTTAAGATAGGCATAGTAGATTCTATTTTGCAGTCAAGAATCATGTATTAGTTAAGATTCATATTATCAAGCTAAAAATAGGAAAAATACAAATCCATGCTAAATTGAGGATTTTAGCTAACAAAAGAGAAAACTCATTTTGCAGGTCAAAACTCGAGTCCAGATGAAGTCACCCTAGTTGAGACCGAAGTCATCCCAGCCAGATGAGTTCCTCTCTAAGTCAACTCTGACTCCGTCTCTACATGTCGACTCTGTCTCTAGTAGTCGAGTCCAATCCGCGTGCCGACTCTGACTCCAATAGTCGACTCCAAATGTCAAAGTCATTCCATCTATCCAGATTCATCCTAGCATCAAGACCAACTCCGCTCCAGCAATTTCGAGCACGTGGTCATTTAGGAATTAGTTAGTTAGTTCGTTAAGTTTGTTATTTCGGTTATTCAGTTAGCTATCAATTAGTTAAGATAATTATTTTTGTTAATTCAATTAGAGTACAGTTAAAGAGTTAGCTAATCAAACGTGTATAAAAAGGGAGGCATAGCTCGTTCATTGGTTGCACAGAGCAAAGTACACACAACCAAGTTCATACGCATTTATTCCCCATTGATCAGTGTTTCCATGGTGCTCCAATGTGGCGTCTAATCGGTCGAGTGGATGCAGGACCAGGGTTTGGGTAGTGACTGGTTACTAGAGAGGACTGACCAGGTATTTAGCACTCTCTGGTGGACTAACTTCTTGGTACCTAGCCATTTTCGGTGGAATACTACAGCTCTGCCATGGTGGTTGTCATGGGAGGCTGAGCTCATAATTCCATGTATCTACAACTACTTGTATCAATACAATAGTGCTGCAATGAAATGAGTTTGCATTTCTCTACTTTTCTATTTGTGATTCCTGTTTATTTATCTGCTCTTGCTTGTGTCATGATCGTGCATGTGTAAGAATAGGTCACGTTAGGTTAGGACCGGTCAGAACCAATCTAGCAATTGTATAAGTAATCAATAAAAAGCCTAAATCAACCACGAATGTAAGCCTTACTAACTCGAGGCTGTAGTTGTGTAAGCCCTCAGTCGGAAATGGACAAATGTTAGGCGGTCGTCTTAAAACTTAGGTTGGTTGGGAATCGCATGCGTTATTAGGAATCGGAATTGGAACCATTTACTTGCTGGCTTTGGAATTGATATGATAAATATATGTTTGTTCATTGTTTATTGTCTTTAATTTTGTAGCTCGTAGTTTACTTTCTGCCTTTACTTTGTAATCCTACAAACCCCCCGGCTTTTACTTTCGTTGTCCAAGTCCGCCTTCTACATTCCTAATTTTGTATGATACTCAGTTTTCTACACTAGGCATCACAAGAATAACATGTCCTTGAGAGATTCGACCTAGGTTGCCCCTATGCTATATAAATCATAGGTAATATAGTTATTTTTGATAGTTAAATTAACGACTAAAAATAGCTTATCAAAATTGGCGTCGCTGCTGGGGACACACATTTTGTGGTGTCCTAAAGTGTTGAGTATGAGTATTTTTCCGAATCCGAGTCTGTAGAAATTTTGTGTCTATGGTATATTGAGTCTGATTGCTGAGTCTAAGTCGAGTCTATTTTAGTTTACTGAGTGTCGAGTCTAAGTTTTGCGCATGCCGCATCTGTATTTTTTTTAGTATATCGAGTTTTTGTTTGTGTTTGTAATAAATTTGTTGTATATGTCTAATTTTTATGTGCTAAATTTATCTGTGCCGAGTTTGTATATGCCAAGTTTATGCATGTGCTGAGTCTAACAGTTTTGACTCCATTTCATTTCTGTACATGATTCTATTAACAATAATTGTATAACAAACCATTCTGATTTTTCTGAGTCTAATAGTTTTTATTCCAAGTCTAACATTTCTAATAACCAATCCCACGAGCTGGAATAGATGGAGAATAACAATAGAACACTGAAATAGTTGGCCACGCTGGATGTGCTGTACCAGCCCTAGTGCATTCAATATTCGTAGTTGGAGTCGGCTCAGTCATACGAGCTTAAATCTGGTCTTATTTCCTAAATTTCATGGTCTTGCAGGTGAAGATCCACACAAACACTTGAATGAATTTCACGTGGTCTGTTTCACGATGAGGCCATAGGGGATACCAGATGACTACATCAAGATGAAGACATTTCCTTTTTCCCTAGATGGAGTTGCAAAGGATTGGCTATATTTACAACTGGTTCTGTTCAACACTTGGGGGACATGAAACATATGCTTTTGAAGAAGTTCTTCCGGCTTCCAGAACTGCGACCATCCAGAAGGAGATTTGTGGGATTAGACAACATTTTGGAGAGACTTTACACAAGTACTGGGAAAGATTTAATAAACTGTGTGCCACATGTCCACACCATCAGATTAGCGAGCAGTTATTACTTCAATGTTTTTACAAAGGACTGAGGATGATGGACCAAATATGATTGATGTTGCAAGCGGTGGAGCATTGATGTACATGACTCCAACAGCAACGAGACACCTAATCTCAAACATGGCAAGTAACATGCAACAATTCGGGACTAGAGGAGCCATCACATCCCGAGTGGTGAACAAAGTCGGCACGATTGACAACCGAGGTTAGAGAATTAGCTGGCCAAGTTAACATCACTAGTATGTACCTCGGTGGCATTTGTACCTCGGTGGAGCACCCAACAAATATGTACCCCCACATTACAGAAAACCAAGTCGGATAATGCTGAGTGCGTTGGAGCTATAGGTGGATATCAATATGGTAGATAGTCGTATCTGAGTCGGCAATATGATAGTCAATAGTTCTAGAGGCAGCAGTATCAGTCGAGTCTGAGTCAAGGGCAGCATACGACTTAGAGATTTGGATCCACCCAAAGCATGTTGGTTCCAAACCAGAACAACTATTAGCAGCCGGTTCCATAATACTAAGCACCACCATTTCAACAATAACAACAACAACAAGTTCCACCACAGGACAATTCACCTTTAATGGAAGAGTGGATGAAGTAGATGAATGCGAATAACATGCAATTTCAATAGAATTTAAATGCCATGATTCAAGGTTTAAAAATGCAGGTAAGACAACTAGCCAACAATATGAGTTAGATGTAGTCGACTGGTTTCGAAAATATTCCCTCTCAAACTATTCCAAATCCAAAAGGAGGAGTAAGCGTTGTAACATTGTGAAGTGGTAGAGAATTACCACAATAGTCCGTGCCACAGCCAGAGTCGAGACCAGTCAATACCGAGTTTGAATCGAAAGTCGACTCTTGAGTGTAACAAAAGGCTAGAGTCATCCCATTACCATTTCTTGCCTGAACAGTCCTCGACAAGGAAATCTGAGACAAATAAGGACTTGCTGAAGATGTTTCAGAGGGTAGAGATCAAACAGATTCCAAAGTATGCAAAATTCCTCAAGGAGTTGTGCATGCACAAAAGGAAGAAGCTGAAAGGAGGAGTCTAACGGGAGGAGTCGTGTCAGCGTTAATCAAGAATGAACAAGTCATTGTCGAATCGCAACAAGTCTTGCCAAAGAAGTGTTGAGACCTCGGTATTTTCTCTGTTCCATGCACCATTGGTGACTGTACCTTTATAGATGCCATGCTGGACCTAGGTGCATCGATCAATGTCATGCCCTCATCAATATACATGTCTTTGAACTTTGGTGATCTAGAGCCTATGGGAATGGTTATCTAGTTAGCCAACATAAGTGTTGTGTAGCCCTTAGGTATTTTCGAAGATGTTTTGTCCAAGTCAACGAGTTAATTTTTCCAGCCGACTTCTATGTGCTGGACATGGAGGACAAAGTGTCTGGGAAAGGATCCACCTTGATTATGGGACGACCATTTTTTATGACTACAAGAACAAAGATCGACGTACATGTCAAGACCCTCTCAATGGAACTTGATGACAACTTGGTGTAGTTCAATATTTTTGAAGCGATGAAGCACCCCACCAAAGACCATTCACTCTTTAGCATCGATATTATTGACGAGCTTGTTGAAGAGTACATGCAAATAAGCACTGGCAATGCCGACTTCTCTAATTTTTTTGAAATATCGAATGTAATGAACTGCTTCAATCCTATGAATGATGTATCTGACTTTGTTAACATATCTCACATACAGGATCTTTTTGACTCCGAGGATAATATTGTTGATCTTGCTTACTTGGTCCATATCTTTGAATTTTCTGATTTAACTGACCTTGTATGCAGGTGTGATGGAAACCCGGAGTGTCCTAGTTGTGCAAGACTTCGAATTGCCGACACCAAAAGAAAAACACAAGTGGTAACAATAGTGGAAGTCGAGTCCAATTTCGGTAATTGATCTTGAAAGATGATGAAAGCTGAGTCTGACTCCAAAGATAAGAAGGGAGCCGAGTCCGACTCCACCAACAAGAAGGGAGCCAAGTTCGACTCCAGAGATCAGAAGGGAGCCGAGTCCAACTCCAAGAAACAAGAGGAAGCCGAGACTGACTCCAACAATCTATAGGAAGCCGAGACTGACTCCAACAATCTAGAGGAAGCCAAGACTGACTCCAGCTATCAGGAGGAAGTCGTAACGATTCCAGAAGTCAGTCAGAAGCCGGATCCGATTCTAGGAACCCAGAGTCCAAGCAAGTAGAGGCCGAGTCCGACTCTGGACGACCGAGTCCACATTTGGATAGAGTCGGCCAACCGATTTTGACATTAGCAAATAAATTTTCCCTACCTCATTCACCATCCAATGAGCTGAACCCATTGCCAGATCATTTGAAGTATGCTTACCTGGATGACTGATAATTCCTATTTTAACCCCTAATAAGGTCTTTAGATAGAAGACTCTAAATTGTAGTTAAGAATCTCATATCAGCTAAAATTCAGATTTCCTAGGTTAAAATAAGGGAAATACAAATCCATGCTAATCTGCTGATTTTAGCTAACAAGTATATTAGTCTCAATTTGTAGGTCAAACTGGAGTCCTAAATCGTCCCAGTTGAAGCTGAGACCGAAGGTGTCTCAATGCTGAATACATCTCGACAGGATGAAGTCGTCCCGACCAAGACGACTCTTCCTGGCCGACTCTAGTTTCGCATGCTGACTTGGTCAACAGTGCCGACTCCGCATGGCCGGTTTCGCGTGGTCGACTCCAAATGAAGGCTTCGGATGTTGACTCCAAACTACCGATTCCAGCTCAACCGGAAGCGTCTCGACTGGACCAAGCCGACTCATGCAGAGCTGACTCCGTAGGACTGACTCTGTGTCAGCGTATAAATCAGAAGCGTTCTAGTCGGATGAGACTGACGCCATGTGCCAACTCCTATTTGTTCGGATCCATCCCAACAGGAAGAAACCGACTCTACTCCAGCAATTCTAGCACGTGTCATTTAGGAAAACAATAGTTAGTTGAGTCTGTTAATTCTGTTACGACAAGGCTGTTATTTTTGTTATTTCTATTAGGAAGTAGTTAGGATATACTTGTATAAATAAAGACGTGTAACTCATTCAGAAGTTAGCTAGATTGATCATACACAACACCACTTACCCTAACACACTTTCCATTCCTCGAGCCTAAATTCCCGTCATACCTCTTTGGTCCACGATGCTTCAGTATGATGTTCGTTCAAGTTCAAGCAAATGCAAGACCAGGGACTAAGTATTGTGGCTAGTTGCCAGGAGGGAACTATCAGGGCGCGTTGGCACACTACTTGGTGATTTAGCCCCTCTGTACCCTAGCCATTGTAGGTGAAACACTGCAGCTACTACTGGCGGTTGTCGTAGGAAGCTGATCATCATCTTGTCTCTTGAGTCCATCCTTGTATCAATACTTTGTTAATCAATAAATGAATATGTTTCTTTTACTTTTATGTTTGTAATTCCTATGGGTTAATCTGTTCTTGTTTTGTTACGATAGTGCATGATAAGAATAGGTCACGCCTAAATTTAGGTATAGCTAGAAACTATCTAGGCAACATTATAGATAATCATTAGATAATCTACATCAACCAAGGGTGTAATCCTTATTACCTCGAGGTTGTGGTTGTGTAAGCCCTCAATTGGCAATGAACGAATTTTTGGCGGTTATGTTAGGAAATTGGGTTGGTGAGGAATCACATGCATACTAGGAATCCGAAGCAGAACCATTTCTTGATCCCATTGTACCTGGTATGTTAAATATATGTTTTAGTAGACTTAGACTATTTTTACTTTGTAGCCGATACCACAGATATACGTTAGTTGGATATAGTTTCCTTTCCTTTCCTAGTTAGACAATTTACTTTTCCCGCAATTTACTTTTCAGTACTTTACTTTACAAGCAAAAACCCCCTGTTTACCTTCACTTGTTGAGTCCACACTCTACATACCCAATTTTGCCACCCTTTCAACCTTTTACACTAGAAAATACAAGAACCATGTGTCCTTGAGAAGAATGACCTAGGTTGACCTCGCACTACTGTTAACATTGGAAAAATCTATTATTTTAATAGAAGAAATGGCGACTAAGTCTTTACCTATCAATGACCATCAACACTTCCTGGTTATAATAGCTAACAACCTCCACCGAGAGGCAGAGGAGAAGTTGTTGAATGTCTTAAGGAAGCATAAGAAGGCAATTGGATGGACGCTAGTAGACCAGTCCAAGGATCAACCCCTCCATCTGTATGCATAAAATCTTATTGGAGGAAGAAGCTCGACCTTTAAGGCAGTAACAAAGAAGACTGAATCCAACCAACCTAGACGTAGTTAAGAAAGAAGTGATGCGACTACTTGTAGCCGGGACCATCTATCTCATCTCGGATAGCCAATGGGTTAGTCTGGTACAAGTAGTCCCAAAGAAGTCCAGGATGACTGTAATAAAGAATCGGTATGACGAGATAGTGTTGACTTAGATTTAGAATAGTTGGCGAGTTTGTATCGACTACAAGAAGCTCAATCAAGCGACTTGCAATGATCACTTTCCTCTGCCTTTCATTGCCTAGGTTCTAGAAAAATTAGCCGAAAAGTCCCATTATTGCTTTCTAGATGGATTTTCCGGGTACATGCAAATATATATCGTGTTGGTTGATCAGCATAAGGCGGACCTTCACATGCCCATTCGATACATTTGCTTACACCCGGATTCCATTTGGTTTGTTCAATGTTCCAAGTACGTTGCAGAGATGTATGATCAGCATCTTCTCGAATCTGTTGGAGGATTACATGGAAGTCTTCATGGATGACTTCACCATGTATGCCGAGTCCTTTGAAGCATGTTTGGAGAATCTGTCCCGAGTGTTAAGTATATGCATGGAAACTAACCTCACCTTAATTTTGAAAAATGTCATTTTATGGTTATAGAAGGAATTGTATTGGGACATCTCAAATCCAATAGAGGGATTGAAGTCGATAAAGCTAAAGTAGACATTATTACTTCTCTACCTAACCCCGTCTTTGTGCGGGAGGTTCACTCATTTCTTGAACATGCAGGTTTCTATAAGCGTTTCATCAAGAACTTTAGCAAGATCGCTCTGCCCTTGTCCAAGCTACTTCAGAAAGATGTGGACTTCGTCTTTGACTAGCCATGTGTGGAGGCCTTCTTGGAGCTAAAGAAGCGACTTACATCCATACCGATTCTCTAGGCACCAAAGTGGGAGTATCCGTTCGAGCTTATGTGTGACGCATCCAACTCTGCACTAGGAGCCATCCTAGGCCAAAGAGTTAATAAGCAGTCACATGTCATGGCTTATGTGTCTTGAACCATGAATCCATCCCAAATAAACTACACCACTATTGAAAAGGAGTTGTTGGCAATTGTTTTTGCCTTTGACAAATTTTGTTCGTATTTGCTTGGCTCCAAAATCATCGTTTTCTCTGACCATGTAGCATTGAAGTTCCTGTTGAAGAAGCCGAATGCGAAGTTGAGAGTGCTTTAGTGGATGCTTCTCCTTTAAGAATTCGACTTGGAGATCAGAGACAAGAAAGGTGCGAAGAATGCAATCGCATACCATCTGAGCCAACTCGAGAGAGGAGTCGACCCATTACCGTTTCCAGATGAATTTCCTAACAAGCAGATATTGCAGTTGGAAAATGTAAAATCGTGGTATGCAGATATCTGTAATTTCCTGGTAGCGTCTATGTTTCCACAGGGAGCATCCAAAGCTTACAAAGAAAAACTTGAAAGTGATGTCAAATACTACATATGGGATGATCCTTATCTTTGGAGACTCTACAATGACCAAGTAATTCGCAGGTGTATTCCGAATCTCGAGATCCAGTCGGTCCTTCATTTATGTTATTCAACATCTGGAGGCGGCCATTATGAGTCAAGTCAGACAGCCCGAAAAGTCCTAGACTATAGGTTCTATTGGTTCACCATTTTTCGAGATGCTCACCAATTTGTCTCGGCCTGCGAATAGTGTCAGCGAGCAAGAATGGCTATCAACTGAAGACATGAAATGCCCCAATAGCCAATTCTATTTTGTGAAGTTTTTTATGTGTGGGGTATTGATTTCATGGGACCATTCCCCATCTCCTATGGAAACTCTTACATTCTCCTTGTCATTGACTATGTGTCGAGATGGGTTAAGGCTAAAGCAACCAAAACTAACGATGCTAAAGTTGTTGTGGATTTTGTAAAATCTAATATTTTTTATAGGTTTGGTGTATCGAGAGTGCTGATTAGTGACCAAGGGAGTCACTTCTACAACCGCACAATGTCTACCTTACTCAAGAAATATGGGGTAGTGCACTGAGTTGCCACTGCTTATCATCCCCATACCAACGGCCAAACTGAAGTATTCAATAGGGAAATTAAGAAACTATTGCAAAAGATGGCGAATCCCAGTTGGAACGACTGAAGCTGACTCCTAGAGGGTGTAGTAGAGTTAAGAGATGAAGCCAACAATAGAAATTTCAAGGTCAATGGGCACCAGATAAAGCCCTATTATGAAGGTCCGACTCCGATGGTGGGCAAGGTGGAAAGCATCTCGCTGATGGAACCGACCATCCTAGAAGAAACACTTTGAAGAGATTTCCACATCTCGTTATGTTCTTATGCATTGAGGACAATGCATCATTTAAGTGTAGAGGTGCAGTGTAGCTGGGAGTAATGTTTCTGTTTTGCTTATTTCCATTTGTATGTGTTGTATTTTACCAGTTCTAATCTGACTTTGACTCTAGGCGTGTGTGTTGTTTTTATCGAGTCTGTGCCGACTCCAGTTTTGTGTTATGTCGGGTCCATGCTGACTCCAGTTTCGCGTTGTTTTATTTTTCTTTTTTGTTTTCTATTTTTGTTTCTATATTCTTTCGGTTTTTCATTTTCTGTTTCAATTTTCCTGTTTCTTTGTTTTTCTGTTTTTTGATTGCTAAGAAAATGCTTTGAAAAATTTAAACGGATTTCTTTAAGATGAATAAAACATGAAGAGGTAATGCATAATCCTGGATAAAAGGTTTTTAACTTGACATGGAAGGAAATTTTTGCATCCTTAGGAAATAAGTGACTAAAAAAATTAAAGTTGAAACCATTAGTGATAGAGCAATCAAACCGTGTGAGAATTTGAGCCTTGTATATAATAATGGCTTTCATCTTGTCAGTCTCTTCTTTTCTTGTGTGATTTTGCATCTATGTTGATAGATTACTCTAGGTATTGCCTTGACTCTCTTTTATACTTCTTGTCTCACATGCATTAATTATATGATCTAGACCTTCTTTCTTATAACCTACTAACCAAATAAGACCTACCTTGCAATGAATTCCTTATTTACCCTCTTTAAGCCTATAAAATCATTTTTTTTATATGGTAGCTCATTACAAGCCCAAAAGCTGAAAAACCATGATCAACCTCAACCTTGGGTGATAAAGGAGCTTTGGAATTATTTTGGGTGTAGGTTCCACATAAATGTGCGGGTGATGCTCCAAGGCATTGCGAGTAAGAGGTACTCCAAAGTAGTTGTACCAATTGTACGTTAAGAAAAAGGATGTGAAAAGAGAATGGTGGATGAAAAAGAAAAAAGCGGCAAAAAGCAAAAAGGTTGCGAGAAAAATGCAATACAGGCCACAAAAGTACAAAAAGAAAATACAAAAGTGAGAAAAGAAAGAAAAATACAAAGGAAAAAGTAGAGCATTGGAAGTATATTTAAAATAAAAGACTTGTAGTATTGTGGAGTTAGTCTCTATACTTATAAGACTTATTCCCCATTGCTCCCCTCTCCCCTTTGGTTATTTGGTTATTGAAGCTCACTTTACTTTCTTACATCCTACCTTAATCCTAGCCACATTACAACCCTAATAAAGTACTATTGATCACTGGTGCATGTGTGTTCAAGTTGTAAAAATTTAGAGGCTAGTCAAAACTTAGTAGTGCTAGTTAACATAGGGTGCTTGAGTGTAAACACAAACCTAAACACTTAAGAGATTGAGAGCATATACCTTGCGAGGGCTCTATCACTTTCAGTTGCTCTTTAAATTTTTTATTGTTTGCTTGTTCACTTTGGATGTTGAGAATATAACTTTCATAGATTGGTTGGATATCTTGATTCTAGGGTGAATGTATACTCTGTCTGTTTTATCAACTTGATGATTTCATTTGAAAATTCATCTTCTTCTCGCAATCAGATGTTTTTCATTTTTAGATTTTTCCTTGATGATTTCTTTCAATTTTGCCTAGGAGTGAAAAAGTGTAAGTGTGGGGGGTTTGATAATTCATATTTTAGACACCCAATAAGGTCTTAAGATGGGCATAGTAGACTTTATTTTGCAGTTAAGAATCACATATTAGCTAAGATTCAGATTATCAAGCTAAAAATAGGAAAGATACAAATCTATACTAAATTGAGGATTTTAGCTAACAAAAAGAGTAAACTCATTTTGCAAGTCAAAACTGGAGTCCAAATGATGTGTTTCTCTACTTTTTTGTTTGTGATTCCTGTTTGTTTATCTACTCTTGCTTGTGTCACGATCGTGCATGTGTAAGAATAGATCACATCAGGTTAGGGGCTGATCGGAACCAATCTAGCAACTATATAGGTAATCAAAAGAAAGCCTATATCAACCACGGACGTAATCCCTGCTAACTCGAGGCCGTGGTTGTGTAAGTCCTCAGTCAGCAATGGACGAATGTTAGGCGATCGTCTTAAGACTTAGGTTAGTTTGGAATCACATGCATTATTGGGAACCAGAACCATTTACTTGTTGACTTTGGAATTGATATGATAAATATATGTTTGTTCATTGTTTGTTGTCTTTAATTCTGCAGCTCGTAATTTACTTTTTGCCTTTACTTTGTAATCCTATAAACCCCCTGCTTTTTACTTTTGTTGTTTGAGTCCACCTTCTGCATTCCCGATTCTGCATGATTCTTAGTTGTCTACACTAGGCATCACAAGAATAACGCGTCCTTGAGAGATTCGACCTAGGTTGCCCCTATGCTATATAAATCATAGGTAATCTAATTATTTTTTATAGTTGAATTGACAACTAAAGACAACTTATCACTAGCCTTCAAGCTTATGCTAACCAAGTCACTCAACCCCAACCCAATATACTCAACCACAACCTACTCAACCTCAACCTTGACCCACTCCATCTCAACATCCACCTCCATCTCGACCTCCACCTCCACCTCAGACCACCCAATCTTAACCTCCACCTTTACCTCGGAGCACCCAATGTCAACCTCCACCTCCACCTTGGACCACCTAATCTCAACCTATCCCTATTCAAGTCCTTCATATGCATGAATACCCAATGGTCAATAAAGTTCTATCTTCTCCATCTAGTGATGTAAGTGAAAATAACAGTGGACACAAAATCTTGATATTTCTAAAAGGTGATGGGTGAGTCGTTTTATTTTCTTATCATATATGAATTTTAGTATTTGTTTTCTTTATTATTCATCCATTTTTTTTATTTTCAATAGGTTTGACCAACACAAGTTAGTGATTGGAACAATTTCGTCAATCGTGCGTAGTAACTTGGAAGAGGCAAAACCATCATGGAAGAAGTTATCAATGGATCAAAGAGACTCATGGTTTGACATATTTAAAGTAATTAAATTTCAAACTTTGATTAAGAAAATTCTAGTATTTATAATATTTTTGAAAATGTGTCTAATTAATATTTTTTTTCTTGTCAAATAATGCAGTCAAAATTTACATGGCAACCTCAATATAGTGACATGGTGCGAAGGAACTTTGAGAAAAGAATAGAGTTAAAATGACTCAACTAACGCAAGAAGTTTGAAAAGATTTAAATTAAAAATCAATTTGGATGGGAGACAGTGTATGGACACAATTGAAGGCACATTGGGAATCTTCAAGTTTCAAGAAAAAGTGTGAAACAAATAGAAGAAATCGTGAGTCTATGGATGATGCATCTCTTCACACTGCTGGATCAATTCCTTATCATTTTCATTGGAAGAGAATGATATTATTAATTTTTGTTATTTTTTTATATTTTAGATTCCAAAATTAATGACATTAAAACTTCTTTTATCAATTATAGAAGGAGGCAAAGGGGATAGATCCATTATTAAGTGAGATTTATTTTTGCACCCATCGAAAAAAGGATCAAAGTTAGGTGGGTCCTCATGCAAAATCGACTTACGTAAGTTTTCATATGTCTAGCACTACCACAATACTTGGCATCATTCTTATATTTTTTCCATCATTCCTCTCTTTATATGAAATTCAAATAGCTTTGAGCATACTACATAGATAGCCATTCTATTATGTATCTTTAATATTTTTCTCCTGATTGAAATTTTTATAATGTAGAAGTTTGAAAAAAGAAAATTCGAACTATCTTCTCAAAATTCAACATTTGCATCGGGAGAAGATGGAGGTAATAGTCAATCACCCATAGATCACATGCCTTCTGATTTTGATATATAGGTAAATGTAGTTGGAAAGGAAAAAAAGAAGGATCTTTGGACGTGGATCTATAGGAAGAACAATGATTTTGTCTTCAAGTCAACCATCAAAGTCTTCTACTAGTTTAGGGGATGTTAATGCTTTGAGGAGTCAAATTCAAACATTAAATGAATCATTACAAAGACAAGAGCAAGAGAACTTTGAAATAAGACATGAGTTAATTAAGAATAGGAAACAAATGCATACTTTAATGCAATATTTGAGATTTCTTAGTGGCTCTTCTTCTCATCCACCTTCATCTCCTCAACATAGTAATAAAAATGAGGATGAAGATTATGATGAAGGTAGTGATCATACCAGATAGGATGGTGTTTGATATCTCACTTTATTTTTTGAAAGAGGTATGTAGCCTTAATGCATTTTATTTGTATGGTTGGTTGTGATTTATCTATAATCTACAAGTGGAATTTGACTAACAATTTGCTCTTTATTTTCTTTTATTATGATGTAGGACATGCTTCACAAGACATGGTCCAATTGGATCCTTTCTTAAGAATATGGTTTTGCCTGGGAGGTTTTTTGCTTGAACTGCTGAACCTTTAAATAGAGCTAACAACTACTTTGGAAATTTGGCTTCCTTTAATGAATTTGGAAATTTTAGTACTTATAAGTTTGCTTGAGTTTTTATTTTTTATTTTTGACGTGATTTGTTGGAAAAATAGAGTATCTCTTGTAAGTCTATGTTTTGTGTGATCTGTGGTTGAATATGTGAGGATTCTTCCTAATTGTTTATTGCTCAAAAAGTAAATTTCAATTATGTTTTAAGACTTTCCATGGAACTAGAATCATAAATATTTCTCTAGAGTTAGATAATGATTACCTGTTCTAAGTAGAGAATGATGTCGTGTGAATTATAAATTTTTACATGTCAACATGCTTGTAAAATTGACTTTTGTTTGAAACATTTTAGGAAGCTATATTTACATGTCAACATGCTTATACAAGAGGTTAATTTGAAACATTTAGAAATTCTCCATGTGAAAATTTTCTTTAGAAAATATAGGCAATCTATTAATCACTAATAGGCCTAGTGTGGTCAACGGTTAAACCATGCATTGTTTTGTTCTTATTCTATACATTGGCAGGAGAAAAAAATCTATATATACATTGCCATTAATAACATTTTGGATAGTGAATAATATTTATTTATAAATGGCTATTGACTCTTTATATTTTGAACTCCTTTTGTTTTAGATCTAAACTTTGTCTAGTATAAAAATGAAAATTTGTCATGCCTATTATTATAGTATAAATTATTATTTTATATTTTATATTGAAAAGCGAAGGAAGATACCCTTATTATGAGTTTATAAAAAAAATGAAGCACTTGAAGATAATGCACTATTTTGGATGCTTTTGTACTATAAATAACTTGTAAAGAATATTATATAATTTGTGTCATCTTAGAAGGAAAAAGGAAAATTTTAATTTATTGTCCTATAATTACTTCTCTTTCAAGATATGTAATTTAATGTAATTGTTTCTTTGATATATATATATATATATATATATATAACTCTATATCATAGAAAAAAATTAATTAAGAGGAAGCAATAGTTATTCCAAAAATAACTTTAAAATAGTTAATCTTTTATTTTCTTTAAATATTTTTAGGACAAAAGAGAAATAATATAAAAAACTAGAAGTTAGCATTTTAAAAACATTACAAACTTTTAAAAAGAATTATTTACTAAAATAGGTCTAACAAAATTTTTAGTTGATAAACAAATTAAAAACTAGCAAAAATAAGACATGAAATATAATCAACTAATGTTTAATACAATGTTTAAAGAAATTATTATCAAGTTAAAATAATAATTAACATAAATTTATGATGTGGGTGTATCTATATTTATTAATATTGGGATTTCGATCGCAACGTCACATCAACAATTGTCTTTAATATTTTATAAATTTGATATAATTTTTAAATGTTAAAAAAAATATAAATTTTAATTTATATGAATATTTATTAAATTAAAAAAGTTATTAAAAAAATTGTTATATTTTTAATTAAAAAAATCTGCAATAACAATGTGCAAGAAAAATAGTTGGGAATAACAAAATTCCCAAGAAATATATTTGCGGATTTTCATATGAAAATTTTTGCAGGAAATGCTCTTGCAAAAATTATACTTGCGAATTTTCCTACAAATATATTCGTAGGAAATGCTTCTTTCATGTGAATTTTTTTACAACAATTTTCGCAGGAAATGCTCTTATAAAAAGTTTCCTGCATATTTTCATGCAAATTTTTCTGCCGATTTTTCTACGAATTTTTTTTTTGCAAATTTTCCTATGGATTTTCCCGCGAAATATATCCGCAAGTAAATTTCTTAATTAATAATTTGTAAAAAAAAGTTATCCACCAAAGACATTCCTGCGGAATTTAAAATCGTAGAAATTTCACAGGAAACATGTTTCCTATGAATCCTCTTGTGAATTTTCTACTAATATTTTTGCTAATTTTCCTACGAATTTTCCCACAAAATATATCCGTAGATAAATTTCTTGCCAATTTATAATTTGTAAAAAAGAGTTATTCACCAAAGACTTTCCTGCGAAGTTAAAACCGTAGGAAATTTTACAAAAAACCATGTTTCCTAGGAAATTTTAAGCAAAATTTATAAAAAAATTCACATGAAAATAGCTCTTTTCTAATAATGATAACATCATTTGAGCCTTATGGGTTTTATAAATTCACCCGGTTGGAGAGTTCCCTTGCCAGTGTTGGGGACACTTCACATGAGTTGAGGAGGTCAGAATAATTTTATTTGGGTTTCTTTCATAAGCGAGTGAGTTGAAGAAAACAGAATAGTGTTATTGTTGTAAAAAAAGATTTTACTAAGAGAAAGAAAGAAAAAGGACGGTGATATGATGGAGAGAATTAAAAAGAAAAAAATATTATTATTTAAATTGTGTATAAATAACCATAATTAAAAAAAAAGCAAAACATTATTTTTGTGTTGTGCAGCAGCATACCCCAATACAATAGGATGTGAATTAGGCAGTTAATCTTACAATCCTAACAGCACATTGAATCCACACTCACCTAATTAACCCACGTGAAGACATATTGCAACACCAAAAACAAAAACAATTTATGTTAATCGCGTTATTAACGTTGGTCGATACAAATAGTACCTACTTAAGTTTTTTAATTAAGATATCTAGAGTTAGTTCAAATTCTTAGAAAGAAAATAGCCATATCATTTAGTAGACTTGTAGACTATGACAAAAAGTAGTTATTATTTTTTACAATAATCAAGATTAAGACCATTCACATAACTAACATGTTACAACACAACAAGCGTGGGTTATAAGAAAAATAGCCTCCGAACCCAGTATTCCAAGTGAGTTAGCATTTTTATTTGTGGTCAATCAGGATTAGTACAGCAAATGAACAGGGCTTTGAAGAATTTGAAAGTCACATGCAAAAGGATACTTCTTCTGTAATAAATCAATTTAGTAGTTGCAAAACTCATATGCACGCATTAAGATATATAAATTAAGAAGGTTCAGGAGAAGTGTAAGCCTAAAAATATGTAAGTAAATGAACAATCAAATTGAAATAATAGCCACGAGGACAAGCAGGTATATTTTTTATTGGTAAACTAACTTTGACAATAGACCTCAAATTGATTAATCCCATTCACAGATTAGCCAAATCACAAGATTAGCAACTTGCTCTATTATGACAATAAAATTAAAGAAAAAAAGCTCAACTTTCTAACAAAATATTTAGCAAAGCCTTTCTTTCAATGTAGACTTGGGATCAATAGAAAAGTCTCAGAACACAAAATCCTTACATGTCACAATAGAGACGAAGTTAAAGGTATCTACACACAAATGGCGGAAATGGCAGTGTCCTTTGCACGAGACAAATTGCTTCCACTAATAAGAGATGAAGCAAAACTGCTTCGGGGCATCCCCAAAGAATTTGCAGACATAAAAAGAGAATTAGAACACATTCAAGCCTTCCTCAAGGATGCAGATAGAAGGGCTGCAGATGAAGGAGACAACGCAAATGAGGGAATCAAAATATGGGTGAAAGAGTTGAGGGAAGCTTCTTTTCTCATAGAAGATGTCATTGATGAATACTTGATGTATGTGCAACAACAGCCTGATGCTCTTGGATGTGCAGCTTTACTCTTTGAGTGTCATATTACTCACTTCATTGAATCTCTGAAGCGTCGTCGTCAAATAGCATTAGAGATTCAACAGATTAAGTCATTTGTTCAGGGAATCAAACAACGAAGTAAAGATTATCACTTCCAACCTTCCGTTGAACATGGACAAAGCAGTCATGGAGGTAGCCAAAGTGTCCAACGGCATGACCCTCGACCAGATTCCCGTTTCCTTAAAGATGGTGAAGTTGTTGGCTTTGAAGGCCCAAGAGATAAATTGATTGCTTGGTTAGTGGAGGGACCAACAGAGCGCACTGTGATCTCTGTGGTGGGAATGGGAGGGTTAGGAAAAACTACTCTTGTCGGCAGAGTTTTTAACAATCAGAAGGTGACGGCACACTTTGATTCTCATGCATGGATCACTGTGTCTCAGTCCTACACCGTCGAGGAGTTGATGAGAAAATTATTGACCAAGTTATGCAAAGAAGAAAAGAAGGAGCTTTCTCGAAATATTTCTGAAATGGATCGAGATTCACTGATTGATGAAGTGAGAGAACATTTGCAACAAAAGAGGTATGTTGTTATTTTTGATGATGTGTGGAGTGTAGAACTTTGGGGTCAGGTTGAAAATGTCATGCTTGATAATAACAATGGAAGTAGAATTTTAATCACAACTAGGAGCAAGAATGTTGTAGATTCCTGCAGGAATTCCCCTTCTGATAAGGTGTATGAGTTGGAACCATTATCTTTTGAAAAATCTATGGAACTCTTTTGCAAGAAGGCATTCCGATGTCACAACAATGGACGTTGTCCAGAGGATCTCGTGACTATATCTTCTGACTTTGTTGAAAAATGTAATGGTTTGCCACTAGCAATTGTGGCTATTGGTAGTCTTTTAGCTCGCAAAGAAAAGACTCGATTTGAATGGGAAAAAATTAAGCAAAGTCTAAGATCGGAGATGAAGAAAAATCCTTCTTTAATTGCTGCGAATAAAATTTTAAGTTTCAGTTATGATGATTTGCCGTACTATCTTAAATCATGTTTGTTGTATTTTGGGATATATCCTGAAGACTACAAAGTTAAATCAAAAAGACTAGTTCGGCAGTGGATAGCTGAAGGATTTGTAGAAAATGAAGAAGGAAAAAGTTTGGAGGACGTTGCACAACAACATTTAACAGAATTGATTGATAGAAGTTTAGTGCAAGTGTCCTCATTTGCCATAGATGGCAAGGTTAAGAGGTGTCATGTTCATGACGTATTACGTGATATGATCATTGAAAAATTCCAAGATTTAAATTTCTGCCAGCATATTAGTAAAGAAAATGAATCGGTGTCAAGTGGGATGATTCGGCGTTTATCGATAGCAACCAATTCTAATGATTTATTGGCAAGTATTGAAAGCTCACACATCCGGTCACTATTTGTTTTTTCAAGCAAAGAATCAATGTTGAGCAATGAATTTGTGCAAATAATCCCTACAAAATACAGGCAATTGAAGGTACTTGATTTTGAAGATGGTCTATTGGATTTTGTTCCTGAAAATTGGGAAAATCTAGCACACTTGAGGTATTTAAACTTACGGGGCTCACCGACGCCAACAGAAAATCTTTTGAAATGCATTGGTAAGGTCCAGAACCTGGAGACCCTGGACATAAGGGGTTCATATTTAAAGAAAATACCAAAGGAGATTTGTAAGCTTACAAAGCTACGACATCTTTTGGGTTATGAGATAGAGTTGTTTGAATTGAAAAATAGTCTTGGAGGCATGACATCCCTACAAACGTTGCGCCGGGTAAAGCTAACTAAGAATGATGATGTAGAGTTAATCAAAGAACTGGGAAAGCTGAAGCAATTAAGGAGCTTACACTTGGTTGATGTTAAGGAAGGATTGGGAAGTTCTTTATGTACCTCAATAAATGAGATGCAAAACTTGGAAGAACTACATATTCAATCAACATTTGAATTTGACTATGATGTCATTGATTTGGCTGATATTTCATCCCTACCTATGTTGCGGAAGCTTATGCTAGTTGGGAAGTTAAATAAGATTCCAGAGTGGGTTCCACAACTCCAAAATCTTGTAAAGTTGTCTTTGAGATTCTCTAGATTAAGTGATGATCCCTTGAAATCGCTACAAAATATGCCACATTTGTTGTGCCTCCGCATTGCTGCCTATGCCTATGAAGGTGAAAGTTTGTATTTTGAAGATGGAGGGTTTAAGCGACTAAAGGAACTACATCTCTCATATTTAGGTAACTTAAATTCTATCATTATCGATAAAGGAGCACTGTGTTCTTTGGAAACACTCCAATTTTGGAGAATAGGCACACTCAGGACAGTACCTCTTGGCATACAACACTTGGAAAAACTTGAAGTTCTCAATATATTTGAGATGCCAGATGAACTCGAGGAATCCATTGCTCCAGATGGAGGACCAGAGCACCCAAGCATCCACCATGTGCCACTTATAACAATTTTGCCCTTCGAAAAAAGACGACGCGATATTCATCACTCAAGGCATTAGAATTCATAAAAGGTATGCCTTTTCTTCTTCATATTTCTCAAAAGGGATACAAATTACATGTCTCCTTTAATTCTTAAATCACAACGCATTTTCTCAATTAATAGTTTTTTTTTCCACTTATGCATATTTTTCAATTGAAAAAAAGGATAAATAAAGAATATTGCTGATTTTATTTTCAATAAAATGATATTTTTAGTATTATTCACCGTTTAGTCACCAACACCAACAAATGTAATTTATATTTAATATTTAATTCCTAAAATATTTTTTCTACTTTTGAGTCTTTTTATTTGTTGTCATAGGCTTTTATTTTTTTATACCTCACTTATTAGAAATTAAGAAAAAATTGTCTAATATAATACAAAAATTTCTGTGTTATTGTTCTGTTCCCTCGAGAGTTTTATAGTAAAAAAAAATCAACTATCAAAAGTTTGGCTATTGTAACGCTGTCTAGTAATATTGTGCTTTGGATTGACACAGGAATCGGGCTTCCAGTGTTTTGAAATTTAAACTCTCCATGGTGCGCTTTCAACAATGGTGTTGTATCTTCTTGTTCTGGAATTGACTTTTTGGTCCTTACATAAAAATAATACGTCGAATTTTGTGTCTGTAACAAAGTCATGGTTTATGACAGTTGTGATTTATAATAATGTGGGAAAAGTGTGTCTTTTAAGTATTGTGAGATCTTATTGTCTGTTTCATTTATGACTTTCTATTTGAAAATAAGAAGAAATAAATAAAAACTTCATGTAATTTCTTTGTTACATTGTAAAGTTTACTTGTTTTATTTTAAAGAATATGTAGAATTATATTTCTTTAACAAAGTCATTTAAATTTATAAGTTTGTGATGTAAAATAATGTACAAAGCATGTTATATTTACATGTCTTCCGAATATTGTAAGAATTTATTTTTAAGATAAAATATACTTTTGGTTCTCAAAATATTTCAAAATATTAGTTTTAATTCTTAGAAAAATTTTATATGTTCTTAGTCTCTGTATTTATTAAGAAACACATGTTTTTAGTTCTTAATAAAAGACTAAAATCATATAACTTTTTATGTATGTAAGAAACTAAAAATGTATTAAATTTTTAGCATATACTGAAGCTAACTAGAATACCGCAATAAACAGAAATCTTGTAAATCTTTCAACCTTGTCATATAATGAATGACATTAACAGCACGTACTTAAGCCAAGTAGAATATGGCAATAAACAAAAATTTCTTTGTAAATCTTTCAACCTTATCATGTATTGTCATTCTCTTAAATTTGTTTACATCAAGCAGGTTATCATTATCCATTAGCTAATTCTAAATTTACACCGTATGTCATATAGACTAAAATTCCAAAAACAAAAAGACAATAAGTTAAGGTCCCAAAAAATCACAAGACACTTGAAATACGAAAAAGAGCATATGATGGCTAACAATATTTTTCAGTATGTTACTTAATAAAATGATATTAGCGAAGATAACTTCTCAACTTAACATATTTTTGAAGATAGAAAGAGTCAATTTTATTAGAAATAAACTTGTTATTTCAATTTGACTATACTTAAAATAAGTTTCCATGAATGAATTTAAGGCCCAAAATAAAATCCTATATATCAGATTAACCTACGTGCTTGCATAAATCATGTGTTAATCCCCCGTGAAGAAATTAGGATCATTGATACATAAAAACCTACAGAATTGCACAAAAAGCACAAGAATTAATAAGAATACGACATAGTCAGCATATGGGTAAACATGAAATGTTCCTCTTGTAAAATTTGATCACCAATCAATCCCTCACAATATTTTTTCATAATAAAAGTCAAAACTACTAAATCCCTCAGCACATTCCCCTGCTTTCTGGTTACTCTAAATAATAAGATAATATATAAAGCATAACGAGTAGCAGTAGTTGACAAAATGTTCCAAGTTAAATGTATCTTAACAACTTCCTGATCATCACGAATCACGCTCCTTCGGATCTCATAACGTAGGATGAGTTATCTTTCCAAGCTTTTCGAAATGGGATTCAAATTACATGTCTTGTTTCTTAAATCACAACAGTTTCTCAAAATTACTAGTTCTTTTTCACTTATGTATATTTTCCAATTAAAATGATAAGTAAATGAATCATTATGATCAGCCTAGTGATAAGAAATTTAAAAGATACGCACAAAGTTTTTTCACTATCAAAAGTCCAACCATTGCAATGCTCCGTACTAAAGTTGTGCTTTGTATTGACATAGGAATTGGGCTTCTCGTGTTTTGAAATTTAGATTTTCCATGTTGTGCTTTCAACAATGACATTGTATCTTCTTGTTTTTGAATTGGCTCTTTGGTCCCTACATAAAAGAATGGTGGAATTTTCTGTCTTTAACAAGGTCATATTTATGACAGTGTGTAATTTATAATAATGTGGAAACAGTCTGTATTTTAAAGATTGGGTGAGATCTTATTTTCTGTTTTACTTATGCCTTTCTATACGTTGGGAATAAGAATAAATAAATAAAATCTTCATGAAATTTCTTTGATTTGTTGTAAAGTTTCCTCATTTTATTTTAAAGAATGTGTGGAATTGTAAGATTGTAACACTATACGATGTATAATAATGCACGGAACATGTTATAATACTACGTAGGATTGTGTGATCTTATTTTCTAAGATAAAATATAAACTTGATTTCGAGTTTGAATTCTAAGTATTTAATTATGTTAAATATTATAAGGAAGAGTTTTGTCGATAATAATATTCTTATCCGACTCAATCAGAATTGTTTCTAATAAAGGATACTTATGATTTATACCAAAATATTTCAGAATGTTAAATTTTTTTCTTATAAAAATTTTATACGTTTTTAGTTATTATATTTATTTAAAAGCAGGTGTTTTTAATTCTTAATAAAATATCTAAATCACATTTTTTTAATGTAAATAATGCATTAAATTTTTATAAGAACTATAACCAACATTTCAAAATAATTTAAGGAATAAAAATATATTTTATCTTATTTTAATATTTTTTTACTAAATTTTCCTTTTATTTATTTTTTCTTTTGAAAGACGACAACAAAACAATCCATCACAAAAAGTTCTTCTGTGTACAAATAGTAAAAGTAGAAAAGATTACACTATTATTAAATTCAAATAAAGAACAATATCCAAGTTCATAATTCTTATTATGGAAGCAAGCCCTTATGTTAAATGAAGTTTCAAATATTTTAGGAAAATAACGTTACATCGTTTCCATCGGCTGAAGGATCTGATTCAACAAGAGACAAATAATAAAAATCTCAATCTTTACCAATAACCATCAATAGTACTAAATCCCTCAACACATTGGGTAGATATCTTCATTGAAAAAACATGGAAGCATTATACAGACTTCGATTACAAACATTAGAAAGGTAATCTTCGCCTGCTTTTTGGTTACTCTCATAAGATATTATATAATGCATAAAGGTAATCTTCGCCTGCTTCGAGCAAGAAGCAAGCACCAGGAAGACTTCCAGATACCAGGTAAGTACTTACTCACAACTGAGCATTCACACATCACCTCCCAAGGGAAGGACCGGAGACGTCTGCACAACATCTATATAGAGTGCGCTCCAGATGGCGAACATGTAGTTTGCTTTAGACGGAAGCCGAGTCGGCCTCGATTCCTCTCCACTTTACATTAAATTCCTGCATCTGTGAACCTGTGTACATGCATTCCATATAGAATAGACACTAGATGGCGGACACATAGTCCACCTCAGGTTGAGATTGAGTCGGTGCCAACTCTCACTTACATATTACACGTGTTCAATCCGACTCCGAGATAGTTCTTGCATCCGGAGTCGAGTAAGTCTCGGTCCTCGCCTTGCGTACATGCACCTCGAAACACTTAGTGACCCGAAGTCGAGACACCTAATGGATAGTCCTTGTTTCGATCCCGAAATCACTGGGAACTGAGCGCCGAATGGATAGTTCAACCTCCCCTCGGAAGCGAAAACTCCCGAAACATCCCAAGTGGTTTGTTCACCTGCCCGAGTCTGGTTCGTCTTGAGTAGAGACGCCTAACAGAAAGTCCGACTCTGTATTTTACTCCGTGCATCCAGAATTACGTTAACTTTGATTCCTCTAAGCTAAGAGAGGTACGTAGGAGCAAGAGGCCTACTCTTGTCAAGTTAAGCATCCCATACACCCTAAATCTCTCCATGCATCATCCTTGGTAATAGTAAAGGTTATGTTTCATGCAGTTCATAGGGTAACTACCAGAAGATAGGAGGATGGGATGATACGTGATTCCCGTGCATAACTGACTCTTTACCTAGACTCTCTACTTCATAGTCTTGCCTTATCCACCTCCAGTTCCTACCGTACCACTAAACGTCGGTGCCGATTCCAACCCGGTATGCCGACCCAGTATGTTGGGTCTCCCCAAAGCGAGCTGGTTCGACATCCTCTCAAACTTCAATCCATTTCAAATTCAAACTAATTTCTATTTTCCAACAATGATGTTTATTTTTCCTATCTTAATCTCCCTTGGCACGATTTAGGCCGTGTTTGTGGTATAAGAGGTTAGAGTCTGGTGAATTGAGGGAAATACTTAGTGAGTTAAGAGATACAGTTAGTGAGTTAAGAGAAACAGTTAGTGAGTTGAGGGATAACAAGTAATAACTTGAACTTGTTTCAATTCCCTTGTCTTACTAGTTGGAATTATGACAATTGGTGTCATCGCATGAAAGCCTTATTAGGTTTCCAAGATGATTAGGAGGTTGTGGAAAAAGGTTATACCCTCCCTAAAAATGTGGGTATTTTGTCACATAATGAGAAGGAAATTTTAGTGAAGACAAAAAATAAGGATCAACAAGCACTTACCTTCATCTATCAAAGTTTAGATGAAGGTATGTTTGAGATGGTGCCTAATATATCCACCTCTAAAGAAGCTCGGGAAATATTGAAAAATTCCCTTCAAGGTGTTGACAAGGTGAAGAAGTGTGACTACAAACTCTAAGAGGAGAGTTTGAATCCTTGCGTATGAAGAAGTCTGAATCAATTTTAGATTTTGGCAATAGGGTAATGATGGTAGTTAACCAAATGAAGTGTTATAGAGAGAAGATGGAAGATATTCGTGTGGTAGAAAAGATTCTTCATTCTTTAACCATAAATTTTGATTCTGTGGTTTGTGCAATTGAAGAGTGAAATGGTTTAGAATCGATGACAATGGACCAATTGATGGGTTCACTTCAAACATATGAAGAAAGGTTCAAGAGAAAACATGAGGAGCCTTTGGAGTAAGTCCTAAATGCCAAAACTTCTTTGAAAGAAAATTGAGGAGAAAAAATATCAAAGAGGGTGTGGACATAGCCAAGGAAGAGGAGGGAGAGGTGGAAGAGGAGATCATGACAACTTTTATAATAATGAAAGGAGTTATCAACCCACCAAAGGTCATGGAAGAGGAAGAGGTAGAGACAATTTTGGTGGAACATATGAAAGGAGGTATGATAAATCTAATGTTGAATGTTATAATTACCATAAGTATGATCATTTTTCTTGGGAGTGTAGAACCAATGTTGAAGAAAAGACCAATCTTGTCGGTGACAAAGAAGAAGATGAAGAGCCAATACTATTACTAGTACTTAATGAAGATAGTGATGATAAGAGTCTATGGTATCTTAACAATGGAGCAAGTAATCACAAGTGTGGTCACATGGAGAAATTTGTGGAGCTTAAAGAGAAGGTGAAGGGAAATGTTTCCTTTGGTGATTCTTTCAAGGTCAAAATCCAAGGGAAATGTACTATTTTAATTTCCTCAAGATGGTCCTCACAAATTCACCAAGGATGTCTATTATGTTCCTAATTAACAATATTTTGAGTTTGGAATAACTTGTTGAGAAAAGGTGTGAGATATCCTTGTGAAAGAAAATTATTTGTGGCTTAAAGATCATAATTCTAGTTTGGTTCTTAAGGTGTTAATGTCAAGAAATAGAATGTTCACTTTGTTTGTGGCTTAAAGATCAAAATTCTAATTTGTTTGTTAAGGTGTTAATGTCAAGAAATAGAATGTTCACTTTGTTTGTGGCTTAAAGATCAAAATTCTAATTTGGTTGTTAAGGTGTTATTGTCAAGAAATAAAATGTTCACTTTAAGTATAAAAGATGAAGCATGGTATTGGCATATGAGGTTCAAGCACTTAAACTTTGAAACACTTAAGATCTTAGGAGATAAGAAGATGATGAAAGGGATACCTCACATCAACCATCCCAATCAATTGTATGAAGCATGTCTCCTTGGCAAGCATGCAAGAAGAAATTATCCTAAAGAAGTTGAATCAAGAGCAAATGAGTCTCTCCAACTTGTGCACACTGATGTGTATGGTCCAATTGATCCTCCTTCATTTGGTAAAAATAAATATTTCTTGCTTTTTATTGGTGATTTTAGTAGGAAAACTTGGGTGTATTTCTTGAAGCATAAATTTAAGGCATTTATAATTTTTAAAAATTTTAAAGCTCTTGTAGAAAAGGAAATTGACTATGTAATTAAGGTTGTAAGATCCGATAGAGGTGGGGAATTCACATAAAAAGAATTCAATGAATTTTGTCTAAAGAATGGGATTCATCGCCCTCTAACAGTTCCTAGAACTCCACAACAAAATGGGGTAACAGAGAGAAAAAATAGAATTATTCTTAACATGGCTAGACGTATGTTGAAAGTCAAATCTATGCCCAAGGAATTTTAGGCCAAAGTTTTTTTATGTATAATTTATTTGTCTAATCACTCTCCTACAAGGAATGTTATAGGTCAAATACCTCAAGAAGCATGGAGTGGAGTGAAGCCAAAGGTTGATCATCTTATAGTCTTTGGGAGCATTGCATATGCTCATGTGTCCAACCAAGGAAGATCCAAGCTTGAAGATAGGAGTGTAAAGCATGTGTTCATTGGTTATGCAAATTCAAAAGCCTACAAGTTATATAATCCAAACAATGGGAAGATGATTGTAAGGATAGATGTAGAATTTGATGAGAAGAGACATGAAATTGTGAGAAAGAAGAAGACACTTCCATATTTTGAAGAAGGTGATCAAGAAGTTGTAGTATCAAATTAGTTTTCTACTCCACCTCCGTCACCAACTCCTTTAATTCATGAAGCCCTATCTTCTGAAGGGAATTCAAGTGAATGGACACAAGAAATGAGAAGTATTCAAGAAATATATGATGAAACTGAAATTATAAAGGATTTATTTTATCTTTTTATTGATAGTGAACCTCTAACTTTTGATGAAGCTATGGAGGACAAAAGGTGAAGACAAACCATGGAGGAAGAGATCAAAGTCATCAAGAAGAATGACATTTGGGAGTTATAAAATCTTCTTAAGGATTATGAAGCAATTGGAGTCAATTGAGCGTTCAAGATTAAGAAAAATGCCAAAGGAGGTGGAAAGATACAAATCAAGGCTTGTTGCTAAAGGATACAAGCAACAACATGGAGTTGATTATGATTAAGTGTTTACACCAGCTACTTGTATGAAGATAATTCGTCTTCTTATTTTAATAGCAGCTCAAATGGGTTGGAGAATCTTCTAACTTGGTGTCAAATCAGCTTTCCTAAATGGTTATCTTGAGAAAAATGTCTACGTTAAACAACCAATGAGTTTTACTATCAAAGGACAAGAGCATAAGGTCTTGAAATTGAAGAAGGCATTGTATAGCCTAAAGCAAGCACCAAGGGCATGGAATAGCCACATTGACACGTGCTTTCAAGATAATGGGTTCGTTCGTTGCAACAAGAGTATGCTCTTTATGTTAAAAAAATTTGATAATGGTGATATTCTTTTAGTTTGTCTTTATATGGATGATCTTACTTTATTGGAAATAACCCAAATTTGTTTGAAGACTTCAAGAAGGTTATGTCTTGTGAATTTGAGATGATAGATATAGGCTCATTTCCTACTACTTTAGATTAGAAGTGAAGAAAATGAATAATGGCATTTTTGTTTCTCAAGAAAGTTATGCAAAGAAGGTATTGGAGAAATTTAAAATGTTTGATCGCAATCTTGTGAACACACCCATGCAAGGTAGCTTGAAATTGTCAAAGTTTGATAGGGGAGAGAAGGAAGATCCTACTTTGTTAAAAAGTCTTGTAGGAAGCTTAAGGTATTTAACAAGTACAAGGTCATATATTATGTATGCAATTTGTGTAATTTGCTGCTTTATGAAGTCTCCTACCTCTACTCATATGAATGCAGTAAAGAGAATTCTTTGTTACCTTAAAGGTATACTTGATTTTTTCTTATTTTACTCTTCTTCTAATGAGTTCAAACTTATAAGATTTTGTGATAGTGATTTTGTAGGAGATGTTGATGATAGAAACAACACTATTGGTTTTGTGCTTTTTATGGGTGATTGTACTTTTACTTGGAACTTTAAAAAGCAAGTCATTATTACACTTTTTACTTGTGAAGCTGAGTATGTGGCTTCAACTTCTTGCACATTTCAAGCTATTTGGCTAATTAGATTGTTGAAGGAGTTTAATATGAACCTAGAGGAGAGTACAAAAATTTATATTGATAATAAATCTGTACAAGTTCTTGCTAAGAATCTGGTGTTTCATGAACGAAACAAGCAAATGGATAGAGCTAGTTCATTAGGGAATACATTGTCAAAAAAGAGATAGAGCTAGTTCATGTGAAGACACAAGATTAAGTTGTAGATATTTTTACTAAGTCCCTCATGTTTGAAGGTTTTAGAAGATTGAGAGTAAGACTTGGTGTACATAGTTTTCTTAAAAAATTTTCTAATTAAAAAAGGATGTTATAAATAATAATTAGAAAATGAAGAGTTGTAAGATGAAGAGTTGTCATTTACTCTCCATTAAGGGACATTATTATTATGTAACCACTAATTTATGTTATTGATATGTTCGTTCGAGAGCTATTTAGTAGCAATTTTTTCACTGACAAATTAAAGTTTAGCCATTTGTGATGCTCTCAACTAACATTGGGCTTTGTATTTATTTATTTTATTGTATACCATTTATTAGAAATTAAGAATAAAATTGTGTAATATGAAAGAAGAAATTGTATGTTATTGATATGTTACCTCGAGCTATTTAGTAGCAATTTGTTTACTAACAAATTAAAGTCTGGTCTTTTGTGATGTGATGTTCTCTATTAATATTGTGCTTTGACTTTGCATGTGTAAGAATAGGGCTTCCAGCGTTTTGAAATTTTGATTCACCATGTTACACTTTCAACATTGGCGTTGTATATTTTTGTTATATAATGGGCTCTTTGGTCCTGGCATAAGAAGTACGTGGAATTCTCATTCTTTAACAAAGTCACTTGAGTTTATGATAGTTTGATATGATAATGTGTGAATTATGTTTGTTAGTTTGCTATAATAATAATGTGTGAAACATGTTATAAGTAATTTTGATTCATTTTTTCAAAAAGACTAGAATAGTATTATTGTATTTTTGACAGAGTTCTTTTCTTTCTAAATTGTCCAAGAAACTCATTCTCATCAATAATGTTGGTGGTATATATCAAATTTCTTATATAGCCCCAAAGCTAGTGACGATTTTATTTACATAAAAATTGTCCACCAAAATATTTCACGAAAATAGTTAAAAACAAATATTTAAAAATCAAATATTTAATACAAATGAGTTTTATTATTGAAAGGGACAAGATTTTGAGTTAGTTAAAGAGATTCTAAATATTATTTAAAATTTGAAATAGTAACAACTAAATCAATTTATTTCTATGATTAAACCTGGTATTTTAAGATCTATAAGAAAAAATCTTGATAGAGTAAAACTTCTCACCTTTTTTTCTTTTTGGTAAAATAGAAGATATTCTAAATTTATTTCTGACCTTTCATCTTCTTTTCTTCATTCAGGTATTGTCTGAGTACTTTAATTGATATGGTTTTACTTATCCAAGAGTTGACAGGAAATATAATTTTTGGAAGCGACGAAGAATCTTCACAATAAAAAAAATAAATTTAAATGCTTCAAGAACTTATAAGTACACAAACTTAAAAATTTTCTAATATATAAGTACACAAAATAAATCTTTTTGTTTTGTTAACGTCTTAAATATCTAAGAGACATCACTGGACAATAATAAAAGCTCAATCTCAAATGTCAATGCTTTCCCAAATCGTTGTTAGATAAATTAAAAACGATTTAATCTCTCACGACATTGTTTGGAAAAATTACTGCGCCCTTTTTCTTATGTGGTTGTGACATTTAACTTGAGCTTTCGGATCTTCTTCCTAAGGTGTGTGGTAGAATCTTCTACTTAGTTTTCAAATCTCTAATAACTTCCTATCGTCACGAATTACACTCCTTAGGATCTCATAACGTGGGATCCAAGCTACTCTTCATGGTAACCCTCCTTAGGCATGTCACTGTTGGAAGCCCCAATAGAACAGAACAACTTGAGATTAGGCAAAAAGGTATTCTCTGTCTTAGCAACAACCACAGAAGGATGTTTCTCCACAAGTTTTGCATCCAGGATTTTGGAGAACCCATAGTTCTTGAGATGATCATTAACAGCATTTGAGCCTTATGGGTTTTATAAATTCACCATGTTTGAGAGTTCCTTAGTCAGTGTTGGGCATACTTCACATGAGTTGAGGAGGTAAGAATAAATTTGAGGTTCTATCTGAAGTCAATGAGTTTAAGAAAAAATAATAGTGTTATTTGTTGTAAAAAAGATTTTCCAAAGAGAAAGAAAGAAAAAGTACAGTGATATGATGGAAAGAATTAAAAAGAAAATATATTATTATTTAAATTGTGTATAAATAACCATAATTAAAAAAAAAAAAAGCAAAGCATTGTGTTTGTGTTGTGTAGCAGCATACCCCCAATACAGTAGGATGTGAATTACGCGGTTAATCTTGCAATCCTAACAGCACATCAAATCCACACTCAACCCACATGAAGACATATTGCAACCCAACAAAACACCATCTGTGTTTGAATTTTTTGAAAGAAAAATATCCACCATTTAGTAAATTTGATATCTATGACAAAAATTAGTTACTACTTTATAATCAAGATCAAGACCCTTCACGTAACTAACAAGTTACAACACAACAAGCGTTGGGTATAAGAAATAGCTTCCGAACCGAAACAGGGCTTTAAAGAATTTGAAAATCACGTGTAAAAGGAATCTTCTTTTCTAATAAATCAATTTAGTAGTTGCAAAGCTCGTATGCACGTTATTAAGATATATAAAGGTTCACGGGAAGTGTAAGCCTAAAAATATGTAAGTAAATGAACAATCAAATTGAAATAATAGCCACGAGGACAAGAAGGTATATTTTTTATTGGTAAACTAACTTTGACAATAGAGCACAAATTGATTAATCCCATTCACAGATTAGCCAAATCACAAGATTAGCAACTTGCTCTATTATGACAATAAAATTAAAGAAGAAAAGCTCAACTTGCTAACAAAATATTTAACAAAGCTTTTCTTTCAATGTAGACTTGGGATCAATAGAAAAGTCTCAGAACACAAAATCCTCGCATATCACAATAGAGACAAAATTAAAGATAGCTAGACTCAAATGGCGGAAATGGCAGTGTCCTTTGCACGAGACAAATTGCTTCCACTAATAAGAG
The DNA here is from genome assembly GCA_025330945.1 of Mucuna pruriens. Taxonomy (NCBI): domain Eukaryota; kingdom Viridiplantae; phylum Streptophyta; class Magnoliopsida; order Fabales; family Fabaceae; genus Mucuna; species Mucuna pruriens. Next base: position 554,164 of record JAENHJ010000080.1, read on the forward strand.
ATGAAGCAAAACTGCTTTGGGGCATCCCCAAAGAATTTGCAGACATAAAAAGAGAACTAGAACACATTCAAGCCTTCCTCAAGGATGCGGATAGAAGGGCTGCAGATGAAGGAGACAACGCAAATGGGGGAATCAAAATATGGGTGAAAGAGTTGAGGGAAGCTTCTTTTCTCATTGAAGATGTCATTGATGAGTACATGCTGTATGTCAAACAGCAGCCTCCTGAGCCTGGATGTGCAGCTTTACTCTCTGAGATTATTTGCTTCATTGAAACTTTGATGCCTCGTCACCGAATAGCATCAGAGATTCAGAAGATTAAGTCAGATGTTGATGAAATCATGCAAAGAGGTAAAAATTATAACTTCCTAAACCAACCAGCTTCTTCTCAAAGTGTCCAACGGCATGACCCTCGACCTGATTTCCGTTTCCCTAAAGATGATGAAGTTGTTGGCTTTGAAGGCCCAAGAGATAAATTGATTTCTTGGTTAGTGGAGGGACCGGCAGAGTGCACTGTGATCTCTGTGGTTGGAATGGGAGGGTCAGGAAAAACTACTCTTGTCGGCAGAATTTTTAACAATCAGAAGGTGAGGGCACACTTTGATTCTCATGCATGGATCACTGTGTCTCAGTCCTACACTGTCGAGGAGTTGATTAGAAATTTGTTGACCAAGTTATGCAAAGAAGAAAAGAAGGGGCCTCGTCGAAATATTTCTGAAATGGATCGAGATTCATTGACTGATGAAGTGAGACAACATTTGCAACAAAAGAGGTATGTTGTTATTTTTGATGATGTGTGGAATTTAGAACTTTGGGGTCAGGTTGAAAATGCCATGCTTGATAATAACAATGGAAGTAGAATTTTAATCACAACTAGGAGCAAGAATGTTGTAGACTCCTGTAGGAATTCCCCTTTTGATAAGGTTTATGAGTTGGAAGCATTATCTTTTGAAGAATCTATGGAACTCTTTTGCAAGAAGGCATTTCGATGTCACAACAATGGACTTTGTCCAGAGGACCTTGAGGAAATATCTTTTGACTTTGTTAAAAAATGTAAGGGTTTGCCACTAGCAATTGTGGCTATTGGTAGTCTTTTATCTCGCAAGGAAAAGACTCCATCTGAATGGAAAAATATTAAGCAAAGTCTAAGATGGGAGAAGAAGAAAAATCCTTCTTTAATTGCTGCGAATAAAATTTTAAGTTTCAGTTATGATGATTTGCCGTACTATCTTAAATCATGTTTGTTGTATTTTGGGATATATCCTGAAGACTACAAAGTTAAATCAAAAAGACTAGTTCGGCAGTGGATAGCTGAAGGATTTGTAGAAAATGAAGAAGGAAAAAGTTTGGAGGACGTTGCACAACAACATTTAACAGAATTGATTGATAGAAGTTTAGTGCAAGTGTCCTCATTTGCCATAGATGGCAAGGTTAAGAGGTGTCATGTTCATGACGTATTACGTGATATGATCCTTGAAAAATTCCAAGATTTAAATTTCTGCCAGCATATTAGTAAAGAAAATGAATCGGTGTCAAGTGGGATGATTCGACGTTTATCGATAGCTATCAATTCTAATGATTTATTGGCAAGTATTGAAAGCTCACACATCCGGTCACTATTTGTTTTTTCAAGTAAAGAATCAATATTGAGCAATGAATTTGTGCAAAGAATCCCTACAAAATACAGGCTATTGAAGGTACTTGATTTTGAAGATGGTCCATTGGATTTTGTTCCTGGAAATTGGGAAAATCTAGCACACTTGAGGTATTTAAACTTACGGGGCTCACCGACGCCAATAGAAAATATTTTGAAATGCATAGGTAAGCTCCAGAACCTGGAGACCCTTGACATAAGGGGTTCATATTTCATGGAAATGCCAAAGGAGATTTGCAAGCTTACAAAGCTACGACATCTTTTGGGTGATGTGATAAAGTTGTTTGAATTGAAGAATAGTCTTGGAGGCATGACATCCCTACAAACGCTGCGCCATGTAATGCTATCTAAGGATGATGAGGTAGAGTTAATCAGAGAACTGGGAAAGCTGAAACAATTAAGGAGCCTAAGCTTGATTGGTGTTAAGGAAGGACTGGGAAGTTCTTTATGTACCTCAATAAATGAGATGCAAAACTTGGAGAAATTACAAATTCATTCAACAAAAAAAGATGAGTATGATGTCATTGATTTAGCTGATATTTCATCCCTACCTATGTTGCGGAAGCTTAGGCTAAAAGGGAAGTTAAATAAGATTCCAGAGTGGATTCCACAACTCCCAAATCTTGTAAATTTGTCTTTGATGTACTCTAGCTTAAGTGATGATCCCTTGAAATTGCTACAAAATATGCCACATTTGTTGTGCCTCCGCATTAGCCTCAAAGCCTATAAAGGTGAAAGTTTGTATTTTCAAGCAGGAGGGTTTCACCGACTAAAGGAACTTTATCTTGAATCTTTAGATAACTTGAATTCCATCATTATCGATAAAGGAGCACTGCATTCTTTGGAAACACTCGAATTTTTTAAAATAGGCAAACTCAAGAGAGTACCTCTTGGCATCCAACACTTGGAAAATCTTAAAGTTTTCAGAGTATGTCTTATGCCAGTTGAATTCGAACAATGCATTGTTCCAGATGGAGGACCAGAGCACCCAAGCATCCACCATGTGCCACTTGTAACAATTTTGGCCATCGGAAAAAGACGACGCGATATTCATCACTCAAGGCTTTAAAATTCATAAAAGGTATGCCTTTTCTTCTTGATATTTCTCAAAAGGGATAATACAAATTACATGTCTCCTTTGATTCTTAAATCACAACACATTCTCTTAATTACTAGGTTTTTTTATGCATATTTTTTAATTAAAAAAAGATAAGTAAAGGATATTGCTGTTTTTTTTCCTATAAAATGATAGTTTTAATACTGTTTACCGTTTAGTCACCAACAAACGTAATTTATATTTAATATTTAATTCCTAAAATATTTGTTGTGATAGGTTTTTATTTATTTTTATTATACATCACTTACTAGAAATTAAAAATAAAATTGTCTAATATATACAAGAAATTCTATGTTATTGTTCTATTCCCTCAAGAGTTTTTTAGTAAAAAAAAAATCACTATCAAATGTCTAACTATTGTAATGCTGACTACTAATATTGTGCTTTGGAATGGCATAGGAATCGGGCTTCCAGAGTTTTGAAATTTAAACTCTCCATGTTGCGCTTTCAATAATGGCATTGTATCTTCTTGTTTTGGGATTGACTTTTTGGTCCTGTATAAAAGTAATACATGGAATTGTCTGTCTGTAACAAAGTCATGGTTTATGACAGTTGTGATTTATAATAATGTGGAAAAAAGTGTGTCTTTCAAAGATTGAGAGATCTTATTGTATGTTTCACTTATGCCTTTCTATTTGAGAATAAGAAGAAATAAATAAAAACTTCATGTAATTTCTTTGTTACATTGTAAAGTTTACTTATTTTATTTTAAAAAATATGTGGAATTGTATTTGTTTACTTATTTTATTTTAAAGAATAGGTAGAATTGTACATTTAAGTTTATAAGTTTGTGATGCATAATAATGTACCGAAGATGTTATGAGTACGTGTCTTTCGAAGACGTGAGAACTTATTTTAAAAAAAAAATGTTTTTGATTCTTTAAAATACTTTAAAATATTAGTTTTAATTATTATAAAAAATTTATATATTTTTAGTTTCTATATTTATTAAGAAATACATGTTTTTGTTCTTAGTAAAAAGACTAAAATCATATCACTTTGAATATACGTAAGAAACTAAAAATGTATTAAATTTTGACATTTAACCGTACATTCTGAGGCTAAGTAGAATATGGTAATAAATAAAAATCTTATAAATCTTTCAACCTTATCATATAGTGAATGACATTTAATAGCACATACTCAAGCTAAGTAGAATATGACAATAAATGGAAATCTTGTAAATCTTTCAACTTTATCATATATTGTCATCCTCTTAAATCTATTTACATCAAGCAGGCTACCATTATCTATTAGATAACCTAAAATTTGTACCGTGTGTCATATAGACTAAAACTCCAAAAACAAAAAGACAATAAGCCCTAAGACCCCAGAAAATCACAAGACACTGGATGTACGAAAAACAATATATGATGACTAACAATATTTCTCAGTATGTTAATAAAATGATATCAGCAAAGATAACTTCTCAACTTAACACATTTAGAAGATAGAAAAAGAGTCAATTCTATCCAAAATAAGATTTTCATTTCAATTTGACTATACTTGCATTTCAATTTCATTTCAATTAAAATTAAGTTCCCATGAATAAATTTAAGCCCCTAAATAAAATCCTATATATTAGATTAACCTACTTGATTGCATAAATCTTGTGTAAATCCCCCGTGACAAAATTATGATCATTGATACATAAAAACATACAGAATTGTATAAAAAGCATCAGAATTAATAAGAATACGACATAGTCAGTATATCTGAGTAAACATGAAATGTTCCTCTTGTAAAATTTGATCACCAATCAATCCCTCACAATATTTTTTCTTAATAATAGTCAAAACTACTAAATCCCTCAGCACATTCCCCTTCTTTCTGGTTACTCTCAATAATAAGATAATATATAAAGCATAACGAGTAGCAGTATTTGACAAAATGTTCCAAGTTAAATGTATCCAAAAAGCAAGTGGGGAATTTTGCAAACCTCATAACAACTTCCTGATCATCACGAACCACGCTCCTTAGGATCTCATAAGGTAGGATGAGGTATCTTTCCAAGCTACTTTTCAAGACAACATGGTTACAAAGTAGGATCTTAGGCATGTTAGTATATATGTCAATGTTGGAAACCCCAATAGAACAGAAGAACTTAAGTTTAGGCAAAAGGGTAGCAAAGGATGTTTGTCCACAAGTTTTGCAACCTGGATTTTGGAGAAGCCACAGTTCTTGACCATATCAATAATAACAATTGAGCCATATGGATTTTTTAAATTCACCCTATTAACTAAACAACTATAATGGATCGATTTTTAATAAAACTGATAAAATTAATTGATCTTTGGTTAACCAGTTTTAAATTGATCTTGAACTGATTCTAAACCAGTTCGATGCGGAACTAGTTTTAAATTAGTTCTGAGAGCAACCGATTTTTTAGTGTAGAATCGGATTCTTAAACCAATTTAGACCAGAATAAAATATAATAGTTAAATTCAAAATAATAATGATAATAATTAGAGAAATTATTAAATTAAATATAATGGAAAGAATCCACCCTCTTAGATTGTTAAAATTAAATTATTATTTTTTTAATTAAGAATCTTCTATCATATGGCGTATTTCTTACTTTTAACAAATTAATTAAGTATTTTATTATAAGTAAATTTTAAAGTAACGTTTATTAAATAAAATAAGTATAATTGGGTGTTATTTAATTTTTAAGTTACCATTGAGACTACAATAAGAAAAAAAAAAGGGAAACCTATGCTTAGGATCTATTTCATGTATCAATTTTTAATCCAAATTAAACAATTTAATCTAAATTGAACCTCTTTTATGGATCAGTTTTTTATCCAGATCTGTTTAACATTTTGCAAAGAGATTTGATTTTGGATGAACCAATCTCGAACCGGTTCAGAACCCTGCCCAATTAGTTTTTAAAATTTGAGTTTTTAGTAGGTCATGGCTTAAAAAAAACATGGGTGATTAGTTAAAATGACTATTTAATATTTTTCATATTTCATAAATTTATATTATTTTATTGAATTACTACAAGAAAAATATAAATTAAAATCCATCAAAGATCGACTCTATTGATTAAAAGTCAATGTTAATAATCATTATTGTGTATCTATCAAATAATGATTAAAAAACGTTGTTAAAGGATAGTAGCAAATGTTTTTGTGTAAAAAAAAAGAACCATAAATATTCATCACTTATTAAAGTAGGTTTAATAGATACTATTAGGAAAGACATAAAAAAAAAAAAAATCTGTCACTCGCATAGTGGCTCTGCCCTACCCTCCTCCCCTTTTTTTTGAAAAAGAAAGCCAAAAATATTTGAATTTTCTTTTCTCTCTCTCTCACCCTACTCTATCGCCACCAACATTGATTATGATCTCCATGGCGCTGGTTTTCTAAATCTAAACCGATAGAATTTCTCCTCCCGTCGACTTCTATCAAAGCCCCAAGAAGGTTTCCCCAATTAAAGCCTTAATCCAGCCATAGCATTTTCAGCCAACACTGTTAGCATCTTATAATCTATTCTCATTAAAGCATTCCTTGTGTCATGGCTTAAAAACACAGATGGGTGATTACTTAAAATGTCTATTTAATATTATTCATATTTCATAAATTTATATTGTTTTATTGATTTAGAGTCAATGTTAATCATTATTTTGTATCTATCAAATAATGATTAAAAAACTTTGTTAAAGGATTGTAGCAAATGTTTTTGTGTAAAAAAAAAATCCATAAAAATTCATCACTTATTAAAGTAGGTTTAATCGACACTATTAAGAAAGGCATAAAAAAAAATAAAAAAATGTGGAACTCGCATAGTGGCTCTGCCCTAGCCTCCTCCCCTTTTCCCTTTTCTCTTTCTCTCTATGGCACTCCACTCATCACCGTTGTTGCGCTCGGCTCCACGTTGCTGTCACACTCCGCCTCTATCATGGTCCCCCTCCGCTTTGTCGTGCTTCACTGCTGTCATACTTCACTCTTGTGAAGCTCTGTTGCTATTGTGCTTCACCACTGTTGTGTAACGCTGCTTCATGCTTCATTGTCGTCCCTTGGGTTCTTTAGAGTGGTACTGGGAAAGAGAGTGAGGGAGACGAAGAGATTGAGAAGTAGAAGAGAGAGATTTTCAAATTAAAGGAGAAAAAGAAGCGAGCTATGTTTGGTTTCTTTGGAGGGCTTGCACAGAATAGTTGAGTACAATCTTGGTGCATATATCTGGTATAGGTGCACGAGCATACTGGGTTTGGCATGGGCATGCTAGACAACTTCTTGAACTAGCATGGACATGCTTGAAATATAATATTATTTTATATCTTAGTGATGAGACTAGGAACTGATCAAAACTAACTTCTAGAGATCCATATGCGAAATATTTTAAGACTGGTATGTAGCGGTGTTAGATTCAATGTTAGAAATAAAATTTACTGAATTATTTAGGATTTTTAGAGAAGCTATAAAATCATGATGTACAAATTTTGATGAGATTTTTATCAATTTAAATAGGTGATATAATTATTTAAAATTTTAATTATTTTACCTTTTATGAAGTTTTGTAGAAGTAATATTATTGTCACATATAGTGATAGATAAATTGATTTTTTTTTTTTATAAAAAAGTGTATGGAAGTGTTAAGAATTTCAACATAGTGTATTGTAAGAAAATGTGTGATTTGACGATTGTGCATGATTTTATAAATTGAAATATTTGATGATCTAATTCAATTGATATTAGATATATTGTAAGTTTAGAGGAGTATGAATTAAATGTGTTGAAGACATATGGTGTAGATTTGTTAGTGACAATGTTTCTTATGTACATGAACACATAAAAAGATATATGAGCTCTCTAATTTTTACTTTCGAAAGTAATCATCTTTGTGACATGAGATAGTAGGAATAGTAAGTGTAAGTGTGATGTTCTCCATGTTTCAAAATAATTTATAACATGAAATGCTTAAAAGATACCAGAAATTATGGTATTTAATGCAATGAATTTTCCACTGTGTTAGAAAATACAATGATATTTATCCAAATGAGACAAAATTCACTTGTAGTTGTGTCACTACATTTAGTTGTGGTAAAGTTACTTGGAATCCAATCAAACAAATAATTATGGAGTTAGAGTCCATTACTTTGGACATGGTTGGTTACGAGGCTAACTGGTTAAAAATCTCTCGATAAATATTCTTTTCTAAATATAAAATAGAGAAATAATATGGTAAAGCAATTGCCTAATTAAAAGATATAAATGTTTTATGTATGTGAAGTCAATAATGGATTCGGTTAATCCTCAAACTTAAAACCCTTGGAAAGTGATTATTATATAAAACATAGAGTGAAATGAGACCTACGCGACTTGAAAATAAATGAGTGATAGTAACCTAACCTTTGTGATTGGAGATCCCATGAAGAAGGTTCAATAGGTAAGAACAAGTCACTTTCCACTTCTGCTAGTACTAAAATTAATTTTAATTTGAGTTTATTTCTATGATGTAAGAAAGTGCTAGATATTTCACTAACGAGAGGTTAAACTTTATTGTAAAACTTTATATGATAATAAGAAAGCTTTACAAGTTATAAAGTTTTTAATAATTTTCATATCCTTTATGGGTTGTGTATGATTTGCTACATTTGATGAAATCACCTATACGAGGGTAAAGTGGGACCACTTGCATAAGATCTTGGTGAGATTCTAGATTACTCATGAATATTGAGCATGTACATGACCTATTTGCACACAATAGTGATATCAGCAAGCATTGTGACAGTTTAATATAATTGGTAGACTACTAATACACGTCAAGTGTTCTTAGTTCAATTGCATAGCTAAACCATTCACATTATGCGTTAAGTCTTATCAATCTATATCTTGATTCAATAGAATAACTACACCAAATTCAACGCATTGCATCCTATGTGATGAGAACTAAGGAATTTTCTTCTTTTAAAAGTAAAAAAAAATTTTAATCTTTAGAAATATGTGAGGGATTGTTGTACTTTTGTTTGATAATTCAAAAGATTAAACATTTTCTATTTAATTAAATATAGAAAATCACTTTAACTAACTTTGAAAATCTTTTTGACTAGGTATTGTTGACTTGGTCTCACCCTATCTTTAGGCTTAGCCATGTTGATTTGGTCTTCTATAGACTAAGTTTCACACTTTGTTATTATTATTGGGCTACTAAATTTTATTGTTAATTCAGTTTCCTTTATTATAATTGGGAAAAAATTATTATATTCTAAAAAAGTTGCACATCTTGCAAATAAATCTTTAAAGAGGGTGTGATTATCGCACGTCTGAAGTTATCTCTTTATATTAATTTATATTTCATGTAGGTGGAGATTAAATCAAAGTTTGAAATTAAATGAAAAAAGGTGATCATAAACAATTATTACAACAAATGATGAGTACATGATGTATGTGAAACAACACCATCCTGATGTTGGATGTGCAACTTTACTCTGCCAGAATATTCAGTTGAGCAGATTAAGTCATTTGTTCATGGAATCAAGCAACTAAGTAAAGATGATAACTTCCAACCTTCTACTGAACAAGGACAAAGCAGTCATGGAGATAGCCAAAGTGTCCAAGGGTATGACCCTCGACCAGATGCCCATTTCCTTAAAGATGGTGAAGTTGTTGGCTTTGAGGGCCCAAGAGATAAATTGATTGGTTGGTTAACAGAGGGACCATCAGAGCACATTGTGATTTCTATAGTAGGATAACCAAACTTAAGACAGTACGTCCTGGCATCCAACACTTGGAAGATCTTCAAGTTCTCCATCTATGTGATATGCCATATGAATTCGAGCAATGCATTGCTCCCTATGGAGGACCAGTGCACCCAAGCATCCACCATGTGCCATATGTATCACTTTTTTACTGCAGAGGAGGATAACGCATTACTGATCACTAAAAGCATTAGAATTCATTAAAGCTATGCCTTTTCTTCCTAAAATTCCCAGAATGGGATTCAAATTACATGTTTTCTTTATTTCTTAAATCACAATACTTTCTCTAAATTACTAGTTTTTCTTTTTACTTACGTATATTTTTCAATCAAAATGATAAGTAAATGAATTATTATGATCAAGTGTTGTGATTTAAGTTTTATCTCTATTGTCATGATTGTATTTCCTTACTTAATAAAAAAAATATATGCAAAGAATATCGATGATTTTATTTCCAATAGAATGATACTTTTAGTATTGATTACCGTTCGGTCACCCAGAAATGTAATTTATATTTAATTCTTAAAATTTTTTTTTTCTACTTTTGAGTCCTTTTATTTTGTTGTCATATGCTTTATTTTTTTTTTACTTTTATTCTATATCACTTATTAGAAATTAAGGATAAAATTGTCTAATATGTTACAAGAAATTCTATGTTATTATTCTGTTCCCTCAAAATTTAATTAGTAGAAATTTTTTCACTGTCAAAAGTCCAACCATTGTAATACCCTACTCGTATTGTGCTTTGTATTGGCATAGGAATTAGGCTTTCAGTGTTTTGGGATTTATTTCCATGTTCCGTTTTCATCAATGGCATTGTATCTTCTTGTTTCTGGATTGGCTCTTTGGTCCCTGCATAAAAAGAATAGTGGAACTGTCTGTCTTTAATAAGGTCATGTTTATGACAGTGTGCGATTTATAATAATGTGGGAACAATGTGTCTTTCAAAGATTGTGTGAGATTTTTTTTTCCGTTTCACTTATGTCTTTCCATATACGTTGAGAATAAGAATAAATAAATAAAAACTTCCTAAAATTTCTTTGATTTGTTGGAAAGTTTCCTCTTTTATTTTAATGAATGTGGAATTGTATTTATTTAACAAAGTAATTTAAGTTTGTAACAATATGTAATGTATAATAATACAAGGAACATGTTATAATAGTATGTAGCGTTATAACATCTTATTTTCAAGGATTGTGAGATCTTATTTTCTAAGATAAAATATGTTTTTGGTTAGTAGTCTCAAGTTTGAATTCTGGATATCTGGGTATCCAATTATGTTAAATCCTGTAAGAAAGAGTATTGTCATCTATAGTATTTTTATCCTGTTTGATAAGGATTGTCTCCTGTAAAAGATATCAATGAATGATACCAAAAACTGTAACAGACATTTCTGGACAAGAATAAAAAATCAATCTCGAATATCAATGTTTTCCCAAATCATTGTTAAATAAATTAAAAACATTTTAATCTTTCATCACGTTGTTTGGAAAATTTACTGCCCTTTTTCTTATGTGGTTGTGACATTTAACTTGAGCTTTCGGATCTTCTTCCTAAAGTTTGTGGCGGAATCTTCTACTTAGTTTCCACGAGGAACATGGATCAGGAAGAGAGATGGAAGCTTGAGAAACACTATATTGCTTAAAAACCATAATGTTTTGAACCAAGTCATTCATCATGTTACAATATGAAAAAGCAAGTAGGGGAATTTTTCATAGCTCTAACAACTTCCTATCATCACGAACTACACTCCTTAGGATCTCATAACGTGGGATAAGGTATCTTTCCAAGCTACTCTTCATGGTAACACTCCTTAGGCATGTCACTGTTGGAAACCCCAATGGAACAGAACAACTTGAGATTAGGCAAAAAGGTATTCTCTGTCTTAGCAACAAGCACCGAAGGATGTTTCTCCACAAGTTTTGCATCCAGGATTTTGGAGAACCCATAGTTCTTAAGAATAATGTTATTTGGGTTTCTTTCAGAAGTCAATGTTGAAGAAAAACGAATAGTGTTATTTATTGTAAAAAAAATTTACAAAGAGAAAGAAAGAAAAAGTACGGTGTGATATGATGGAGAGAATTAAAAAGAAAAAATATCATTATTTAAAGTGTGTATAAATAACCATAATTAAAAAAAATGCAAAGCATTATGTTTGTGATGTATAACAGCATAAATACAATAGGATGTGAATTACGCAGTTCATCTTGCAATCCTAACAGCACGTTTAATCCACACTCACTTAACCAACGTGAAGAGATATTGCAACCCAAAAAAACAACAATGTAAGTTACGTTAATTAGGAAGTAATAACTACTTAAATTTCTTAATTAAAATATATGGAGACAGCTTAAATTTCTTAATTAAAATATCTGAGCTAGTTCAAATCCTTAGAAGAAAAATATCGACGGTATAACGAACTTCTGGTCTAAGCCAAAATTAGTTACGGTTTTTTGACAGTAACAAAGATAAGGACCATTCACATGACTTACAAGTTACAACACAACAAGCGTGGGATATAAGAAATAGCCTCCGAACCCAGTACTTCAAGTGGGTTAGCATTTTTATTTGTGGTCAATCAGGATTAGTACAGCAAATGAACAGGGATTTAAAGAATTTGAAAGTCAAATGTAAAAGGATTCTTCTTTTCTAACAAATCAATTTAGTAGTTGCAAAGCTCATATGCGCACGTTATTGAGATATATAAAGGTTCACGGGAAGTGTAAGCCTAAAAATATGTAAGTAAATGAACAATCAAATTGAAATAATAGCCACGAGGACAAGCAGGTTTATTTTTTATTGGTAAACTAACTTTGACAATACAACTCAAATTGATTAATCCCATTCACAGATTAGACAAATCACAAGATTCCCAACTTGCTCTATTATAACAATAAAATTAAAGAAAAAAGCTCAACTTGCTAACAAAATATTTAACAGGATTCACAACTGACTCTATTATGAAAAGATACAAATAATAATAAAGCTCCACTTACTAACAACACCTTGGAAAACTCAAAAGTCTTCCTCTCATTGTAGACGATAGGGATCAATAAGTAACTATTAGAACACAAATTCCTCGTTTCACAATACAGATGAAATTGAAGCTAGCTAACTCAAATGGCGGAAATTGCATTGTCCCACGCACTAGAGAAATTGATTTCACTAATAAGAGATGAAGCAAAACTGCTTTGGGGCATCCCCAAAGAATTTGCAGCCATAAAAAGAGAATTAGAATACATTCAAGCCTTCCTCAAGGATGCTGATAGAAGGGCTGCAGATGAAGGAGACAAGGCAAATGAGGGAATCAAAATATGGGTGAAAGAGTTGAGGGAAGCTTCTTTTCTCATAGAAGATGTCATTGATGAATACATGCTGTATGTCAAACAGCATCCTCGTGAGCCTGGATGTGCAGCTTTACTCTCTAAGATTATTCGCTTCATTGAAACTTTGATGCCTCGTCGCCGAATAGCATCAGAAATTCAGAAGATTAAGTCAGATGTTGATGAAATCATGCAAAGAGGTAACACTTATAACTTCCGAAACCAACCAACGTCTTCTCAACAAGGACAAACCGGTCGTGGAGGTAGCCAAAGTATCCATAGCCATGACCCTCGACCAGATTCCCGTTTCCTTAAAGATGATGAAGTTGTTGGCTTTGAAGGCCCAAAAGATAAATTGATTTCTTGGTTAGTGGAGGGACCGGCAGAGCGCACTGTGATCTCTGTGGTTGGAATGGGAGGGTTAGGAAAAACTACTCTTGTCGGCAGAGCTTTTAACAATCTGAAGGTGACCGCACACTTTGATTCTCATGCATGGATCACTGTGTCTCAGTCCTACACTTTCGAGGAGTTGATGAGAAAATTGTTGACCAAGTTATGCAAAGAAGAAAAGAAGGAACCCCCTCGAAATATCTCTGAAATGGATCGAGATTCATTGACTGATGAAGTGAGACAACATTTGCAACAAAAGAGGTATGTTATTATTTTTGATGATGTGTGGAGTGTTGAACTTTGGGGTAAGGTTGAACATGCCATGCTTGATAATAACAATGGAAGTAGAATTATAATCACAACTAGGAGCATGGATGTGGTAAACTCTTGTAAGTATTCGCCTTTTGATCAGGTGCATGAGTTGGAACCCTTAACTTCTGAAAAATCTATGGAACTCTTTTGCAAGAAGGCATTTCAATGTCACAACAATGGACTTTGTCCAGAGGACCTTGAGGAAGTATCTTTTGACTTTGTTAAAAAATGTAAGGGTTTGCCACTAGCAATTGTGGCTATTGGTAGTCTTTTATCTGGCAAAGAAAAGACTCCATTTGAATGGGAAAAAATTAAGCAAAGTTTAAAATCAGAGATGAAGAAAAATCTTCGTTTAACTCCTATCACAAAGATTTTAGGTTTCAGTTATGACGATTTGTCGTACAATCTTAAATCATGTTTATTGTATTTTGGGATATTTCCTGAAGACTATGAAGTTAAATCGACAAGATTAGTTCGGCAGTGGATAGCTGAAGGATTTGTAAAAGATGAAGAAGGAAAAAGTTTGGAGGACATTGCACAACAACATTTAAGAGAGTTGATTGATAGAAGTTTAGTGCAAGTGTCCTCAGTTACCATAGATGGCAAGGTTAAGAGTTGTCATGTCCATGACGTATTACGTGAAATGATCCTTGAAAAATTCCAAGATTTAAATTTCTGCCAGCATATTAGTAAAGAAAATGAATCGGTGTCAAGTGGGATAATTCGGCGTTTATCGATAGCAACTAATTCTAATGATTTATTGGGAAGTATTGAAAGCTCACATATCCGGTCACTATTTGTTTTTAGAGGTGAAGAATCAAGATTAAGCAATGAATTTGTGCAAAGAATCCCTACAAAATACAGGCTATTGAAGGTACTTGATTTTGAAGATGGTCCATTGGATTTTTTTCCTGGAAATTGGGAAAATCTAGCACACTTGAGGTATTTAAGCTTAAGGGACTCAGAGATGGTAGTTGAAAATCTTTTGAAATGCATAGGTAAGCTCCAGAATCTAGAGACCCTAGACATAAGGGATTCATATGTCAGGATAATGCCAAAGGAGATTTGCAAGCTTAAAAAGCTACGACATCTTTTGGTTGATGAGATAGAATTGTTTGAATTGAAGAATAGTCTTGGAGGCATGACATCCCTACAAACGCTGCGCAATGTAAAGCTAACTGAGGATGATGATGATGTAGAGTTAATCAAAGAACTGGGAAAGCTGAAGCAATTAAGGAGCTTAGACTTGATTGGTGTTAAGGAAGGACTGGGAAGTTCTTTATGTATCTCAATAAATGAAATGCAAAACTTGGAGAAACTACATATTCAGTCAGCAGGTGTATATGAATTTGATGTCATTGATTTGCCTGATATTTCATCCTTGCCTATGTTGCGGAAGCTTAGGCTAGTTGGGAAGTTAAATAAGATTCCAGAGTGGGTTCCACAACTTCAAAATCTTGTTGAGTTGTCTTTGATGTACTCTAAGTTAACTGATGATCCCTTGAAATCGCTACAAAAGATGCCACATTTGTTGTGCCTCTGGATTGGCCCCCAGGCCTATGAAGGTGAAAGTTTGTATTTTAAAGATGGAGGGTTTCAGCGACTAAAGGAACTAAATCTCCATTATTTAGATAAATTGAATTCCATCATTATCGATAAAGGAGCACTGCGTTCTTTGGAAACACTCCAACTTTTGAAAATGGAGAATCTCAAGACAATACCTTGTGGCATCCAACACTTGGAAAAACTTGAAGTGTTCAGAGTATATCTTATGCCAAATGAATTCGAACAATGCATATTTCCAGATGGAGGACCAGAGCACCCAAGCATCCACCATGTGCCACTTGTTTCCGTCAGAGGAAGAACACGCATAATTCATCACTCAAGACATTAGAATTCATAAAAAGGTATATCTTTTCTTCCTAATATTTCTTGAATGTGATTCAAATTACATGTCTCCTTTATTTCATAAATCACAACACTTTCTCTTAATTACTAGTTTCTTTTTCACTTAGGTATATTTTTCAATTAAAATAATATTAAAAGGATAAGTACAGGATATATATAGATTTTATTTCCTATAAAATCATACTTTTAGTATTGATTACCGTTTAGTCACTAAGAAATGTAATTTATAATTAATATTTAATTCCTAAAATGTTTTTTTGTTTTTTTACTTTTGAGTCCTTTTATTTGTTTCATATGCTTTATTTTTTTATTCTACATCACTTAATAGAAATTAAGGATAAATTTGTCTAGTATTAGGTTACAAGAACTTCTAAATTATTGTTCTATTCCCTCAAAAGTTATATAGTAGAAATTTTTTCACTACCGAAAGCATTACAATACTCTCTATTAATATTGTGCTACGGATTGGCATTGGAATTGGGTTTCTAGTGTTTTGAAATTTGACAATGGCTTTGTATTTTCTTGTTTCAGGATTGATGTTTTGGTTCCTACAAAAAAATGTGGAATTGTCTATCTTTAACAAACTCATTTGAGTTTTACTATTTGTCATATATAATAATGTGCAAATAGTGTGTCTTCAAAGAATTGTGAGATCTTATTTTCTATTTGATTTTTTTTTAAGTTTCTTTATTCTATTTTAAAGAATGTGTGGAATTGTCTTTCTTTAACAAAGTCATTTAAGTTTGTAGTAGTTTGATGTATAATAATGTGGAGAATATGTTATAATAGTGTGTCTTTCAAGGATTGAGAGATCTTATTTTTTTCTAATTGAACTTGTGTTTTTCTATTTGGAAATGAGAAGAAAAAAACTTCAAGTAATTTCTTTGTTTTATTTTAAAGTTTCCTTATTTTATTTTAATGTTTTATGCTAAATTTTCCTCTACCAAGTCTTTATATTGTGAACATTTGCTAGTAAAACTACCCATTATGAGAATGGACATAAAGAAGAATGACCTATTTATGCCAAATTATTGAGAAGTTCAAATTTGTAATCAAGTGAAATGCTAGTGACATTGTGAGATTCTTTTTCTTATTCTCTCTCTACTGCTTACTGAAGTTTATTAGTATTAATATTATGAATCACATATAAAAGCACGTACATACTCAAGTATATCTGCTTGCATCAAGCAGGCTAACATTATCAATTAGATCACCTAAAATATGCATGGTATGTCATATAGACTACAACTCCAAAAACAATAAGACAATAAGCTAAGACCCCAAAGAATCACAAAACACTCTATGTACGAAAAAGAGTGTATGATGACTAACACTTTCTCAATATTTTACTAAATGAAATAGTGAAGATAACTTTTCAACTTAACACAATTCAGGAGATAGAAAAGAGTCAATTCTATCCAAAGATAAAAGGTTTCGTCTTGAAAAGGACTCAAATTATTTCGATTTGATTATATATACTTAAAATTAAGTTTACATGAGTGAATTTAAGACCCAAACCAAAATCCTATCAGAATTATGAAAATCACCATAAAAGTGACAAAATTATTATTAATGATGCCTAAAAAACCGACAGAATTGTGAAAAAAAGCACCAGAATAAGAATATGACAATCAGCATATGAGTAAACACGAAATGTTCCTCTTGTAAAATTTGATCACCAATAAATCACTCACAATCATTTTCCCTTTTATTTGTTTTTTATTTTGAAAGAACAAGGCCAAACAATCCATCAGAAAAAAGGGTCCTTGTACGTACAAATACTACAAGTTGAAAAACTACATTATTAGTATAATTCCAAATAAAGGACAGTATCCAAGTCCATAATGCTTGTAATGGAAATGCAGTTTCAAATATTTTAGGGAGATAAAGTTGCAACATTGCCATCAGCTTAAGAGCTTAATTCAACAAGAGACAATTAACAAAAATCCCAATCTTCACTTATAATCTTCACTTATAACAGTCAATACCACTAAATCCCTTGGCACATTGTGCTTAGATATTTTCATTGAAGAAACATTGAAGCATTAAATAGACTTTGATTGTGAACATTGTGAAGGCAACCTTCTCCTTCCTTCTGGTTACTCTCATAAGATAATATATAAAGCATAAAGATTACTAGTAGTTGACAAAAAATTTGAAGTCAAATGTATCCACGACATGACATTACCGGTATGTACCATAGTGACAACACTACAAGACAAATATTTTTAGCGATAGAACTTAGCGACTGAAACAGGATGTTGCTAAACAGTAACAAAATTAGCGACAATAATTATCTTGTAATAAGGTTAGCAACCGATTTAGCGGAATATAACAAAAAAATAATAAATAAAAAGGATTCATTAGCGACCCGGACAAAAAGTTGAATTTGCAACCGAATTAGCAATCGAAATTCAGAAAATTAAAAAAATCAAATTAGCAACCGATTTAGCGACCAAATATAAAAAACATCAAAAAAAAGAAAAAATGATTTATTAGCGACTAAACAGAAAAGAACAAAAAATTGAGTTAGCGACCGAAATTTAGAAAACTAAAAAAAAAAAAAAAACAAATTAGCGACCAAAAATAAAAACGTCAAAAATTAAAGAAAACATGATTTATTAGCGATCGAAATTAAAATTTGAAAAAAAAGAATTATTAGTGACCGATTTTTAAAAATTAGAAAAAAAAATTCCTCTCTTTTTTTTCCCACTCTCTTTTATTTAAACACTCCTCCCCTCCCTCCCTCCCTATACTCTTTAGTCACTCCCTCCTCTCCTCCCTCTGCCGCCACCACCTCCGCCACCACCTTCGTCGCCTCCCCTCCCTTTCTCCCTCTTCTCCTCTCTATTCTCCACCCTCCTCTCCTCCTTTCTCTCCTCCTCTCCTTTCTCTCTTCCTCCACAACCACCACTACCACCACCTCTTCTCCTTTCCATCCCTCTCCTCCCTCCACTCCTTTCTCTCCTCCCTCCCCTCTCCCTCCCTCTCTTCTCCCTTCCCCCTCCCTTTCTTCTCCCTTCTCCCTCTCTTTTCCCTTCTTCTTCACTCTTCCAGATAGACCTCCTCCCTCCCCCAACCACCAACCAACCGCCAACTGGTCTAGTTTAAAGAAATAGTTTTAGCAATCGATTTAGTGAAAATTTTTAAAAAATTCAAACATTAGCCACCAAAATAGCGACTGAATTGTTTAAAATAAAAATTCAAAAATAACAACCGAATTAACTGATTTTGTTAATATAAATAATTAAAAATAAAACATAGCCACTGATCAATGTGATTTTCTTAAAAAAATAAAATAGCGATTGACTTTCAGCCTCCAACTAGCCACCGAAACAATTTAGTTGCTAAATTGCTTAACAACTATGATTTTTGCAACAAATAACAGTGGGTGCTAATTCCATCACTAAGCCATTCAGCCACTAAAATCTAATATTAACGACCGATATTTTATGTTTAGTGACCAATTCTGGTGATCACTAAACTTAAAATTTTTTGTAGTACAAATTTAAGTAGAGAATGATTATAAAAAGTTTAAAGCTAAATGTATCCATGACACAACACAACGGCATACACTATAATGACAAGTTAATAATTATTAAATTGTAAGAAATCCAAATTTATTTATTAAAAAATGGTTATGGTAGCACAACTAAATGTAAATTGATTCAATTTAAGTTATTGATTCACTCCGCATGCTCTAATAGACAATAGGGGGCTTCCTCCCGGACATTCTATATAGTTTATGTAGTATGAATTTATGTAGTGTGAAATATTGACATGTACATGCCTATCACATGTCACATGGATGGTGAAAATAGTAGATAAAGGTAAAAATAGTACATGTGAGAATAAGTCAAGTGGCCTATCAAATATCTACAACTTAGCCTGTATGTTCATATTTAAACTTTTTATAAAACATTTTTAAGTAAAAAAAGTTAAATTTGAGGCTTTAAAAATGTTTATTAAGTCTGATAGACCGATCTATTTATATATAGATATATAGTATAATATTTTATTATATATTATTTATACAATAATATATATATATATTTAATACATTAACAATAATTTTTTATCAAGAATATTTCTTAATAAAAACTTACAATAATTATACTTGACAAGTCTCTTGTATAAAATATAGGAAAAAATTTAGCATACAGATTATTCAAGTGCTAATTGTATCAAGTACTGGAATTGTTGTAAGCAATATGATTGCAAGAACTAGAATTATTCAACATAAACAAAATCTCAACTAAGTTCTATCACAACTAATTGATAAATAAATAAATAAACAAAAATGCAATAGTATAGAACAAGTATTTTGTACTAAAATTATGCTAAAATACAATTTAAAAGGAAACCAGGGTAATATGGTTATCCTCACCGAACCACACAAATCAAGGTTATCAAGCAAAAGTCAAATACAAAGGTTTTTTTTTTCACTCTGTAGCATCCCAAAACTGTTCGACCCAAACAACCACAGTTGACCTTCCCTTAACCGATAACGATAAAATCCTGAAGATTCTATACGTTATCAACAAACAACTACAGTTGGCTTTCCCTTAACCGATAACGATAAAATCCTGAAGATTCTATACGTTATCAAAAAACAACCACAGTTGACTTTCCCTTAACCGATAACGATAAAATCCTGAAGATTCTATACGTTATCGGTAACAACCGGAAACAATAAAATCTCCTGAAGATGGGATAAAATACACTCCTATCTCAACCACAGCCTATATAAGGCCTTGCCGCGAATAAGCGGGGGTTGAACAATTTTTCACCAAAAAGCACAAGAGAATTGGAGCACTACGGAAATACTAGGAACATCAAGAGAGAACAAACTTGGATAGAGAAGAGAAGACGACACGGTAGGAAACAGGTAAACTCTTTTCTCCCTTCTAATTGGATGGTAGTTTAGACTCATAGGTTGAACTGCATTTAATGAATTAGAGAACTGACTAGATAAGCCTCGTAGGAATCAATCTACTTAAAACTTCCTGGTTTCTTCCCGTTCTCTCTTACCCCTTCCACTGGGCCGAGACCATCTCGGCTTCCCCCGAGGCCGAGTTGATCTCGACCTTCCCTTGTCCAAACCCTCATCCCACATGTCGGTCATGGCCGAGTTCATCTCGGCCATTGGCTTAGCCTAGCCTAGGAACCTAAGCCAAAACTACGTGGACTTTGAATCCACGTACTCGAGGTACGTAGGCAAAGGAGGCACACTCCTCGCAAGTCTATTCATCCAAACCAAACCATCCCCCATACATAGGATTCCATAGTATCTTTAGTAGTAGTCTCATTTCACAATCTGCGAATGTATGACACTCTTTTATTGCACAATTTTTATGGCATGAACTATTGCATGGCATTACCATCTCTACCCACACTGAAACCTAGTAAACCAGCTACTCTTAGGTAACTGTTAGGTAACAGACATGCTGGGGGCACCTTGTGCCCCTGGTGTGTAACCAACTTCCGAACCCACCTGGTTCAAAGACCAACCTAATCCTTTCCTTTCTCAGTTTTCCAGCGTTCCTAATCAAAACGCTGGTGGCGACTCCTCCCTAGGCCGAATTGATTTCGGCCTACCCCTTAAATTTTCCCTTTTCGCTTCGTCACAAAATTGGTTGTGACAAATGGCGACTCCACTAGGGATCGAACCCAGAATCTCTGGTTTCTGGGTTCCTATAAAGTTGAGCCTTAATAGACTAGCTAAGATTGTGATTTTGGTGTTATTTAATTGTTACTTATTATGTTGTTCTAAATTTTACCTGCCTGGCCATGTATTCTTAGGAATATTAATTAGGCTCTTATCCATGCCTGCTCATGCATTTTACTCCATGTCCCTTCACCACAATACATGTATTTGTTTTAGCTTAGGACTGTATATGGCAAAAAAAAAAAAAACTTGCTCTTGACATAAGACCAATTATGCTCAAATATGCATGATCCCCTAGCTTAGGTAGTTTTCCCTTTTATTTATTCAAACCTCCATCAAACTTTAACAATTTACGGGTAGTCGCTAAATGTTTAAGTTAAACATTTTATTTTGAGTGGGGGCTCTATTCCCGGGCCTGATAGTTAAGGAGTGCGGAATGTGTAGTGGAACCATGCTGGAGGGTTTCCTCTGTACTGGTGATCACGATAGTTCCACCTGGGGCTGACAGCCTTTGGAAACGATCATATTCTGGGATACTCTCCTGTCTATGGTTGCGTTCCTTAGGAGGTCTATAGACCCAAGGACCTGGTGAGAATTTTCTTTTAGCAGCTCAATTGTGAGAACCCCTGGGGAAAACCTTTCATCGCTAGGTTAGTCTTTTTTAGCCGACACGAATATTCGACTTCGAGATAGAGTCGGCATGCCTTGGGAAACTTCATCTTTTGCGTTAAAAATTTCGGCACATTACTCCGAGATGGAGTCGGCCTTAAACACTAATTAATGAATTAACTTTGGCCAATATGGAGTCGGCCTCAACTCAATTGACTAACATCTTGTGCCGAGATGGAGACGGCAAGGACGAGGCCGACATGGAGTCGGACAGTCTCAGTAAAAGCTTAAATTGAGATGGAATCTTCTTCTCTATCATCTTGTCCCACCTTTCCTCATCATACTCTATTCTACTTCCACACACGACATGCACTGCACATTTCAGAAAAATGGAAAGAGGAAATAGGGACAGACGTTGGCGCCCTATCCAAGTCAATGAACCTGAGCTTCGCTCTCTTCGCTGTTGGGCTAGTTATCTAAAAGGGTATCACCGTCGAACATTCGAAAAAAGACATGGTCAACTCCTACAACTTATTGAGGTAGATACTCAAGTCTCGGCCATCGAGGCACTGTTCCAGTACTATGATCTGTCGTTACGCTGCTTCACTTTCAGAGATTTCCAGATAGCCTCGACTTTGGAAGAATATGAGCGTCTATTGGGTATCCTTCTAGAGGAACCACTCCTTTACTTCCCTCAAGGGCATCCATTCCCATGGAACACCATAGCCAAGCTTCTACAACTACCGGAAACGGCGATAGAAGGGATACAAAGGAGCCGCAATGGCATAGAAGGAATATGTAGGTCCACTCTAGAAGGAAGGTTAGGACAACTTGAAAGAATGGGAGACTGGCCCACCTTCATCGATGCACTGGGATTACTGGTCTTTGGGATCCTGCTGTTTCCACGTTTGGAGAATTACATAGATGCAGCAGCAGTAGAAGCATTCCTGGCTCAAAGAGATCGATAAGAAAACCCAACTATGGCCATTCTCGCCAATACCTACTATACCTTTAACTACTGCGGAGAAAAGAGGGTAGGAAGTCTCCGGTGTTGCATTCCATTAATATATCTATGGATTACCGCCCACCTATTTCACAATAAAGAGCATGCTGTTTGCCCATCACGAGACCAGAAAACCAAAGGCGGCATCAAAGCCCCTACCGAGCCCAACACCAAACACTGCACCTCTCACCTCCGACCATCCCCATCCCAACCATGCAATACAACATTCTGTGGAAAAGAAAGAATCCCAGGGTTCTAACACTTTTATCAATGTCGTATACTGAACTTCTATCGCACCCGCTTCAGCATGCCCTTGTGACCACAGTCCCGTTGAAGCCTGTTCAATTCCCCTATCCCAAAAACTATGATCCAATAAGAAAATCCTCCTATTTTGTAGTCCTCAATCCTTTTTCAAATCGACTGTAATGCTCTTTCTTTGAATAATTAATGAAATATACTTTGACTCTTCATGATTCCCTTTTTCTTCCCATGCTTAAACTAAGTCAAAAATACCAATAAAAAAATTCATCCCTGGTGCTAATATCTCATGTTCAAATTTTGACTATTCCATCAATCAAACCGACAAGGATAATAAAGGTAATCTATAAAGCCTCAAGCATCTAGCCTAGCTACTTGACCTCCAAACCAAGAAGGAAAGATGGTCTACCACATCAAACTTCACTATGCTTAAAACTCCCATTGGCTTAATGCCTCTAAGGAAAATTGGAATAAAAAAAAGAGAAAAAGGAAAAAGTGACTCGCTAGACTAAAAACTCAAAAGAAACGGTCTAGGCAAAAGTCAGCGTAAAAAAAAAAAACAAAAAGGAAAAAAAGGGAAAAGAGAAAGCGGCTCGCTAGGTTGAAACCTCAAAATAACAACCTAGGCAAAAAATTAGAGCCCAAAAGATCAAATAAAAGTTCATTGAGGCTGGAAAGAGCAGTCTAAGCGAAAATGCAATACTAGGGGGCAAGCCACCAACATAAGGAGTAGAAGCGACCCCTTAAGAAAAGCTAGCTAGAAGAAGCCCATAGAGACACCCAAATTATTCTTAAAGGCGTTGGATGATGGACTCTTCAAAAATTTCATACATGAGGATAGCACTGTCACCCCTTCCCATAAACCCTTTTGCAAGAACAACATAAACACAATTTTCTTCATTCCACCAAAGCCCAAGGTCAGACAAAGTTCGTTTTGGGCGGCCACAGTACCCAAACAACATTACCCGTGAATGACGGAATGCCAACCCCGCCAAGAACACACCTAAGGATAATCTTCACACCTGTCCCTATGACTTACACCGCTCTACTTCCAATTCTGCTATAGAAAAAGCTGATAACTACCATGCCATTCAAGTGCAAGAACCCCCGTATTTCAGAACTTATGATCCAAATGCAAGGTGTGACTACCATGAAGGTGCTGTAGGGCACTCCACCGAAAGGTGTTGGACCCTCAAACACAAAATCCAAGACCTGATTGAAGGAGGATGGATCAAGTTCAAGGAGAACGAACCAAACGTAGATACTAACCCTCTCCATGCACATCGCGGGCAGTTCATAAATACCCTAAGTCATGAAGTGGCTGGAATAGAAGATGCCAAACCAATTGAACCATTGATCATCTGCTATGACCCTGCTTCGGGGCCCACACCACTCATTATTCAGCGCCCCGCGAAGCCCGCTTATAAGGACAACCATGTTGTACCGTGGTTGTACTATCATATGTCAGAATCACCAAAACCAAACAAACCAGAACAAGATGTTACCAACATCACAACACCTGGGGGCATAACAAGAAGTGGAAGAGTATACACCTCTGAAACACTAGCAAAGAAAGCCCCAGCAACAGCAAAAGCTGCGAGACCCCCAAAGGACACGTCATTTGACACAGAAGCTAAGGAGTTCCTAAAGCACATCCAAGATAGTGCATGTGAGTTGCTAGAACAAATGAGCAAGACTCCGGCCCGCATCTCATTGCTCGCGCTATTATTGAACTCAGAAAACAACAGGCGCCACCTCAATGAAGTCTTAAGCCAAGCCCATGTGCCCAAAGACATCACAGTTGAAAGATTTGGGGGAATTGTCAACAACATCAGCAGTAGGGGGCAACTTACATTCTTGGAGGAAGACCTGCCAGCCGAAGGATAAGGGCACAACCAACCGCTATATATCACTACTCGATGCAAAGGTTACACCATCTCCAAGGTCCTAATCAACAACGGTTCGTCCCTCAATGTACTATCCAAATCCACATTGGACAAGTTAGAATCTGTTCAAGTCCAACTACAACCAAGCCCGGTAGTGGTAAGAGCCTTTGACGGATCCAAAAAGGACATATTGGGTGAAATTGCCCTTCCATACTACATAGGGCCTATCCTATTCGAAATCACATTTCAAGTCATGGACATCCACTCCACATATAGTTTCCTCCTTGGCAGACCTTGGATTCATAAGGCGAGGGCAGTACCGTCTTCCCTCCATCAAAAGGTGAAGTTCATAGCGGGCCCACATCTAGTCAGCGTGTTAACAGAAAGGGAAATATTGATCACCACCTCTGCACCAGAAATGTTCATCAAGGGTGATGAGAACGTCCACTGCAATCATTAGAAGATGTACCTCCAGAAGAAGAGATGCATGTGCCACCTCCCGCTATAGAAGGAATGGCCCTCCGAGTCATGATGAAGGATGGATACCTACCCAGCAAAGGACTAGGACCTCGCCTAGACGGAATACCCACCCCGATCCAGATCTCAGAAAACAAAGGAAAAGCCGAACTCGGATACCAGAAAGAAGAAGATCTTGAAGAAGACCTGGGGCTCATACTATCAGAATTCTTCGAGCCAGACACCACGCTTTTCAAGTCAAAAATCATTGCAACCATCGGAGATGACCTGGTCAGGCCCTAAGGAGAAGTCTACATCACGAAGGAACCCTTGGCCAACTGGAAGATTGAAGCAGTGTTTATTGAGTGTCTTCTTATAAACAATAATAGCTCGCATTCAAACAATACAGAATCTACGCTCGAAGACCCCGATCTAACTAACGAACCAATCGAAGACACAAACACGGAAGCAGAAGCACTAATGGAGATCGAGAAGCGCATGGAATGGGATAAACCAAAATTCCAACCGTTTGTAGAGGAACTTGAAAATATAAAGTTGGGAGGCGAAACAGAACAGAAAGAAGTAAAGGTGGGCAGGCTAATGCCACCAGAACCAAGATCACGCTTGATTGAATTCTTGAAGGAATACGCCGACGTATTCGCCTGGTCCTACCAAGACATGCCAGGATTAGACCGAGAGATCGTAGAACACAAGTTACCTTTACTTCCTAACTGCATCCAGGTCCGTCAACAATTAAGAAGAATGAAACCCAAAGTAGCCCTAAAAATTAAAGAGGAAGTTGAAAAGCAATGGAATGCAGGATTCCTCGTAGTCGCAAAATATCCACAATGGGTGGCAAATATTGTACCTGTACCAAAGAAAGACGGAAAGGTTTGCATGTGTGTCGACTACAGGGATCTAAACTACGCCAACCCTAAAGACAACTTCCCTTTGCCCTACATCGACACGCTTGTTGATAACACCGCTCAACATGCATTCTTCTCCTTCATGGATGGTCTCTCAGGATACAACCAAATCCTCATGGCTCAAGAGGACGTAGAAAAAACAACCTTCATCACATTATGGGGCACTTTCTACTACAAGGTGATGCCCTTCAGGCTTAAGAACGCGGGGGCAACATATCGAAGGGTCATGGTAACACTGTTCCATGACATGATGCATAAGGAGATTGAAGTATACGTGGATGACATGATTGCAAAGTCCAAGACCCCAGAACAACACACTAGACTCCACAAGTATAGGTTAAGACTCAACCCGGCCAAATGCACCTTCGGAGTAAAGACGGGGAAATTGCTCGGCTTCATAGTAAATGAGAAGGGCATAGAGGTCTATCTAGACAAAGTTAAAGCCATCAGAGAGATGCCAACTCCTAGGACAGAAGCAAAAGTTCAAGGATTCTTAGGGTGGGTGAACTTCATAGCTCGGTTCATCTCTCAATTAACAGCCACATGCAATCCTATCTTCAAACTTCTCTACAAAAAGCATGAACTCAGTTGGAACTCCGAATGCCAGCAAGCCTTCGAAAAGATCAAGAAATAATTAGAAAATCCATCGGTCCTTGTCCAAGTAGTCCCAAGTAGACCTTTAATTCTATACTTGACCGTATTAGAAGAATCCATAGGCTGTATGCTGGGCCAACGGGACGACACCGGAAAGAATGAGCATGCTATTTACTACCTTAGCAAAAAGTTCACGAACTGTGAGTAAAGGTACTCAGCATTAGAACGAACCTACTATGCCTTGGTTTGGGCCACCTAGAGGCTCAGGCAGTATATGCTAGCCCACACTGTTTGGCTAATAGCAAAGATGGACCCCATCAAGTACATATTCGAGAAGCCTGCACTAACAGGACGAATCGCAAGGTGGCAAATGGCCTTATTGGAATACGATATAGTCTACACAAGTCAGAAAGCTATTAAAGGAAGTGTCTTAGCAGAGCATCTGGCGTATCACCCTCTGGAAGATTTCCAACCCCTACTTCATGAGTTCCCTGACGAACACGTCATGACAACCATTGAGACTAAGGATGAAGAATGAAGAATGTGGTTCGATGGAGACTCTAACATACTACGAAATGGAATAGGAGTTGTCCTAGTCTCACCCAAAGATCAGTGCTTCCCCTTTTCAGCTAAGCTAGGGTTTGACTGTACCAATAATATGGCGGAGTATGAAGCTTGCACTATAGGACTCTTAATGGCAGCAGATCATCAGGCTAAGCAACTCAATGTCTTCGGAGATTCAGCCTTGGTCATCTATCAACTTCGCGGTGAATGGGAAACTCGAGATGCTAAGTTGGTGCCTTACCATGAACACATAAGGGAACTAATGGACTCATTCGATACAGTCACTTTTCGCCATGTCCCCCGAGAAGAAAACCAAATGGCTGACGCCCTCGCAACCCTATCAGCCATGGTCCAAGTAAATGAAGGTCAAGAGCTAACCATCCACGTTCGGCAGCAACCCTGCATAGCTTACTGTCAGTACCTGAATATAGACCAGAAGAAACAAACTCAGAACCATGGTATGGGGATATAAAGAGATACCTAAAGAAAGGAGAATACCCGAAAGGGGCGTCAGAAAACAATAAGAGAACACTCAGAAGGTTAGCTGCAGGATTCCTCTTGAGCGGACCCACATTGTACAAAAGAAGCGCGGATATGACACTTGTACGATGTGTAGACCAACGGGAAGCTAACCAGATAATAGAAGAAGTTCATGAAGGAACCTTTGGTACGCATGCCAACGGCCATGCCCTGGCCTGCAAAATCCTCTGAATAGGATATTACTGGACCAAGATGGAATCCAACTATCATCAACACGTGAAGAGATGTACCAAATGTCAAACCTACGCCGATCGCACCCACTTAGCTCCTTCCACTCTACACAATCTCACTTCCCCGTGGCCCTTTTCTATGTAGGGCATAGACGTGATCAGACCCATCGAGCCTAAAGCTTCAAACGGACACAGATTCATCCTAGTGGCTATCGACTACTTCACCAAATGGATCGAAGCCTCCTCCTATTCTACTGTTACACGCAGCACGGTAGTACGATTCATCAAGAAAGACATCATATGCCGATATGGTCTCCCAGCCCATATCATCATAGACAACGGAACCAACCTAAACAACAAGATGATGACTGAGTTATGTGAGCAATTTCAAATCTGCCACCACAACTCCACGCCCTATCGCCCCAAGATGAACGGAGCCGTAAAAGCAGCCAATAAAAACATCAAGAAGATAGTACAGAAGATGGTGATTACCTACAAAGATTGGCACGAAATGTTACCTTACGCCTTACATGGCTACTGCACCTCAGCTCGCACATCCACGGGGGAAACTCCTTATTCTTTGGTATACGGAATGGAAGCAGTACTCCCAGTGGAAGTTGAAATACCTTCCCTCAGAGTTTTAGCAGAAGTAGAATTGGTCGAAGCATAATGGATCCAACAAAGACTCGATCAATTAAATATGATCGACGAAAAATGTCTAACGACTCTCTGTGATGGTCAACTCTACCAAAGAAGAATCAAGAACGCTCTCGACAAGAAGGCCAAGCCCCATACCTTTAGAGAAGAAGATATGGTACTCAAGAAGATACTACCAAATGTCAAGGACCAGAGAGGAAAATGGGCACCCAACTACGAAGGACCCTACATTGTGAAGCACGCCTTCTCAGGAGGAGCTTTAATCTTAACTGACATTAAAGGGCGGGACCTCCGCTATCCCGATAACGCGAACTCCGTCAAAATGTTCTATCCATGAAGCCTAACTCGTGCAACAAGCCAACTTTAGTTATAGTTCAAATCATTCTAAAAACCAGTTCCATCTCGGTCATCCTCAAAACTGGTTCCATCTCGGCCAACCTCAAAACCGATTCCATCTCGGTCAGACTGGTTGTGTTAAGAGGCCGATTTCATGTTGGCCAAATCAGCCTCTTTCAAGGACCGGCTCCATTTCCGCCAGTCTGACCTCTTTGGGGAAGAAGACTCCATTTCGGTCTAAAAGACTTAGAAAATTTTGAAAGCTAACTTAGTTATTTCAGTTTAGAACTTAGGAAAATTCCAAAGGCTTCAAGGCTTAGAAAATTTATAAAAAAAACCAAGAAAGGTAACTCAAAAAGACTTCTACAGAACCTACCTCACATGAAACGTTCTAAGACCTGTAACTTAAACAAAAGAATTTACAGCTTATCTAGTTCACGTTATAAACCCATTGACTTAAGCATAGCATTACATCAAATAACTCTTCAAACACGATGTTTCAATTCCAAATCAAATAAAATAAATAAACAAATAAATAAATAATTAAATAAAAAAATAAAAGCGAAGTCGTCCCATCTCAGCATGATCGAGATGATCTCGTCTCGACCACCTCCCCGAGATGAACTCGTCTCAGCCGGCACGCACGCAGGACCTTGAGATGAATTCGTCTCGGCCAAAACACCCATGACATCACTCCGAGACCAATTTTTCTCGGTCAACAGCTCTACCATGGTTCAACAAAGAAAAGAAGAATCGGACCAACAAGCCATCACAATTCGACATGAAGGCATTCATCAGTTATCAAGTTCAAGACATCATTGGCCCCCCGAGTAGAGTCAATGATCAGATATCAATTCATCAGTCATCAGTTATCAAGTTCAAGACATCATTGGCCGTCCCGAGTAGAGTCAATGATCAAATATCAATTCATCAGTCATCATTTATCAAGTTCAAGACATCATTGGCCACCCCGAGTAGAGTCAATGATCAGATATCAATTCATCAATCATCAATTATCAAGTTCAAGACATCATTGGCTGCCCCGAGTAGAGTCAATGAACAGATATCAATTCATCAGCCATCAGTTATCAAGTTCAAGACATCATTGGCCGCCCCGAGTGGAGTCAATGATCAAATATCAATTCATCATTCATCAGTTAGCAAGTTCAATACATCAGTCATCAGCTATCAAGATCAAGGCATCAGCTATCAAATTCAAGTCATCAGTTATCAAGTTCAAGACATCATTGGCCGCCCTGAGTAGAGTCAATGATTAAATATCAATTCATCAGTCATTAGATTCAAGGCATCGCTGGCCGCTCTAAGTAGAGCCAGTGATCTCATTCATCAGTTATCAAGTTTAATACATCAGGCATCAGCTATCAAATTCAAGTTATCAGCTACCAAGTTCAAGATCTAGCTGGCCATATAGGTTCAACAACCTTAGTTTAAGTTTAAAACATCAAATAATTAAAACTCTATGACAAGACCTCATCCAAATCAGCCTAAGCATAGAAACCAGCCTAGAACCACACCTTTGATTCTTTATTTATGCTCATCAGGGGGCATCCCTGATGAACATAAATAAAGAGGGGGCAACTGTAGCACCCCAAAACTGCCCGGCCCAAACAACCACAGTTGACTTTCCCTTAACCGATAACGATAAAATCCTGAAGATTCTATACGTTATCAACAAACAACCACAGTTGGATTTCCCTTAACCGATAACGATAAAATCCTGAAGATTCTATACGTTATCAAAAAACAACCACAGTTGACTTTCCCTTAACCGATAACGATAAAATCCTGAAGATTCTATACGTTATCGGTAACAACCGGAAACAATAAAATCTCCTGAAGATGGGATAAAATACATTCCTATCTCAACCACAGCCTATATAAGGCCTTGCCGCGAATAAGCGGGGGTTGAACAATTTTTCACCAAAAAGCACAAGAGAATGGAGC
Source organism: Mucuna pruriens (assembly GCA_025330945.1). NCBI lineage: Eukaryota > Viridiplantae > Streptophyta > Magnoliopsida > Fabales > Fabaceae > Mucuna > Mucuna pruriens. The sequence goes on from JAENHJ010000080.1 coordinate 585,200, forward strand.
ACTACTTTAAATACTAGGAACATCAAGAGAGAACAAACTTGGATAGAGAAGAGAAGACGACACGGTAGGAAACAGGTAAACTCTTTTCTCCCTTCTAATTGGATGGTAGTTTAGACTCATAGGTTGAACTACATTTAATGAATTAGAGAACTGACTAGATAAGCCTCGTAGGAATCAATCTACTTAAAACTTCCTAGTTTCTTCCCGTTCTCTCTTACCCCTTCCACTGGGCCGAGACCATCTCGGCTTCCCCCGAGGCCGAGTTGATCTCGGCCTTCCATTGTCCAAACCCTCCTCCCACATGTCGGTCATGGCCGAGTTCATCTCGGCCATTGGCTTAGCCTAGCCTAGGAACCTAAGCCAGAACTACGTGGAATTTGAGTCCTCGTACTCGAGGTACGTAGGCAGAGGAGGCACACTCCTCGCAAGTCTATTCCCCCAAACCAAACCATCCCCATACATAGGATTCCATAGTATCTTTAGTAGTAGTCTCATTTCACAATCTGCGAATGTATGACACTCTTTTATTGCACAATTTTTATGGCATGAACTATTGCATGGCATTACCATCTCTACCCACACCGAAACCTAGTAAACCAGCTAATCTTAGGTAACGGTTAGGTAACAGACATGCTAGGGGCACCCTGTGCCCCTGGTGTGTAACCAACTTCCGAACCCACCTGGTTCAAAGACCAACCTTATCCTTCCCTTTCTCGGTTTTCCAGCGTTCCTAATCAAAACGTTGGTGGCGACTCCTCCCTTAGCCGAATTGATTTCGGCCTACCCCTTAAATTTTCCCTTTTCGCTTCGTCACAAAATTGGTTGTGACACACTCGCAACAAATTTAATAATCCATTTATCTCTAGAAAAGCTCATACCATTACTTGTTAGTCACCATAAATTTATATACCACTCATCAAATATTGGATTGGCTAGACCGAATATCTAAAAGAATAACATGTAGTTTTTAGAGCTCTAAAAAGTGATCTAGTGTGTTTAAGTTTTGATTTTTAAAAGTAATTAAACCCACATCACAATCCAGTCTAGGTTAACATGATTTGATAAAAAAAATGTAATGCTTTTTATTACAATAGCAACCTATAATAACTATATTTTTAAAATATTTTCACATGCAACTTTAAACAAGTAAAACAATATAAAATTGTAACATCCTAAAATTTATTTAAATATTTTTAGAAAATAAATTTCATTATTATTATCATCAATTTTATTTTAATTATTAATTGTTGCAGGAAATTATTTTATTAAATAATTGCATTTTGAAACTGAAATGTTATTATTACTATTATTATTCTTAATAATGGCAGGAAATTAATTTAGTACTTAAATATTTACATTTAATTTTATTTTTAATAAAGAATTTAATGATTTTTTAAATTGATGAGTTAATCTGAATTATTTTCATTTATTAATTTAATTAATTGAATTAATGGGGGCTGACGGGCGGGTCAGGGTTGACCCGACCCAGTTAGAATATTAGACAGGGGGTAATCAGTTTAACCCAATTTGTGTTTTGCGCGTCAGGCGGCCAGACCTAGAGGAGAGAGAATGCAGATCTGCAAGGAGGAGGAGCTAGGGTGTTCAGATCGTCCCAGAGCTGTATCAGATCATCACTACTCTTTGCATCTAAGGTACGGGGGAGATGAGTTTAGTTGTATGTGAATGCGGGGTGTACGGGTAGTGAGGGTAATCTCTAAGTCCCTCTAGGATCTAAATTCTCAAATTTGTTTGGTTATTATGTTCTAAAAATGTTTTAATCGGTAGTAAAGATTTGTCAATGTGTAACGTTGTTTTGGTTGACTTAATTGGTAATTTAATCAGTTGCCTTTAGTGTGAAGGAAAACCTCTAGAGGGAATCCCAAAGGAACAATAAGAATGACTTTGATGAACATATTTTCTTCATTATGCTTTCCAAGTATGCAGAGATGTCAGTTCTGTCTCACTATTTGGGTTTCATTTACATAAGAAAGAGCAGTAAGGTCTTCCCTAGGACCCTTATTAATAATTGTTATTGTATGGTTTCTTGTGGCATTTGAAAGGGGATTAAATTCTTGGTTTAAAGTTTTGTCTTAATGTGATTTTTTTTTGAAATTGTATGGTTAATTCTCTTAATTACTTGATCTCGTGGTTGTTCATGGTTATTCATGGTTGAGGTTCAAATTGGGGCTCTTGTGTGTAATGGTGAAATTGGGTGAAATTAAATGGTATTTTATGTGCATTTCTGTGCGTTCTTATAAATGATTTATGGTAATGATGGCTAAATTGGTATGATTTTGGCATGATCATGGGCTATGTGAATAGTGTATGAATCATGAGAATGTGAATGTGGATGAGAATGCATTGAGCATGGACATGAGATGCATGAGAAGCCAGACGTGGCTATAATACCCTGGCCATACGTCATGTTTACCAGGGGACCCTGGCCAAAGGTGGTGTTTAACAGGGTGGATTAATGATGGGGGACATTCATATGCATGGGCAATAGGTGGTGTTTAACCATGTTATACGCTGACCATAGGTGGTGTTTAACGGTTGTGTAGAATGTCTTCGCACGAGTCATAGGTGGTGTTTAACTGTGCGACACACCGGCCATATGGAGTGTTTAACGGTGTGGTCATCATTAGTGATAACTAAGGGGATTGAAGAGGTTCGTCCATAGTGTGGAGTTTCGAATCGAGACTCTTAAGTGTGGTGATTAACATTTGCATTGTGTGAGCATGTGCATTTTGTAAACGTGAATGGAATGTGATTGATTTTGAATGTGATGGAACTTGTGATTGATATATGAGTATTTGTTAATTGTTAGTAATTGGGTACAGTAATGAGTGTGATTTGGGGTACTGTCTGCATTTATATATGATTGAATGCTATTTCTCATAGTACTCTCTTATGATGTTCAGGGCACTCGTGATGCTGAGTTTTGAAGAGGCGGGGTCTTGCTCTGATTTGCGTGACATCGGGGCTTGGGATTTAGAATAGTGGTTCTATGTCTTTTCATGCGTACTTTTGCATCTTAAATATTTAAAAATAATGGGCATATCAATAACTCACTAAATGTATACAAAAATGAAAGTGATTTATATATTTGGAATATGTGTCAAACACATGATTGACATGTTTAAATCAACATTAATAATTTATGTGATAAATTTTTATGGGTACTTAATGTTTGAACATGATAATGACCATGTGAACCTTTTATCCTTAATACGAATTGAGTTTCCTTGGTTTTATCTATTACGTTGTCTTCCTTTTTATTTACTTGATTATTTTAATTTAAGTATTCAGGGTAGAAGGGTGTCACATTTAGTTGTATCAGGGCAGGTCGACTCATCGACCATGAGTTATTTGTTCTATTTAGACTGCTTTACTTTTCTATTAATAAGAAAAGTAATGTCTAGAGGAGGTAGAAACAATCATGCTATTGCTGATGCCTTGATGGCTATGGCTCAAGCTGTTGGTAATCTGGATCAACGCCAAGATGTGGACTGGTTTGCTCGGTTCCAAAGGAACAATCCACCTATGTTCCGTGAGGGATTTTAAGTTCGAACTTCAATTTTCTATTCTTTCTCTTAATTTGTGCACTCATATTTGTTAAATTACTTCTATGAGTTTGATTTTGGTAAATTAGGGATTTGAAAAGGAATCGTGTTTCTCATGGAGAAATCTCGTGTTTCTATGGTAAATAAGCTATTGGATTGAGTTGTTTAGTTTTGAAATTAGAAGGGTCAAGAGAAATAAAAGAAAAAAAATCGGCCTGAGAAAGTTGGAGAATTTTACACACAGAAGTATTTGACAGAAGTTCAGCCCTCAAATCAAGAGATAAATTAGAATTTAAAGTGTTGATTATGATAGTAGACACTGCAAGGTTTAAAAATATTATAGGCGTTGTTTTTATTTTTTCTTTCTAAATCTTATTTATACACTATCTTCATGTAATGTATAACTTGAAAATTCTCACACTTATTTGATGTATAACTTGAAAATTCTCACACTTATTTGATGTATAACTTCAAAATTCTCACACTTATTTGATGTAATATTTTTATTGTGAGCCTCTTATTAGGTAACTTATCCTTATCACAATAATATTAAAACTTTTTTTTAAACTTTATTTTTATGTAATTTTTAATTTTTATTATAATTAAGAAACTGAGTATGAAGTTTCTTAAATTCATACCACAAAAAAAGTATGATTTTGTAAATTGATTCAATACTACTACTGAAACGAAATAAAAGTAAATTACGGAAGAAAAAGAAAAATGTTGCTTTCTCTGATGTGTTTTTTGAGGATATGTCTAGGTTACCGCTTGAGAGAGAGATAGAGTTTTCTATAGACTTAGTACTGGGGACAGGACCTATTTTAGCTACACCCTACCGGATGTCACCCTTAGAATTGGCTGAACTTAAGAAACAATTAAAGGATTTGTTGGAAAAGAAATTTGTAAGACCTAGTGTATCACCTTGGGGAGAACCTGCACTATTAGTGAAGAAGAAGGATGGAAGCATGAGGTTGTGCATAAACTACCAACAATTGAATAAGGTAAATATTAAGAATAAGTATCCATTGCCCAGGATAGATGACCTTATGAACCAGTTGGTAGGGACATGCGTGTTTAGTAAGATTGATCTTAGGTTGAGTTATCACTAGATTAGAGTTAAGGAGGAAGATATTCCTAAGACTGCTTTTAGGACTAGGTATGGACATTACGAGTATTTGGTAATGCCTTTTGGTGTGACTAATGCCCCTACTATTTTTATGGATTACATGAACAGAATTTTTCATCCCTACTTGGATAAATTTGTAGTTGTCTTTATGGATGACATACTAGTTTACTCCAAGACTAGAAAGGAGCATGAGGAACACTTAAAGGTAGTAATTCATGTTCTTAGGGATAAACAACTGTATGCTAAGTTATCTAAGTGTGACTTTTGGTTAGAGGAGGTGAGTCTCCTAGGGGAGGTATAGGTATTGATCCTTCTAAGGTAGAAGTCGTTCTTAAGTGGGAGACCCCAAGTCAGTGAGTGAGATTAGGAGTTTCCTTGGGTTGGCTGGATATTATAGGAGGTTTATAGAGGGATTCTCTAAGATAGCATTACCTTTAACTAAGTTGACTAGGAAGCGGGTTGCTTTTGTATGGAATAGTATGTGTCAACATAGTTTCCAAACCCTTAAGGAGAATTTGACTAGTGCACCAGTTTTAGTTTTGCCGGATCTTAGTAAACCTTTTGTAGTATATTGTGATACTTCTAGGATGTGTATAGGTGGAGTGCTGGCGCAAGAGGGTAGAATGGTAGCTTATGCTTCTAGGCAATTGAAAATGCACGAGAGGAATTACCCTACCCATGATCTTGAGTTGGCGGTTGTAGTGTTCATTCTTAAGATTTGGAGACATTAACTGTATGGTTCTAAGTTTGAGGTCTTTAGTGATTATAAGAACCTTAAATATTTATTCGATCAGAAGGAATTGAATATGAGGCAAAGGAGATGGTTAGAATTTCTTAAGGACTATGATTTCGAGTTGAGTTACCATCCAGGTAAGGCTAATGTTGTAGCGGAAGCTTTAAGTAGAAAATCTCTTCCTATATCTTCCTTGAGAATTAGAGGGATGGACCTTTTTACCCATTTTAGGGATTTGAGTTTGGCTTATGAGATGACCCCTAGCAGTGTAAGATTAGGAATGATTCGGGTAAGTAATGATTAGTTGAGGGAGATTAGAGAAGCTTAGTTGGAGGATTCATTTTTGGTTGCTAGACGTGTAGCCATAGAACAGAATAGTGGAAGAGAGTTCACCTTGGGTGTATATAGAGTAATAGGACTTGGAAATCGGATATGTGTGCCTAGTAAACCTACAATTTGGCTTTTGATTTTGAGGAAGGTTATAGAAGTAGGCTTAATTTCCATCCTGAAGTAACTTTGATGTATCAAGACCTTAAGGGGATATTTTGGTGGCCTAAATGGAAAGAGACATAGCGGATTTTGTTAATGATTGCTTAGTTTGAGAGAAGTTGAGTAGGATCTAAGGATACTAGTTCGTACTATTGGAAATGAGTCATGGTATAGTTGTTTAATAAAAGTTAAATGGAAGATGTGAGTTATTTAAGTCATGTGATCTTTAGTGTGAGAACCCAATAGTCGACCTTTTAAGGTAGGAGTTTCTCTTAAGTTAAAAACCTTGCATTAGTGAGTAAGATTATAATTTTTCTTGAGATTGGACAAATACTGTGGTGAATTCCTAGACGTGTTCCTTAAGTTAGCATAGTCTTTAACTCAAGAATCTAGGAAGGGAGCAAGGTTTAGGTGGATTGATAATTTGGAATTAGTTCCTAATGTCTTGGAGAAGCATTAGTTATTGAGATTCAATAGTACCTTAGTAATACCTGACCTTAGTTATTGAGAAGAGTGTTGTTACTAGACGGTGAGGATATATTTTAATCTCATACACAACTGGGAGTTGTAAGATGAATTATGTAACCCCTAGCTTGGAGGTAGTAGTAGTAGTGGCTACTCTTAAGATTCAAAGACACCAATTGCATGATTTTAAGTCGATATTCTCGATGACGTAGAAACACTAAGTGGAAATTCAACTAGTAGGAGTGGAACCTAAAATAGATGAGGTGATTGGAATTTCTAAATGACCAAGGTTTTAGGAAATCATCATTAGGTAGAGTCATGACAGTAGAATATGTCGTAAATAGGAAATCCTTTCGCATCCTTTCGTGTGATTAGAGGGAAGGATCTGTTAACTAGTTAGAACATCCATTTTAGTAGATAGAAGAGAAACCATAAGACAAGGGGATATGATTTTTTAGATGGCATTAGATAATTTAGAAATGGAGTTGTGTACCTAGTAAGTCTGTGTAAGAACCGGATTGTAGAAGAGGATCATATGGTAGATTTAATATTGGATTGAGGTGGTATAGATGCTTGAGGATCTTTGGAAGATGTTTTGGCAGCTTGAATCATAGGAAGAGTAGATAAGTGTGAACACCTATTTGGTTGACAGGTTGGAATCCTAGAGTTATTTTAGAACTTGGGAGAGAGATTTTGTTAAACTTGAGGAATCTAATTGGATTGGGTTCAGTCTATCACTTCACCCGTGCCATGTACACAATAATTGCACATGTTTCAATTCTGGACGTACATTTGTTACTCTGGGCAAGTAATCGACCTTGCTTGTTTGAAGATTAAAAGAAGACTAGGTATGAGAATTGATACTAGAAGTTGTGAAAGATTTAAGGTTAACTGGTTTAGAGAGGTGAGATGATTATTTTAGCCAATGCAAATTGAGTAAGGACTGATATTAGAAACACTAAATGAGTAAGGGGAGGACAATTGCAAGGGTACGGAAAGTACTTACTCCATGTAAATTCGAGGACGAATTTTCTTTTTAGGAGGAAGAATTGTAACATCCTAAAATTTATTTAATTATTTTTAGAAAATAAATTTCATTATTATTATCATCAATTTTATTTTAATTATTAATTGCTGTAGAAAATTATTTTATTAAATAATTGCATTTTGAAACTGAAATGTTATTGTTCCTATTATTATTCTTAATGATGGCAGAAAATCAATTTAGTACTTAAATATTTACATTTAATTTTATTTTATTATAGGAGTTAATGATTTAATAAATTGATGAGGCATTAATCTAAATTATTTTCATTTATTAATTTAATTAATTGAATTAATGGAGGACTAATGGGCAGGTCAGGGTTGACCTGACCCAGTTAGAATATTAGACAGGGGGTAAATAGTTTACCCTAATTTGTGTTTTGCACGTCAGACGGCCAGACCTAGAGGAGAGAGAATGCATATCTACAAGGAGGAGGAGCTAGGGTGTCCAGATCGTCCCAAGCTGCATCAGATTATACTGTTCTTCACATCTAAGGTACGGGGGAGATGGGTTCAGTTGTATGTGACTGCGGGGGTGTATGGGTAGTGAGGAAAATTCCTAAGTCCCTCTAGGATCTAAATTCTCAAATTTGTTTGGTTATTATGTTCTAAAAATGTTTTAATCAGTAGAAAAGATTCGTCAATGTATACCGTGGTTTTGGTTGACTTAATTGATAATTTAATCGGTTTCCTTTAGTGTGAAGGAAAACCTCTAGAGGGAATCCCAAAGGAACAGAAGAATGACTTTGATGAACATGTTTTCTTCATTATGCTTTCCAAGTATGCAGAGATGTCAGTTCTATCTGTTTAAAATTAGATGATATCAAAACTAATTGTAGCTTCTCAAGCTTATTTTATTCAATGGAATGGGTGGCTTTATATAACCAATACAGAAATAGAAAAAGCATAAATGAAGGACCCATGACTATATCATGGCTATTTCTACAAAAAAACAAATCAACTAAGAATCCTATTCCTTGGGGATAGGTTTATTTAAAAAATAAACAACTAATTTTGAATGAGTCATGCTGTGTTCCACAAGCAGCGACATTCTTCCAACAAAATCTCCCTTAAACTGAACTATTATTCAAGTAAATACAATCAGTTTTTCTCTTCAATACTGCATATTCCAAGTCTTTCTCTCAATTGCTCGAATACTTCTAGTTTCAAGGCCTTGGTCATGATGTCAGCTAACTGATCCTTAGTACCACAGTGTACTAATTCAACTTCTCCTTGATTTGTCAACTCCCGAAGAAAATGAAATCAAACATGAATATGCTTACTTTTATCATGCATAACTAGATTCTGAGAGTTTAATCGTTGAACTATTATCATAGAAAATAATGCACTTATTTTGCTTAGTCCCCAAATTCTCAAGTACACGCATCATCGAAATGCTTTGAGTAGCACAAGCTGCTGTAGAGATATATTTGGCCTCAGTGGTGGATAGTGATACCATAGGCTGCTTCTTTGAACTCCAAGCAACTAATCCATTAGACATCTTAAAAAAATACCCTGAGGTACTCCTTCAGTCATCAAGGTCTCCGGCATAGTCACTATCACAGAAAGCTACTAAATTCTCACCTCCTTTTCTTTTATAAATCAACCACAGTTCAGTGGTTCCTCTCAAATAGCGCAGGACCTTTTTCACAACTTGTTGATGCATAATCGTTGGGCTTTCATGAAACGAGCCACCAAACTCACAACATACATTAGGTCTGACCTAGTGGCAGTTACATAAGACTTCCCACTATTTGTTTATATGCGGTAGCATCAACCTTCAATCCTCCAACATCCTTTGTGAGCTTGCACCCTGGAACGATTGGATTTTTGACAGATGAACAATTTTGTAAACCAAATCTTTCTAGTATTTCATTAGCATACCTTCTTTGACAAATAAAAATGTCATTTGAAGTTTGTGTGACTTCCACGCCAAGAAAATATCTCATGCTTCCCAGATCAGTCATCTCAAATTCCTTTTTCATTGAGCTCTTCAATTCTTTGAACATTTTCTCACTGCTTCTTGTAAAGATGAGTTAATCTACATACAAATTCACAATAAGAACATCTGCTCCTCCTTCTTTCTTTGTAAACAAAATGTGATCACTTGTGCTTCTTTCAAAACCTTCCTTGACAAAGTATGATTCTATCTTGCTGAACCATGCTCGAGGGGCCTGTTTAAGCCCATAGAGAGATTTCTTTAGTTTATACACTTTGTCTTCTTCACCTGTCACCTCATATCCCTTTGGTTGTTCCACATATACTTCCACTGCTAATTCTCCATGTAGAAATGCACTCTTGACATCGAGTTGATAAACTTTCCATCCTCGACTAGCTACAATGGACAAGGTTAGTCGAATGGTATCCCATCTTGCCACAAGTGCAAATACCTCAATGTAATCAATTCCAGCCTTTTGAGCATACCCTTTTGCTACAAGACGAGTCTTATATTTGTCTACGTATCCCTTTTCGTTTATCTTGGTCTTAAATACCCACTTAACACCAATCTTCTTTGCTCCTATTGGCAGAGTTGTTAGTTCCCATATTCTAGTTTTCTCAATTGCTGCAATCTCATTTTCCATTGCACCCCTCCATACTTGACTTTTGGCTGCTTCCTCAAAGGTGGTGGGATCATTGGGATCATATGACGCAAACATAGCAAGTTGTTGCATCTCCTGGGTGAGCTGCTCCACTTCCTGCTCCACTTCTTCTTCTTCTTCTTCTGACAATTCGGCGCCAGACTCATAGTCTCTCATCCATACTGGCAATCTTCTTCTCCTTTCGGGGACCTTGATTCTATCATCTCCTATAGCTTCTTCTGTATCGTCATTATCTACTTGATTTTCAGCTTCTAAATCTTTATTTCCCTTATTTTCTTCTTTTTCTTCACACATAAAATCAAGAGAATTAATCTCTCCTGACTTCTTCCAATCCCATTTTTCCATTTCATAAAAAACTACATCTCGACTGATGATAATCTTCTTTATTTTTGGATCATACATTCGCAAAGCTTTGGACACTTCACTGACTCTCATGTATACACACTTGATGCTTTTCTCATCCAACTTCTTCCTTGTAACATCACGAACATGAACATATCCTATGCATCCAAACACCTTGAGGTGTACCACTGATGGTTTTCTCTCTTTCCAGGCTTCTTCAGGTATCATGTTTTGCAAGGCTGAGGTTGGACATCTATTTAGAACATGAGTGGCTAGGTTTGCTGCTTCTGGCCAATACTCCTTTGGAACATCTCGTGCTGCAAGCATACACGTCACCATATTCATCAAGGTTTGGTTTCCTTTTTCTGCAACTCCGTTCTGTTGTGGTGAGTAGGCAGCAGTGAGTTATCTTGTGATTCCATTAGTGCTACACTAGTCATTGAATTTTGATGAGGTGAACTCTCCTCCTCTGTCGGTGTGCAAACATGTTATGTTGTATCCTGTTGCTTTCTCAACTGATGACTTGAACCTTTTGAATGTATCAAAAGCTTCAGACTTGACGTGTAAAAAATAGGACCACATTTTTGGACTATAATCATCTATAAAAGTAATGATATACCTCTTATGACTGTGAGATTCAAGTAATTGGACCACATATGTCCGAGTGAATGAGTTATAGGGGTTTGGATGCTCTCCAAGTGCTTTTCTTTTGAAAAGGATGCGTTGCTGCTTTCTATCATACATATGGTGCACAACTTGGATTGATTCTTTAATATTGGCAGGCCTTGAACCATATTCCTATAGGCAAGAGTCCGCAGTCCTTTCATGTTAAGATGGCCAAGCCTCTGATGCCACAAGCTTGTAACATTTTCAGTGGTTACATTTAAATAGGCTGCTTTTGATACATTAGTAGAGATAAAGGGAATAGATGCCAAAAGCACAAACATACGATTTGCAGATATCATAGTTCGTATGATCATACCTTTAGTATCATGATAGATGCTACAACATCCATTCTTAATTAGTATAGATAGATTTCGTTCTTGAAGCTGACCAATGCTAAGCAAATTTGATTTGAGATCAGGAATGTAAAATACCTCTATGATGATCACAATTCGTCCTTCTATTTTCATTCGAACGCTGCCTTTTCCCATGACATTCAATTTGAAGTCATTTCCCAGCTTAACACTATGTCTAAATGATTGATCAAGCTCTGTGAACCATTTCCTATCTCCACTCATGTGATTATTGCATCCAGAATCCAGAAACCATATTTCATCTCATGTGACTCCTTGCAGTTGCACATATAACATAAGCAACATCTATTTTCCTTCATCCAGCTCTATGTGTTCTGCATAATTAGCATAAGTGAGACATTCGTACTGGAAATGTCCCAGCTTGTGACATCGATAGCACTCAACTGTGAATTTGTCGAATGCTCTACCTCTGCCTCTGCCTCTATATCCACCATACCCTCTGCTTCTGTTACCGAATTGTTCAGCAGCTCGTAGAGCAGAGCTATATCTTGTAACCTTCAATGCTTGTTCAGTCACTTCTTGCCATTTTATCTTGTGTTCATATATAAGCAATGAACTGTGCAGCTCATCTACTATCATCTTATTGATATCCTTGGATTCTTCGATTGAGCATACGATATAATTGTATTTTTTAGACAGTGTATGCAAAATCTTCTCAATAATATGTCCATCCTCCATGGTCTCCCCTGCTCCTCTCATGTTATTTGCAATTATCATGACTCTAGAGATATAATCATTTACGCACTCACCATTTTGCATTTCTAGAACTTCAAATTCCCTACGAAGCCTTTAGAGTTGAGCTCGTTGAACTCGAGCATTCCCCTGATATTTTTGCTTCATTAAATCCCAGAGTGCTTTGGAGGTAGCTTTGTTGGTGATCGTTTTCAAAATATTCTTGTCAATAGATTGAAACAGATAGTTCTTTGCTCTCAAGTCGTTCAGCTTTTTCTCCTCCAAGGTTTGACGTTCTGCTCCTGTGAGTGACTCCAATTTTTCAGGCTCTTCATAGCCTTGCTCCACCACGCTCCAGTACTCTTTTAATCTATGCAAATTTTCCATTAGCATGGACCAGTGATCATAGTCTCCATAAAACTTTGGAATACTGAGGAAGCTATTGCCGTTAGCCATGTGTTTCACTCAACTTTTCTCTCTTGTGTTTGATAAATATCAGGCCCTTGTGTGGGCTCTGATACCAGTGTTTAAAATTAGATGATATCAAAACTAATTATAGCTTCTCCAGTTTATTTTATTCAATGGAATGAGTGGCTTTATATAACCAATACAGAAACATAAAAAGCATAAAAGAAGGACCCATGACTATATCATGGTTATTTCTATAAAAAAAAACAAATCAACTAAGAATCCTATTCCTGGGGGATAGGTTTATTTAAAAAACAAACAACTAATTTTGAATGAGTCAGGACGTGTTCCACAAGTAGCGGCATTCTTCCAACACTATCTCACTATTTGGGTTTCATTTATATAAGAAAGAGCAGTATGGTCTTTCCTAGGACCTTTATTAATAATTGTTATTGTATGGTTTCTTGTGGCATTTGAAAGAAGATTAAATTCTTGGATTAACATTTTGTCTTAATGCGATTTTCGTTTGAAATTGTATGGTTAATTGTCATAATTACTTGACTCTCGTGGTTGTTCATGGTTGAGGTTCAAATTAGGGCTCTTGTGTGTAATGGTAAAATTGGGTGAAATTCAATGGTGTTTTATGTACGTTTCTGTGCGTTCTTATAAATGATTTATTGTAATGATATCTAAATTGATATGATTTTGACATGATTATGGACTGTGTGAATAGCGTATGAATCATGAAAATATGAATGTGAATGTGGATGAGAATGCATTGAGCATGGACATGAGGTGCATGAGAAGCCAGACTTGGCTATAATACCCTGGCCATACGTGGTGTTTAACAGGGGACCCTGGCCAAAGATGGTGTTTAACAGGGTGGACTAATGATGGGGGACATTCATATGCATGGCCATAGGTGGTGTTTAACCATGCTACACGCCGGCCATAGGTGGTGTTTAACGGTTGTGTAGAATGTCTTCGCATGGGCCATATGTGGTGTTTAACTGTACGACACACTGGCCATATGGGGTGTTTAACGGTGTGGCCATCATTAGTGATAACTAAGGGGACTGAGGAGGTTTGCCCATGGTGTGGAGTCTGAATCGACTCTTAGGTGTGGTGATGAGCATATGCATTGTGCGAGCATGTGCATTTTGTAAACGTGAATGGAATGTGATTGATTTTGAATGTGATGAAACTTGTGATTGATATGAGTATTTGTTAACTATTAGCAATTGGATACGGTAATGGGTGAGATTTAGGGTACTATCTGCATTTATATATGATTGAATGTTATTTCTCACCGTACTCTCTTGTGGTTTTCTTTTAGGTAATGTTGAGGGCACTCGTGGTGCCAAGTTTTGAAGAGGCGGGGTCTTTCTCTGATTTGTGTGACATCGGGGCTTGGGATTTAGAATAGTGGTTCTATTTCTTTTCATGTGTACTTTTGCATCTTAAATATTTGAAAATGATGGGCATATCAATAAGTCACGAAATGTATATAGAAATGAAAGCGATTTATATATTTGGAATATGTGTCATACACATGAATGACGTGTTTAGATCAACATTAATAATTTATGTGATAAATTTTTGTGGGTACTTAATGTTTGAACATGATAATGACCATGTGAACTTTTTATCCTTAATACAAATTGAGTTTCCTTGGTTTTATCTATTACCTTGCCTTCCTTTTTATTTACTTGATTATTTTAATTTAAGTATTCGGGGTAGAAGGGTGTCACAAAAATAATACCTCAATAATATTAAAATGACAATAATAAATCCTTAAGTAAATGAGAATATTATTCTCAAATCTAGACATGAAACACAACCAAAATAAATAGTAGAAATAACAATCCAAGTAATCATAATCGACTTCTTATATAAAAAGAAAAAAACTAACCAAACTAAAAAGCAAAGAAAAATAGCTAAAGCTTCAAGCTTCTCCCATCCTAGTTATATCACTTATTGTATGCTGAAAACAATACCTTTAATGGGATTTAACAATCTCAGTGAATAACCCAGGTTAAAAAAAGTTTGAAAACAATGTTGCTCTCAACCAACATGGTAACCAAAAAATTCAACTACGATATCCACTAATCCCAAGTATATTTTTCTTATAATAAGAGCACATATAATTTAAATAATAATGTGATATCCTCGTCTAGTCACATAAAAAAGTCAGAAACACACTTTTGAATCTAAAATTAATTATAGGCGTAGTCGTGATTCTCGGAATCACTTTAGAAATGTGTGAATTCCATATTCACTTATTATATTAATTTCTAGAATTAGTGTGAGTCTCAGACTCATTGTGAATCCTAGATTCAGTTATATTTTGATTTACAAAACTAACTTCTATGAACAACCAAATACAGTCTAATCATAAAAATTTAGAATGTCACTAACCCTAAATTCTTCTTATCAAGAATTCTTAAAAATTACATTCGCCTATAAATATACTATGAATGATTTTTGAAAAGAATGATGTGTTACTCACCTTACTTTAGAGTTGATTGTTGTTATATCTTCTTCTCCCATGTTTGATGACATTTCCCAAATTCTTAATTTAGTTTCTTTTTTTAGTCTTTGTGCATGTAAACTAGTATTTTCCTATTTATTATTATTTTTATTTTATTTTTTAAAAACTATTTACTATTTAATTTCAAATGCACCTACATTTGCGATTCTCTCTTTCAATTTTGCTGAGTGGGGACGTGGAATACCCACGTGAATCTCCTTACTTTTTATTATATATTTTTGTTATTTTTTTTTTCTTTCATTTTCATTTTTAAATATTAAATAATTTTAATAAATCTTATTATAATCATTTTCCATTTCAAACTTTATAACAATTTAATTTTTTTTCTAACTAAATAATTATTTTTGAATTTTAAGGGTGATACACCATTGACACTTTTCATGCTTGGCTGATTAATGAACTAGGTGATAGATTCTACTAAGAGTCTTAAGTTTTTTTTAGTATGAAAGATGATTGAGTCAACAAAAACTATAATAAAGTTATATTAGTTTTAAATCAACTAAGATACATTATCTATTTTTAAAATTTTTATTTTATATTGATTTTAAATTAAATTTATGTATTATATTTAAGACTTAAATATTTGTTTATGTTTATAAATATATCACTTTTCTTAATCCATGTAATTTACTTTTATTTTTTATCTTTGTAAAAAAATTATTTTTAGTGCCAGTAAAAAAAATATTTTTAATCTTTATAGTGATGTGACATTTTTTTTATGTGAAGACGTTTCTTTGGTTGATGTAGTGTAAAATGATATAATCTAGCAAATTAATGATTTTGTAACAGACCGTGAAGATTAAAAATGAATAAACTTATAGTGATTATTTTACAAAACAAATTATGAATAAACTTAGTTAAGCTTTTATATTTTAAATAAATTTTATACTCCATATCAACATTATGTAACTTAATAAAATTAATTGTATAGCCTGTCTCATAAAATAATGAAATAAATTTTATGTCTTGAATCAATAAAATAAATTTAAAATTATGCCCTCAAAATAAAATAAAAGAAAAAGTTTCTTGTTTAAAAAAAATAATATTAACTCAAAATTTGATAATTAAAAGATCAAAATACATTTTTAAAAAAATAAATGAGCAAAATATTTTTTTATAATAAATAAAAGTCCAAATGATGCTTGGAAAATTATGTTTCTTTTAAAATCAATTTTACAATGAGTAAAATTAACTTTAAGTAAAAAATTGAGCTTTGAAAGTAAAAAGAACTTGAGTTTAGGCAAAAGGATAGCAAAGGATGTTTGTCCACAAGTTTTGCAACCTGGATTTTGGAGAAGCCACAATTCTTGACCAAAAATTTAAGCCATATGGATTTTTTAAATTCACCCTATTAACTAGTTATCTAGCTAGTGTTAGGGACACTCCACATGAGTTCATAAGATAAGGCACGGTAAAGGAGTGTGGAGGTTTCTATCAGATATGTACATGGTTTTATTTTTTCTTTTTTTAAATAAAACTAAACATCATTGATGGATCGATTTTTAATAAAACTGATAAAATTAATTGATCTTTGGTTAACCAGTTTTAATTTAATCTTGAACCGATTCTAAACCAGTTCGATGCAGAACTGGTTTTAAATTAGTTCTGACAGCAACCGATTTTATAGTGTAGAATCGGATTTTTAAACCAGTTTACGCCAGCATAAAATATAATAGTTAAATTCAAAATAATAATGATAATAATTACAGAAATTATTAAGTTAAATTTAATGGGAAGAATCCACCCTCTTAGATTGTTAAAATTAATTTCTTTTGTAATTAAGATTCTTATATCATACGGCGTATTTCTTAATTTTAACAAATTAATTAAGTATTTAATTATATGTAAATTTTAAAAAGTAATATTTATTAAATAAAATAAGTATAATTGAGTGTTATTTTTTAAGTTATCATCGAGACTACAATAAGACAAAAAAAAACGGAAACCTCTGTTTAGGATCCATTTTATGTATCAGTTTTTAATCCAAATTAATCAATTTAATCTAAATTGAACCTCTTTTATGGATCAGTTTTTTTATCCAAATCAGTTTAACATTTTGCAAAGAGATTTGATTTTGGATGAACCAATCTTGAACCGGTTCAGAACCAATTCATTGCCGAATTAGGTTTTAAATTTTGGGTTTTTAAGTAGGTCTTGGCTCCAATAAAGATGGGTGATTAATTAAAATGATTATTCAATATTTTTCATATTTCTTGAATTTATATTATTTTGTGTGAATTATTACAAGAAAAATATAAATTACTCTATACTAAAAGTCCACTCTATTGATTAAAATTATACGTTTATCATTATTTTGTCTCGATTAAACAATTATTCGAAAATAAACCAATCCACATATGCCCACATATTGTTTTCTGTAAACTAAGTGTGTAAATTCATTTTTATTGTAGCTATATCAAATTTCAAGTGTGTGGAAAAGGCTTGAACTACTGCTAATGTTACGTTGGCATTAAATTATATTATATGCGGTGGCATTAATTGTTTTTTATTTACGTAAGTTACGATAACAACACATGTAAGCAATTAAATAAATAAAATGCACCAAATTAATCTACTAAGGAACAGATGAGGTTGCGTTGCTTCTTCTAAGAAAACGTGTGACGGATTGTAATGGTCAAAGAGGTCCAGTTATTTGGTGCACCCAATTGAATTTTAAAACGGTTTACTTTTGTAAAACCAATTTTAAAGAAACAGTTTAGTTCGTTTTTTCTTTAATTGGTGTGGTCTAATTTAATTCCAGTGTGGTTTGGTTTATAATGGACTTTTTTTACTCACCGGTAGTTTCTATTAGAGGTCAATGAATTGAAGAAGAAAAATAATGTTATTTGTACAATTAATTATATAACAATTTTACAATAATAAGAGAAAAATATATATAAAAAAAGAGATAAAATAGTCTTATATAAATTGTTTTGTGAATAACATGAATCAACGAAAAAAAAAAAGCAAAATGTGATTGTGTTTGTGTTGAAGTACATACCAAAATAAATATGATATGAACCAAAATCCTTTGTCCCCTATTCGTGTCCCTGATTCGTGTTCCCGACTGAAACATCATTTAATTTTTTGACCTTGAATCACTGAAACATCGTGATATATACTTCTTGCAAGTTTTATTTAGCAATGTAGGAAGTTGTTATATTGACCTTGAATTCAATGATGTATATACAACAACACTTTTCTGAAACTTTTTTTTCCTCCTTTCTCCATTGTATTTTCTTCATGAGAAGAGTTGGCAATAGTTTACCATTTTTTTTTTAATTTTTATGACTGAACGCTATGTTTTATACCGTGTACTCATTTTTTTTTAGTACTTTTGTTTTGGAGCCTTGTATCCCCTAAACGGTTGCACACCAGGACAACCAATTAAGATGATTAGTTATGTTGGTCAAGGATATGAAACCCCTGTTGAATCTAAGGAATTGGTGCTGAAAATAGTGTACTATGTAAAGGGAATGCTGCAAGAGTATTCACTTTAAAAAACTTATATTAATTACAACAATGGCAAGTCGAAAAATCGGTTTCTTTTACTTCAATGTCAAGAAATGGATTCCCTTTGTGAAAGAAAGGATAGACCACTATGACAACTTTTCATGGAATAAAGAATGATGTCAAACTTGGTATTGGGTCCTCTCTGCTGGAATAGTCTCATTTGTGCATAGACTAGTTCTTCATGGGAAAAAGAATGATGTCAAAGGTAAACCAAAGGAAAGATACCATTTTTTCATCATTTTTCCAATGACAGAATGTTCTTATTTATTGCCTCCCTTGATCATTTTTTTTGGTTCCAATTTAATAAATTCTTTATTTTCTACAAAATACTTTGTACCTTAACCTCATTAAGTTATGAACATAGTACTTAAGATAGAAGTGTAGTTTATTAATTTTAAATTAGAAACCTTTTTACTTTCTTTGCTTGAGATTTAATAAAGAAAAATATTAAGCAGTATTTACGAATTGTATAAATTTATATTTTTTTAACATAGACAAATTCATTTAATTTTATTCTATAAATTGAAGTTTCTAAACAAATTCAAATTCTAAAATATAATAATTTGAATTATAATTTTTAATGGAAATTATAATACAAACAACGGATTCATTAAATTTCAACTTTAACTATAAACATCTATTGAGTGAATATAAAGCTACATTATGTTGTGTGTTAAGAAAAGAATGACCTTAAAGTGCATGTTAAGAAAAGAATGATCTTAAACTCCATGTTAAGAAAAGAATGACCTTAAACTTTTGTCATTATGTTCATGTGTGATTTGATGCCATAATTTATAATTTATTACTATATATATTGTGATTCTTTCATCAGTTTTTCATAAAGTCATAAAATCTATCAACACCATATCTCTCAATCTTACCACAAAAATATATTATTCCTTTCAGGTAAAATTCTCTAATGAAATCATAAAACCTTTCAGGCCAAAATATATTGTTTCTTTGATAAGTTTTTCATAAAGTCTCAATGCAAAATCTCTCATCACTGTCCTTCAATATTATTGCAAAAATATATTATTTCTTTTATCAGTTTTAATAGTGACATAATATCCAATCACTTTGTCTCTCAATCTTATTGCAGAAAAAGAATGTCAATTCGAACAAATCCCATGAAAGCAGTGCCTACATTATTGAAGCGCTTGATAGCGGTAGAACACCAAGCAAATTTGAAGGATTTGAAGTCTGAGTTGATTAACATAAAAGACTTATTTTTCATGGTCAAGAAAAACGAAGATGAACTCCTAGACACACTAACTGTCGTGGATGGCTATCTTCGCAATTCCAACCTACGTAAGTTGACGCAAGAGAAACAAGATATTTGCAACAGAATAAGGAATTCAACATTAAAGTTGTTGCCAGCTGATGCAATACAAAGTACTAATATACAAGTTGCTCAATCATCAAAGGTCGACAATAGAGAAGAAGCAGTCATAATATTTCCTTCGAGGCCACAACCTGAAGCCATGGAAATGATTAAGGTAAATTATAACAGACTTGGTGATCTTCAAAAACGTTTGTTCTTGTTTCTCACGCCTCTTCCTGAAAATACTGTTATGAAAAAAAGCGATCTAACTCGCTGGTGGTTGGGAGCGCATGAGGATGCGGGTTTACACTATAATGAGAAAGATTGTGACGAAGTGTTTGATGATCTTTTGCGTAGTGAGCTAATTATACCACATTGTAAAAACAAATGTCCCACTGTAAATAAATTTAAAATTAATCCTTTGATCCGTCATAAGTCGATGAGGTCATTGTTACAAATTGATGGACAACCTTCCTGTGGAATTTATTCAAAAGTAATAACCTCATCTCATCCCTATCATAATGAGTTTTCTTGTTTAGCACTTGACCAACATAAAGTTAAAATAAGTGATGTGTTTGGTTCAAAATCTACCCATTGGCGAGCTGTTTTTAATGTTGGTGCCAGTTATCTTAATTTTGGACCCCAATGGATGGCCAAAATGAAGAATCTGGAGGTACTTCAACTTGGTCGTTGGCTGCATGATTCACCAAAACATCATATTGAAGTGCAGAGTGAAGAATTCCTGAAGGAGTTGAGGGATCAAAAGCATTTGAAGTATCTTAGCCTTCGTGGGATATCAAGAATATTTGAGCTGCCACCCTCCATTCTTCAACTTGAAAGCCTAGAAACTCTAGATCTCAAGGCCTGCCACAATCTAGAAACACTACCTAATGACATTTCGTCATTGAGAAACCTCAGACATCTAGATTTGTCTCAATGCTACTTGTTGGATAGAATACCAAAGGGGATTGACAAGTTGACTAATCTTGAAGTACTCAAGGGATTTGTCATAGGTAATTCTAGCAAGACTCCCTGCACAATATCTGATCTTGTAAATTTGAAAAACCTAAAGCGACTCAGCATACATATACAAAGTGGGGCTATGATCCAAGATACGGAGTTTAAAAGATTCGAAGAGTTGTCAAAACTTGTACATCTCAAAATATCATGGGGTGTATTTGACACGAGGTATATTGATTTTCATATATCTTTGCCTTCAAGTTTGATGAAGTTGCATCTTGAAGGCTTTCCTGGAGAGAATATTCCAGAATGGTTGAGGAATTCCCATACTCTCATAATAGAGCTATATATAACAGGAGGAAAACTCAAGAGTTTGGATCATGAAAAATATCCATACTATTCGGGTATACAAATTTTGCGTCTCAAGTACCTAAAGCATTTGAAAGTTGACTTAAAAAAAGGTTTTAGAAATTTGTTTCCTTCTGTGAAGTATGTAGAAATTAAACAAGTCCTAGATGTTTCACACTTTGAATGGAGCATTAAGGACGGAAGAATATGGTTTTTATAGAACTTTCGCCGCTATTTATTTTTTTAATTTAATTGTCAAAAATAAATTATTTTTTAAGAATATTAAATAAAAAATAATGTTAAAAATAAAGAGTAATTCATATAAAGTTAGTCTGACTCATAAAATACTCCACATACATTTGTTATCTAAAGAGCATTATCATTTACACAATTGTATTTACAAATGTCTCTTTATATCCATAGTGTGCGTATACTTATGCCTAGTCACTCTAATTATTGTATACATAGTCATTGTAATAGTTGTATACATGGTTGGAAAATCATGATTCAAATTTTGAATCAGAAAGCCTAGTTTTCAAATTGCGAATCGAATTGTATTGTGAATCGTAAAACATAATATATAAACACTTATAAACACACATTCATAATCAATAACTAAAAAACATAACTCTAGGAATATTTTAACTTAAAAGGAAGAATCTCTCTCTCTTTGCTCTTCTCATAACTCTCTCCATCTGGTCTTTCTCCAAGTTTTTTCTCTTGTTCTCTTTTTATGGCCACCACCACCTACAAATTCTACTTCTTCCCCCAATCAATGGCACTTTTGACCTTCTATTTTTTTGTCATTTTGATCATAGTCTGTGAACACATTGGGGAATATCGTTGGTTGATGAAAGTTTTTTTTTTGTTTGGTGGGGTTGTTTTGTTGGTGGAGTATTTTATGGTGGGTAAAAGGGAATTATGTTTTGTTAGTTTTCTGTATGCCTCTTTGGGTCGATTGACTTATTATATGTTGGTACTCTTATTTACTTCGCGACGAAGCCTTCAACTTTTCTTGCTAAGTTTATGTTGTCACTTTGGTTGCTGTTTAGGGGCACTTGATTGTTGCAAACGGGTTTTTCGTTGTACACAAGTGCTTTTAAATTGAAAAAGTGTTAAAAAAATTTCACTTTTAACCCCTAAAAAAAGAATGTTATTGTGCAATATAATCTTGATGGAGATAGTTTGAGGGGTGTTATTTTAATATAAATTTTGTTCAATCATACAATTGCAATGATAGTTTTTGGTGTTGAGGTGTTTGGGTTGTTGGTCGATAATGAGAACTTGAGTTTGAGATTTTATATGTTGGTTTTGGTTGTTTGGGTTGTCACAATTTTAAAATTATATTTTTTATTATTATTTTCAAATTTTCAATATAAAATTATTATATTAACGATTTTTAATCACCACATTATATAACTTAGAATCTCCATCATGCTAGTCTATTGGCTTCCTCCTCAATTGGACAAAAATGATAACATAGCAATTTTAAAAATTGTATGACTAAATTGAATTTTTTAATAATACAGAAATAAAATTGAAAAAAATAAATAAATAGTGTAACCAAAGAAGTAATTTAGCCATTTTTAAAACTCTTGGAAAATTTTTTCTTCTGAATTCTTTTTAGATTTTTCTTTTAAGACCAGATCTCATATTCAATCTAATAACGTTTTTTTATCTAAGGTATAATAAATTCAAGAATTTTAAGTCAATTTTCTCTAAAAATAAACTAATTTAATCATGGATTTAACTAATAGTAGGGGATGATTTAGAAAACTAGCTTATCAGTTTTAATACCAGCTTTTAAACATCAATAAAAAAGAATATAAACAAATTGAGTCTCGTTCAACTAATGAGTTTCAACTTCCTACTTATTACTTTTGTTAGAAGTAAATAAATCAAGTATATATGCACGACTAATATTTATTGTTGATTGAGTCAAAGCATTTTAATTTAGTTTCCAACTTTCCTGATTTTATTATTTGATTTTCTGTTATCCACATTTAGGATTATGTTGTTAGTGTGTGGGATAGTTTCCAACTTTCTAGATTTAGTAGTTATAGAGTCAAGCCTATAAATTTGGCTCTCTTGGGATTGTTACTATATCACAAAAAATAAAGTTTGAGATAAAAGAATATATTCTCTCTTTCTCTCTTGCTTTCCATAATATATCCGTGAGTATTATTTTCTGTTAAAAAATTATGTCCCACTGATATCAAATTGGTATCAGAGTTGGTTAGATCCAGCATTGGTTTTGTGAGGTTGTGAGAAAGTTAGTTTCAAAAAAATTATTGAGTGTGTGAGGAACAAGAGAGTTCTCACTTTGCCAAATTTTTTTGAGAAGGAGAGATGGCCACAAATTACAATATTGTTTGGTCTGGTCCCAAATTAGATGGAAAATTGGATTATAACTATTGGGCATTGTTAATATCCACCCATTTGAAAGCTCACAATATTTGGGGCTTTATTGAACCAGGTTTACAACAAGGAGCTGATGATGCTGCTCAAAGGAAGGATCAGTTGGCGCTATCGCAAATTCACCAAGGTGTAGATTATTCAATTTTTGGCAAAATAGCAAATGCCAAGACAGCCAAACAAGCGTGGGACATTTTGAAGTTGTCATACAAAGGAGTAGTAAAAGCCCAAAAATCCAAACTGCAATCCATGCGTCGAGAATATGAAATATATGAAATGTCCAATTCTGAAACTGTGGAACAGTATTTTTCACGAGTAACAAATCTTGTCAACAAGATGAGGGTGTATGGAGAAGACATCCCTGAAAGCAAGGTGGTGGAGAAAATTCTACGCACCATGTCAATGAAGTTTGATCATGTGGTGACTACAATAGTTGAAGCCCACGACACAGACACCATGACAGTTGCAAAATTGCAAGGTAGCATTGAAAGCCATGTGAGTAGAATCTTGGAGAAAACTGAAAAAGAAAATGAAGAAGCATTGAAGAGTCAAGTAAATCTTACCAACATAGCAAAATCCAGCCAAAGTGAAGATAGTAGAGCTCGTGAAGGTGGAAATAGAAATTCCAGAGGTAAAGGTCGTGGCAATTTCAAAGGAAGAGGTCATTATAATTTCAATCAACAATGGAGAGACAACAATTTCAGACTACCTAATCAAGGAAGAGGTGGACACAATTTCAGATCTACCAACTATGGAAGAGGAAGAAGCAACAACTCCCAAGAAAGGAAAAATTTCAATTGCTACCACTGTGGAAAGTTCGGGCACATAGCTGCAAATTGTAGATTCAAACAACAGGCAAATATAGCAAAAAACCAATATCAACATACTGGTGAGAGTTCTGATAATCCACAAACTTTACTTCTAGTAACAGACAATTTTGCAGGCGATGGAAATATTTGGTATCTAGATACAGGCTGCAGCAACCACATGTGTGGAAGAAAGGAGTTATTTTCCTTACTAAATGAAACAGTAAAATCTACCGTGAAATTCGGAAATAATACAAATATTCCGATTTTGGGGAAAGGCAGAATGCTATCAAATTGAAGGATGGTTTTCAAAATTTCATCTCTGATGTTTTCTATGCTCCTGGTCTTCATCACAACCTGTTGAGCATGGGACAATTATCAGAAAAAGGCTACAACATACAGATTTTCAATGGCTACTGTACCTTGATTGACAAAAGTGGGAGATTTGTTGCTAAGGTAAAAATGACTCCTAATCGCCTGTTCCCTTTAAAAGTTGATCACAAAGAATTATCCTGCTTGAGTTCTTTTATACCAAATAATGATTGGTTATGGCACATGCGCTTTGGACATTACCACTTTTCTGGATTGAATTATTTATCTAAAAAAGAATATGTATCTGGTTTGCCTATTATAAATATTCCTGAGGGTGTATGTGAGACATGTGAAATTGCAAAGAAGCATAGAGGGTCTTTTCCAACTGGGAAGTCTTGGAGAGCGAAAAAGCCATTGGAAATAGTCCATTCAGATTTATGCATGGTTGAGATACCAACACATGGTGATAACAGGTACTTCATTACCTTTATTGATGATTTTAGCAGAAAAACATGGGTGTATTTTTTGAAACAGAAATCAGAAGCCTGTGATGCCTTTAAGTCATTTAAGGCATTTGTAGAAAAACAAAGTGGTTGCAGAATTAAAGCACTAAGGACAAACAGAGGCCAAGAGTACCTTGCCTGTGCAGATTTTTTTGACTAACATGGAATTCAACATCAACTAACAACAAGATACACTCCTCAACAAAATGGAGTAGCAAAAAGGAAGAATAGGACAATCATGAACATGGTGAGATGCATGCTAAAGGATAAACAATTGCCTAAAGAATTTTGGGCAGAAGCTGTTGCCACTACTGTGTATATTTTGAATAGGTGTCCAACAAAAAGTGTTTATGATAAAACACCAGAAGAAGCTTGGAGTGGAAGGAGGCCTTCAATCCGACATCTCAGAATTTTTGGGTGTATAGCATATGCCCACGTACCTAATCAACTTAGAAAGAAGCTTGATGACAAAGGAGAGAAGTGCATCTTCATTGGTTACAACACCAACTCAAAGGCGTACAAGCTCTATAATCCAGTGACAAAGAAGGTAATTATAAGCAGAGATATGACCTTTGATGAAGAAAGAATGTGGAATTGGTCTTCTAAAGCTCAAAAAGAGCCTGCAGTAATTCCAGAAAATTATGAAGAAGAGAATGGACATGTAGATCCAACACTTGATGAGTCAGAAACATCAAGCAGACCACAAAGGCAACAAAGACTACCAGCCATATTGGAGGACTATGTTGTGGGTAATGACAATGACCCATCTGATGAGGAAATTATCAATTTTGCTTTATTTGCAGATTGTGAACCAGTGACATTTGAAGAAGCTGCAAGTGATCGAAATTGGAGAAAAGCAATGGATGAAGAAATTCATGCCATTGAAAAAAATCAGACGTGGGAGCTGATAGACTTACCAAGAGATAAAAGGCCAATTGGAGTGAAGTGGGTGTACAAGACTAAGTACAAGCCTAGTGGAGAAATAGATCGTTTTAAAGCAAGGTTAGTAGCAAAAGGATACAAGTAGAAGCCAGGTATTGATTATTTTGAAGTATTTGCTTCTGTAGCGAGATTAGATACAATTCGTATGCTTATCTCTCTATCAGCTCAAAATAATTGGAAAATTCATCAAATGGATGTTAAGTCTGCTTTCCTAAATGGTACTTTAGAAGAAAAAGTCTATAAGCTAAAGAAAGCATTGTATGGCTTGAAAGCAGGCACCAGAGCGTGGTACAAGAAGATTGATTTTTATTTTTTACAGAATGGTTTTCAAAGATGCCCGTTTGAACATACTCTATATATTAAATTTGTTGACCCTAGTGATATTCTTATTGTGTGCCTTTATGTTGATGATTTAATCTTTACTGGCAACAATTCAAAGATGATTGCAGAGTTCAGGGAGGCCATGATTAGATGCTTTGAAATGACAGATTTGGACCTGATGTCTTATTTTCTTGGCATTGAGGTCATTCAACAGGCTGATGGAATTTTCATTTCTCAAAAGAAGTATGCTACAGACATTTTGAAAAAATTTAAAATGGAGAATTCAAAACCAATCTCAACACCTGTTGAAGAAAAGTTGAAGTTGAAAAGAGATAGCGATGAAAGAAGAATTGATTCAACATACTACAAAAGCTTGATTGGAAGTCTTAGATATCTGACAACTACTAGACCAGATATAGTGTTTGGAGTAGGATTGCTGAGCAAATTTATGGAAGAGCCACGTGCATGTCATTTACAAGGAGCAAAAAGAATCCTGAGATATATTAAAGGTACTTTGACTGAGGGGATTTTTTATGATAATAATTATAATATAAAGCTAGTTGGATACACAGACAGTGACTGGGCAGGAGATAGTGAGACAAGAAAAACCACGTCAGGGTATGCATTTCATCTAGGCACTGGAGCCGTAGCATGGTCCTCGAAGAAACAACCAACAATTGCACTCTCAACAGCCGAGGCAGAATACATAGCCATAACAAGTTGTGCTACACAAGCAATATGGATGAGAAGGATCCTTGAAGCAATTCATCAAAAGCAAAATACTCCCACAATGATTTTTTGTGATAATAAGTCTGCAATTGCACTTTCAAAAAACCCAGTTTTTCATGGGCGGTCCAAGCACATAGACATTCGGTTTCATAAAATTCGAGAATGGGTAGTTGAAAAAGAAGTTGTTATTAAATACTATCCAACTGAAGAACAAGTTGCAGATATTTTTACAAAACCACTGAAAGGAGAATTGTTTTATAAGTTGAAGAAAATGCTCGGAATAATTAGTGTGCATACTTGATTTAAGGGAGGCAATGTTAGAAGTAAATAAATCAAATATATATGCACGACTAATATTTATTATTGATTGAGTCAAAGCATTTTAATTTAGTTTCCAACTTTCCTGATTTTATTATTTGATTTTCTGTTACCCACATTTAGAATTATGTTGTTAGTGTGTGAGATAGTTTCCAACTTTCTAGATTTAGTAGTTATAGAGTCAAGCCTATAAATTTGGCTCTCTTGGGATTGTTACTATATCACAAAAAATCAAGTTTGAGATAAAATAATATATTCTCTCTTTCTCTCTTGCTTTCCACAATATATGCGTGAGTATTATTTTCTGTTAAAAAATTATGTCCCACTGATATCAACTTTAATGTAGCTTAGTAGCATATTGGAAACTCCAAGAAGAGAAAAGTATGAAAAATCAAATTTATAATCTTAAAAGTACTTGATTATATCTAATTGTAAGAGAAATTTGGAAATGCTAAATAGCCTACAAAGATTAAACTTTTATATTTCTCTTTTCGTGTATATATATATATATATATATATATATGAAGAGATATTGAATCTTGAAACAAATATACATAATAAATTGATTAGGGAGTTCAACATGAGAAAAACACTATTAAGGTGAAATGTCTGAAAATATGAGAAAATGGAATTAAAGAAATAAATCTTGGACAAATAAATCATGAAATAATCTTGTAATTTTCAAATATTTTTTGTATTATTTTTTTAGACAAATAAATCTTCTTAATAGATTCTTTTTTCTTTTATTAGCTTTAAACTATTGAACATTAAAGCATTTACTTATTTATAAATATATTTTAACTATATAATTATTAAAAAAATCATCTGAATAAAAATATTTTATAATAAACATTTTTTTTAAGATATTAATTATCCGCACAACATGCATTGTATTTCAAATGACTATTTCCATTTTTAATTTTTCAAAGAACAATCATAATAATATTCTATATTTTGTCGTTGTACACACTCAAAATTTGTTTCCCTTTTTAAAAATAAAATAATTAAAAAACTTTCGAATTAAAAAATATAAAATAAAATAAATAATGATAATAAATAAATAAAAATAAAGCAAAAAAACAAAACGAGAGAAAAAAAAATAGAAAATGCTCCACATTCATTTGTTATCTAAAGAGCATTGCCATTTACACAATTGTATTTGATGTTTCTGAATATCAATAGTGTCAATATAAAAGTGAAGTAATGGTGAAAAAAAAAACATCAAAGAAAGATGCCTAGTCACTGTAATTGTTGTATATCTTCTATCTCTCAATTAGCTATTACGAATAATGTGTTGTTACCTTCTACCCATTCCACGTATCCTCAAGTTGTATCATTAGTATACCAAACCTTATTGTCAAAATATTGTGCAATCCTGTTAGTCTTTAGAAGAATATAATAAAATAATTGAATTTATAAAATAGTTAAAATAGTTAAAATAGTAAAAAAAATTAACAAAAGAAGCGTGAAATTGATGTGATATTAGAAAGGATTTGTATTGATTTCTCCACTTACATTGAGTAGCATAAACTAATTTATAGGCCTTATCCACCAACTATGCACCTTGGTCTAACTTTTTTTTTTTTTATTCAATACATTCTAGATTTAATATATTCTAGACTATTTTAAGTATACAAGCCTCTTTTATGTCTATAGTTTTTTCTCATTTATAGTTTCTAGAAATGTATCAGCCTTCATCAAATTAAAAAAAAATTCACGTTTTTGTGTAGTTTCTATCGATCCATAGGGATGAAATTTGTACCGTCTCTAGAAATTAAACTCCCATGTTATGAGATTTATCAATAAAATTACTTTAAATTCTATTTCAGTGGAGAGGATCACTTAATAATAAAGAACTTCTATATTTGAACCAAAGTGATCCACTTGTTATTATAAGTGAAAATCCAATCAATTGATAAAGTTTCTCCAGAATCACAATAGGGATGAAAATTGTTTAAATTAAATAACTAAAACAAATTGTTGCATAAATTATTTAATTTTTTAAAAAAGAATGCATAATTAATGCCAAATAGAAAGAAAGAACATGATTCATTTTTTTTTTTCCTTGTTGAGAGTATCACTAATCTTTGTCATTACACAAAGGGAATCTTTTCCCTAGTCACATACTTGCTATTGGATAAGCTCTCTCATAAATGTCCAACAACTTTTCCCAGCTTTTCTTTCATACTCTTAATCAGTTTAAGATCCAGGATGATACTGGATGTTGCAGCCAACAGGCTATTAATACCTAATTTGTTGGCTGGTGGATCAAAGTTCGTTCCTTTTAACATGTAGCTAAATCCCTCTCTTGTACTATTTTCCCTAGCAATTCAACCCCTTAGACTATTTTTTAGCATAACATCTCATTATCACCTAAGATTCTGCCCATGAAGTTAATATGGACTAGTTTCAAGGAAGAAGCAAATGAAACACTAATAAAATAAAACATTAGCTAAAAAAAGAATAGAGGAATCTAATTTCTAATCGTATAAGGAATGATCGGCTTGCATGTTAATAATATATTATGGAAAAATAAACATCAACTAGAAAAGATAACGAAATTAGAAGACCTTAAAGATTATTTTAGTTCTATTGGTGATATAGAACAAAAATAAACTGAAAATAGCATAATAGAGCATGCGAGGTATCATTACAAAAAAATTTGAGTTTAGAGACCACCAAAATCGGTCGCTAAACTTAACAAATCAATCGCTAATACTAGATTTCGGTGGCTAAATGGCTTCGTGACTGCATTAGTTTTGTCTGTCTTAGCAACAGAACAGAACAACTTGAGATTAGGCAAAAATTAAAGGTATTGTCTGTCTTAGCAACAAGCACCGAAGGATGTTTCTCCACAAGTTTTGCATCCAGGATTTTGGAGAACCCATAGTTCTTAAGATGATCAATAACAGCATTTAAGCCTTATGGGTTTTATAAATTCACCCTGTTGGAAAGTTCCCTAGCCAGTGTTGGGGACACTTCACATGAGTTGAGGAGGTCAGAATAATGTTATTTGGGTTTCTATCAGAAGTCAATGAGTTGAAGAAAAAATAATAGTGTTATTTGTTGTAAAAAAGATTTTACAAAGAGAAAGAAAGAAAAAAGTACTGTGATATGATGGAGAGAATTAAAAAGTAAAAATATTATTATTTAAAGTGTGTATAAATAACCATAATTAAAAAAAAAAAAAAAGCAAAGCATTATGTTTGTGTTGTGTAGCAGCATACCCAATACAATAGGATGTGAATTACGCAGTTCATCTTGCAATCCTAACAACACGTTGAATCCACACTCACTTAATCCGCAGGTGAAGACATATTGCAACCCAAAAAAACAATATAAGCTACGTTATTAATGTTGGTTCACTACTTTATTAACGTTGATTAATACATGCAGCAACTACTTAAATTTTTTAATTAAAATATTTGGAGTTAGTTTGAATCTTTGGAAGGAAAATACTTATGGTACAGTGAACTTCTGGTCAATGACCAAAAATTAATTACTATTTTTTGAAAATAATAAAGATCATGACCATTCACATGACTAACAAGTTACAACACAACCACAAGCTAGGAGTATAAGAAATAGCCTCCGAACCCAGTATTTCAGGTGGGTTGGCATTTTTATTTGTGGTCAATCAGGATTAGTACAGCAAATGAACAGGGATTTAAAGAATTTGAAAGTCAAATTTAAAAGGATTCTTCTTGTCTAATAAATCAATTTAGTAGCTGCAAAACTCATATGCACGTTATTAAGATATGTAAGCATCCACCATGTGCCATATGTATCACTTTTTTCCTTAGAGGGGAGGATAACACATTATTGATCACTCAAAGCATTAGAATTCATAAAAACTATGCCTTTTCTTCCTAAAATTTCCCGAATGGCATTCAAATTACATGTCTTCTTTGTTTCTTAAATCACAACACTGTCTCTAAATTACTAGTTTTTTTTCACTTACGTATATTTTTCAATTAAAAATGAATCAATATGATTGGTCAACCAATAAGAAATTTAGGAAATACATATAATATAATATGAGAGAGTTTTTATAAATTAACTTGTATATATATAATCTAATTTTATTAACCAAACACATTTTATTTTTAAAATTATATTTAAAAATCAAAACCTCGCATCCACCTTAAACAGCCTTAATGTTTGTTTTTACAAAAATAAATATATATCGTAATAAAATATATCGAGTATTGACAATGAAAACATAAAGTTCAAACTAAAAAAATTGTGGCCATAGACAGTGCAGCACTAACATAGTAAAATACTCTGTATTTAACCTCAATATTTTTCTAAATAACTGAAATGGATGTGATAAGATAATGACCTTTTCTGGTACTATAATTCTCTTCTGTGAGGACAGCATAAAAGCACAACTTAACTGGCATACACAACCAAAACAGAGATAAACAAAATTTGGTCACAGAAAATGGTGGTGAAGGTGTACGGTCCAACCTATGGTTGCCCCAAAAGGGTTGTGGTGTGTCTGATTGAGAAGGAAATTGAGTTTGAAACTGTGGATATTGATCTCTTCAAGGGAGAGAATAAGGAACCTGAGTTCCTTAAGCTGCAGGTTCAATTTTTCCTTTAAATTTTAATTTTTTTTATCCACCACTATGTTTGGCTCTGTTTGCTTCACTTGGTTTAATGATTTTTTAAATATTTTTTCATGTTTAATTATACTTGTGTTGTGCGTAATAAATCTGCAGCCATTTGGATCGGTTCCTGTTATTCAAGATGGTGATTATACTCTCTATGGTAAGCCACTTAGCCCCTTTTTAATTTTCTGCATTTCTTTTGCTTCTTGTGCCTTGTAGTTAAGCATTTGTGGTTTTCAACTCTTGATCTTTCTATTTGATGTTCTTCACCCTGTGAAGCCCTTATTGATATTGGTTGCTCAATTCAAACTTTTGATTAAGCATGTTATTTGAGTTGTGAGGTTAGGATTGTTCATTCTTGACATTCACTATTGCCTTACCTAATTGTGATTCTTTTGTTTTAAAAGGAGGCATGGGGGGTTATAATTCAGTTACTCCATGTAATTGGTTTCTTAGTTGTTTTTTTTTTATAGACATATGTTGTGGTTTCATGCATCATGCATGTAATTATAGAAAAACTTAATGGGCAGTAAGATTTGGTTTTGTTGTGTGAAATTTCCAATGCAAATTCAATCTGGAAGGCTGACAGCCTACTTCCCCAAATTTATTTTCTTTTCTATATGAAAATGTAGGATAATCATATTCATACTTATACATTCATATTAAACCAATTTTGCAGAATCCCATGCAATAATCAGATACTTTGCAGAGAAGTATAAAGACCAAGGGACTGACTTGTTGGGAAAGACCATAGAAGAAAGGGGTCTAGTGGAACAATGGCTTGAAGTGGAAGCTCACAACTTTCATCCACCAATATACAACTTGGTTATTAATGTTCTGTTTTCCCCATTAACAGGTGCTCCTTCAGACCAAAAAGTGATAGAAGAGAGTGATCAAAAGCTTGGGAAGGTGCTGGATGTTTATGAGGAGAGACTGTCAAAGACCAAGTACTTGGCTGGTGATTTCTTCAGCCTTGCAGATCTCAGCCACCTCCCATTTGGTCATTATTTGGTGAATCAAACTGGGAGAGGGAATTTAGTAAGAGAGAGGAAGCATGTGAGTGCTTGGTGGGATGATATTAGTAACAGACCAGCTTGGAAGAAGGTTCTTCAACTATATAAATACCCTGTCTAGATGCCTAATTAGTTCTGCCATAAATTTCCAAGATGGCTTGAACTTGAGTAAAGTGCCATTTGTTTTTCTAATATCTACGTGATAATAAAATGAAGCCTATCTACAAGATGTGGACCTTAGTTTGTTTTTGGATTTTGACCTTTCCTCACCTTGAATAATAACATTGGATGGTGAAAAACACAAATTTTAACAAGTATGGATCATTGTGCTTAGTTGTATGGTCCGTTTGTTATAATTTGAGAGCCTCTGTGTTGAGGAGTATTAATAAATATCAGTATTTACATCTGATAAGTTTGACTTTTCACTCTTGACATAAATACAATTATGGATTACCATCTGGAAATGATGCTTATGAGTAGAGGAAATGATACAAGAGTATGCATTAAGAAAGTTGTGCTTGCCAAGTCTCCTGACGGCAACCTCACAGTTTTGAGAGTCTACTTGTGTATTAGAACTATTAAGTATCTATGTATGGTTTTAAATTTTTGTAAAACTAGCTATCATAAGGTGATAAAAAATACTCATTCTCTCATGCCCAAGACCAGGTCAAGAAGGAAGTTTAAGGATGGAAGGAAAAAGCATTATCATTTATCAAGGCAATGGGCTAAGCCATCCTATACCTATGTGATGAGTTATGTGAAACTCCGTGAGTTTCTGTGTGATAAATTGGAAGGTTTGATCAATAACTTCTGATGGGGACAAGGAGAAAAGGATACATTGTCTATCTTGGAATAGTTTGTGCAAACCAAAGAAAAAAGAAGACTTAAGCTTTTGAAAGTTCGGACGCTTTAGTTATGCTTGAAATACAGTGTTGGAGATCTCTAAAACCAAAAATTCTTCCCTTTTGTTTAAGATACTATAGGATATCCACCTAGTTATGCTTGGAGGATTATTGTGATTTGTGGGAGCTGGTTGGCCTTAGATGGTGTACTAGAACATGTTCCTCTGTGAATATAAGGTGAGATCGTGGTTGCCAAATCATTGTAAATAGCCTTATTGGTGAAGATATTAAAAAGTGGAATGAGCCTTTAATTAATGTTGTTTTTCTCCTTGTCAAGGTGGCTAAAATCAAGAATATTCTTGTCAATTAGATAACTTGGTGTGGCCCTGGTCCAAGGATGGTCCATATACGGTTAGATCAGCGTACCGCAGGTTGATGTTTAGACATGAACCTTATAACCAAGGCACTTCCCTCACTTTGGGAAAATTAGAGTTCAAATGGATGGTTGTTCAAATCCTCAGCCAACTACTTTGTTCATTATATTGGGCCATTTGGAGATGCTGAAATGATAAGGTTTTCTAACTGGAGTCTTTTATCCCCTAAACAGTTGTACGGACCAGGCCAACCAATTAAGATTATTAGTTATGTTAGTATGGGGCCTGAAATCCATATTGAATCTAAGGAATTAGTGCTGAAAATAACATATCTTGCACGTCTGTCTGTCGAAACTAAAGCAACTCAACATTCATATAGGAAGTTGGGCTGTGATCCAAGAATGAGAATTCAAAGCTTGCAAGGGTTTTCAAAACTTGAGAAACTCGAAATATCATGGGGTGTGGTTGACACAAGGTATGGTGATATTCAGGTCACTTTACCTTCAAATTTGAAAAAGTTACATCTCGAAGGCTTTCCTGGATAGAATATTCCAGAATGGTTGAAGCCTATCAAGCTGAACTTGAGTTTGTGTGAGCTATTTATAACAGGAGGAAAACTCAAAAGTATGGATCTTGAAGGATATGCTCACGTGCCTTGCTCGTTGCATATCATACGTCTCAAGTACCTAAAAGACTTGAATCTTAATTGAACCAACAAATTTGCTGCATTTGTTTCCTGATTTGTCGTACATAGAAATAAAGCATGGTCTAAATCATCAATACTTTGAATGAAGAGAGGTGAAACTACATGACACGATCTTAAAATTGGACCGTCTTGAAAGCAGATGAAAAGAGGAACTTGACCCTAATCACGACCTGCCGGTAGAACCAAAGTTATCAAGAGTGCGATCCTAACCGCGACCTGTCGGCAGAACCAACACTATAATAGTTCTTTAACCTAAGAACCAAAGGAAAAGTGTTCACATATAAACACGAATATTATTCAAATTATGAATTTTGTCCTACTAGATGGTTACAAGAGTTTATTTACAAGCTTAACTAGACAACCCTGAAATCAATGCCCATTAATATTTTAATTGGCATAAAATCTCTTAGATTTAATGTCCATTAATACCTTAATTGGCATAAAATCCTATCCACTATATCTCCCCACTAACCTTTTATTTCCGTCATTAATGACCTTTCTATTTTTCCACCAACTATCCAACTTTTCCTTTTTTTTACCAACTATCAAAAAGTGATTTATGTGAAATACATGTAAATAAATCCAAATTAACTACTCAGCCCAAATTACATGACAATGACTTTGGGCTTCATATATGTTCTTCAATATGGGCCCCAATCTTCATCAACTTGTAATAACATGACCCATTTTGGTGCAGCCTCTAATTCACTTTGCTTTAAACTTTCCGTAATTCCCAAACTTAGGCCTGACAACGATTGCTTCATTATTTGGGTTTTGGGCCTAGTCATGGGACCTCCAATGTCACGCCAATTATCTTTGACTTTGTTGGTTGGGTCTCTATCATTCTCTCCCTCTTCAAAAGGATTCGTCCTCGAATCAAATTCTTCACCTACAACAAATAAAGATAAATTAGTACCATATGCAGTTAGTAAATCCAACTTGTACGCATTGTCATTGATCCTTTCTAACACTTGAAATGTTCCATCTCCCCTTGACTGCAATTTATATCTTCTTTGAGTAGGAAACCTTTCTTTTCGCCTATGAACCCAAACACAATCTTTAGGCTCAAAAGTCATAACATGCCCTTTATTTTCTTGACTTGCATATTGTTCATTCCTCTTCTCAGTATTAGCTCGAACTTTGACATGCAACCCTCTAACAAATTTTTCCTTATGCTTTCTTCTAGACAATGCATATGCCATAGTATTATCTTTACCTTTCTTATATTTGTTCTCATAAGGAAACACCTTTATGAACTCCAGGAACTTGACATGTCTCTTTTGAAACTTACCTTGAGATTTTATAAACAAAGCATACAACTTCTTGTCACAGGTAGAATAGTTCAATACAGCCCCACTTAGCTTCTCACTAAAATATGTAATTGGTTTAGATTCGTGCATCAATAGAGCTTCTATTCCAACACCAGAAGCATCACATTCAATTTCAAAAGTGTTATCAAAATTAGGCAAACAATGCACAAGTGCATTGGTCAACTTATCTTTCAATAAATTAAAAGCTTTCTCATGCACATCATCCCACTTGAAGGCAATAGATTCACGACAAAATGAACACTTTTTGAAATTTCCATACAATTTATTTCCTCTTAAGACATTAGGAGCAACATGCAAATATTCAACATGTTTATCTAAAGTCTTGCTATAAATCAAAATATCATCAAAATAGATTATCCTTTCTATTATCCACCCTCCTCTCCTCCTTTGTCTCCTCCAGACCACCACTACCATCTCTTCTCTATCCCATACCTCCTTCCACTCATTTCTCTCCTCCCTTCCCTCCCTCTCTTCTTTCCATTTCTTCTCTTCCCTCCCCTTTCCCTCCCTATTTTCTCCCTTCTCCCTCTCTTTTTCCTTCTCCCTCACTCTCTCTTCCCTCCCCTAAGCACCAACCATCTGCCACCCATCTAGTTTTAACAAAAAATAAAAATTAGCAACCAATTTTTAAAAATAAATCAATATATTATCCAATGAAATAGCAACTGAATTATTTAAAATAAAAATTTAAAAATAGCGAGCAATTTTTAATATATAAATAATTAAAAATAAAAACTTAGCCACTACATTTTTTAAAAAAATAAAATAGTGACCAATTTAACGACTGAATTTTCAGCCTCCAATTAGTCATCAAAACAATTTGGTTGCTAAATTGCTTAGCTACCTAGCTTTTTGTCGTGGAAAAAATCGGTCGCTAATTCTCTCGCTAGCCTTTTAGCGACTAAAATCCAACATTAGTGACTGATTTAGTTGGTCACTAAACTTAACATTTTTTGTAGTGACAAATGAACACACTCACTTTGCATGGTTCTTTGTTGGATATTGTACTTCTATATGAGTGCTTTTTGTAGAGTAAGAGAGGTTCTAGCATGTGTTTACACATTGTGTGTATTTTGCAATTTGTGATTTATGCTATGTAGTGACTTCTATATGATGGGAAGTCAAGAGAATTATGTGCGTAAGCTACTATCCAAGAATCAATAAAAATTATCATGCATTGTGTGTGTGAGAGCAAGAAAGATTCTTTTTTCGCTAGTGAAGAGTAGGTATCCTTTCGTTTGCTTGTGAGTGAATGTGTTTATGTGTAGAACTTGTGGTAGCGAGAATGTGAGAACTTTTAGTGTGTTAGAGTGTTGGATCATGTTGAGTGAATGTGTTGTGTGAATTGTTTTAATATGAAATGAGGGGTATTTTTTATGCATGAAAGAAAGAGAAAAGGAATTAGAAATAGTGGTTATAAATAGTGTTTACCAAATATAGAGCATTTTGGCATGACAAGTTATGAAAAAAAGAAGATAATAAAAATAAAGCATTTGCTCAAACTAAAAATAGTAATCACAATATTATTGCAATATGTTTTTGTTATTTTGTTTTTCATTATTTTCTTTTTTCTTTTCTTTAAATATTTTGTACCTTAGCATTTTTGTATTTTACTTTTGTATTTCATATATATTATATTTTAGGTTTTATTATTTTGTTCTGAATACATAATGCTTAATTTTAGAATAGGAGACAAAATATGTGAAATTTTAAATGTAGGAAGACAAAATGTGTATTAAAAAATAGCGACAAAATACGTGAAAATTTGAAATTCGGGAGACAAAAGTTCAATTCAATTCTTTTGTTACATTAGTTACCCATATCAATGTCATGTGCACTCCCACGTTAGTTATCAAAATGTGACGTCAACTATCACAATGTCACTTCAGCTATTGATATTGCTACTTTAATGGTCAACTAATAATAATGAATGATAAACTAATATAAGAGCAAAATGCACGAAATTAGGTATGTACGAGGGCATAATATAAAAAAAAAAGTTTCGTAGAAAAATTTTCAAAATCAGAAGTTAGAAGACATAATGTGTAATTAAAATTTTAATATATTTTAAAAGTATATTGTCATACCTCAAAACAATTCGGGCCCAAAACCTTGCGGCTCATCCCATACAGACACCATTGAAATTAAATCAAATAAAAGCCCAAACCGAATCGGTCTCGGCCCAATCCATATGTTGGGCCTAAATTTCCATAAACCTTCTAAGACAAAATTAACTGCCGCAGAAAACACGGGTCAACCACCATAGACAAAAAGCAACCGCTGGGGAAGTTAACTGTTGGATACTTGGTAACTCCCAGTAACTTCCCCGTTGATTACGGGAAACTAAAACTTCCATAACTGATTCTGAGGCCTATATAAAGCTTTCAGATACAAGAGCAAGGGGAGAATTCTTCTTGGAAAAATAGAGAAAGAAGAAAAGAAAAAAAAAAGGAAAACGTTGAAACTGGTTGCAGTACAAAGGAAACGAGGTAGACCACCCAAGGATAGTAAGATCAGAAGGAAGGAGTACAAGCTGTCACAGGAAGAAGATCAAGAATTTTTGGAATCCAGGTAAGTAATGAATGACTCCATCGTCTTTCTAGACCAATTTTGATTTCATTCTGGTATACATGAATCATCCCCATCCATACGATCTTAGGCCTAAACTCATTCTTTCCTTGTAAACTAAAAAATAATAGTCTACCCTCTTGTATAAACAAAATTGAATTCATACTGGTTCCGTTAGGGCCGAGTTCACTTCGGCCTGATCAAAAGTTGAATTCATCTCGGCCTAATACTTTACACTCACCCCGATTCCTCACCCAACCGAGTTCATTTCGACCCAATCACAAAATCTCACTCCCAGACTCTCCACCACTTAAGGCCGAATCCATATTGGTCTGAACCCCTAGAATTGATATTAACTATTATCATCCCTCCCTAACCAAGGACTAGACCAGAACTACGTTGACTTTAACTCCTCTAAAGTCGAGGTACGTAGGCATAAGAGACATCTTCCTATCAAGTCATAAAATTAAAACAAAAATAATTTACTTCTATCATTAATTATCCTTGACCTCCACTGAACTCAACTTTAAGCATTATCCTCCCAACCTCATTGCTAATCTAGGGTAACTATCATGTGATAGGCATGTTGGGACACCCTGTGCTCCCTATGTGTAACCAACTCCCGAACCTTTAATTCTCTGATGCTTGAACCAACCTTATCCCTGGTTTCCTAGCGTTCCTTAGAAAAACGCTAGTGGCAACTCTCAACGGCCGAATTCATTCGGCCTATTTCAACCAAACCTGCGCCTCGTCACCAAACAGGTTTTGACATATATATTTACACCAATACAGTATTTAATAAATTTAAATTAATATAATTTTTTTAAACATGATTTATATAAAATTTTTCAATTAGATTTTAAAATAAAGTTATCTTAACCAAATTTTTAAATATGAAAATTGGTGTAACTTATAGGACTTAAATATGTTTGATGTTCTTGCAAATATGATATTTATTTTGGTTTTAGTCACTAACTCACAAGAACATATACTTCTTAAGTCTATAAGTATGAGGATTCTTGTCACTAAGTATAACTTCTCTATTTTCTCTCTCTTGCTCAATGAGAACATTGTTCACCCAATGAGTTAGGACTCCTATACCTGCTATTGCTTAGTAAGCCATAGCCCTCGCCCAACAAGTGGGGCTTTAGAGAGTTTCAGTACTCTTATTCGCTAGGCACCACTATCTCATGCCCAATGAAAATGCTTAATAGAGGGCACTTCTCCAAATTGCTTAGCAAGTTGGTAAGCTTGCTTAGTAAACTGAGCAATAAAGAGTTTCAACCCTCTCTCCAAGCAAGGCTACCCTTCGCTTAGCAAGTGGAGTCACAATACTCTAAGACTTCTATTTGTCCAACGACGCACTCACTGTCTTAGCGAAAAGCTAGACAGCCTCAAACTTTCTATTACAAACTCTCACTTGGCAAGCCTCCTTGCTCGCCTAAGGGAGCAACTGTGCTCAAGGGCTTGTATTCGTGTAGCGAGTATTGCACTTGCCCAACGAATAGACCCAACAGAGGAGAAACTCCTTTGTACAACATATCCTTTCTTACTGAGAATCACCTCTCGTCCAATGAGTTGTAATTAATAGTATTTTGTGACTCGTGATTTCTGTATAAAACTACCAAATTCAAAGGGAGAAACTTAGGCAATATATGTTCTCTCATTCCTATGAGTTTAGCACATGGAAACACACAAAATAACACTCAATTGCATTCAATTTCATTCAACATAGAAAACCCCAAATCAAAATCGCAAAATCCAAACATTCAAGAACAACCATGAAAATCCAATCAATTGATACAAAACCACCATACAATTGCTACGAAATTTTCATATAAGACACACACTAATCTAGGAGTTTAATCACCCTTCAAATACCACCAAAACATAATATTTAGAAGCAATAATAAATAATAGAAAAAATTGAGACATTACATTACCTTTGAGCACTAGTTGAATGAATATTGGATATAATTAAATGTTTATAAAATTAATGATCAATCAAGAAGGAATTCATCAATTCTGGATAATAAGTTTGAACTCTATGATAAAATTAAGATTTTGGGCAAAATGAACAAAAAAGAGTTTCTTAAGTCATTCACTTGAATAAATATATGAGATTAACTAATTAGAGTTTGACATTCATGCTCAACAGTTAACTGGAGTTGTAAATGATGGAAGGAAAGAATAGTGTTATTTGTTGTAAAAAAGATTTTACAAAGAGAAAGAAAGAAAAAGTACGGTGATACGATGGAGAGAATTAAAAAGAAAAAATATTATTATTTAAAGTGTGTACAAATAACAATAATTAAAAGAAATGCAAAGCATTATGTTTGTGTTGTGTAGCAGCATACCCCAATACAATAGGATGTGAATTACGCAGTTCATCGCAATCCTAACAGCACGTTTAATCCACACTCACTTAACCAACGTGAATAGATATTGCAACCCAAAAAAACAACAATGTAAGTTAGGTTAATTAGGAAGTAATAACTACTTAAATTTCTTAATTAAAATATATGGAGACAGCTTAAATTTCTTAAGTAAAATATCTGAGCTAGTTCAAATCCTTAGAAGAAAAATATCGACGGTATAACGAACTTCTGGTATACGACCAAAATTAGTTACGGTTTTTTTGACAGTAACAAAGATAAGGACCATTCACATGACTTACAAGTTACAACACAACAAGCGTGGGATATAAGAAATAGCCTCCGAACCCAGTATTTCCGGTGGGTTAGCATTTTTATTTGTGGTCAATCAGGATTAGTACGGCAATGAACAGGGATTTAAAGAATTTGAAAGTCAAATGTAAAAGGATTCTTCTTTCCTAACAAATCAATTTAGTAGTTGCAAAGCTCATATGTGCACGTTATTAAGATATATAAAGGTTCACGGGAAGTGTAAGCCTAAAAATATGTAAGTAAATGAACAATCAAATTGAAATAATACCCACGGGGACAAGCAGGTATAGTTTTTATTGGTAAACTAACTTTGACAATAGAGCTCAAAATTGATTAATCCCATTCACAGATTAGCCAAATCACAAGATTCCCAACTTTCTCTATTATGACAATAAGATTAAAGAAAAAAAGCTCAACTTCCTAAAAAAATATTTAACAGTCTTTCTTTCAATGTAGACGTTAGGAAACTTGGGATCAATGGATCAATAGAAAAGTCTCAGAACAAAAAATCCTCACATATCACAATAGAGACAAAGTTAAAGGTAGCTAGACTCAAATGGCGGAAAAGGCAGTGTCCTTTGCACGAGACAAATTGCTTCCACTAATATTAGATGAAGCAAAACTGCTTCGGGGCATCCCCAAAGAATTTGCAGACATAAAAAGAGAACTAGAACACATTCAAGCCTTCCTCAAGGATGCTGATACAAGGGCTGCAGATGAAGGAGACAACCCAAATGAGGGAATCAAAATATGGGTGAAAGAGTTGAGGGAAGCTTCTTTTCTCATTGAAGATGTCATTGATGAGTACTTGATGTATGTGCAACAACAGCCTGATGCTCTTGGATGTGCCGGTTTACTCTTTGAATGTGATATTACTCACTTCATTGAATCTCTGAAGCGTCGTCATCAAATAGCATCAGAGATTCAACAGATTAAGTCATTTGTTCATGGAATCAAGCAACGAAGTAAAGATTATCACTTCCAACCTTCCGTTGAATATGGACAAAGCAGTCATGGAGGTAACCAAAGTGTCCAACGGGACAACCCTCGACCAGATTCCCGTTTCCTTAAAGATGGTGAAGTTGTTGGCTTTGAAGGCCCAAGAGATAAATTGATTGCTTGGTTAGTAGAGGGACCAACAGAGCGCACTGTGATCTCTGTGGTTGGAATGGGAGGGTCAGGAAAATCTACTCTTGTCGGCAGAGTTTTTAACAATCAGAAGGTGAGGGCACACTTTGATTCTCATGCATGGATCACTGTGTCTCTGTCCTACACTATCGAGGACTTGATGAGAAAATTGTTGACCAAGTTATGCAAAGAAGAACAGAAGGGGCCTCGTCGAAATATTTCTGAAATGGATCGAGATTCATTGACTGATGAAGTGAGAGAACATTTGAAGCAAATGAGGTATGTTGTTATTTTTGATGATGTGTGGAGTGTAGAACTTTGGGGTCAGATTGAAAATGTCATGCTTGATAATAACAATGGAAGTAGAATTTTAATCACAACTAGGAGCAAGAATGTTGTAGATTCCTGCAGGAATTCCCCTTCTGATAAGGTGTATGAGTTGGAACCATTATCTTCTGAAGAATCTATGGAACTCTTTTGCAAGAAGGCATTCCGATGTCACAACAATGGACGTTGTCCAGAGGACCTCGTGACTATATCTTCGTACTTTGTTGAAAAATGTAATGGTTTGCCACTAGCAATTGTGGCTATTGGTAGTCTTTTAGCTCGCAAAGAAAAGACTCCATTTGAATGGGAAAAAATTAAGCAAAGTCTAAGATCGGAGATGAAGAAAAATCCTTCTTTAATTGCTGCGAATAAAATTTTAAGTTTCAGTTATGATGATTTTCCGTACTATCTTAAATCATGTTTGTTGTATTTTGGGATATATCCTGAAGACTATGAAGTTAAATCAAAAATTCTAGTTCGGCAATGGATAGCTGAAGGATTTGTAAAAAATGAAGAAGGAAAAAGTTTGGAGGACGTTGCACAACAACATTTAAGAGAGTTGATTGATAGAAGTTTAGTGCAAGTGTCCTCATTTACGATAGATGGCAAAGTTAAGAGTTGTCATGTTCATGACATATTACGTGATATGATCCTTGATAAATTCCAGGATTTAAATTTCTACGAACATATTAGTAAAGAAAATGAATCAGTGTCAAGTGGGATGATTCGGCGTTTATCGATAACAACTGATTCTAATGATTTGTTGGCAAGTATTGAAAGCTCACACATCCGGTCACTATTTGTTTTTAGAGGTGAAGAATTAAGCAATGAATTTGTGCAAAGAATCCGTACAAAATAC
Organism: Mucuna pruriens; assembly: GCA_025330945.1. Taxonomy (NCBI): domain Eukaryota; kingdom Viridiplantae; phylum Streptophyta; class Magnoliopsida; order Fabales; family Fabaceae; genus Mucuna; species Mucuna pruriens. The sequence goes on from JAENHJ010000080.1 coordinate 629,166, forward strand.
AGGCTATTGAAGGTATTGATTTTGAAGATGGTCCATTGCATTATGTTCGTGGAAATTGGGAAAATCTAGCACACTTGAGGTATTTAAGATTAAGGAGCTCACACACGCTAATTGAAGATCTTTTGAAATGCATAGGTAAGCTCCAGAACCTAGAGACCCTGGACATAAGGGAGTCATATTTCACGAAAATTACAAAGGAGATTTGCAAGCTTACAAAGCTACGACATCTTTTGTGTAATGAGATAGAGTTGATTGAATTGAAGAATAGTCTTGAAGGCATGACATCTTTTGTGTAATGAGATAGAGTTGATTGAATTGAGAATGATGATGTAGAGTTAATCAGAGAATTGGGAAAGCTGAAGCAATTAAGGAGCTTATGCTTGATTAGTTTTAAGGAAGGATTGGGAAGTGCTCTATGTTCCTCAATAAATCAGATGCAAAACTTGGAGAAACTACGTATTTACTCAACTGATTTGGTTCATATTCCATCCCTGCCTATGTTGCGGAAGCTTACACTAGCTGCGAAGTTAAATAAGATTTCAGAGTGGGCTCCACAACTCCAAAATCTGGTAAAGTTATCTTTGATGCACTCTAAGTTAATTGATGATCCCTTGAAATGGCTACAAAATATGCAGTATTTGTTGTACCTCCGCATTGGCCCCGTGCCTATGAAGGTGAAAGTTTGTATTTTCAAGCTGGAGGTATCTCCATAAATTAGATAACTTGAATTCCATCATTATCGATAAAGGAGCACTGCGTTCTTTGGAAACACTCCAATTTTATAGAATAGACAAACTCAAGACAGTACCTCTTGGCATCCAACACTTGGAAAAACTTGAAGTTATCAAAGTAGATATAATGCCAAATGAATTCGTACAATGCATTGCTCCAGATGGAGGACCAAAGCACCCAAGCATCCACCATGTGCCACTTGTAACAATTTGTGCCTTCGGAAACACATCACTTGATACTCATCACTCAAGGCATTAGAATTCATAATGGGTATGCCTTTTCTTCTTGATATTTCTCAAAAGGGATACAAATAACATATCTACTTTAGTTCTTAAATCACAACACATTCTCTTAATTACTAGTTTTTTATGCATATTTTTCACTTAAAAAATAAGTAAAGACACTTTTAATACTATTTACCATTTAGTCACCAACAAATGTAATTTATATTTAATATTTAATTCCTAAAATATTTTTTCTACTTTTGAGTTTTTTTATTTGTTGTCAGAGGCTTTTATTTTTTTTATTATACATCACTTGCTAGAAATTAAGAATAAAATTATATGTTATTGTTTTGTTCCCTCCAGAATTATTTAGTAAAAAGGAAAAATTTACTATCCATGTTGTAATGCTATCTACTAATATTGTGCTTTGCATTGACAAAGGAACCAAGCTTAAGTGTTTTGAAATTTAAACTCTCCATGTTGCGCTTTCAACAATGACGTTGTATCTTCAAGTCTTGGGATTGACCTTTTGGTCCCTACCTAAAAATAATACGTGAAATTGTCTATCTGTAACAAGCTCATGGTTTATGACAGTTGTGATTTATAATAACGTGGAAAATTTGTGTATTTAAGATAGTGAGATCTTATTGTCTGTTTCACTAATGCCTTTCTATTTGGGAATAAAAATAAATAAATAAAAAATTTCATGCAATTTTTTGTTACGTTATAAAGTTTACTTAACTTATTTTAAAGAATGTGTGGAATTGTATTTCTTTACTTATTTTATTTTAAAGAATGGGTGGAATTGTATTTCTTTAACAAAGACATTTAACTTTATAAGTTTGTGATGTATAATAATGCACAGAACATATTATAACTACATGTCTTTCGAAGATTATGAACTTATTTTTTAAGATAAAATTTGGTTCTTTAAAATATTAGTTTTAATTATTATAAAAAATTTATATGTTTTTAGTATCTATATTTATTAAGAAACACATGTTTTTGGTTCTTAATAAAAGTCTAAAATCATATTACTTTTGATATATGTAAGAAACTAAAAATATATTAAATTTTGACATTTAACAGCACATACTGATCGAAGCTAAGTAGAATATGGTAATAAACAAAAATTTTGTAAATCTTTCAACCTTATTATATAATGAACTTTTAACAACACATACTTAAGCTAAGTAGAATATGGCTATAAATCTCCCTGTAAATCTTTCAAGCTTATCATATATTATCATCCTCTTAAATCTGTTTACATCAAGCATGCTATTATTATCCATTAGATAATCCAAAATTTGCATCGTATGTCATATAGACTAAAACTCCAAAAACAAAAAGACAATAAGCTAAGGCCCTAGAAAATCACAAGATACTTGAAGTACGAAGAAGAGTATATGATGACTAACAGTACTTCTCAGTATGTTACTTAACAAAATGATATCAACGAAGATAACTTCTCAACCTAACACATTTTAGCTAGAAGATAGAAAAAGAGTCAATTTTATCCAAAATAAACTTGTCATTTCAATTTGACTATATTTAAAATAAGTTCCCATGAATGAATCAAATTAATCTACTTGCTTGCATAAATTTTGTGTAAATTCCCCGTGACAAAGATCATTGATACATAAAAACCTATACAATTGTATAAAAAGCACCATAATTAATAAGAATATGACATAGTCAATATATTTGAGTAAAACATGATATGTTCCTCTTGTAAAATTGGATGACCAATCAATCCCTCACAATCTTTTTTCTTTTTATTTATTTTTTTTAATAATAATCAAAACTACTAAATCCCTCAGAACATTCCCTTGCTTTCTGGTTACTCTCAATAATAAGATAATATATAAAGCATAACGAGTAGCAGTAGTTGACAAAATGTTCCAAGTTAAATGTATCCAAAAAGCAAGTGGGGAATTTTTCAAACCTCATAACAACTTCCTGATCATCACGAACCACGCTCCTTGTAGGATGAGGTATCTTTCCAAGCTACTTTTTGAGACAACATGGTTACGGAGTAGGATCTTAGGCATGTTAGTATATATGTCAATGTTGGAAACTCCAATAGACAAAAGAACTTGATTTTAGGCAAAAGGGTATTATCTGCCTTAGCAACAAGTAGCAAAGGATGTTTGTCCACAAGTTTTGCAACCTGGATTATGGAGAAGCCACAGCTCTTGACCATATCAATAACAACATTTGAGCCATATGGATTTTTTAAATTCACCCTATTAACTAGTTATCTAGCTAATGTTAGGGACACTCCACATGAGTTCATGAGATAAGGCACGGTAAAGGAATGTGGAGGTTTCTATCAGGGATGTACATGGTTTGATTTTTTTTTTAATAAAACTGAATTTAATGGATCCATTTTTTAATCCTAAGTTTTAAAAGTCGTTCAATAGATCGTTTTAATCCCACCTTCCCTCGACCTGAGCACAATAAATGTGATTAAGGATGTCAAGGATGAGAAGATTGTGAATGAGGAGGAGTTGTAGGATGGTTGAGTACTTGAATGTAATGAATATTTCTTAGCGCATCACATCAAATGTAATTTTGTGCCATTAATGGAAAAATCTTTGTTCTTTTTGTGTGTTTGAAATGCATATGTATCGTAGTTTCTCCTAAGTAGATTTCGATGAGTCTATTTGAGAGTGGTCATTTTGCACAAACACCAAAGGTCCGTCTTTTGTATAGACTTTGAGAGTCTGTTAAGAGTGTTTGTCTCGTGCCGACACCAAAGGTCCCCCTCTTATATATAGACTTTGGGAGTTTGCTAAGAGTGTTTGTGTCGTGCTGACACCAAAAGTTTGCCTCTTGTATAGACTTTGGCAATCTATTATGAGTGTTCCCCATGTAGACCTTGGAGGTTTTTAAGTGTTGTTTGTGTTGACCTCAAAGGTTGGTAAGTGTTGTCTACATAGACCTAGGAGGTAATTCAATCAGTAATTGGGAGCGCAAGAGAATTTAACCATTAGCTGAGAATTTAATCGGAGAATTCAATTAGTAATCGAGAATCTAATCAGAGAGCTTAATCAATAATTGAGAATTTAATCAAAAAGAAAATATTTGTTCGTCTAGTGTGCTTCGTTAAAATCTTCTCGACAAAAACCCTTCTATCAATTATGTTTAAGGGAAAGATCAAGTTAGGAAAGAGAGTAAATCACACCTACGAGCTAAATCTAGCTGAAATAGAAATTAAGGTGTGAGGTGTTCCATGTCTTAATATAGGGGTCCCATCTAAGTTCTCCAACCAGGAGGCTCCATTGCTATGTGCTTCTTTAACTTTGAATGGACCTTTTGAGTTGGCTGCGAGCTTCCGTTCCTTTCTTCTTTTCCTGGCATCCCCCATTTTCCTCCGAATAAGGTCGCTTTGTCTAAAGTTTGTTGGTTTTACCTTATAATTGTATCTCTTTGTCGTTATTTGCCTACACGCCTCTTGTCTTAGGCATGCTGGTTCTCTGGCCTCTTCTACTAGGTTAAGGTCGGCTCGAATTGCGTTCACATTGTCTTCAAGGTCAAAGTTACCTTACCACAAAGATGACTTACCAAATTTGACTAGGATAATGGCATTTGTCCTGGAGGCTATCTGAAAAGGGGTCTCATCAATGGTGGTTTGTGGGGTGCAATGATATACATAAATGATGCTTTGTAGCTATTCAGTGCATAGCCTTTTTGCTCTTCCCAACTTTCTTCGCAATTCCCCGAATATGATTTTGTTAGCAACCTTCGCTTGTTCGTTTGTTTAGGGGTTCTCCACCAAGGTTACCCTTTCGTTAATGTTAAACCTGCATAGAATTCACACAAGGAATTACTCATGAATTGCATGTCGTTGTCGGTTACTATTGAGTGAGGGAGTCTATATCGACAAACAAGGTTCTTCCACATGAACTTTTGAACTTTTGGGGCGATGATGGTTGTCAGTGGCTCGAACTCGGTCCATTTGGTGAAGTAGTCTACACCAACCAGTAAGAACTTGACCTAGCCTTTGGCCATTGGGAATGGCTCTAGGATGTTCATTCCTGATATGGAAAAAGGCCAAGGCGATGTGACGTTCTATAGCTCCCTCGTTAGGGAGTAGTTGACTGATAGTACAAATTTTATACCCCTTAGTAGGTCTTTTAAATGGGTAGAATAGAATATAAATTGTGATTAAGAATCATGTATTAGTTGAGATTTGGGTTTCCAAGGTTAAACTAAGAAAAATACAAACCTAGTCTAATTCACTTATTTTAGCTAACAAAATATCAAGTCTTGTTTTGCAGGTCAAAAAGGAAACCAGACAAAGTCAATTCGATGAGAAAGTCGTCTGGGTTAAGACGAAATCCTCTAGGCCAACTCCATCTAGTTAGAAGAAGTCATCCTAGAGGGGCTGGATGAAGCCGACTCCAAACCCGAATACTGACCACAAGGCAGACGCTAACTCCCATCCAAGAACCGAATGTCGATTCCTATCCAAAACCAGATCCATCTTAGCTCTAGAAGGCCAACTCTGCCAAAAGCAAGATTCAAGCATGGGTGAATATAATTAAGCACGTGTGGAGTCAAGAAAGTAGTTAGATTTGTTATTTCTAGTAATTCTGTTAGAACAGGTGGTTAGTTTTGTTAATTTCATTATTTTAGTTAAAAATGATTATAGAGTTAGTATGCATGTATAAGTAAAGTAGTAGGTCAACGTTAATTGGTTAGCAACAAGAAAAGCAAAGAAAACACACACACTTAAACTTTCATATACATCTTCCGTTTCCAAAAATCCAAGTTCACTTCACACGTCTTTGTTCCATGGAGCTTCACGTAGTGCCTAGTCAATCGAGTAGGTACAAGACTTGCGTCTGGGTAGCGGCTAGTTGCTAAAAGGAGACTATCAGGGCACGCTGGCACACTGCTTAGTGATTTAACCCCTCAATACCTGGCCATCAAAGGTGGAGCACTACAACTACTGTGGCGATTATCGTGGGAAGTTGAACCACACATCATCAATAATTCTGCTTTTCATTGTATCACATCTAGGTTAATTAATGAATGTTTTCAATTTTGAGTGAACTATGTTTTGATTCTTGATAGCATATTCTTTTCCTTTGATTGACCACGAAAGGTAAGGTAAAGACTAAAACACGTTAGTCTAGGAGTTGATTGGAACCGTCCTAACAACAAAATAGATAATCCTTAGATAATTTACATCAATCAAATGCATATTCCCTGCTAAATTCGAGGTAGCGATTATTTAAGTCCTCGGTTAGCATGGGACGAATGTTCGGCGATCCTGTATCCCCCCCTAAATCAAGATGAGATGGACGGATTCAATCTGATTAAGTATTGGATTGGTGAGGAAGCAAAGATGTAGTAAGATTCAAGAATTAAAATCAATAATCGGTAAACTAGGATAGTGAACCAATAAATATGTCATAGAAGTCTTAACAAAATAAGTAATCATAGTAATCTTAGGTAGTCTAGCATTTACGTTCTTTAGCTAAGACCTTTATAATCCTTGCAATTTACTTTTCCTATTAAAACCCCAATTATATTTTTGTGTTAGAATTAGCATCTTAGCCAGTTTGCAATTTTTATTAGCCTTGTACCTTAAAAATATAGGAACAAAAGTGTCCTTGAGAAGAATGACCTAGGTTGAACCTGTGCTACTTTAGTTTAGGAAATCTAGTATTTTGATAGCAGAATAACGACCAACTCTTAGCTTTATCATTGTCATGTTCATGGGCTTGACATTCTTGATAGTTGCGTACATACAGTTTGCACTCCTGTTGCATGGTTGACCGATAATATCCTTATCCTTAGAACTTGCATTACTACCATGCATGCTTTTGAGTGGAATTCACAAATTCCTTGGTGGATCTTGTCCATGGCAAAGGTAGCTTGATTATTTTGTGAAGTATTTTTTAATAGGGGCGTGGAGAATCCTATCTTATAAAGTACATTAACCTCTATCAAGTACCAACTTTTCCTCCTTCTTGTCTTTGCTACCTCTATCCTCAAGGACCTCCCCATTCTTCAAATATTTCCATATGGGTGTCATCCTCTTGGTTGGCCAGTTATCCATTTGCCACTCTTGGTTCGTCGACTGTGGGGGCTTCACTGTCTTGTGCAGGACTGTCCGATGCTTACTTATCTTAGTGGTGGTGAATTTTGACAACACGTTAGCATGAGTGTTGTCTTGTCTTGAGATGTGCTTTACTTCAAACTTCTCAAATTTTTGCAATGTGTTCAAGATTTTGTGGTAGTACTTTAGTAGGAAGGGGTCTTTTACCTGATAAGTACCTTGTATATGGTCCACCACCAACTAAAAGTCACTATTGTAGAACACCTTCCAGACGCTAGCCTCTAATGCCAAGTCTAGGCCTACCAATAAGGCCTCGTACTTTGCTTGATTGTTAACGGTTTTAAAGTCGAATTTCAAGGAGGGTTCTAGCACCACTACCTTGGTCCTTCCAAGATGATGCCTAGCCCCACTCCCTTCGGACTCGACGAACCATCCACGTACAAAGTTCACCAAGGGTCTTCTTTTAAAAGCGACACCATTTCCACTATGATGTCTGCCAAAGCTGGGATTTAATTACGTCTCTTGGTTCAAACTTTAGGGAGAACATGGATAAATCGATTGACCATGTTGTCATCTTTCCCTCCAATTCGAGTTTCCATAGTACCTATCAAATGGGGTGGTCCGTGCGAATGACCATGGTGTGGGAATAAAAGAATGGTCTCAATCCCCAAGTCGATGTAACCAAGGCCAGTATGAACTTCTCCATCATTTGATACCAAGTTTCCACCTCTTGTAGTACTTTGTTAATGTAGTACGCGAGGTTTTGCTCTTTCCCTTACTCTAGCACGACTTCTGTATTGATGGCGTGCTCAAATACTACTAGGTATAAGCATAGGTCGTGTCCTTCTATCGATTTTTCTAGCACTAGGGGAGAGGCAAGGAAATTCTTGAAGTATTGGAACGCCTTCTCAACCTTCATCCTAGTGGAAGGTAGTTGGATTTTTTTAGGAGTTGGAAAAAGGTCGTGCCTTTTTTGCTTCCTTCGGTAGGAACTGAGAAAATGAAGCCAACCAATTCTTTCACATTTTTGGGACTTTTCATTTTGATGATAGCTTCACATTTGTTAGGGTTGGCCTTGATTCCCCTATGAGTGAGCATGAAGCATAAGAACTTCCCTCTTTGTACTTTGAATACACACTTGTCCAAGTTTAGTTGCATGTTATATGTTTTTAATTGAGAGAAGATTTCCTCCAAGTCTCATATGTGCTGCTTGAGGCTGGTGGATTTCACCACCATATCATCTACGTACAATTCAAGGTTTCGACCTATTTGACAGGTAAAAACCTTGTCCATCAGTCTTTGGTATGAGATGCTTGCATTCTTAAGGATGAAGGATATCACCTGGTAACAATAGTTTGGCCCATTGGTCATGAAGGTGGTCTTTTCCTTGTTTAGGGGGGTACATTTTGATTTGGTTGTAATCGGAGTATGCATCCAGGAAGCTAAGGACTTGGAAACTAGACGTCCCGTAGACTAGTTGATCTATGCTTGGCAATGGATAAAAGTCTTTCAGGCAGGCTTTGCTTAAGTTCATATAGTCTGTGCACATCCTTCGCTTCTCATTGCTTTTCTTCATCAAGACAACATTGGCCAACCATGTTGTGTAGTCGACTTCCTTGATGAACCTTGCCTCTCTGAGTTTGGTCATTTCATGTTTTATGGCTATTTTTCTCTCTCCTCTAATCTTTATCTTCCTTTGGGCCACCAGCTTGGTTTCGGCAGAGGAGGCCAAGCTATAGCACAAGAAGTTGGGATCAATTCCTAGCATGTCAGATGGTTTTCAAGAAAACATGCTCGCATTTTCTCTCAAGGTTGATACCAAATGTTTTTGGTGTACTCCTTGCATCCACTCCCCCATCTAGGTGCTCTTATATACATCATTCGTGAGTTAAATGTGTTGCAAGTTTTTAATGGGCTATAGACCTTGCTTGATGGTGGTCGAGGTTCTAATTTGATGTTTGCCATGATATTTTCTTCTATTCTTTTTTGGGGCCCAAAGATGACTACCTTGAGGCCATCCATAGTAAGCCATCCTCTAGTTAGCTTAAATGGTTACTATCTGCTCATTAGAAGAGAACTTCATGACCAAGTGTGGTGTAAAGACTATTGCACTTAGGCCATTTAAGGCTGGTTGGTCAATCAGAATATTGTACAAGGTCTCTACGATCACCACAAGGTATTAGATAGATATCATCCTCATGGCTTTCTCATTGCCAAAGGTGGTGAGTAGGTCAATGTACCCTTGGGTATCCACCTGTTTGCCTGAAAAGCTTATCAATTGCTCATGATAGGGTCATATCTTAGATTCTATGATCTACAATTGCTTAAAGGTGGACATATAGAGGATGTTTGTTGAGCTTCCTTAGTAGATCAATACTTTCTTCACGACAAAGTTGGTCATATCTATCATTATGACCATGAGGTCGTTTTGTTTGTGGTATGTTCTCATGAAGTCTTCATTGGTGAAGGTGATGAGAGGCAATTTTCTCCTTACCTCGTCAATTTTCGATTGAACATTGTTTATTATGCACAAGTATCTCTTCTTGGTTGAGCTTGTGGATCCTCTTGTGAATTTGCCCACTATTATGTTGATGACAACCTTCAGCCTTAAGATCCCCTTAGCCTCTTAGTCGAGGTTTTGGGGCTAGTCACACATGGGGGTTATCTTTCCTCTCCTATGGTTGGTCTCTGGTTTCCTCGTAGGGCATTCCCAATCAATTTCCCTTTTCACAAACCTTTTGAGGTAGCCAGCTTGGACTAGCTCTTTGATCTTGTCCCTCAATATTATCATGCATGCTTCGATTGTGTGGCTGCAATTCTTGTGGTATCGATAGTACTTGGATTTGTCAGCTCCCGACGATGGTCGCCTTCAAAGAAGGAGAACTATTAGCTCAGCATTGAATGCTTTTTCTAATGCTATGATCCTACTTGTGGTTAGAGGGATGAGGGTTAGTATTTGAGTCTTCATTCATCCCCTACTTTTCCTACCCATCGTCTGGTTTGGTTTCATCCTTCCCTTCTACGACTCGCCACCACCTAGTGCTTGACCTTGATGCCATCTCGATATTTCACCATTTCCTCCATTTGGATGTAAGCGAAATCCCTTGTTCTCAATTCATCCATTGAGGTTGGCAGTCTCTTGCATAAGCTGATCGAGAATAGGTCAAGTTTTAGTGCCATGATCATTGAGTGAAGGACTACTTATAGGTTTAGGTTCCTAATCTTGATAACAACTACCAAAAAGTGTTCCATGAAGGACGAAGCGGCTCGTCATCCTCCCTTCTCAAATTTACTAGCGCAAGCAACATCAAATGGTGGAGTCTACTTATTGCATATTGGGCTTCGAATTTCTTCATCCAAATCTCGAATGAGTCAATTCAGTTGGGTGGTAGGCATGTGTACCAATTTAGAGTTGCCTCTTTCAAGGATGTTGGGAACACTCGACAAAGGATGAAATCGTTGTTGGTGAAGAAGTTTACCTAGGTTACGTAAGGATTTATGTGTTCATCTGAGTCAATGGTGTCATCATATTTGTCCAAGGAAAAATTTTTCCACCTCGCAAGCAAGGGATATCGATGATTCCATCCATGAAAGGGTATTGCCTTAGTCGAGGTCTCCCTTTGTGGCCCTTCTCTACCTTTGAGCACATGGTTGTTTCCCCTTGCCTAAGAGGATCTTAGGTCTTAATGTCTTTTTCCTTTGCTTTTGACGAGCGATCGTGTCCCCTATGTCGGCCTGCCAATGTTGAGAATGAAGTTCTTCATTCTCCTTTTGCAGGGTCTCGATCTTCTCACATTCCTTTTCCACATCTTGAACATCTCTTGTCGTAGAGCCATTATCTCCTGAAGCATGGACAATTCCCCTACTAAGCTTAGGGAGTCGAGTTTTTGCTTTCTATTGGCCTTTGGCTTGCTATTTTGTTCTTGCTCTTCGCACCCTACAGACGACATCAAATATTTTTATCTGGGATCACTTTTGAGGTCTACTTCCACAAGATTTCGTGCTCTCCCCTCATGTCTCTGAACTCCTCTCTCTACCTCGGCTCTCCATCCTATTCTGAGCTCTTCTGGTCCTTAACGACAAAGAAAGGACGTACATGCATAAGACACTCCAACACTCAAGTCAATTCTCTCTAGTCTAGTGATCTCTTCCTAGCAAAAATGTACCTGATGCTCACACTTTTCTCCTCTTTTATAATGTTTGTGATGGTGGGTGCATTATCCATAACAACTAGTTTTCTAGCCCGTGATATGCACCTTTTATCTTGTTGGTTACCAAGATCTCGAGAATCTTGACATATCACCAATTCGGGTTGGGTTGGGTTGACCTCTTATTCGATTTGTACGAAGTATTCTCAATCTTCGAATACAAGTAGCATTTATTAACATAATTTATATATAAAATTTGCTAAAATGTTACTAAATAAGTACTATTTTTAAATATTATTAAAAGTCATATATGTTGAAGTGACACATAATAAGAAATTGACATGTGTCATCTTTATAGATTTGTGGATTTGACATGTGGAGTAGTGATAGAGTTCATGAAGTTGCATGGAAGAATAAGTTGGTTTTATACAATATGGCTTGGTTTGAAGTTGCAACACTGTCAAATGCTTCGAAATGTATCTCTCTGGTATGTTAATTTGAATAGCGGTAAGGAAATAAAGTTTAACAAAAGGTTAATGTTTTTATTCATAAAATCCATGATTTTATATGGTCTTATTTATCTAATTATTTATATGTTATGTTGATCCTATAGTTGCATTTTTTCTTTTTTGCCACTAGTGTTGCAATGGTTGATTTTGTTAGGAGCTTCTTTATATGGATTTTGATGACTCCTACTTTTCTTTTCATTTTTACTATGAGTGGTGTATGAATCTACTTTTGGTTGTTCAACAGTTGGCCTTAAATAAGAATACAAGTGTTGATGGTTTAACATTTTGGTCAAATTTTAGATTTTGAATTCATTCAATGTAATAAGTACAATTTTGCTAACAAGAAGTTCATATTGGGTGTCTTAGAAACATGATGACATAAGCAATTTGGCAGAATTTGCTGAACGAATGTTTATATATGTATATGGAAATGTATGCATTCAGACAATCTGATGGTTTAACATTTTGGTCAAATTTTAGATTTTGAATTCATTCAATGTAATAAGTACAATTTTGCTAACAAGAAGTTCATATTGGGTGTCTTAGAAACATGATGACATAAGCAATTTGGCAGAATTTGCTGAACGAATGTTTATATATGTATATGGAAATGTATGCATTCAGACAATCTAAATAGTGTATATAAGTAAAAGTAATTTTTATCTTATGAATTGGTTTTTTAGAGTTAGTTAGACTTAAAAACACACTTTCTAATATGATAAACTTTTGCCAACAATGATTAAGTATTTATTTGAGTTTTTCCATTGATGATTAAGAATTAAAATGTCTTTCTTAGACGATATCATAATTTTTGGTCCATGGTGATTAAACATTAGTTTGAGTTACTACTATAGATGGTTAAACATTAAGAAGAGTTTTTAAAATTGTATCAAAGCCTATCATATTAAATGGTGTTGGGTTTATCAAGTCATTCATTATCAGATTATATCTAATATTGTAAAATTGACATTCGAAATGTCTAGCTCTTGGTGTAAGAGGATTGTTGAAGATTTAATATCATCTAGTAAATTAACATAAATAGTATATATAAGTGGGTAAAAAACCCCTCAATTTATATATTAAGTATTAGTTTAAATTTTTGTTGTAGACAGTTAAACATCTTAAGATAGTTAAACATCTTAAGATGTCTAAGCGGGCAAGATTTGAACTCACATTTTATTTGAAAATGAATATAATTTTTACTAATTGAACCGATCTTTTAGTTATAAATTTAAGTGATTGACTTTGAGTATATAATTATTCTTTTATAAATAAGAAGAGTAGAATGTTTGATTCAAGTGTTTGATGTAATTAGTGAGAAGATATAAGAATTGTCTCTAACAAGAATCAACATCATATTTATCATCCATATTTATCATTCGTATAGGTGGATGATAAATATTATTTATGAATAACTAATAAAGAATTGAGAAATCTAAATATATTATGTATTTAAAAAAATTAATAAAAGATTAATAAAGTTATAAATTATCTAGTTTTTTAAGTTATAATAAAAAAATTTGTCTTACACAAGTTATATTAAGTAACGAATTTTTTTAATAAAAATGTAATGCCACTTTTAATGTCTAGTTACATTACTTTGTAATTTTAAACATTTATTTAAAAAGAAAAGAAAAAAAGACTGAACCAAGAAACAACCAAGAAATTACTACTAACAATGATATTTTTGTTATTAAAAATGTAACGAGACTAGTAATATTACGTTATCTTGCTTGTAGTTTGAACATTTGTCCTTATTAGGAAAGAAATAGGAAGTGGGGACGTAATTCAATTGAATCCAACAAAAGAAACGAAGCTTGTTATAAAGAGGTGGCATTCAATAAATGAGACAGAGAATTTTCATCCGTTTATATAATGTGTCATTCAGTGATTGGGTAATGAAAATCGAGTATATGAATAAGAGACCTAAAATTGTTATAAAGTGAGTTGACGATTTAAATGACAAGATGTTGAGTGGTTGGGAGGATTATGGATGGAGACATTAATAGGACATGACATTCCGTAAAGGACAAAATATATTGTTTTCTGTTAATTCATTTATAACTTTTTTCTATCCCATTAATTCATTCAAGTGGTACAACCTGCATTGGATTTGATTGTATTTAAGTGTCTGGAAAAGCTTCCTCATAATGATTTAATTGTATTTTTATATGATAATTTATTAAATTACAATCAAATTCAGTCTAACACTTAATTGACATAATATTAAAAAATTATCTTTATTTTTTTAAATGATAATTGAATTAATATCTAATGCTTTTCTAGCCTAAATAAGAATTTAACTTATTTGATATATTTAAAAAATATAGTATATATAATGTAAAAGTATGGTGAATATATATAGTTCTCAACTAGATAATATAATATTATAAAATTAAACAAACAATTAAGTATATTTTTAATAATATCTATCACTATATATAAAAGAGATATGGAAGTTTTGATATACACAATTTTATATCTATTTTATTCTTGTAATTACATTTATAAATCAATATTTTTCTTCCATTTTTTTTTATTTTTTTATCTTTACAACTATTTAGCAAAGTACTCCTTATTATTTAATTTCTATTATCTTTTTTGTTTTATTTTTAATTTAAAAAAAAGCCACATACATTGTGTCTCTTTTTCCATTATATCATATTTATAACTTAATTATTTTGTACTAAATACTGTATCCTCTTATAGAACTGTTTTATTTTTATTTTTTATTTTATTTGGATACACTACTAAATGAAATAAGACATTATTACTAACCTAATTATTTTATTTGTATTATACTGAAAAATATTATTAAATATACTTATACTTTTATAATAATTTTTTGCAATAATATTTCTAATTTAATATTATTGCAATAAAAGAATAAAATTTCAAGGTACTATAAAATTATTATTTTAATTTAATTAAAATATTGAATTACAAACTAAAATGTCAATAAAAAATATGTTTAAATAATATTTTAAATTTTATTAAAATAAAAATTATCACACCAATAATAATATCTTATTTCAACCAATATCTTATAGAAAAGCAATACAATTCTATAAAAAAATACTAAAAATAGGAGTTAATAAATTATAATTACAATATATATAGTATTAAAAATATAACTATACTTATTTTATTTTTTTATATTAATAATTATATATGTATCTTCTACAAAAATAATACTATTATATTTTATTTTAAAATTCACTATCATTAAAAATTTGACGATAAATTAAATGTTAAACTTTAAAAATATATAAATTTAATTTGAGAAAACTAAAATTAACTATTAGATAAATAATAAAAAACACAATTAAACTAATTCTATTATATACTGTCACATTAATTTTTGTTGGTTTACTGTAAGTTATACGAACAATACATAAGCAATAAAATAGGAAAATGTACAATTTTTTCATAATTTTTAAACAGCTTAGCCCAATCTTCAAAATGTCTTCCTCTCATTGTAGACGTTAGAGATCAATAAGTATCAGAACAGAAAATCCTCATTTCACAATACTGATGAAATTGAAGCTAGCTAACTCAAATGGCGGAAATTGCATTGTCCTTCACACTAGAGAAATTACTTTCACTACTACAAGAAGAAGCAAAACTGCTTTGGGGCATCCCCAAAGAATTTGCAGCCATAAAAAAAGAATTAGAATACATTCAAGCCTTCCTCAAGGATGCAGATACAAGGGCTGCATATAAAGGAGACAACTCAAATGAGGGAATCAAAATATGGGTGAAAGACTTGAGGGAAGCTTCTTTTCTCATTGAAGATGTCATTGATGAGTACATGCTTTATGTCAAACAGCAGCCTCGTGAGCCTGGATGTGCAGCTTTACTCTCTAAGATTATTCGCTTCATTGAAACTTTGATGCCTCGTCAACGAATAGCATCAGAGATTCAGAAGATTAAGTCAGATGTTGATGAAATCATGCAAAGAGGTAAAAATTATAACTTCGTAAGCCAACCAGCTTCTTCTCAAAGTGTCCAAAGGCATGACCCTCGACCAGATTCCCGTTTCCTTAAAGATGATGAAGTTGTTGGCTTTGAAGGCCCAAGAGATATATTGATTTCTTGGTTAGTGGAGGGACCGGCAGAGCGCAGTGTGATCTCTGTCGTTGGAATGGGAGGGTTAGGAAAAACTACTCTTGTCGGCAAAGTTTTTAACAATCCGAAGGTGAGGGCACACTTTAATTGTCATGCATGGATCACTGTATCTCAGTCCTACACTGTCGAGGACTTGATGAGAAAATTGTTGACCAAGTTATGCAAAGAAGAAAAGAAGGAACCCCCTCAACATATTTCTGAAATGGATCGAGATTCACTGATTGATGAGGTCAGAGAACATTTTCAGCAAAAGAGGTATGTTGTTATTTTTGATGATGTGTGGAGTGCAAACCTTTGGGGTGAGGTTGAACCTGCCATGCTTGATAATAACAATGGAAGTAGAATTTTAATCACAACTAGGAACATGAATGTTGTAGACTCCTGCAGGAATTCCCCTTCTAACAAGGTGCATGAGTTGAAACCATTATCTTTTGAAAAATCTATGGAACTCTTTTGCAAGAAGGCATTCCAATGTCACAACAATGGATGTTGTCCAGAGGACCTCCTGAATATATCTTCTGAATTTGTTGAAAAATGTAATGGTTTGCCACTAGCAATTGTGGCTATTGGTGGTCTTTTATCTTGCAAAGAAAAGACTCCATTTGAATGGGAAAAAATTAAGCGAAGTCTAAAATGGAAGGAGATAGATATAAATTTGAACACAATTTTAGGCTTCAGTTATGACGATTTGCCGAACTATCTTAAACCATGTTTATTGTATTTTGGGATATATCCTGAAGATTATGAAATTGAATCGAGAAGACTTGTTTGTCAGTGGATAGCTGAAGGATTTGTAAAAGATGAAGAAGGAAAAAGTTTGGAGGAAGTTGCACAACAATATTTAACAGAGTTGGTTGGTAGAAGTTTAGTGCTGGTGTCCTCATTTACCATAGATGACAAGGTTGAGATTTGTCATGTTCATGACGTATTACGTGATATGATCCTTGAAAAATTCAGGGATTTAAATTTCTGCCAGCATATTAGTAAAGAAAATGAATTGGTGTCAAGTGGAATGATTAGGCGATTATCGATAACAACCAATTCTAATGATTTATTGGGGAGTATTGAAAGCTCACACATCCGGTCACTATTTGTTTTTAGAGGTGAAGAATCAAGATTAAGCAATGAATTTGTGCAAAGAATCCCTACAAAATACAGGCTATTGAAGGTACTTCATTTTGACGATAGTGGATGGGATTTTGTTCTTGGAAATTGGGAAAATCTAGCACACTTGAGGTATTTAAACTTATGGGGCTCACCAAGGACAATTGAAAATCTTTTTAAATGCATAGATAAGCTCCAGAACCTGGAGACCCTGGACATATGTGATTCAAATTTCAAGAAAATACCAAAGGAGATTTGTAAGCTTACAAAGCTACGACATCTTTGGGGTGATGAGATAGAGTTATTTGAATTGAAGAATAGTCTTGGAGGCATGACATCCCTACAAACGCTGGGCAGCGTAAGGCTAACAGAGGATGATGATGTAGAGTTAATCAGAGAACTAGGAAAGCTGAAGCAATTAAGGATCTTAGACTTGGTTGGTGTTAAGGGAAGAATGGGAAGTTCTTTATGTACCTCATTAAATCAGATGCAAAGCTTGGAGGCACTAGGAATTAGTGCAACATCTGAAGATGCCATTGATTTGCCTGATATTTCAACCCTGCCTATGTTGCGGTACCTTGAGCTAACTGGAAAGTTAAATAAGATTCCAAAGTGGGTTCCACAACTGCAGAATCTTGTAACATTGTCTTTGTTCTTCTCTAGATTAAGTGATGAACCCTTGCAATCGCTACAAAATATGCCACATTTGTTGAGCCTCGGCATTGAATCTGCCTATGAAGGTGAAAGTTTGTATTTTCAAGCTGGAGGGTTTCGGCGACTAAAGGAACTAAGGCTTTTATATTTAGAAAACTTGAATTCCATCATTATCGATAAAGGAGCATTGCTTTCTCTGAAAACACTCTACTTTCTAGCATTGGACAATCTCAAGACAATACCTTCTGGCATGCAACACTTAGAAAATCTTGAAGTTTTCACCGTATTTAATATGCCAGATGAATTCATGCAATGCATTGTTCCAGATGGAGGACCAAAGCACCCAAGCATCCACCATGTGCCACTTGTACAAATTTAGCCCCAAAGAAGAGGAAAAGGCAGAAATTCATCCCTCAAGACATAAAAATTCATAAAAAGGTATGCCTTCTCTTCCTATTATTTCTTGAATGGGATTCAAATTACATGTCTCCTTTATTTCATTAATCACAACACTTTCTCTTAATTACTATTTTTTTCACTTATGTATATTTTTCAATTAAAATAATACTAAAAGGATAAGTAAAGGATATATATAGATTTTATTTCCTATAAAATGATACTTTTAGTATTGTTTACCGTTTAGTCACTGGAAAACGTAATTTGTATTTAATATTTAATTCCTAAATGTTTTTCTTAACTTTTTTAGTTCTTTTATTTGTTTCGTATGCTTTGTTTTTTTTTAATCTACATCACTTATTAGAAATTAAGGATAAATTTGTCTAGTATTATGTACAAGAAATTCTGTTATTGTTCTATTCCCTTAAAAGCTATTCGGTATTAAAAAAAATTACTATCAAAACTCTGGCCATTGCAATACTCTCTACTAATATTGTAATTTGGATTGGCATAGGAATTGGACTTTTATTGTTTTGAAATTTAGATTCTCAAAGTTGTGCTTTCAACAATGACGATGTATCTTCTTGTTTCAGGATTGATGTTTTGGTCCCTGCACAAGAAAAAATGTGGAATTGTCTAACTTTAACAAAGTCATTTGAGTTTTACTATTTGTCGTGTATAATAAAGTGCGAACAGTGTGTCTTTCATGAATTGTGTTTTGGTGTAAGATTTCCTTATTTTATTTTAAAGAATGCGTGGAGTTGTCTTTTTCTAACAAAGTCATTTAAGTTTATATCAATTTGTGATGTATAATAATGTGGGGAACCTATTATAAAAAGATGTCTTTCAAGGATTGTGAGATATTAATTTTTTCTATTGAACTTGTGTCTTTCTATTTGGAAATGAGAATAAAAAAACTTTATGTAATTTTTTTGTTTTATTTTAAAGTCTCCTTATTTTATTTTAATGTTTGTTTACCAAAATTTCCTCCGCCAAGTCTTTATCTTGTGGACATTTGTTAGTAAAACTACCTATTCTGAGAATGGGCATAAAGAAGAATGGTCCTGTTTATGTCCAATTATTGAGAAGTTCAAATTTGTAAACAAGAGAGATGCTAGTGACACTCTGAGATTCTTTTTCTTATACTCTTTCTACTGCTGAAATTTATTAGTATTTCTACGTATATAAAAAAGTAATTCACAGAATTGGGAAAGAAAGTGCATCATTCACAAAAAAGGCAAAGGTTAATATTATGAATCACATCTAAAAACACTTACATACTCAAGTAAATCTATTTACATCAAGCAGGCTACCATTATCCATTAGATCACCCAAAATGTAAATCGGTTTACATCAAGCAGGCTACCATTATCCTTTAGATCATCCAAAATATGCATCTTATGTGATATAGACTACAACTCCAAAAACAATAAGATAATAAGCTAAGGCTCCAAGAAATCACAAAACACTCCATGTATGAAAAAGAGTGTATGATGACTAATACTTTTTCAATATGTTACTTAATGAAATAATATAAGTGAAGATAACTTTTCAAATTCACACAATTCAAGAGATATCAAGAGAATGAAGAAATTGAAAACGAGCCAATTCTATCCAAAAATATAAGATTTCGTCTTGAAAAGAACTCAAAAATAAACTTATCATTTCAATTTGATTATATGCTTAAAATTAAGTTTACATAAAGGAATTTAAACCCCCAAAACAAAATCCTATCAGATTAACCTACTTAAAACCAACATAAAAGTGACAATTATTATTAATGATACCTAAAAAACCGATAGAATTGTAAAAAAAAAACACCAAAATAAGAATATGACAGTCAACATATGAGTAATCACGGAAATGTTCCTCTTGTAAAATCTGATCGCCAATAAATCACTCACAATCATTTTCCCTTTTATTTGTCTCTTCTTTTGAAAGACCAAGGCCAAACAATCCATCAGAAAAAGGGTCCTTGTTTTAACAAATATTACAAGTAGAAAAGATTGCATTATTAGTATAATTCTAAATAAAGGACAGTATCCAAGTCCATAATGCTTGTAATGAAAGTAGCCCCTTATGTTAAATGCAGTTTCAAATATTTTAGGGAAATAAAATTGCAACATTGCCATCAGCTTAAGAGCTTAATTCGACATTGTACTAAGATATTTTCATTGAAGAAGCATTGAAGCATTAAATAGACTTTGATTGCGAACATTGTGAAGGCAACCTTCTTCTTTCTGGTTACTCTCGTAAGATAATATATAGAGCATAAAGATTATCAATATTTGACAAAAAATTTGAAGTCAAATGTATCCACGACACAACACAACAGTATGCACTATAATGACAAGTTAATTATAAAATTGTAAGACATCCGAATTTATTTATTAAAAAATGGTCATAGTAGCACAACTAAATGTAAATTGATTCAATTTATGCTATTGATCCCCTCTGCGTGCTCTAATAGACAACAGGGGGCTTCCTCCCAGACATTCTATATAGTTTATGTAGTATGAAGTATTGACATGTACATGCCTATCACATGTCACCTTTGTTTATAATGGACGGAAAATTTTATAGTATGGTCACATCAAAGCAGAACATACCACAGAGATGGACGAAATGTTTCCCAGAATATATTAACATATTTAAAACAAAAATACAGCAGTAAAGATAAAATTCATCAGAATTATACCTGGCGTATAAAACACAGACATTCATCTTTTAATGTGTTTTGTGGTTTCAACATAAATAAATAAACCAAGCTAATGAAATTGGAAATCCCCAGTAAAGGAATATATATACTTGTTTAAATAATAAGCATCCTCTAAATTTGACCAAAAGACCTCTCTACCCAAGAACAATAAAACTCAAAATGTTGGCTCAAAGTGTGGAGCAGGCAAAACTAAAGCTTCAATCTCAATTTAGTATTCAAATAAAAAAGTTGGAAGTTAGAACCAAATCCATAAAAACATTCTAAGACTACATTACATTTGAAGGATTGATCACACCTCTGTAGATATCTGGTAAGAGAGGCAAAACATTCTGAAAATTGCCGACAAATTTCTCCAAAAACATTTCCTCAGTGGTGCAAATAATGGAACTAAAGTGCATGTTATTCTTAAGCAGACCTTTTGATTTCAAGATTTTAATTACTGAAAATCTAGGGACAAAATTTGACTCCCACACCGCTTTCCTTATAGTTACAAGCACGTGAATGGCGATGACAAAATTTGTTTTCAAAGGACTAAACCCAATTTCCGTAACTGTGATGACAGCTTCAACAAAACTGGAATGCTCCACATATGCTGGAGACAGGGGATTGGTCATGAGGAGAGAGATGGAAGCCAGAGGCACACCATATTGCCTCAAAATCTTAATGTTTGGAAACAACTCATTGACCAAGTCACCATATACAAAACCAAGTGAGGCATTTTTCAAAGCCCTAACAACTTCCCCATCATTACAAACTACACTCTTTAGGATCTCATAACGCGGGATGAGACATTTTTCCAAGTTCCTTTTCAAGATATTATGGTTGGTAATCAGGATCTTAGGCATGTCACTGTTGGAGACCCCAATAGAACGGAAGAACTTGAGTTTAGGGAAAAGGGTATTCTCTGCATTTGCAACAAGCACCAAAGTGAGAGCATCTCCACCGTAAGGTTCTACCTCTTATCTCATTTATGCATTGGAGATGAATGAGTTTTGCAGCCACCTCTGTAACACTAAAGGTGCGACCTTTGTTATGATTAGGATTTAGGAATACTCATTCGGAATTCGTAGGTTAATATAGAATTATGGAATTTCGTTCGTTCAATTTTTTTTTTTTTATATATATTATCCAAATCTTTTTACCACTAAATCAATCCTGGTAGTTTACTAGGTTGATTAATTTAATCACACTTGATAAATTATAAAAAGTATCGCGTTATATGAATGTATCAAAATTAATATTGTAAAAAATTAAAAAAATTAATTTTATATAATAAAAATACTTAAAAATTTTAAATAATTTTTTTTTTAATTTAAAGATCTAAAACTGAAGCGCAAATTTAAATGACCGAAAATTTTATTTCAACACGTTGATTATAAGTTTTTTGGCATGTGTTATAATTTAGTGTTCTACAATATAATAACTTACCCTAATGGTTAAGGTTTGATCGGAGTTGTTGGAGTTTTTTTATTTTTATTTTTGAAATGTAATTTTTAAAATATAACATATTTAGTTAGAATGAAATTGAAATAATTTTAATTTAATTTTTAAATAATTTTATATTTATTTTTAAAATAAAAAATTATGAATTTAATTTTTAGTTTTAAAAAAATATACTCTCACTATATACGACAATGATTATTTTTATTGTAATAATTGAAATAATTCATTTATTTTACAAAATTTATTTTTAATCTTTATTAATTTTTATTAAAAAGATAATTTATTTATGTCATGACCACATCATCACATATCATATCAACAAAAAAAATAACATTATAATTTCATCACAATGATATCAAGTAAAATATATCACATTAACAATAAAGAACTAAAAATAAAAAAGTAATCTCAATGATTAAAAATGAATTTTTTTTCTACATAGATAAAAAAATAAATAAATTTAATTAAAATTATTATAAAATGTAAATATTAAATAACAAGAAAAAATCATTATTTATAAATAGATCATGTATTTTATTTGACTTAAAACTAATATATTCCTAAACACTATAAAATTTGTCATTTACCATATATATTATTCATTCTTTTCTATCGAACATATCTCATAAAAAAAATATACATCAATGCTTGCACACTCTCACTTTTATATATTATCTCATATTTCTTTTATTATCATTTATAGTAGATAAAAATGAAAATAGTTTATGTAAAAATAAACCAAATGACCTATTAAATGTCTATAGCCTAGCATACATGTTCATATTTTTACTTTTTATAAAAAAAAATTAAGTTAAAAGACGATATTTGAAGGGTTAAAAATATCTATTAAGTCTTATATGTTAACCTATTTATATATAGATATATAGTATAATATTATATTATATGTTATATATATAATATAAAAAAATATAATTTATATTTAATAATTAATAATATTTCTTAATAAAAATTTACAATAATCATACTTGACAAATCTCTTGTACAAAATATAAAAAAATGTTATATCGAGCACTGGAATTGTTACGAGCAGCAGGCATTGGAATTATTCAACATAATAAATAATGTAAGTTCGATGAATAAATAAATAAATAAAATGCAACAGTATAAATTTAAAAGACAACGAGGGTAGTATGGTTATACTCAACGTGAATAACACCATACAAATCAAGGTAATGAAGCAACAGTCAAATACAAAAGTTTTTTTTTTTCACACACAACAAAGTTAATAATCCTTTTGTCTCTAGCAAAACTCATACCATCAGTGGATTGTCACCATAAATCTATATCAACATTAGTTATATTTTATAGTTTTTATTAAAATAAATCTAATGAAATAAATTTTGTATTTTAAATTAATAAAATAAATTTAAAATTATGCCTTAAAATAAAATAAAAGAAAAATGTTTCCTATTTTGAAAAATAATATTAACTTAAAATTTGATAACTAAAAGATCAAAATAATTTTTTAAAAAATAAATAAACAAAATAAATTTTTACAATAAATAAAAGTCCAAATGAGCAAAATAAATGATTTTACTTCATCTGTCAAACAAAATAAGTTACTCTAAACTTTCCAATTACAAATTATTTTCTTACCATCAATTTTATAATAAATTCTACCAATATCTAAAACAACCACATCCTTACTCAACAAAAAAAAATCTAAAATTGTTCACTTCTAATAAAATAATCAACTCACAGAATTATTATTTTTAAAAACTCCAAATTAAAAGCAAACACCCTCGCTATTGTACAAACCATGATTTTTTCACTGCATATGTGATTCTGAAAATACTCTTACAATGATTTTTTGTAATGTAGTAAGAGTTCCAAGAGAGCCAAATTTATAGGCTTGACTCTATAACTACTAAATCTAGAAAGTTGGAAACTATCCCACACACTAACCACATAATCCTAAATGTGGGTAACAGAAAATCAAATAATAAAATCAGGAAAGTTGGAAACTAAATTAAAATGATTTGACTCAATGAACAGTAAATATTAGTCGTGCATATACACTTGATTTATTTACTTGTAACAGATTCTGAGCAAAACAAACTGTTTGAATGAGGCTAATAAAAAGGAGCTCTCACCGAATAGTAACTTAACATTTTTTTCTGCACTACAGATCCAATAAAAAAAAAATCCTATAATTTGGTTTTTTTTTTTTTTTAAGAAAACATATACTTATACCGTTATCCAATAAAATATTATAATATATTATAAATTTATTGATATACCAATGTTGTTACACAATAGTGTATATTGAAATTAAACTCATTTTCAACATGTTCATATATGCCTTTTGCTGCAGATCCATAAGTTTAGCTGATTCATTCCTCCCCTCAGAAGAGAAAGGTCATACCCCAAAACTGTGTCCACTAACAATTTGATTCATTGTTCTGCTGCAGTTTACTATCCAAATGGTTATCCTTATAAGGGTAAAAAAAATTTAAAACAATGGCCCCTCTTCAATCTAAATAAAGTAACATGCCACAAGAAAAAGACACCAAAAACGTTCTTGCCCCATTCTACGCTACCAAAGTCAGGCATTATTAAAAAAATCAGAAACAAGATCCTGAGAGCAAATTTGTATACATGCAGTACAAGAAATTAGGATGAGATCACTGAGTGCAATAGGTTGGGTAAAGAATAGACAAACTGAATTAATGAATGCTGTCATTAACAAGGCCAAAGGAAAATAGAAAGAAAGAAAAAAAAAACCAAAACAAAGAGGAACAACTATAGATATAAGGAAGCTGCAGCTATCAATATCATACCATTATAATTCTTTATTAGAACTATGTCATCAATTTATAATTTGAAGTTTTTAAAATTCACAATCACTTTTATCAAAATAAGAACTGACATAAAGAAGAATGGCGCACTGTTTATACCAAATTATTGAGAAGCTCAAATTTGTAAAAAAAATTACATAGCAAAATTAGTTCATGCAGTTCAAAAGAAAGCACATCCTTCACAAAAAAGGACAATAGGTTAATAATGAATGAGAATTCACGTCTAAAAGCACATATTCAAGCTAATAATTATATATAATAATAATATATAATGTATAACAGTAGATAAAGAGGTGGTCTAAATTTTTTTATTATTTTTAGAAACTTTTTGGTTTTATATGTTGATTAGTATGTTGAGAATCAATTTGCCTTCCACATTTTGATTTTTTTTTTCTGTTTTTTATTTTTTTATGTCTAATATTTTAATAGATAATTCAATTTTTTATATGTATTTTTTTATTGCAATTGATATACACATCCACCCTTATTTATAGATTGTATAGGGGTTGCTAACTTAATGATAGAGTATTCAGTTTTTAAAAGAGACTTTATTTTTAATACATTTCTTTTGAAGCAATTAGTGTTGGGTTTCAGATAATAGCATAAGAACACACAACTAAAATAAAAGATGAGAGAAAACACACTACCCAGTGGCAAAGAATGTAATTTACTAATAAAGTAATTACAACAAAAGAACAAAGGAAACAATTTGGGAATTTTCTCCCCACACCTTTTTTCTTTGTTATTTTTCTCAATTGGTGTATCTTTCCTATCGCTTACGCCCCCTTATATAAGGGAAGGAAACCGCCAGAACGGAAGAGAATTAAAAAGAAAAAAAACGCGTCGCGTTTATGACAACAAAAAGCGGTGGCCGTTTTGATGACAATAAAAACGCGGTCGCTTTTATGACAAAAAAACGGTGGTCGCGTTTTATGACAATAAAAACGGTGGCCGTTTATTGACAATAAAAACGGTGGCGTTTTTATTGGCTTTTCAACAATCTTCCACTTGAAGATTTTGATTAGATTAATCAAATCTTCACACCTTTATTCTTTATCCTTTGCCATACATGTAGCTTACTTTTCCGATAGGCCACAAGAGGATCGACTCCACGCGAACTTGTCAATACTAACTGGCTTTGTCATAACATCGCTAGGTTCATCGGTGTGAATCTTTTGCATATCCACACTTCCTTCTTCCACCACTTCCGAACAAAGTGATATCTTATGGCTATGTGCTTTGTCCGGAATGAAAATTTGGATTCCTTGCAATGTGTAAGGCACTGACCGTCACAATACACAACAATTTGTTCTGCTTGGCCCGAGTTCCTCCATTACCTTTTTAATCCAAATAGCTTCCTTACATGCCCGGGTGGTGCTAATATGTACTCAACACGTAGTAGAGACGAGCTATAACATCCTGTAACTTGGATAACCAACTTATCGCCCTCCCGCAATTGTAAATACATAGCCAGTAGTAGATTTTCTTTTATCCACATCACCGCAAAATCTGAATCGACATAACCTCGACAAGTAGTTCGATCCTCCGTAACATAAAGCAACACCTGAGGTCCCTTTGATATATCTAAGGATCCTCTTAATAGCATTCCAATATTCTCCACTGGGATTTCCCATGAATTTACTAACCACTCCCAATCGCTTGTGCAAAGTCCGGTCTTGTACAAATCATGGCATACATAAGGCTTCCCACCGCTGATGCATACGATTGCTCGAGACATCTCCATCCTCTCTTCTTCCTTTGCTAGGGCTCATCTTGGAGGATAACTTGAAGTTAGTAGGAAGAGGGTAGAAATTGGCTTACAATCTTGCATGTTGAAGCGCCGCAAGATTTTCAGATAAGTAATTCTTCCGAGAAAGCCAAACCTTCCTATCTTTTTCTGTCTCGGTGAATTTGCATCCCTAAAATCTTGTTTGCCGGTCCCAAATCCTTCATATCAAATTCCTTAGCCAATTGTGCCTTTAATTCTTGGATTTGATCTTTGTTGGGGCCTACCACCAACATGTCATCCACATACAATAGCAGAATAACAAAATCAGTATTACCAAACCTATTGTAATAAGTACAATGGTCTGAGCTCATCTATTGTAACCAAGGCTAATAATGAAGGAATCAAATCTCTTGTACCAACACCTAGGCGCCTGCTTTAGACCAAACAGAGATTTGGTCAACCTGCAAAACCAAGTTTTCTTGTGTTTTAAAGCCTTAGGTTGGAGCATATAAATTTCCTCTTCAAGTTCTCCATGAAGAAAAGCAGTCTTTACATCTAATTGCTCAAGATGTAAATCAAATACAGCACACATAGCTAGAACAATTCTGATTGTCGTCATCGACAACTGGTGAGAATATCTCATTGAAGTCAATACCTTCTTTTTGAGCATATCCCTTTAGTACCAATCTAGCACGATATCTTTCCACTTGATCATTGCCATCTCGCTTGATCTTATAGACCCATTTACACCGATGGCTTTCAGGCCCTTTGGAAGTTCCACAAGATTCCATGTCTTGTTCTGTGAAAAGCCTCAATTTCTTCCTGCATTGCAGTCATCCAAAGAGAAGCATCTGAGCCACTCACAGCCTCCTGAAAAGTTGAAGGTTCTCCTTCTTCATTTAGAAGACAATACGCATCATGACTAGTCATCACATATTGTGAATGCCAAGATGGTTTGCTCCTTTCTCGTGTTGATCGTCGGAGTTCTCCATTGCCAACCTCATTTGGCTCCTGTTCTTCATGCTGCCCTTCTAACTCAGAGGAAACTTCTGAAGTCTTCTTCTCAATTGGCACTGTAACCTTGTCCTCTATCAAGCTGTTATTTGTCTGCTCATTTTGCAGTTCATTTTCTGCAAAGACTACATTCCTGCTAACAATAACCTTGTGGGCAGTGGGATCCCACAAGCGATACCCCTTCACATTGTCAGCATAGCCCAAGAAGATACATTTCCTGGATTTTGGATCCAGCTTTGTTCTTTCTTGTGAGTTGTACATTACGTACACAGGACATCCAAAAACCCGTAAGGATGAATAATCAGCCGGTTTACCATTCCACACCTCCATTGGTGTACACAAACCAATTCTGTTGATGGAGATCGATTTATTACATAATAGGCAGTTTTTATACGCTTGCCTGAAAAGACTTGGCCACTCTCGCTGTTTGCAACATAGCTCTTGTTCTTTCGGGGAGAGTTCTATTCATCCGCTCTGCTACACCATTCGGGCATGTGGGTGTATGTGGGACGTAAAATTGTCGACAATACCCTCTTGCTTGCGAGAATGCTAAGAATTCTCCATCTACATATTCTCCTCCGTTATCTGTCCTCAAGCACTTAATTTTCCTCCCAGTCTCAAGTTCTACTTGTGCTTTGAATTCCTTGAACTGAGAAAATACACTTGACTTCGTTTTGATAGGGTACACCCACAATCTCCTGGAGTAATCATCGATAAACGATACAAAATATTTTGCTCCTCCTAGGGATAATCGGTGATTCCCACACATCTGAATGAATCAAGTCTAATTTGTGTTTACTCTGGTAGTCGTCTTAGCAAACTTCAATTTGTGTTGCTTACTTATCACACAGTGTTCACAGAAGGGTAAACTTACTTCTTTAAGCCCGGGTAGAGATTACGTTCGCAAGAATTTTCAGACCACGTTCGACATATGACCCAAGTCTGCAATGCCACATAAATGTCACATCTTCCTGACTTGGTGCTGCAACTGATGCATTCGCTTCTTGCAACGTATCTCCAGCCAGCATATACAAATTTGCCAAGATCTTCTTAGCCTTCATGACTACCAAGTTCCCCTCACCACCTTTAAGATTCCATCTTCAACATGGATCTTACATCCGAGATCATCTAATTGCCCTATGGACGATGTAGATTCTTCTTCAAGTCCTTCACATGTCGCACCCCTTGAATTGTGCGAACAGTACCATCATACATTTTTATTTTGACAGTACCTACTCCAGCAATCTCAAGGCATGGTTGTTTCCCATGAACACGGATCCACCTGAGATAGGCTCATAAGTGTGAAACCAATCTCGATGCGAGGAGTCATGTGCCAAGTTACACCTGAATCCACTATCCATTTATCATGAAACTCCCTTTTACTTGTTAGGACTCATGACTGTATCACTCACCAGAATGTCTCCATCTTCTAAGGTATTTGCAACATTACCTTGTGAAGATGATTCTTGAAGTTCTTTTGTTCATTCTTCCTCTTCCAACACTCTTTCTTCGTGTGCTTGCCCTTTCTTGCCACAATAGTAGCATTTGAAATTCTTCTTGCCGAGAGTTTGACCTATAATGATTTTGACTCCCCTTGAGCCACGTTAGTTGATCTTCCTCTCATCATTGTTAAAGCTTCGCTTGTTTGGAACTTTCCACTTTGCTCATCCTTACGGATTCTTCTTCAAGAATAGCTCCGGTGACGTCCTCAAAGTGTAAATTCCCATCAATATTATTATTTGTAATATTGATGATGAGTTGATCATACGAGTCAGGTAAACTCTGAAGTAGAAGCTCATACGTTCATTTTCAACTATATTGAAATCTGCTGCTGATAATTGGGCAAACAAGGTGTTCAACTGGTTGATGTGGTCCGTCATTCGATATGGACTCACTCATCAGAAAGAGTATAGAGTTTTTCTCTTCAAGAATATTCTTGTGTGAAGTGATTTTACCTCATATAGTTTGATGAGGGTATCCCAAATCTCCTTCGCTGTATTCTTTTCTGCCACACCTTTGGATAGAACTGAATCCGCCATTGCTAAGTGCAAATTTGCAATAGCATTGTCATTGATTTCTTTCCACCATTTGGTCCGTGTGAGCCGCGGTTCTTCCTTCAATTGCCTCTATGCAATTGTCTTTCCTCAGAATGGCCTTCATCTTTAATTTCCACAATGAGAAATTACTCCCATTGAACTTCTCTATCTCATATTTCGTTTGTCATGGTTTTAAACCGACTTATGCAACCTTCACTTATGAATAGTATTGCCTTTGGAGCGACAACGGTAGGCCAGTGAACAAGTTCACACTACCACACTCCAAAGAACAAGAATAACTCTTTTCCGATGTGGAAGATCAGATTAACTACAACCACAGAGCATACTAAGAATTTTCTCCAACACTATTCTAGTGACTATAGCAATGAGCACAACTGACCTGGCCCGATACCCTTTGTTGGGTTTCGGATAATAGCATAAGAACACACAACTAAAATAAAAGATGAGAGAAAAACACACTACCGATTGGCAAAGAATGTAATTTACTAATAAAGTAATTACAACAAAAGAACAAGGAAACAATTTGGGAATTTTCTCCCACATTTCTTTGAGGACACTCTTTGTTATTTTCTCTCGGTGGTGTATCTTTCCTCTTTTCACGCTCCCCTTATATAAGGGAAGGAAACCGCGTAACGGAAGAGGAATTAAAAAGAAAAAAAACGGTGGCCGTTTTATGGACAATAAAAACGGTGGCCGTTTTATGAACAATAAAAACGGTGGCCGTTTTATTGACAATAAAAACGGTGGCCGTTTTATTGACAATAAAAACGGTGGCCGTTTTTATTGGCTTTTCAACAATTAGTTCATTCATAACAACAAGAGAGTTTGTAAAGATTGTGAAAGGAATGAATTGAAAATGTAACATGTTTTCTCAACGACGAATTATAAAAATATTTCACTCTTATTAGATTGATTCCAATAATATTTCACTCTTATTAGATTGATTCCAATTTTTGTTTGAATTTTTGGTTTCAATTAATTTTTAATTATAGGGAAAAAAAAGTAACGAGTTTTCATTTATTTTTTATTTGAATTATTAATCTAATTTTACATTAAAAAGAGATTAGTGCTTGATGTGTGGGAAAAAATTTTCTTATGAATAAATTATTTATTATTTTTCTTATAAGTGCTAACTATATATAGCCATTTTCTATTATATTTATATTTGGGACTGATAAATGTGAAAAGACAGAGTATATTGATAAAGATATTTTTTTCCAAAATCAAAAGAGCGATTTGGTTGAAAAAATTAAAGGAATCCTAACTAGCTTGTTATCCTAGAACAATAATTAAGTGGAAAAGTGATTAGAGAGAGTCCATTGACTGATTTTACTTACTTTTTTTTATGTATCTATCTATTTATATATAATTTATTTTATTATTATATATATATATATATATATATATATATATATATATATATATATATATAATGAATCTTTATTTTTTGTTTGACCAAATAGAATTTTATAAATGGAGGAATATCAAGTATATTTTGAACTCCATGAATTTCATCACTAGGATATCTTGTACCAACTTTTTTTTGGAGTCTATTTATCAAGTATATTTTATATTTTGAACTTACTAATAATCCAATTACTCAAATTTTTATTTAATTGAAATTGTCTTAATCTTCGTATATCAAATCTTTCAAATTTTTTGGAATTTTTGAATTACTTAAACTTTAATTTGTGAAATTGTCCTAATCTCATAACTCATAAATCAAATCTCCCAAATTATTTGACAAAATATTTCTTATTTCCTCCTAATTGGAAGTCTCACATCAAATTATTATTGAGTGAATAACAATTTAGTCATTGAAATTATAATAATTAATTAAATTGGTCATTGAAATTGTAATGAATAGTCAAATTGATATATGAAATCAATTGGTATCTTGCTTTCTCATACAATTAATCGTGAAACTCTTAACATACTTTTTTTTCTAGCAATAAAAAGGTATGTTATTCTTTGAAGATTTGGTAGGCAAGCATCGTCCTCTTGTCTCAGATTTACTAGCGCAACCAACATCAAATGGTGGTGTCTACTTGTTGCATATTGGGCTCCAAATTTCTCCATCAAAATCTCGAATGAGTCAATTGAGTTGAGTGGTAGGCATGTGTACCAATTCAGAGTTGTCCATTTCAGAGATGTTGGGAGCACTCGACAGAAGATGACATTGTTGTTGGTGAAGAAGTTTACCTAGGTTACATAGGCATCTATGTGTTCATCTGGGTCAATGGTGTCGTCGTATTTGTCCAAGGATAATTTTTTCTACCCCGCAACCAGGGGATATCGATGATTCTATCCATGAAAAGGTGTTGCCTTAGTTGGGGTCTCCCTTGGTGGCTATTCTCTACCTTCGAGCACATGGTTGTTTCCCCTTGCCTACGAGGATCTTGGGTCCTAACGTCTTTTGCCTCTACATCTAGCAGGTGATCGTGTCCCCTATGTCGGTCTGCCAATACTAAGAATGAAGTTCTTCATTCACCTTTCTCGATCTCCTCACATTCCTTTTCCAAATCTTGGACATCTCTTGCCGTAGAGCCATTATCTCCAGAAGCATGGATGACTCCCCTACTGAGCTTGGGGAGTCAAGTTTTTGCTTTTCACTAGCCTTTAGTTTGTTATTTTGTTCTTGCTCTTCGCTCCCCATAGACGACATCAAATATTCTTATTCGAGATCACTTTTGTGGTCTACTTCCATGAGATTCTAAGTTGTCCCCTTAGGTCTCTGAACTCCTCTCTCTACCTCGACTCTCCATCCTATTCTGAGCTCTTCTGGTCCTCAACGACAAAAGGGAAACGTACTTGCAGAGGACACTCTGACATTCAAGTAAGTTCTCTTTGGTCTAGTGATCTCTTCCTAGCAAAAACGTACCTAATGTTCACTCTTTTCTCCTCTTTTATAATGTTTGTGGCGGTGAATGTGTTAACCATAACAACTAGTTTTCTAGTCCACGATCCGCGCCCTTTATCTTGTTAGTTACCAAGATCCTGAGAATCTTAGTTCGGGTTACGTTGACCTCTTGTTCAGTTTGTATGAGGTGTTCTTAACCTTCGAATACAAGTAGCATTTATTAACATAACTTATATATAAAATTTATTAAAATGTTACTAAATAAGTAATACTTTTATATATTTTTAAATATTATTAAAAGTCATATATGTTGAAGCGACACAGAATAAGAAATTGACATGTGTCAGTGTGGATTTGACCCGTGGAGTAGTCATAGAGTTCCTGAAGTTATACGAAAGAATAAGTTGGTTTTATACGATATGACTTGGCTTGAACAGCGGTAAGGAAATAATCTTTAACAAAAAAGTCAATATTTTTATTCACAAAATCCATGATTTTATATGGTCTTATTTATCTAATTATTTATATGTTATACTGATCCTATAGTTCCATTTTTTTGCCACTAGTATTGCAAAGGTTGATTTTGTCAGGATCTTCTTTATATGGATTTTGATGACTCCTACTTTTCTTTTCTTTTTTACTATGAGTGGTGTATGAATCTGCTTTTGGTTGTACAACAATTGGCCTTAAATAAGAATACAAGTG
This sequence comes from Mucuna pruriens, assembly GCA_025330945.1. Taxonomy (NCBI): domain Eukaryota; kingdom Viridiplantae; phylum Streptophyta; class Magnoliopsida; order Fabales; family Fabaceae; genus Mucuna; species Mucuna pruriens. Next base: position 662,480 of record JAENHJ010000080.1, read on the forward strand.
TTGATGGTTTAACATTTTGGTCAAATTTTAGATTTTGAATTCATTCAATGTAATAATTACATTTTTGCTAATAAGGAGTTCTTATTGGGTGTCTTAGAAACATGATGACACAAGCAATTTGACAGAATTTTCTGAATGATTATTTATATATGCGGATGGATATCCATGAGTATGCATTCAGCTAATCTAAATAGTGTATATAAATAAGGAATAATCTTCATCTTATAAATTTGTTTTGTAGAGTTGAATTAGACTAAAAAATAAATTTTCTAATATGGTAAATTTTTGTCCACAATGATTAAGTATTTATTTGAGTTTCTCCATTGATGATTAAACATTAAGATATCTTTATAAGATGGTAGCAAAATTTTTGTCCATTGTGGTTAAACATTAGTTTGAGTTTTTGCTATAGATGGTTAAATATTAAAATGATTTTTTAAGATTGTATCAGAGCTTATCGTATTAAATGGTGTTGGGTTTAATAAATCATTCATTATCAGATTGTTAGTGAACCACCCATAGATGTCTAATATTGTAAAATTCACATTCGAAACGTCTAGTTCCTTGTGTGAGGGGATTGTTGAAGATTTCATATCATCTAGTAAAATGATATAAGTATTGTATATAAGTGGGCAAAAAAATTTTCAATTTATAATGATTAAGTATTAATTTAAATTTTTGTTGTAGATAGTTAAACATCTTAAAATGTCTTTCTAAGACTTGTGAAGGAAATAGAATTTTGCCTTGAATTTATAAGTCGTCGTGCTTTTTCTACAATAGACAATTATTTTTATATTTTATTGTAGAATTTACTAGAATAATAGAATTTGGTTAAATATAAAATTTAATTGTCTTTTTTTATATATAAAAAAGTTTAGGTAAGTCAAGTATGAAAAATTCACCACGGACATCTCTTCTAACTCAACTAAATATTGCATATATACCTATAAATGATTCATCAATAATACTTCACATCAACAATAAAGTTTAAACTCACATTTTATTGGAAAATGAATATATTTTTTTACCAATTGAATCATTCTTTATTAGTTATAAATTTAAGTGACTGACTTTCAGTATATAATTATTCTTTTATAAATAAGAAAACTAGAGTGTTTGATTTAAGTGTTTGGTGTAACTAGTAAGATGATAATAATTAGTGTATTAGATGAAAAACATAAATAAATCTGTATAAGAATTGTTTCCAACAAAAATCAACACCATATTTATCATTCATATAGATTAGTGATAAATATTATTTGTCATTAACTAATAAAGAATTGAGAAATCAAAATATATTATGTATTTATAAAGATTAATAAAATTATAAATTATCTAATTTTTTAAGTTATAATAAGAAATTTGTATTAGACATGTTATATTAAGTAGCGTTTTTTTTATTAAAATTGCAATGTCACAATTATATTACTTTCTAATTTTGAGCATTTGGTAAAAAAAAAAAGAAAAACTGAACTAAGGAATCAGAGATTCCTACAAACAATAATAATTTTCTTATTAAAGAGGTAATGAAATGTCTCGCTATCTTGGTTTGTAGTTTGAACATTTGTCCTTTTCTAACAAAAAAAAACAAAAAACAAAATAAAATAAAAAGAGTGAACCAATAAACGGAGAAGAGATTATGAAAGAAATAGGAATTAAGTGGGGACGCAATTCAATTGAATCCAACAAAAGAAACGAAGCTGTTACCTTTCATCCATATATATGATGTGTCATTTTAACAGAGGTGACATTGAATTAAATGAGAGAGAGAATTTTCATCCGTTTTAATGATGTGTCATTCAGTGATGGGGAAAATATCGAGGACATGAATAAGAAACCTAAAAACGTTATCGAGTAATTGGGAGGAACATGGATCAGAGACATTAATGGACACCACATTAGGTAAAGGATATTATATAAAAACAAAAATTAGCTAAAGGACAAAATATATGTGTTCATTAATTTATGACTCTTTTCTATCCGATCAATTCATAATGATTTAATTGTATTTTTATATAATAATTCATTAAATTACAATCAATTCAGTCTAACACTTAATTCACATAATATTAAAAAATTATCTTTACTTTTTAAAATGATATCCAATGTTTTTCTAGTATAAATAAGAATTTAACTTATCTCATATATTTTAAAAAATATAGTATATGGTGAATATTTATAAATATATACTAGACAATATAATATTATAAAATCAAATAACCAATTAGGTATATTTGTTAATAATATCTATCACTATATATAAAAGGATATAGAGGTTTTTATATATACAATTTTATATCTATTTTATTCTTGTAATTACATTTATAAATCACTATTTTTCTTTCAATTTTTTATTTTTTATTTTTACAACTATTTAGCAAAGTACTCCTTATTATTTAATTTATATTATCTTATTTTATTTTATTTTTAATGTAAAAAAAAGTCACGTGGTGCCTCCGTTTCCGGTATCTCATATTTATAACTTAATTGTTTTTATTAAATACCGTAATCTCTTATAAAACTGTTTTTTTTTATTTTTTATTTTTTATTTGGATACTTTAATAAATGAAACGAAATATTATTACTAACCTAATTATTTTATTTGTATTATAATGAAAAATATTATTAAATATACTTATACTTTTATAATCAATTTTTTACAATAATATTTCTAATTTAATATTAAGAAAGTTTTATAATATCAAAATTAAAAATTATTTTAGTCACTGAAATATGATATTATTATTGATATAATAATTATTTTAGTGTAATAAAAAAAGAAAAAAAAATTCAAGATACTATAAAATTATTATTTTAATTTAATTAAAATATTGAATTACAAACTAAAATTTCAAGATGTCAATAAAAAATATTTTTAAATGATATTTTAAATTTTATTAAAATAAAAATTATCACACCAACAATAATATCTTATTTCAATCAATATCTTATAAAAAGCAATACAATTCTATAAAAAAATATATATTAAAAATAGGAGTGAATATATTATAATTAAAATATATATAGTATTAAAAAATATAAATTATTATTTATTTTATTTATTTATTAATAATAATTATATATATATATCTTTTATAAAAGACTATTATATTCAACGACACAATATATTTGTGATTTGAACCAATTGATCTACACGTTGTTGCTGTAATAATAAAGTATTATGGAATAAATTTAAATCTCATTATTATTAAAATTTTGACGATAAATTAAATATTAAACTAAATTTTATAAAATTTTAAAATATATAAATTTAATTTGAGAAAACTAAAATTAACTCATTACAAAAATATATTTCTGGGAGTTAAAATACGCAACTAATGATATTTCTGAGTTAAAATAACTGCTTCTGTTGCATACACCAGAAACGTTCTTTCACGTTTTTATCTAACCTTTGATTTTTGTAAGAAAATAAAAAATATTTATTGGAGATTTATAACTACCAAAATATGCATTTCATTCTTTAGTATCGGTTTAAAACCGACAATAAATGTATAAAATAAACTCTAAAATATCTATTTACCCTACAACCATACATTTATTCACACACCCAACATGGATATCTGTCCAGCTTTTCAAAACCTCCTTATGCGGTTCCTTAGTGCCGTAAAAATTTAAAATAGTACAAACAACTCCCTCTCCTAAGGGAATCATAACTTTTTGGGATGAATCTATTGGTAACAGATGCCCAATCACTTAGCAGTAGCAAGGAATAAACAAAAAAACAGAGAAGCAAAAACCAAGATAGAAGAGTAATTTAGACATTATATTTCTGACAAATAATTCTCATTTTCTAAAGTGGACAATAGAATGACATTAATAATGCTAAAAGAAATTTTAACCCTGGTATTTGTACAATTTGAAATTGTAGAGATCATCAATGTAGGTAGGTTATAAAACCAGAGAGAGAGGACATAAACTAGTGTAAATAAATATTTTTGTACCTGATGAACTCTAAGCAGCACATAAAAAGAATCATTTTCCATAGAAAACTCGTGAATTCCTGTCCATCTCATGTAACATTGGAGGAACATGCTTTGCTAGAGGCTTCACAGATAGTAGAAAGCGTTTAGAATATGGCAATGACATTCCATCTCCTTCAACATCATGGGCATCAGCTATTCTTTCAGCTTCACCTTCACTCTCAGCCTTGTTATCATGTTCCCCATCCTCGTGCTCTTCTCAAGAACACTCCTCACCATCAGCAGACTCGCTTCTAGAAACATCAACATTTTCAAATGCATTTTCACTGTCCTCTAATGACCTGTGCGGGCTTTCTTCACCTTCATCATCAGCATCAACATTGTTTTCTCCTCTAGTTTCACCACAAACTTCTTCCCCATGTCTATTTTGGTATTGCCGACTCACACCACCATCCTTTCCTTTATGCACTGCATCCAAACCGTTACCTCCATAAACTGCAAAGTTATCTTCTTCTAAGTCTTCATTAGGAGATAACTCACCCTCTTCCCTTTCACTTTTGAAGGGTCGAACTGATTCCTCTTGGTATCGATGAACTTTGGTGCCTCCAGTGATGGCCCCATTTGTGGATGTACTTGGTCTTGTAGAATCACCACCCTAAGCCATAATGAAGAAAAAAAAATCACCATATTATTCGGAATGATGCCTGATTTTACAAAAATTCAGTTCATTACACGTAATGATGCCAAAGAATTACTAGCCTTAAAAGGACAAAAGCACGTTAATATTTAGTCAACAATTTTGATCACGTTAGAATGCAGAAAATGTTTGAAGAATAATGATAACCATTAACTTCACAAGGATGGTGATCTAAGTACTCTGTTTTGAAAAGCTAACAACTTATGACATAGCATTCAAATCTTAATAATTACAATATGAGGATCAATTCATTGTAGAAAGATCATTCATTAGCCATATACATATTACAAGAGGCATTAATCGTGAACATACTTTTACCACAATCAACTTGACCAAATTTAAGGACAGAAAATATCACCTATTAGTAAAAGAGGAGTTCTAGCAAGACTCTCTCTAAAACACTCCTTTAAACACATTTTTTGGTTAAAATTTATTAAAAACTACAAAATCATATGAAGTTAATTAAATAAGATATGAGACCCCACGCAATTTTGTGATTCCCAACAAATTTCAGTCTTGCTAGCATTTCTATTAGTAAAAATCTGGTTTGCAATATAATGGTTCCAGATTTCTATGTCAATTGGCATTGATGTTAAGGACAGTGAGAACTGTAAATCATAGAATGCTCACAAGGAAAAACAAAATTTGATCCATAAAAAGCTACCATATACCCTTTCAAATTCACATGATATATTTTTCATTATACCACATGTTGTCATTTTATTTAGAACTATGATATCAGAAAACAAGTGCCGCATTGTTGGATTTCAGTAGGTGGCATGACATCAACTAGTTTACTGATAGTGCAAAAAAAAGAAAGCTTCATATTGACAACAAATCAAAATTTATCCTCAAGATGTATCTAGAACAAGTAAAATTTAAATTGAACTGACATAAGCTGCACAAAGTTAACCCGTACTTCTGATGATGCTATATCAAGTCCTCCTTCAACAGAAACATTACCAGGTCTAGTCGGAGTGGCAGTGAGTGCTTGAACAAAAAATATATATCTCAGTTTCATTTATTGACAGAAAGTAACAGTTGAAGATAATAAGAGAAATTAATGAGAGTTTTAAATAAATGGTAGGGTAAGCGTGAGTGAAGTTGTCTATACTCTCCTTCCAATTGCTACTCTTTGGACATAAGTTTTCCAAATGAAGGAGAGAAGTTTCTGATTGCAGCACCAGCTCCAAGTACATATGCCTAAAAAGTCCATAACAGTAGATTGAGAAGACAAGCACTGATTCTAACATCAAATCTAAGTTCTAACAACTTCTAGACATTAGGTAACTCAATGTATAAAAGCTGGTAATGAGAAATTTATAAAACAGTACAGTTCAGTTACAAAGATACCAATATCCACAAGATATATTTTGGGCTAGCATATGAATACAGCCGCCAAGTGTATAGAAGTCCATCAGTAACTACTATTAGATCATCTTGTACAATTTCACTCAACTCCTAACATAACCTTGGCACATCGCTGGCAACTCTTTGCTCTGGGTTAGTTATTCAAGCATCAACATGATTTTGTAATACACCATGTTCTGAAAGCAAAATAAAGGATAAATATAAAACCTTTGCATGAACTACATTGTATTATAATACATTACACACTCTTTAGGCCTTACTCAGCTAATTGAGAATAATCTTCTCATACAACAAAAAAAATATGAGAGCCCACATTGCATACTTGGTGTCTTAAAGAATCTACTAGATACTTGATAGTTAATCTACTTTGAGAAGCAAATAGTTGCTCAAAGAACATTCTCAAGTAACTTCCACTTAATGCAAGACGATGTGGAAAAGCATCTGGAATTCTCAAGTAACTTCCACTTAATGCAAGATGATGTGGAAAAGCATTTGGAATAGTCCTGGGTAGAAGCAACCCAAGATCTACAAAAATAATCAGCATATAATAAAAGCAACAATATATGAACATTAACAATAGTCTGCTGTGCCTGCAACATTACTTTATTTCATACATTCTCTGTAGATTTTGGGGGGGGGGGAGGGGGGCATTCACCTTTTCTCCAGAAACAGGGTCTACGACAGGATCCTCAACAGTAGCCTGCCTAAAAAATACATTTCCTCTAGTAGCACGAAATAAAATTCTCTCGAATGCCATGGACTTTTCCCTCAGAACAAGACCTGCTAAAAACCCCCAACTTAACTTGCTTTGATGAATCACCTGACAATTCCTTCACAACAAAACAAACAGCAGGAACCAATTCATTAAAGGTTATTGTCAATAGTATAAAAGAAAATTAGATATGAGCAGGTAAGAAGTCTACTTGGTCCTGTAATAAAGGTGTTTCCACAGATTCACCAGGAACACCAGGCCCTTTTTCATTTTTTTTTAATTATATCTCTAATAAGTTTAAATTCATGTACCCAAATAGTTAACAGTCCATCACCAACTATGATCCATATTCTTTAAGCAATGAAGGTACCATCAAGCAAATTCTGAAACTATTGCAAAATGAATTTTCAAATATTGCAAGAAGAGATACAATAGGTTTGTCGTATATACATGTAAAATAAAAGAATAAAAAAAATAAGAAAAACAACAAAGTGAGGAAGGATAAAAATAGACAACTAAACACTTAAGACAGTAGGAACTAGGAATATATAAATTGATCAATAGTTCAACACAGACAATCTAAAATAGACATAAATGACATGCAATTTAACAATTTATACCTCAAAATAGTGGGAATGGATAAGCTTTGTCAATATTTTTCTGAAATGCAAACTCAAAGTCCCTGTTATATACTTCGATGTAGAATGAATTGTTGACAGAAGGAAGCACAAAAGAATATTTTCTGAAATTAGCCGAAGAAACAATGGTACACTTCAAAGAAAAGCAGCATGAAATAGGAAGCCTTGCACTTTAGCTAGCTTGTTGCTCAAGGTAGTTCGCAGCACCTCCAAATATATGGAATTTTAAAAACCATTGATTTTAACCTCTGCTATTTATTTCTTGGGGGAGAGGATGTTCAACCAATATACTTCTCTGTCTTACCGATTCTGATTTTCATATCCTTTATGTGTACAATAACTAAGATCATGGTTTGAAATTTGGATTATTGATAAAAAAAAACAGCACAAATAATAACAGAGTCAATAGCATAATAAAATAGACAAGATTAAACCAATATTACCCAGGTACAAGAGAAAGCTTGACAGTACCCCTATAATCCCAGGATGGTCAGAGACAATTATACTTCCAAAAGTAAATGTTACATTCAGTCAGGAAAAGCATTTTATATTCGTTTACGATCCAAACCTGCTGAAACAAAGTAACCTGCTGAAAATCATTTACATCCAAACTTTTGAGTCACAGTAACATAAACCCTAAAAAATAGAACAAAATAAAGAAAAGAGAGAGAAGGAAGCAAAATTGATACAAAATTTCAACAAAACAATTAAAGCACGAAAGAAGACAACAACAAAGAGAATTAGTTAAGTAAAAAACCAATTCAATTTTCTTAGAGTAAATAACTTAATTTTCCTGAAAAATAAAAAAACAAAATTATTTTTTAGTGCTATTACGAGAGTAGTTTTGAAGTGCATTGTCTACGAAATGGTTTGAACTGAAAATCGAACGATGAACAGACATGCAAACAAAGCCAAACTAAACTAATAGAAAAAAATAAAAAAGAAATAAAATAAAATGAATTCAGAAGAAAAAAAAAAAAGGAGCTACCTAAATGATCCACAGGAAAGTGAAATGAGAAGAAAAAGAGAAAGAGAGACAGAATTCTCGATCTATTTTCTTTGCAACTTCAACACACTTTGAGAAAGAGAAAAAGATAGAGAGAAAGGTGAGAAGAATAGGAAACTAGTGTGATTGTGTTACGTGATTAAACTAACGAGGGTCACTATTTTTTTTGTTTTTTCAAATGAACTTTTTGTGGCGGTTTATTATACCTCCACAAATAAATTCCAGTGAGAACATTTCTGGCGGATCCAGTAAAAATTAATTTTTTTTAAGTGACTATTTGATAAATAATAAAAAACACAATTAAATTAATTCTATTATATACTGTCACATTAATTTTTGTCGTAAGTTATACGAACAATACATAAGCAATAAAATAGGAAAAGTACAATTTTTTCATAATTTGTAAACAACTTTAGCCTAATCTAAAAAAAAAATCTTTTAATTTATTGATTCAATAACTAATACTAATACCTAAGGACAGTAGTCAATATCATGTTATTTTACTTCTGCTAAGAAAACATGTGACCGATTGTAATGGTCAAAGAGGTACAATTATTTGGTGCACCCACCATACACATAAGGTGCGTCCCACTACAGGCTGTAACACAATAGATCAGCTAAAGGACAAAATATATTTAACAGGATTCACAACTGTCTCTATTATGAAAGAAAAAAAACAAATAATAATAAAGCTCAACTTACTAACAAAATATCTAAGTGTAAAGAACACGTTAAATTTTTATCAGCACCTTAACCAACATTTCAAAATAATTTGAGGACATTTTATCTTATTTTCTATATGATTTTTTGTCTTTTTATTTGGGAATAAAAAAATGTAATTTCTTTATTTTATTGTAAAGTTATCTTATTTTATTTTAATGTTTTTTTTTTACTAAATTTTCCTTTTATTTGTTTTTTCTTTTGAAAACCAAGGCCAAACAATCCATCACAAAAAAAAATCCTCATGTGTACAAATAGTAAAAGTAGAAAAGATTACATTATTAGTATCATATTTAAAACAAAGGACAATATCCAAGTTCATAGTGCTTATTATGGAAGCAAGCCTTTAAGTTAAATGCAGTTTCAAATTGTAGGGAAATAAAGTTGCACCCTTTCCATCAGTTGAAGGATTTGATTCAACAAGAGACAAATATCAAAAATTTCAATCTCACCAATAACAGTAAATACTACTAAATCTCTAAGAACATTTGATAGATATTGATAGAGCATTTTTTAATAGAGCATTTTTTAAACACTTAATAGTGACTTATATTGAATATATTTGACACCATTTCATTGTTAATATTGACACATTGGTTCAGTCTTGGTTAATTAGATTTAATTGAGTTTAGTTGTTAATTTTTGCTTTTTTTTTTTACTTAATTTTCATTATGATATTGCTATCTTGTGCAGGCAATATCTGAGGCAATAAACTTCCAAATTGGACAATCTTGGTGGCTCTAGAAAAATTAAGATAAAGATCTACAACTTTTCTCTTTCAAGTTCAACCCAATTCGATCAGCTTTAGTGTCAAAAGTTCATGTGAAGTTTTGGCCTCTACACCTACACCCAGTCGATTGGGTCTTCCTTGGCATTAAGAATATGTAATAAATAGTAGTTTGTTAGTATATTTATGAGAAAGACATTTTAAGGATTTTCCATATTTTGAGTTTTAGGAAATTTCTTGGATCACAAGTTTCCTCTCTATTCTCTCTCCTCTTCTAGTTTTTCTTTGTGTTTTGTGCTGCATTTTTTGTGACAATTGTCATGGAAGACTAGACTCTCTTATCAATTCAAGGTTCCATGATTATGGTTAGGTTTGAGTCTTAAATTCTTTATTATACAAATTCTGTCATGCCTCTCTTTTCTTTCCAATTCTTGACTCGTTTTCATGATTATGATTTCGCTTAACGTTTTGGATTGTGTTAGCTTATGATTGATTAATCTATCTAATCAAGGTTAGGTAATCGATTGATCACCTAAATCAACCAATTAAGTGCTTAAATTCATGCAAATTATGAACTATGATTATGATCTCAATTTGTATGGATAAATGTTAGATGATTATCTATTGAACCTTGGGTTAATGTGAATTTCCACCCTTATTAGAACCATGATAGCAAAGCTATGTGATTGAATCCTTGAATTGATGTTGTATAATTTTGTTTAGTAAATTTTATTATGCATAATTCCTTTGCATGATTCTGTTTACACATAAACTATCCTTTTTGCATTTAATTTGATTTCTATTCAACAAGATTAGGTATTGTATGATTGTGTCCTTGAGATATTCGACCTAGGTTAGTCCCTACACTGCAAAATTAAGAGAAATCTAGTGATTTTGATAGTATTTTGACACCATTATCAAATTGGCATCATTGTTGAGACCATAAATTGTTGTGTCCTAATCTTGTGATTTTTTGACTCGTTTAGTGTATAAATTATTTGTGTGAGTGAATTTCATTTTCTTTTGTGTTTCAATATTACTTAAAGGTAGAAGTACTTTGTTGAAATTCTTAAGAAATAGTAGTAGAAACCATGGAATAGTATAAATTACTAATAAGAAGAAGTGAGTATCTCATATTTCACTGATAATTGGCCACATAATAGAAAAATGGAAATATTATGTAGACTTTGATTACAAACATTGTGAAGGTAATCTTCGTGTACTTTCTAGTTACTCCCATAAGATATTATATAATGCATAAAGATTACAAGAATCCATCACAAAATTCAAACAAAAAATTCAAACAATCCATCACAAAAAGATATATATTGTAAAGTTTCCTTATTTTATTTTAATTTTTTTTTACTACATTTTCCTTTTATTTGTTTTTTCTTTTGAAAACCAAGGCCAAACAATCCATCACAAAAAAAATCCTTATGTGTACAAATAGTAAAAGTATAAAAGATTACATTATTAGTATCATATTTAAAACAAAGGACAATATCCAAGTTCATAATGCTTCTTATGTATGGAAGCAAGTCTTTAAGTTAAATGCAGTTTCAAATATTCTAGGGAAATAAAGTTGCTTTAAGTTAAATGCAGTTTCAAATATTCTAGAGAAATAAAGTTGCACCCTTTCCATCAGTTGAAGGATTTGATTCAACAAGAGACAAATAACCAAAATTTGAATCTCCCCAATAACAGTAAATACTACTAAATCCCTAAGCACATTTGATATATTTTGATACAACAATTTTTTAAGCACTTAATAGTGACTTATATTGAATATATTTGACACCATTTCATTGTTAATATTGACACATTGGTTCGGTCTTGGTTTATTAGACATAATTGAGTTAAGTTAATTTTTACTTATTTTTTACTTAATTTTCATTATGATGTTACTATCTTGTGCAAACAATATCTGAAGCAATAAGCCTCCAAATTGGACAATCTTGGTAGTTCTAGAAAAATTAAGATAAAGATCTACAAGTTTTCTCTTTCAAGTTCAACCCAATTCGATCAGCTTTAGTGTCAAAAGTTCACCTGAAGTTTCGACCTTTACACCCAGTCTATTGGGTCTTCCTTGGCATTAAGAGCATGTAATAAATAGTAGTTTGTTAGTACATTTATGAGAGAGACGTTTTTAGGATTTTTCAGATTTTGAGTTTTAGGAGATTTATTGAATTACAAGTTTCCTCTCTGTTCTCTCCTCTTATAGTTTTTCTGTGTTTTGTGCTGCATTTTTTGTAACTATTATCATGAAAGACTAGACTCTCTTATCAATTCAAGGTTCCATGATTATGGTTAGGTTTGAGTCTTAAATTCTTTATTATACAAATTCTGTCATGCCTCTCTTTTCTTTCCAATTCTTGACTCTTTTCATGATTATGGTTTCGTTTAAGGTTTTGGATTGTGTTAGCTTATGATTGATTAATCTATCTAATCAAGGTTAGATAATCGATTGATCACCTAAATCAACCAATTAAGTGTTTAAATTCATGCAAATTATGATCTCAATTTGTATGGATAAATGTTAGATGATTATCTATTGAACCTTGGGTTAATGTGAATTTCGACCCTTATTAGAATCATGATAGCAAAGTTATGTGATTGAATCCTTGAATTGATGTTATATAATTTTGTTTAGTTAAATTTTATTATGCATAATTCCTTTGCATGATTCTGTTTACACATAAACTACCCTTTTGCATTTAATTTGATTTCTATTCAACAAGATTAGGCATTGTATGATTGTGTCCTTGAGATATTCGACCTAGGTTAGTCCCTACACTGTTAAATTAAGGAGAATCTAGTGATTTTGATAGTATTTTGATACCATTATCAAATTGGCATTTGTTGAGACCACAAGTTGTTGTCTCCTAATCTTGTGATTTGTTCACTCATTTAGTATATAGATTATTTGTGTGAGTGAATTTCATTTTCTATTGTGTTTCAATATTACTTAAAGGTAGAGGTACTTTGTTGAAATTCTTAAGAAGTAGCAGTAGAAATCATGAAATAGTATAAATTACTAATAGGAAGAAAAAGTGAGTATCACATATCTCAATGAAAATTGGCCACATAATAGAAAATAGAAATATTATATAGACTTTGATTACAAACATTGTGAAGGTAATCTTCCCGTACTTTCTAGTTACTCCCATAAGATATTATATAATGCATAAAGATTACAAGTAGTTAACAAAAAATTCAAAGTTAAATGTATACATCACACCACATAACAATATGCACTATTGAGAGAAGTTTAAGTAGAGGGGGATATATCATAAAATTGTAAGAAATCTTAACATAATCTATTTATTAAAGAATGGCCACAACAAGACAACTAAATGTAATTTGATTTGATTTTAGTTATTGATCTCATCTGCATGCTCTAACAGACAACAGTGGGTTGCTTCCTCCCAGACATTCTATATAGTTTATGCTAGCAAGAAGCATAGGAATTCTAATAATAGGAATAGGGATAAAATAAACTCAAAAATATTATTCTGATTAATAATCGGAATGTGAGGAATTCAATTCCACGAAATACTGGAAAAAAAAAAAGGAAATTGGTATCTCATACCAAATTCATCTTACGAAGTCGCTTCTACAACCGGCTAACCTTTCCATTGCACCAACCATTGAATTATTTCTTCTCCATGTTTTATTACTTTCCTTGTGGCTAAACAGTAGTATCTAGCTCAACATCCATACCAAGAGGCAATGTAGGATCTAATGTCAAAGCCCCAATAACTTTCTAGAGTTTAGACTTGAGGCATGAAAATTTGAGTGAATTCGAGAATTCTCAAAGGAGTTTCGATTTATGCAATCTTTATTGATTTATTGGTATCTCTCATTAAAATTTATAAATTTTAATAAATTTCAACTATTAATAATAAAAAGAGTAACAGAAATTAAGAGTTACATAAAGAGGATAAATAGTATCTATCTTCTATTTTTTATTAGTTTTTTCCACTTATGTATATTTTTTAATTAAAATGATATGCAAAGAATATAGTTAATTTTATGTTCCATCATATGATACTTTTAGTATTGTTTACTGTTTAGTGACCAAGAAATATAATTTATATTTAATTCCTAAAATAATTTCGGCATTTTTTATACCTTTTCTTTATTGTCATATGCTCTATTTATTTTTTATTGTACACAACTTATTAGAAATTAAGGATAGATTGTCTAATATCTAACCAGAAATTTATGTCATTGTCTGTTCTTTCGGGTGCTATTTAGTCGCAATTTTTTGACTAACAAAATAAAGTCTGGCATTTTGTGATGCTCTCTACTCATATTGTGCTTTGACTTTGTATGTGTAGGAATAGGACTTGCAGCGTTTTGAAATTTCGATTCTCCATGTTACACTTTCAACGTTAGCGTTGTATCTTTTTGTTTTATAATTGGCTCTTTTGGTCCCTGCATAAGAAGCATGAAGAATTGTGATTCTTTAACAAATTTATTTGAGTTTATTACCGTTTGCTATGTATGATAATGTGTGAAACATGTTACAACAGTTTATCTTTCAAGGATTGTGAGATCTTATTTTCTATTTAACTTGTGTCTTTTTGTTTTGGAACAAGAAAATAAATAAAATTTCTGTTATAGCAACTTTTTCTTATGAACATTTGTTAATAAACCACATATTAAAAAATTTAATAGAGAAAGAGTGGTAATAAAAAGAAATTACTAATTAAACTAATTAGTATTTTATAAACAATTACATATAATATACCCAGCACATGGCTTGTCCATTTCACACAAGCAAATAAGTAGATAGTAGATAAAGAAAATTTTTGGTAAATTCAGTGGAATATTAATGAGAACCAATTAAAACACTTAGATAAAATAAATTAATCCATTAGAAAGTCATTATGTGAATTCTTAATCTTAAAAATATTTTATAATTTTTCCAAATTTTAATTGCTTGCTATCATTCTAGTTGAATTCTCAATCTATCAAATCATTCTCAATTCTTCCCTTCCTCAATTTATTTTTTTAGGTTTAGTTTTCATTAATTAACGAAAATCACTAAGTCAAATGCGCAGCTCCTAAATATAATATTGATTTTATTATTTGATGATAACTGTATACTTGTGATTTTTCTCTATAAGTTTTTGACACCAATATCTGGGACTATATATATTTCTTTAAGCGAAGAGTTAATGAGGACCAATTCTAGAAATGTCACTATTTGAGCATTGTGTGAATACGTTTACTTCAACAAGTACTACCTGTCTTCAAACACATGAAATGAAGAAGCAAATTACTAGCTTCTGCCAAAAGGATGGTGAATATTTCTCCAAAGAATAGGAATGGTTTTAGAACTTATTATCCATCATGGGATTGAGTGGTGGTCTATAATAAGTCACAAACTATGTAATTTCTTGTCACCACGCTTCCTACCTCACTACACTGTGTCACATAGCATTCCCTCCCCCAAACATTATTTGTGGTAATTAAACCTAACAATTTATTCTTTAAAGTATTTGAAAGATTTTAATTAGGTTTTAAATATTTTATACTTTTAAAATGATTTTAGTTCATATCTTATGTTTTAGTTTAAAAAATATTTTTTTTTTATAAATTAGAAAATAAAAATATCATTTTAACGTTAAAACAATATGATATTTGAAAAATAAAATTTTAGCATAAAGAATATGAAATTGATCATTTTATGATGAAGAATATGAAAATAATTTCTATGTTAATAATATTCTCTTTGCTATTATAAATTTTATTATAAAAAAAAGGATTACTTATCATTTTCACTTTTATAACACTATTTAAAACGAAAACTTTTATCTTATAAAACTAAATAACTTTAAATATTTATTTTATAAAAATAAATATATTTTACCCAAATAAAATATTTTAAATATTTATTTTATAAAACAAAAATATTTATTTTATAAAAATATAAAATTTAAATATTTATCTTATAAAATTAAAACATTTATTTTATAAAATGAAAATATGTTTTATTCTAATAAATAATTTTAGTAATTTACTTTCTAAAAGAAATATTTATTTTATAAAACAAAAATATTTATTTTAAAACAAAATAATTTTAAATATTTATTTTATAAGAATTATATATTTATTTTGTAAAAAAAAAATTGTTAGATTTTGGCTATTGGCTTTATGGTATAAGATATTGAATGAAATCTTCATACATATCCATCTTTTTATTTATTTTTTTATTTTTGAAAATACTCATCCCCACTTTATTTCCCCATCACTATTACTGATGGAAAGTCGAGTTTGGGGATCAGACTTTTCAAGGTTTTTTATTTTTTTTATTTACCCGCGTTAAGAACTCGAGTTTGGTTGACCCAACTTCTAAAGTTTTTTTTTTTTTTAACCACTAGTGTTGCAGTGGTTGCTTTTGTTGGGATCTACTTTATATGGAATTTGACGACTCCTACTTTTTTTTTTTTTTTTACTATGAGTGGTGTACGAAACAGCTTTTGCTTCTTCAACAGTTGGCCTTAAATAAGAATACAAGCTTTATGGTTTAACATTTGGCTCAAATTTCAGATACATTCAATGTAATAAGTACATTTTTACTAATAAGGAGTTATTATTGGATATCTCATAAACATGATTACACAAGCAATCTAGCAGAATTTGCTGAACCACATCAAATGTTTTTTCTATATATATAAATAAGTAAGGAGTAATTATTATTTAATAAATTAATTTTTGTAAAATTGAATTAAATTTAAAAATATATTTTCAACATAATAAATTTTTGTTTTTTTATAATGATTAAGTATTTATTTGAATTTCTGTCATCAATGATGAAACATTAAAAAGTATTTTTTTAAGATGAAACATTAAAAAGTATTTTTTTAAGATGACTTTAAAATTTCTGTTAAAGTAGTTAAACATAATTTGAATTTTTGTCTATTAAACATTAAGATAACTTTTTAAGATGGTATCACAGTCGATAGTAGCAAATATTGTTGCAAATATTGTTAGACATATCATTAGGTTATTCACTATCGAATTTAGCAAGCCATCTACAAATGTTTAGGATTGCAAAATTTCCATTTGAAATGTCTAATTATCAGTGTAAGGAGTTGTTAAATATCTTATATTAATGTCTAGTTACATTAAAAAATTATCTTTATTTTTTTAAAATGATATTTAAATTAATAACCAATGCGTTTTTAACCTAAATAAAAATTTAACTTGTTTGGTATATTAAAAAAATATAATATATATAATGTAAAGTGTGGTGAATATATAGTTCTCAACTAGATAATATAATATTATAAAATTAAATAAATAATTAAGTATATTTTTTAATAATATCTATCATTATATATAAAAGATCTAGATATAGAAGTTTTGATTTTATATTTATTTTATTTTTGTAATTACATTTATAAATCAGTATTTTTCTTTCAATATTTTTATTTTTTTATCTTTACAACTATTTCGCAAAGTACTCTTTATTATTTAATTTTTATTATCTTTTTGTATTTTATTTTTAATTTAGAAACAGGCCACATGGTGTCTTTTTTTTCCGGTATATCATATTTATAACTTAATTGTTTTGTATATTTTATTCTCTTATAAAAATGTTTTATTTTTACTTTTAATTTTTATTTGGATAAAATAAGATATTATTACCAACTTAATTATTTTATTTGTATTATACTGAAAATTATTATTAAATATACTTATACTTTTATAATCAATTTTTTAATAATATTTCTAATTTAATATTAAAAAAATTATATAATATCAAAATTAAAAATTATTTTAGTTACTAAAATATGATATTATTATTGATGTAATAATATTTTCACTATAATACAAAAAGAATAAAATTTCGAATTACAAACTAAAATTTCAAGATGTCAATAACAAAATATTTTTAAATGATATTTTAAATTTTATTAAAATAAAAATTATCACACCAATAATAATATCTTATTTCAATCAATATCTTATAAAAAAAAGTAATACAATTCTATGAAAAATATATTAAAAATAAGAGTGAATAAATTATAATTAAAATATATATAATATTAAAAGAGTATAATTTATTATTTATTTTATTATATAAATTTATTTAATTTATTTATTAGTAATATTATGTATCCTCTACGAAAGACTCTTATATTCAACGCAACAACTTAAATCTCATTGTCATTAAAAATTTGACGACAAATTAAATTTTAAACTAAATTTTATCCATTTTAAAAATATATAAATTTAATTTGAGAAAACTAAAATTAACTATTTGATAAATAATAAAAAAACACAATTAAACTAATTCTATTATATACTGTCAGATTAAATTTTTTTGGTTTACTGTAAGTCATAGGAACAATACATAAGCAATAAAATAGGAAAAAGTACAATTTTTTCATAATTTTTTAAACAACTTTAGCCCAATCTTAAAAAAAATCTTTCAAATTATTGATTCAATAACTAATACTAATACCTAAGGACCGAAGTTAATATCAAGTTATTTTACTTCTGCTAAGAAAACATGTGACCGATTGTAATGGTCAAAGAGGTACAATTATTTGGTGCACCCACCATACACATAAGGTGCGTCCCACTACAGGCTGTAACACAATAGATCAGCTAAAGGACAAAATATATTTAACAGGATTCACAACTGTCTCTATTATGAAAGAAAAAAAACAAATAATAATAAAGCTCAACTTACTAACAAAATATCTAACAAGACCTTGGAAAACTCAAATTGTCTTCCTCTCATTGTAGACGTTAGGGACCACTAAGTGTCAGAACACAAAATCTTCATTTCACAATACTGATGAAATTGAAGCTAGCTAACTCAAATGGCGGAAATTGCATTGTCCTTCACACTAGAGAAATTACTTTCACTACTACAAGAAGAAGCAAAACTGCTTTGGGGCATCCCCAAAGAATTTGCAGCCATAAAAAAAGAACTAGAATACATTCAAGCCTTCCTCAAGGATGCAGATACAAGGGCTGCCTATAAAGGAGACAACGCAAATGAGGGAATCAAAATATGGGTGAAAGACTTGAGGGAAGCTTCTTTTCTCATTGAAGATGTCATTGATGAGTACATGTTTTATGTCAAACAACAGCCTCGTGAGCCTGGATGTGCAGCTTTACTCTCTAAGATTATTCGCTTCATTGAAACTTTGATGCCTCGTCACCGAATAGCATCAGAGATTCAGAAGATTAAGTCAGATGTTGATAAAATCATGCAAAGTGGTAAAAAGTATAACTTCGTAAACCAACCAGCTTCTTCTCAAAGTGTCCAACGGCACGACCCTCGACCAGATTCCCGTTTTCTTAAAGATGATGAAGTTGTTGGCTTTGAAGGCCCAAGAGATAAATTGGTTTCTTGGTTAGTGGAGGGACCGGCAGAGCGCACTGTGATCTCTGTGTTTGGAATGGGAGGGTTGGGAAAAACTACTCTTGTCGGCAAAGTTTTTAACAATCCGAAGGTGAGGGCACACTTTGATTCTCATGCATGGATCACTGTGTCTCAGTCCTACACAGTCGAGGACTTGATGAGAAAATTGTTGACCAAGTTATGCAAAGAAGAAAAGAAGGAACCCCCTCAACATATTTCTGAAATGGATCGAGATTCACTGGTTGATGAGGTGAGAGAACATTTTCAGCAAAAGAGGTATGTTGTTATTTTTGATGATGTGTGGAGTGCAAAACTTTGGGGTGAGGTTGAACCTGCCATGCTTGATAATAACAATGGAAATAGAATTATAATCACAACTAGGATCAGGGATGTGGTAAAGTCTTGTAAGTATTCGCCTTTTGATCAGGTGCATGACTTGGAACCCTTAACTTCTGAAAAATCTATGGAACTCTTTTGCAAGAAGGCATTTCGATGTCACAACAATGGACTTTGTCCAGAGGACCTTAAGGAAATATCTTTTGACTTTGTTAAAAAATGTGAGGGTTTGCCACTAGCAATTGTGGCTATTGGTAGTCTTTTATCTCGCAAGGAGAAGACTCCATCTGAATGGAAAAATATTAAGCAAAGTC
Organism: Mucuna pruriens; assembly: GCA_025330945.1. Taxonomy (NCBI): domain Eukaryota; kingdom Viridiplantae; phylum Streptophyta; class Magnoliopsida; order Fabales; family Fabaceae; genus Mucuna; species Mucuna pruriens. The sequence continues at coordinate 682,333 of JAENHJ010000080.1, forward strand.
TAAGACAGGAGAAGAAGAAAAATCCTTTAATTGATGAGAATAAAATTTTAAGTTTCAGTTATGATGATTTGCCGTACTATCTTAAATCATGTTTGTTGTATTTTGGGATATATCCTGAAGACTATGAAGTTAAATCAAAAACACTAGTTCGGCAATGGATAGCTGAAGGATTTGTAGAAGATGAAGAAGGAAAAAGTTTGGAGGATGTTGCACAACAACATTTAAGAGAGTTGATCGATAGAAGTTTAGTGCAAGTGTCCTCGTTTACCATAGATGGCAAGGTTAAGAGTTGTCATGTTCATGACGTATTACGTGATATGATCCTTGTAAAATTCCAAGATTTAAATTTCTGCCAGCATGAAAAGGTGTCAAGTGGAATGATTAGGCGATTATCGATAACAACCAATTCTAATGATTCATTGGGGAGAATTGAAAGCTCACACATCCGGTCACTATTTGTTTTTTCAAGTGAAGAATCAAGATTAAGCAATGAATTTGTGCAAAGAATCCCTACACAATACAGGCTACTGAAGGTACTTCATTTTGAAGATAGTGGATGGGATTTTGTTCCTGGAAATTGGGAAAATCTAGCCCACTTGAGGTATTTAAAGTTAGGGGGCTCAGCAACGACAATTGAAAATCTTTTGAAATGCATAGGTAAGCTCCAGAACCTCGAGACGCTAGACATACGTCGTTCAAATTTCAAGAAAATACCAAAGGAGATTTGTAAGCTTACAAAGCTACGACATCTTTTGGGTGATGAGATAGAGTTGTTTGAATTGAAGAATAGTCTTGGAGGCATGACATCCCTACAAACACTGCGCCGTGTAAAGCTAACTGAGGATGATGATAATGTAGAGTTAATCAGAGAACTAGGAAAGCTGAAGCATTTAAAGAGCTTACACTTGACTGACGTTAAGGGAAGAATGGGAAGTTCTTTATGTACCTCAATAAATCAGATGCAAAACTTGGAGAAACTACATTTTCGGTCAGCAGCTGTATATGGATTTGATGTCATTGATTTGCCTGATATTTCATCCTTGCCTATGTTGCGGAAGCTTAGGCTAGTTGGGAAGTTAAATAAGATTCCAGAGTGGGTTCCACAACTCCAAAATCTTGTAGGCTTGTCTTTGAGGTACTCTATGTTAACTGATGATCCCTTGAAATTGCTACAAAATATGCCACATTTGTTGTGCCTCGAGATTGGCCTCCATGCCTATAAAGGTGAAAGTTTGTATTTTAAAGATGGAGGGTTTCAGCGACTAAAGGAACTAAATCTCCTTTATTTAGATAACTTGAATTCCATCATTATCGATAAAGGAGCATTGCGTTCTTTGAAAAGACTCTACTTTATGGAATTGGGCAATCTCAAGACAATACCTTCTGGCATCCAACACTTGGAAAAACTTGAAGTGTTCAAAGTATATGCTATGCCAGATGAATTCGTACAATGCATTGCTCCAGATGGAGGACCGAAGCACCCAAGCATCCACCATGTGCCACTTGTACACATTCATCCCCCAAGAAGAGGAAAAGGCAGAAAAATTAATCCCTCATGACATAAGAATTCATAAAAAGGTATGCCTTCTCTTCCTAATATTTCTCCAATGGGATTCAAATTACATGTCTCCTTTATTTCATTAATCACAACACTTTCTCTTTATTACTATTTTTTCACTTATGTATATTTTTAATTAAAATAATACTAAAAAATGATAAGCAAAGGATATATATAGATTTTATTTCCTATAAAATGACACTTTTAGTATTGTTTACCGTTTCGTTACTAAGAAATGTAATTTGTATTTAATATTTAATTCCTAAATGTTTTTCTTAATTTTTTGAGTCCTTTTATTTGTTTCGTATGCTTTGTTTTTTTTAATCTACATCACTTATTAGAAATTAAGGATAAATTTGTCTAGTATTATGTACAAGAAATTCTGTTATTGTTCTATTCCCTTAAAAGCTATTCGGTAGAAAAAAATTTCACTAACAAAACTCTGGCCATTGCAATACTCTCTAATAATATTGTGCTTTGGATTGGCATAGGAATTGGATTTTCATTGTTTTGAAATTTAGATTCTCAAAGATGCGCTTTCGACAATGACGTTGTATCTTCTTGTTTCAGGATTGATGTTTTGGTCCCTGCACAAGAAAAATGTGGAATTGTCTGGCTTTAACAAAGTCATTTGAGTTTTACTATTTGTCGTGTATAATAAAGTGCGAACAGTGTGTCTTTCATGAATTGTGAGATGAGATCTTATTTTCTATTTGATATTTTGTTTTGTTGTAAGGTTTCCTTATTTTATTTTAAAGAATGTGTGGAATTGTCTTTTTTTAACAAAGTCATTTAAGTTTGTATCAATTTGTGATGTATAATAATGCAGGGAACCAATTATAAAAAGGTGTCTTTCAAGGATTGTGAGATATTAATTTTTTCTATTGAACTTGTGTCTTTCTATTTGGAAATGAGAAGAAAAAAACTTTATGTAATTTTTTTGTTTTATTGTGAAGTCTCCTTATTTTATTTTAATGTTTGTTTACCAAAATTTCCTCCGCCAAGTCTTTATCATATGGACATTTGTTAGTAAAACTACCTATTCTGAGAATGGGCATAAAGAAGAATGGTCCTGTTTATGCCAAATTATTGAGAAGTTCAAATTTGTAAACAGGAGAGATGCTAGTGACACTCTGAGATTCTTTTTCTTATACTCTTTCTACTGCTGAAATTTATTAGAATTTCTATGTATATAAAAAGTAATTCACAGAATTGGGAAAGAAAGCATCATTCACAAAAAAAAGACAATAGGTTAATATTAAGAATCACATCTAAAAACACTTACGTACTCAAGTAAATCTATTTACACCAAGCGAGCTACCATTATTCATTAGATCACCCAAAATGTAAATATGTTTACATCAAGTAGGCTACCATTTTCCTTTAGATCACCCAAAATATGCACTTTATGTCATATAGACTACAACTCCAAAAACAATAAGACAATAAGTAAAGGCTCCAAGCAATCACAAAACACTCCATGTACGAAAAAGAGTGTATAATGATTAATACTTTCTCAATATGTTACTTAATGAAATGATATAAGTGAAGATAACTTTTCAACTTCACACAATTCAAGAGATATCAAGAGATAGAAAAAACGAGCCAATTCTATCCAAAGATATAAGATTTCATCTTGTCATTTCAATTTGATTATATGCTTAAAATTAAGTTTACATGAGAGAATTTAAGCCCCAAAACAAAATCCTATCAGATTAACCTACTTATGAAAATCACCGTAAAAGTGACAATTATTATTAATGATACCTAAAAAACCGACAGAATTTAAAAAAAAGCATCAGAATAAGAATATGACAGTCAGCATATGAGTAATCACGGAAATGTTCCTCTTGTAAAATTTGATCACCAATAAATCACTCACAATCATTTTCCCTTTCATTTGTTTCTTCTTTTGAAAGACCAAGGCCAAACAATCCATCAGAAAAAGGGCCCTTGTTTTAACAAATATTACAAGCAGAAAAGATTACATTATTAGTATAATTCCAAATAAAGGACAGTATCCAAGTCCATAATGCTTGTAATGAAAGTAGCCCCTTATTTTAAATGCAGTTTCAAATATTTTAGGGAGATAAAATTGCAACATTGCCATCAGCTTTAAGAGCTTAATTCGACATTATGCTAAGATATTTTCATTCAAGAAACATTGAAGCATTAAATAGACTTTGATTGCGAACATTGTGAAGTCAACCTTCTCCTTCCTTCTGGTTACTCTCATGAGATAACATATAAAGTATAAAGATTACCAGTAGTTGACAAAAAATTTGAAGTCAAATGTATCCACTACATGTCATAACAGTATGTACCATAGTGACAAGTTTAAGTAGAGAATGATTATAAAAAGTTCAAAGCTAAATGTATCCACGACACAACACAACAGTATGCACTATAATGACAAGTTTATAATTATAAAATTGTAAGACATCCGAATTTATTTATTAAAAAATGGTCATAGTAGCACAATTAAATATAAATTGATTCAATTTATGTTATTGATCCCCTCTGCATGCTCTAATAGACAACAGGGGACTTCCTCCCAGACATTCTATGATAGTTTATGTAGTATGAAGTATTGACATGTACATGCCTATCGCACGTCACCTTTGTGTATAATGGATGAAAAATTTTATAATATGGTCACATCAAAACAGAACATACCACAGAGATGGAAGAAATATTTCCCAGAATAGATTAACATATTTAAAACAAAAATACAGCAGTAAAGATAAAATTCATCAGAATTATACCTGGCGTATAAAACACAGACATTCATCTTTTAATTTGTTTTGTGGTTTCAACATAAATAAATAAACCAAGCTAATGAAATTGGAAATCACCAGTAAAGGAATATATATACTTGTTTATATAATAAGCATCCTATAAATTTGACCAAAAGACCTCTGTACCCAAGAACAATAAAACTCAAAATGTTGGCTCAAAGTGTGGAGCAGGCAAAACTAAAGCTTCAATCTCAATTTAGTATTCAAATAAAAAAGTTGGAAGTTAGAACCATAGCCATAAAAACATTCTAAGACTACATTACATTTGAAGGATTGATCACACCTCTATAGACATCTGGTAAGAGGGGCAAAACATTCTGAAAATTGACAACAAATTTCTCCAAAAACTTTTTCTCAGTGGTGCAAATTATGGAACTAAAGTGCATGTTACTCTTAAGCAGACCTTTTGATTTCAAGATTTTAATTACTGAAAATCTAGGGACAATCCTCTTCTCCAAGCTGTACGCTACAACTTGAGGATATTCAGCAATAGCTTCTGATGGCCAACCCATATCCTTCACTAGGAAACTCATTTTTTTGGTAAACGTGTCCCCTGAAAACTTCATAAAACTGGGAAACTTCCTAAATGCTTGGAGAGACATTTCATTTCACGGTTCCAGCCCCACCTTTCATACACCTCAAACCTTGACTCCCACACCGCTTTCCTCGTAGTTACAAGCACGTGAATGGCGATGAGAGAATTCGTTTTCAAAGGACTAAACCCAATTTCCTTAACTGTCATGACAGCTTCAACAAATCTGGAATGCTCAACAGATGCTGCAGACAGGGCATTGGTCATGAGGAGACAGATGGAAGCCTGAGGCACACCACATTGCCTCAAAATCTTAATATTTGGAAACAACTCATTCACTAAGTCACCTTATACAAAAGTGGGGCATTTGTCAAAGCTCTAACAACTTCCCCATCATTACAAACTACACTCTTTAGGATCTCATAACGCGGGATGAGACATTTTTCCAAGTTCCTCTTCAAGATACTATGGTTGGTAATCAGGATCTTAGGCATGTCACTGTTGGAGACCCCAATAGAACGGAAGAACTTGAGTTTAGGCAAAAGGGTATTCTCTGCATTTGCAACAAGCACCAAAGGATGTCTCACCACAAATTTTGCAAGCTGGGTTTTTGAGAACCCATAGTTGTTGAGAAGATCAAGAACAGCATTTGGGCCAACTGGGGTTTTCAAATTGACCCTGTTGGAGAGTTCCCCGGCCAATTTTGGGAACAGCCCACATGAGTTGATGAGGTAAGGCACGGTAAAGGTGTCACCTTTGCAGTGGTTGTCATCTGATTCAGAATCAGAAGAGGTGGCTGAAGTGAAAGAATTGAAGAAAAAAAGTGAAGGATTGTGTTTGTGCTGTAGGAGAGAACCAAATATGAAATGGGTAGTATTGTGAAGTGTAAATGATGATGATGAAGTTAATATTGTAATGAGAAAATTAGGCAACATTTATTCACTTACAGATTTCAATGCAGTGGAATCTGGCTGTATTAGATGAACCTCTTTAGAGAGAGCCCTATGAGAGCATCTCCACAGTAAGGTTCTTCCTGGGGTTCTTAAAATAAGAACCACCTCTTATCTCATTTATGCATTGGAGAAGAATGAGTTTTGAACCCACCTCTTGTGATGATTAGTATTTATGGAATTTCGTTCCTTCAATTTTATTTTTTCAGTTTGTTAATTTAAATTTAAAAATATTATTTTAATTTTTTAAATTATTTTTGTTCGATTAAGTTTATCTATTTTTTAATTTATTATACTAGCTTGATTAATTTTTTTTATATATTATCCAAATCTTTTTACCACTAAATCAATCCTGGTAGTTTACTAGGTTGATTAATTTAATGACACTTGATAAATTATAAAAAGTATCGCGTTATATGAATGTAGCAAAATTAATATTGTGAAATATTAAAAAAATTAATTTTATATAATAAAAATACTTAAAAATTTTAAATAATTTTTTTTTTTAATTTAAAGATCTAAAACTGAAGCGCAAATTTAAATGACAGAAAATTTTATTTCAACACGTTGATTATAAATTTTTTGGCATGTGTTATAATTTAGTGTTCTACAATATAATAGCTTACCCTAATGGTTAAGGTTTGATTGGAGTTGCTGGAGTTTTTTTATTTTTATTTTTGAAATGTAATTTTTAAAATATAACATATTTAATTAGAATGGATTGGAGTTGTTGGAGTTTTTTTATTTTTATTTTTGAAATGTAATTTTTAAAATATAACATATTTAGTTAGAATGGGGTTAAAATAATTTTAATTTAATTTTTAAATAATTTTATATTTATTTTTAAAATAAAAAATTATGAATTTAATTTTTAATTTTAAAAAAATATATTCTCACCATATACGACAATGATTATTTTTGTTATAATAATTAAAATAATTCATTTCCTTTATAGAATTTGTTTTTAGTCTTTGTCAATTTTTGTTAAAAAGATAATTTGTTTATGTCATAACGACATCATCACACATCATATCAACAAAAGATAACATTATAATATCATCACATATGATATCAAGTAAAATATATCACATTAGTAATAAGGAACTACAAATAAAAAAGAAATCTCAATGATTATAAATGAATTTTTTTTTACATAGATAAAAATTAAATAAATTAAATTAAAATATAAAATATAAATATTAAATAACAAAAAATATCATTATTTATAAATAGATGATGTATTTTATTTGACTTAAAACCAATATATTTCTAAACACTATAAAATCTGTCATTTACCATATATATTATTCATTCTTTTCTATCGAACATATCTCAAAAAAAATATACATTGATGCTTGCACACTCTCACTTTTATAAATTATCTCATATTTCTTTTAACATCATTTATAATATATAAAAGTGAAAATAGTCTATGTAAAAATAAGTCAAGTGACCTATTAAATGTCTATAGCCTAGCATGCATGTTCATATTTTTACTTTTTATAAAAAAAAATAAGTTAAAAGACGATATTTGAAGCTTTAAAAATGTCTATTAAATCTTATATGTTGACCTATTTATATATAGATATATAGTATAGTATTATATTATATATTATATATATAATATAAAAAAATATAATTTATATTTAATACATTAATAATATTTCTTAATAAAAATTTACAACAATCATATATCATAAGTCTCTTATACAAAATATAAGAATGAAATACGACATTCAATTACTAATTGTATCGAGCACAGAATTGTTGCAAGCAATATGATTGCAAGCAATGAGGATAGTATGATTATACTCAACGAGAATAACATCATACAAATCAAGGTAAAGCAATATGATTGCAAGCAATGAGGATAGTATGATTATACTCAACGAGAATAACATCATACAAATCAAGGTAACCAAGCAACAGTCAAATACAAAGGTTTTTTTTTTCACACACAACAAATTTAATAATCCTTTGGCTCTAGGAAAACTCATTAGTGGATTGTCACCCTAAATCTATATGAATATTAGTTACATTTTATAGTTTTTATTAAAATAAATCCAATGAAATAAATTTTGTATCTTGAATTAATAAAATAAATTTAAACTTATTCTCCAAAATAAAATAAAAGAAAAATGTTTCCTATTTTAAAAAATAATATTAACTCAAAATTTGATAATTAAAAGATCAAAATAACTTTTTTAAAAAATAAATGAGTAAACAATAAATAAAAGTCCAAATGAGCAATGATTTTACTTCATCTGTAAAACAAAATAAGTTACTCTAAACTTTCCAATCACAAATTATTTTCTTAACATCAATTTTATAATAAATTCTACCAATATCTAAAACAACCACATCCTTACTCAACAAAAAAATCTAAAATTGTTCACTTCTAATAAAATAATCAACTCACAGAATTATTATTTTTAAAAACTCCAAATTAAAAGCAAACATCCTCGCTATTGTACAAACCATGATTTTTTCACTGCATATGTGATTCTGAGCAAAACAAACTGTTTGAATGAGGCTAATAAAAAGGAGCTCTCACCGAATAGAATGAGAAGGATAATAACTTAAACATTTTTTTCTGCACTACAGATCCAATGATTTTTTTGGAAAAAAAAATCCTATAGTTTGGTTTTTCATTTTTTTAAGAAAACATATACTTATACCGTTATCCAATAAAATATTATCATATATTATAAATTTATTGATATACCAATGTTGTTACACAATAGTGTATATTGAAATTAAACTCATTTTCAATATGTTCATATATGCCTTTTGCTGCAGATCTATAAGTTTAGCTGATTCATTCCTCCCCTCAGAAGAGAAAGGTCATACCCCAAAACTGACTACCACTAGCAATTTGATTCATTGTTCTGCTGCAGTTTACTATCTACATGGTTATCCTTATAAGGGTAAAAAAAATTTAAAACAATGGCCCCTCTTCAATCTAAATAAAGTAACATGCCACAAGAAAAAGACACAAAAAACGTTTTCCCCGCATTCTACGCTACCAAAGTCAGGCATTATTAAAAAAATCAGAAACAAGATCCTGAGAGCAAATTTGTATGTAGTACAAGAAATTAGGATGAGATCACTGAGTGCAATAGGTTGGGTAAAGAATAGACAAACTGAATTAATGAATATTAACAAGGCCAAAGGAAAATAGAAAGAAAAAAAAAAAAAAAAACAAAGAGGAACAACTATAGATATAAGGATGTCACAACCAAATTTGTGACGAAGCGAACGGGGAAGGTTTTAGGATGGGAGTCGCCACCAGAGTTTTGATTAGGAACGCTGGAAAACCAAAATGAGGATAAGGCTTGGTCTGGAACCAGATATATGGGTTCGGAAGTTGGTTACACACTAGGGGCACAGGGTGTCCCTAACAGTTACCTAGGACTAGCTTTTGGGTTTGGTTTCGGTGTGAGTTGTTCAATTATGGGATTCGTATGTATGGGGGTAATTTGATTTGGGGTAATGGATTGACGAACTCGCATGAGGGGTGTGCCCCCTCTGCCTCACGTACCTCGAAGAGCGAGGATTGAGCCACGTAGTTCTAAGCCAGGGATGTTGTTAGAAAGGGTGAGGCCGGTCAATACCAGCTTGGCTATGGGAAAGGTTTGAGAGATTTGGGAGGCTTGGGAGAGGTTTGAGCTTGGCTTAGAGTTTTGTAGAGAGGGAAAGAAACTAACTACACAAAAGAGTTGGGCAGTTATTACTCACCTGATATTCGACGTCTTCTCCTCTTAGTCCAGGATATTTCCTCTGACTTACTGACTTCTTCTTCTAGCTTCCTGGTGGAGAGTCTCGCTCCACTCCTGTAGAAAAAAAATGTCTGCCCTTTGCTCATTCGCAGTGAGGTCTTATATAGGCTACGAAATGGGCTTGGACCTCTCTCCTGATGAGAGAATATTTTATTATATTTTATTTTGAAATTTGAATGTTTAGTAGATTTATCCCCTGATTCTCGAGAGAAGGGAATATTTTATTATGTTTTATTTTGAATTTTGAAAAACTGACCGGTTTATCTTGGAAGAAAAGAATATTTTATTATATTTAATATTTGAAATTTGAATATTTAATAGATTTATCCCCTGATTCTCGGGAGGAGATAATATTTTATTATATTTTATATTTGAAATTTGAATATTTAACAGATTTATCCCTTGATTCTCGGGAGGAGATAATATTTTATTATATTTTATTTTGAATTTTGAAAAGCTAACCGGTTTATCTTGGGAGAAAAGAATATTTTATTATATTTTATTTTGAATTTTGAATTTTTAACAGATTTATTCCCTGATTCTCGAGAGAAGGGAATATTTTATTATGTTTTTAATTTTGAATATTTAACAGGTTTATCCCCTGTTTGTTGATAACGTATAAAATCTTCAAGATTTTATTTGTTATCAGTTAAGGGAAAACCAGCATAAAATCTTTAAGGGTTTATTTATTATTAGTTAAAGGTTGTTTGGGCCGGACAATTTTGAGGTGCTACAGTTGCCCCCTCTTTATTTGTGTTCATTAGGGATGCCCCCTAATGGGCATAAATAAGGAATTCAGGGATGGTTCTAGGTTTGAAGTGAGGTACTGGACTATCCTCTAGCGTCCAGGTTTGAAATATTTGGACTTTCCTTTGGCGCCTGGGCTAGAATGAGACATTTGGATTTTCCAGCGGCATCCGGGTTCAAAATGTGCGGGCTTGGACTTTCCTTTAGCGTCCGGGCTAGAATGAGACACCGGATTTTCCGCCGCATCCGGGTTCAAAATGTGGCACTTTGGACTTTCCTTTGGCGCCCAGGCTAGAATGGGACACCGGATTTTCGGCCGGCATCCGGGTTAGAAAGAAACACGGGTTTGGATTTTTCGGGCATCCAGGTTCGAAATGTGGCACTTGGACTTTCCTTTGGCGTCCGGGCTAGAATGAGACACCGGATTTTCACGGGCATCCGGGTTAGAATGAAGCTTTGGATTTTCTCTGCGGCATCCGTGTTCGAAATGTGGCCTTTGGACTTTCCTTTGGCGTCCGGGCTAGAATGAGACACCGGATTTTCCGCCGCATCAGGGTTAGAATGAAATCTTGGATTTTCCACTTGGCATCCAGGTTCGAAATGTGGCACTGGACTTTCCTTTGGCGTCCGGGCTAGAATGAGACAAGGAATTTCCATTGGCATCCAGGGTTAGAATGGAACATTGGATTTTCCACTTGGCATCGAGGTTCGAAATGTGGCACTTTGGACTTTCCTTTGGCGTCCCGGCTAGAATGGGACACCGGATTTTTCATTGGCATCGGGTTAGAAAGAAACTTTGGATTTTCCACCGGCATCCGGGTTCGAAATGTGGCACTTTGGACTTTCCTTTGGCGTCCAGGCTAGAATGAGACACCGGATTTTCCATTTGGAATCCGGGTTAGAATGAAGCCTTTGGATTTTCCACTGGCATCCGTGTTGAAATGTGGCTTTGGACTTTCCTTTGGCGTCTAGCCTAGAATGAGACATTTGGATTTTTCATTTGGCATCCAGGGTTAGAGTGAAGCATTGGATTTTCCACCGGCATCCGTGTTCGAAATGTGGCACCGAACTTTCCTTTGGCGCCCAGGGCTAGAATGAGACACCGGATTTTTCCTCGGCATCAGGGTTAGAATGAAACACTTGGATTTTCCACCGGCATCCAGGTTCGAAATGTGGCACTTTGGACTTTCCTTTGGCGTCCGGGCTAGAATGAGACACCGGATTTTTTGGCACATCCAGGGTTAGAATGAAACCTTTGGATTTTCCACTGGCATCCAGGTTCGAAATGTGGCACTGGACTTTCCTTTGGCGTCCAGGCTAGAATGAGATACCGGATTTTCCATTGGCATCCGGTTTAGAAATGTGACACTTGAATTTGACTAAGATCACTGGGCTTTCCTCTAGGCGGCTAGTGAAATGTGGTAGCTTGAATTTGAACTTGAATAAGATCACTGGGCTTTCCTCTAGGCGGCCAGTGATGTCTTGAATTTGAACTAATGACTTGAATTTCATAACTGATGACTTGAATTTGACATGAGATCATTGACTCTACTCGGGGCGGCCAGGGATCTCTTGAGTTTGATAACTGATGAATGCCTTCACGTCGGATTGCGATGGCCTGTTAGTTTGAGTCTTCTTTTCTTTGTTGAACCATGGTAGAGCTGTTTGACCGAGGAGAATTAGTTTCGGAGTCCTGTGCATGCTGACTGAGATGATGACGACTTTGCTTTTATTGTATTTATTTATTTGTCTATTTATTTTATTTGATTTGAAATTGAAACATCGCATTTGTGGAGTTATTTGGTGTAATGCTATGCGTAAATTGGATAGGCTGTAAATTCTTTTGTTTAAGTTATAGGTCTTAAAACGTTTCATGAGGTGGGTTCTGTATAGGTCTTTGAGTTACCTTTCTCGGGTTTGTTTATAAATTTTCTAAGCCTTGAAGCCTCTGGAATTTTCTTAAGTTCTAAACTGAAATAACTAAGTTAGCTTTCGAAATTTTCTGAGTCTTTTAGATCGAAATGGAGTCTTCTTCCTCTCAGACTGGCCGAAATGGAGTTGGTCCTTGGAAGATGTTGATTTGGCTGACATGAGATCGGTCTCTCAACGCAACTAGTGTGACCGAGATGGAATCGGATTGCTTTATCTTATTGGGGAGGGAGAAGGAAAAGAAGTGAAAAATGGAAGCTTGGGTGTATGCATGTGGTCTTTTATTAATGGAAAACATATTACAAAAATGCCTTATTTAAATAGAAAAGACTTGCTAGAACTAGAGTTGGCCTCTTGGGCAAGTTAGGCTTCATGGGTAGAATATTTTGACGGAGTCTGCGTTGACGGGATAGCGAAGGTCCCGTCCTTCAATGTCAGTTAAAATTAAAGCTCCTCTTGAGAAGGCGTGCTTCACAACGTAGGGTCCTTCGTAGTTAGGCGCCCATTTTCCTCTCTGGTCCTTGACATTTGGTAGTATCTTCTTGAGTACCATATCTCCTTCTTTGAAGGTACGGGGCTTGGTCTTCTTGTCGAAAGCGTTCTTGATCCTTCGTAGTTAGGCGCTTTTCATCGATCATATTTAACTGATCGAGTCTTTGTTGAATCCATTCTGCTTCATCCAGTTCTACTTCTGCTAAAACTCTGAGGGAGGGTATTTCAACTTCGACTGGAAGTACAGCTTCCATTCCGTATACCAAAGAATAAGGGGTTGCCCAGTAGATGTCTTGAACCGAGGTGCGGTAGCCATGTAAGGCATATGGTAACATTTTCGTGCCAATCCTTGTAGGTAATTACCATCTTCTGTACTATCTTCTTGATGTTTTTTTGTTGGCTGCTTCTCTGCTCCGTTCATTTTGGGGGGCGATAGGGTGTGGAGTTGTGGTGGCGGATTTGAAATTGCTCACATAACTCGGTCATCATCTTGTTGTTCGGGTTGGTTCCGTTATGCGTGATGATGTGGTTTTGGGGAGACCATACCGACATATGATGTCTTTCTTGATGAATGAATCGTACTACGGTGCTGCGTGTAACAGTAGAATAGGAGGAGGCTTCGATCCATTTGGTAAAGTAGTCAATAGCCACTAGGATGAATCTGTGTCCGTTTGAAGCTTTAGGCTCGATAGGCCCGATCACGTCTATGCCCCACATAGAAAAGGGCCACGGGGAAGTGAGATTGTGTAGGGCGGAAGGAGCTGAGTGAGTGTGATCAGCGTAAGTTTAGCATTTGGTACATCTCTTTACGTGTTGATGACAGTCAGATTCCATCTTGGTCCAGTAATAACCTGTTCGGAGGATTTTGCGGGCCAGGGCATGGCCGTTGGCATGCGTACCGAAGGTTCCTTCGTGAACTTCTTCTATTATCTGTTTAGCTTCCCGTTGGTCTATACATCGTAAAAGTGTCATATCTGCGCTTCTTTTGTACAATGTGGGTCCGCTCAAGAGGAATCCTGTGGCTAACCTTCTTAGTGTTCTCTTACTGTTTTCCGATGCTCCTTCCGAGTATTCTCCTTTTTCCAGGTATCTCTTTATATCTATGTACCACGGCTCTGAATCTGATTCCTCTAGCTCTATGTTCAAGTAATGGCAGTAAGCTATGCGAGGTTGTTGCCGTACGTGGATGGTTAGTTCTTGACCTTCATTTACTTGGACCATGGCCGATAGCGTTGCGAGGGCATCGGCCATTTGGTTTTCTTCTCGGGAGACGTGGTGGAAGGTGATCGTATCAAATGAGTCTATTAGTTCCTTTATGTGCTCGTGGTAAGGTAGCAACTTGGCATCTCGGGTTTCCCATTCACCGCGAAGTTGATAGATGACCAAGGCTGAGTCACCGAAGACTTTGAGTTGCTTAGCCTGATATTCTATTGCCATTAAGAGTCCCATGGTGCAGGCTTCGTATTCCGCCATATTGTTAGTGCAGTCGAACCCTAGCTTGGCCGAAAAGGGGAAGCATTGGTCTTTGGGGGAGACTAGGACAACTCCTATTCCATTTCCTAGTGTGTTAGAGGCTCCATCGAACCACATTCTCCATTCTTCATCCTTAGTCTCAATGGTTGTCATGACATGTTCGTCAGGGAACTCATGAAGTAGGGGTTGGAAATCTTCCAGAGGGTGATACGCTAGATGCTCTGCTAAGACACTTCCTTTAATAGCTTTCTGACTTACGTAGACTATATCGTATTCCGATAAAGCCATTTGCCACCTTGCAATTCGTCCTGTTAGTGCGGGCTTTTCGAATATGTACTTGATGGGGTCCGTCTTTGCTATTAGCCAAACAGTGTGGGCTAGCATATACTGCCTGAGCCTTTTGGTGGCCCAAACCAAGGCATAGCAGGTTCTTTCTAATGCTGAGTATCTTTGCTCGCAGTCCGTGAACTTTTTGCTAAGATAGTAAATAGCATGTTCCCTCTTTCCGGTGTCGTCCCGTTGGCCCAACATACAGCCCATGGATTCTTCTAATACGGTCAAGTATAGAATTAAAGGTTTATCTGGGACTGCTGGGACAAGGACTGGTGGATTTTCTAAGTATTTCTTGATCTTTTCGAAGGCTTGCTGGCATTCGAAGTTCCAACTGAATTCATGGTTCTTGCGGAGAAGTTTGAAGATAGGGCTGCATGTGGCTGTTAATTGAGAGATGAACCGAGCTATGAAGTTCACCCGTCCTAAGAATCCTCGAATTTCTGCTTCTGTCCTGGGAGTTGGCATTTCTCTGATGGCTTTAACTTTGTCTGGATCAACCTCTATGCCCTTCTCATTTACTATGAAGCCGAGCAATTTCCCTGTCTTTACTCCGAAGGTGCATTTAGTTGGGTTGAGTCTTAACCTATATTTGCGGAGTCTAGTGAACAATTTCCGCAAGTCCTCGATGTGTTGTTCTGGGGTCTTGGACTTTGCGATCATGTCGTCTACGTATACTTCAATCTCCTTGTGCATCATGTCATGGAACAGTGTTACCATGGCCCTTTGATATGTTGCCCCTACGTTCTTAAGCCCGAAGGGCATCACCTTGTAGCAGAAAGTTCCCCATAATGTGATGAAGGTCGTTTTTTCTAAGTCCTCTTGAGCCATGAGGACTTGGTTGTATCCTGAGAAACCATCCATGAAAGAGAAGAATGCATGTTGAGCGGTATTATCAACGAGCGTGTCGATGTGGGGCAAAGGGAAATTGTCCTTAGGGCTAGCACGATTTAGATCCCTATAATCGACACACATACGAACTTTCCCGTCTTTCTTTGGTACCGGTACAATGTTTGCCACCCATTGTGGATATTTTGAGACTGCGAGGAATCCTGCGTTCCACTGTTTTTCAACTTCTTCTTTAATTTTTAGGGCTACCTCAGGCTTCATCCTTCTTAGTTGTTGACGGACCGGGATACAGTTAGGGAGTAAAGGCAACTTGTGTTCTACAATGTCGCGGTCCAATCTTGGCATGTCTTGGTAGGACCAGGCGAATACGTCGGCATATTCTTTCAAGAGTTCAATCAAGTGTGATCTTGGCTCCGGTGGCATTAACTTGCCCACCTTTACTTCTTTCTTTTCTGTCTTGCCCCCCAAGTTTATATTTTCAAGCTCTTCTACAAATGGTTGGAATTTTGGTTTATCCCATTCCATGCGTTTCTCAATCTCCATTAGTGCTTCTGCATCTGCGTTTGTGTCTTCGATTGGTGCGTTAGCCAGGTCGTGGTCTTTAAGCGTAGATTCTGTATTGTTTGAAGGCGCGCTATTATTATTTCTGGTTCATTTTTAAAAGAGATTGTGTTTTAGCGGAGGTTCGATATATATACGCGCGAGACATAAGAAAGAAAGGACAAGGACAGGAGAAGTAAAAAGAAAACTATGCATTAAATTCAAAAGTGCATGCTTAGCCTAAGCTATTATTTTGTTCGCCCTAAGGGCCTGGAAAGCAAAAACAAAAAGTTGTTAAAAAAAAAAAGGAAATTACACAAGAAGACACTCGTTGAACACTGCTTCAATCTTCCAGTTGACCAGGGGTTCCTTCGTGACGTAGACCTCTCCTTGGGGCCTGACCATGTCATCTCCAATGGTTGCAACGGTGTCTGACTCGAAAAGCGTGGGATCTAGCTCAAAGAATTCTGATAGTATGAGCCCCAAGTCTTCTTCAGGATCTTCTTCTTTTTGGTATCCGAGTCCAGCTTTCCCTTTGTTTTCTGAGATCTGGATTGGGGCGGGTATTCCGTCTAGGCGAGGTCCTAGTCCTTTGCCGGGTAGGTATCCATCCTTCATCATGACTCGGAGGGCCATTCCTTCCGTAGCGGGATGTGGCACAAGCGTCTCTTCTTCTAGAGGTACAACTTCTAAGGATTGCAGTGATACTCCCTGAACGTTCTCATCGCCCTCGATGAACGTTTCTGGTGTAGAGGTGGTGATCAATACTTCCCTTTCTGCTAACACGCTGACTAGATGTGGACCCGCTATGAACTTAACCTTTTGATGGAGGGAGGACGGTACTGCCCCCGCCTCATGAATCCAAGGTCTGCCTAGGAGGCAACTGTATGCGGAGTGAATGTCCATCACTTGGAATGTGATTTCGGATAGGATAGGCCCTATGTGAACTGGAAGGGTAATTTTGCCCAATACATCCTTTCTGGATCCGTCAAAGGCTCTTACCACTACTGGGCTTGGTTGTAGTTGGACTTGAACAGATTCTAACTTGTCCAATGTCGATTTGGGTAGTACATTGAGAGATGAACCGTTGTCGATTAGGACCTTGGAGATGGTGTAACCTTTGCACTGAGCAGTGATATATAGCGGTCGGTTGTGCCCTTGCCCTTCAGTTGGCAGGTCTTCCTCTGAGAATGTAAGTTGTCCCCTACTGCTGATGTTGTTGACAATTCCCCCAAATCTTTCAACTGTGATGTCTTTGGGCACATGGGCCTGGCTTAAGACTTCAACGAGGCGGCGCCTGTGGTTTTCTGAGTTCAAGAGTAGCGCGAGCAATGAGATGCGGGCCGGAGTTTTGTTCATTTGTTCTAGCAACTCATATGCACTATCTTGAATGTGCTTCAGGAACTCCTTAGCTTCCGTGTCAGATGACGTGTCCTTTGGGGGTCCTACGACTTTTGCTGTTGCTGGGGCTATCTTTGCTAGTGTTTCGGGGGTGTATACTTTTCCACTTCTGGTCATGCCCCCAGGTGCTGTGATGTTGGTAACATCTTGTTTTGGTTCCGTTGACTCCGACATAGGATAGTACAACCATGGTACATCATGGTTGTCCTTATAAGCGGGCTTCGCCGGGCACTGAATAATGAGTGGTGTGGGACCTGGAGCGGGGTCATAGTAGATGATCAATAGTTCAATTGGTTGGGCATCTTCTATTCTAGCCACTTCATGACTTAGGGTATTTATGAACTGCCCACCATGTGCAAGGAGAGGGTTAGTGTTTACGTTTGGTTCGTTCTTCTCGAACTTGATCAATCCTCCTTCAATTAGGTCTTGAATTTTGTGTTTGAGGGTCCAACACCTTTCGGTGGAGTGTCCTACAGCACCTTCATGGTAGTTGCACCTTGCATTTGGATCATAAGTTCTGGAATACGGGGGTTCTTGCGGCTTGAGTGGCATGGTAGTTATCAACTTTTTCTATAGCAGAGTTGGAAATAGAGCGGTGTAAGTCATGGGGATAGGTGTGAAGGTTCTCCTTAGGCGTGTTTGTAGCGGGGTTGGGGTTCCATTGTTCAATGGTAATGTTGTTTGGGTGCTGTGGCCGCCCAGAACGAGCCTCGTCTGACCTGGAGCTTGGGTGGAATCTATGGTTATGGGGTTTGCTTCTCCTCTCCGCTTATCTTGGCTATTTCTTTTGACAGAGCTGGGACTGCTACTAGCTGGTGTGAATTTTCCTTTTTTGATAGCAGTTTCGATTCTTTCTCCTATGAGTACTAGGTCCGCAAAACTGGACGCCACGCTTCCTACTTGTTTTGTCGAAGTATGGGGAGGCAGAGTGTCAATGAACATGGTGACCATTTCTCTTTCGGGAAGAGGTGGCTGTACTGTCTTTGCCAGCTCACGCCACCTTTTGCATATTCCTTGAAATCCTCGAGTCCTTCTTTGAGAGGTTCTGCAGACGAGAACGGTCGGGAGCCATGTCCTCGTTATACTTATATTGGCGGACAAAAGCGTCAGCAAGGTCCCTCCATGTTTTTATATGTCCGCTTTCTAGGCCTACGAACCATCTTAGGGCAGCACCTGTAAGGCTTTCTTGGAAGCAATGTATTAGCATCGAGTCCTGTTGGTGGTAGGCGGCCATCTTCCGGCAATACATGGCTAAGTGCACGCGGGGGCATGAACTGCCCTTGTATTTCTCAAACTTGGGCATTTTGAAATCCGGAGGTAGCGTGACATTGGGGACGAGGCAGAGATCGGTTGCGTCCAGGCCATGACTACCTGTTCCCTCGATGGCTCGAATGCGTTCTTCTAACGCATCCCACTTCATTCGTTCTGGTCCGTTTATCTCGAATGGTGGGGGTTGAAAAGGTCCTTTGGGGCCAGGTCCAGATCCTTGTGCTTCAGACTGTCCCGCCTGCTCTGGTTGTCGGGATTGCTGTTGGTTTTCCATGTTACCATTCCACCCGAAGGGCATCCCGTACTGCGGTGTGAACCCAGGGGGGTGTCTGGGGGTTTCATACACCTTGGTCATCCGTTCCACATGTCCTTTCGTCAACTGCTCTTGTATTTTTGCTACTTCTTCTTTTAATCGTTGCTTTTCTGTTCTTAGTTCTTGGTTTTGTTGTTCGAGCTGTTCAATCGCGCTTTCCATCTCTTTGGTCCTTGCTCGCGTGTGGTGACGATGTCGTGGCGCGCTGCTTTCTAATCCCCTGAGGTTCATTTTTCTATTACGAGTTAACGGGATGCAAAAAGAAGCAGTATGCATGTATGTATAAATGTCTTAATTGTGGACCATTTCATAAAAATTGGAAAGAGAAACCTTTTATTAAATTAAAAGAAGAGTTACATTGAAAATTGAATTCCTAAGGGCGCCAATGACATTACAAAAATCCCTATTACAAAAAATTCTAAGAAGGCCCGCGGCGCTTACAAAATTCGCTACAAAAATATTTCTACGGATGCCTCTGGCGTCCACAAAAATTTCCTACTACAAAAGTCTAAGTGCAAAATTCTTCACATAGTTCCAAAAGTTGGGCTAGTTCCTTTGAAATCTTGGAGGAATCTTTGGTTGCTTGAAGGGCTTTGAGGGCGTCAACCATGTGTTGAGCAATCTTAGACGTTGCTTGGGCTTTGCGTTTCCCATCTTCTATGGTTGTTTGTAATTTTTGGATGGTATTTTGGGCTTGTGTTTGGGTTTCGTAAGCTTTAGTCCGGGCTTCGACTAGCTTAAGGAAACTCGGCCATCTTTGCTCTACCTGGCGTTCCATAGCGGTTTGAGCTTTTGATTGCTCGTCCTCCATCTGGTGAATCTTTTCCTGAAGGGATCGAAGTTGCTTGTCTTTCTCCGTTTCGCTTGCTTTGAGGGTGGTTAGTGTTTCCTTCAAATACTCGTTTTCTAAGGCTACCTGGTCTCTTTCCATTCTTCGGAGACACATTTCTCGATCGACAGCCTGTAGGCAGCTAGCCATCTTCGAACGATGTTGTTGCTCGCTTCGTGCTTTCTTGATGCTTTCTTCCTTTAGCTGCCTTTCTTGGAGAACCTCATGTTGTGTTTGTTCCAGCTTCCTCTTAAGGGTCCGTTGCTCAGTTTCCATTTGGTTTAAGATTTGTTCAAATTCTTCAATTTCGATAGTCTCTGGGAGTTTGATCTCTTGGTTTGGTTGCGAAGAGGGGAGACCCCCGGTCCATCCAATTGCTTGTATTCGTTCTTGGAGCCACATCTTATAACTTCGGGAAGCACCACAACTCCTGCTGCCGAGTTCAGCCCCTTTTCGTACAACACGTCCCCAAGCTTGTTTAATTTTTCCGAGATTACCGATTTCGAGGGCTTCCAACCCATGAATTACGAAAGGGGTCAGAGCTTCGTTAGAGGGAGGTTGCATTATAGGGTATCCTGCTTGTCGTAATGTTAGCTGGGGGTTATAGTTGATGGCTCCTTGCGTTCCTAGCAAAGGGACGTTCGGGTATGACCCACAGCTAATGATTACTTGTCTGTGTGCGTTCCACGTGGGGTACCACCGTATTGTCCGTTCAGAAGTTTCGTGTAAGAGCCGGATCCACTGCTTTTTGGGGGTTATCTTTATCCAATTCCCTCTATAGTCTTGGTATGGGCAAACAGCTTGCTCTTTGTTGTGAAATAGGTGGGCGGTGATCCATAGATATAGTAATGGAACGCAACACCGGAGACTTCCTGCCCCTTTTCTTTGCAGTAGTTGAGGGTATAGTAGGTATTGGCGAGAATGGCCATAGTTGGGTTTTCTTGCCGATCTCTTTGAGCTAGGAATGCTTCTATTGCCGCTGCATCTATGTAATTCTCTAAACGTGGAAACAGCAGGACCCCAAAGGCCAACAATCCCAATGCGTCTATGAAGGTGGGCCAATTTCCCATTCTTTCGAGTTGTCCCAACCTTCCTTCTAGGGTGGACCTGCATATTCCTTCTATGCCGTTGCGGCTCCTTCGTATCCCTTCTATTGCCGTTTTTGGTAGTTGTAGAAGTTTGGCTATGGTGTTCCATGGGACCGGCCGCCCTTGCGGGAAGTAAAGGAGTGGTTCCTCTAGAGGGATACCCAATAGACGCTCATATTCTTCCAATGTCAGGGCTATTTGGAAATCTCTGAAAGTGAAGCAGCATAACGACGGATCGTAGTACTGGAACAGTGCCTCGATGGCCAAGACTTGAGTATCTACCTCAATGAGTTGTAGGAGTTGACCATGTCTTTTTTCAAATGTTCGACGGTGATACCCTTTTAGGTAACTACCCAACAGCGAAGTGAGCGGAGCTCGGGTTCCTTGACTTGAATGGGGCTCCAACGTCTATTCCTAGAAGTTTCTCTTTCCATTTTTTCTGAAATATCCATGATTAATTATTTTAGTTTTTTTTTTCACGATGAATGCTAAGATTTCTGAAGTATGCATGGAATGCATGTCGTGTGTGGGAGCAGAGTAGAATACGATAGAAAAGTGGGATAGGATGACATAGAAGATGACTTCATCTCGAGTTAAGGATTTTTGACTAGCCAACTTCACGTTGGTTTCATCTTCGCCGACTCCATCTCGGCCAACATGTTAGTTCATTAAGTTAAAGTTGACTTTATGTCGGCCAAGTTTTTAGTTAATTAAGTTAAGGCTGATTCCATGTCAGCCTCAGTTAAGTCTTAAATTAGGGTTTCACGACTGACTCCCTTTCGGAGTTATGCCGAAATTTTTAACGTAAAAGATGAAGTTTCCCAAGGCGTGCCAACTCCATCTCGGAGTCAGCATTCATGCCGGCAAAACAAACTAACCTAGTGGTAAAAAGGATTTTTTTCCCAAGAATTCTCACAATTAGGCTGCTAAAAGAAAATTCTCACCAGGTCCCCAGGTGCCCATAGACCTCTAAGGAACGCAACCATAGACAGGAGAGAGTGTCCTGAATATGATCGTTTCCAAAGGCTGTCACCCCCAAGTGGAACTATCGTGATCACCCGATCATGCAGAGGAAACCCTCCAAAGATGGTTCCACTACACATTCCGCACTCCTTAACTCTCGGGCCGGGAATAGGACCCCACTCAAAAAAAAAAAAAAAAATATTAGCCTAAGCACACCCAACGACTACCCCTTAATTATTAGAATCTTATGAAGGTTTTTACAAACAAAAGGGGAAAACTACCTATGCTAGGGGGAGCATGCATATTTGAGTATAATTGATCCTATGTCAAGAGGGAGGTTTTTTTTTTTTTTTTTTTTTTTTTTTACCCTAGGCTAAAATAAATAACACATAACAATAATATATGAATAGATAAGCAATTAAAAAAATTTAAATAACATGGAAATCATAATGCTAGTCAATCTATTAAGGCTCAACTTTCTAGGAACCCGTAAAACCGGAGATTCAGGTTCGATCCCGATGAAGTCGCTTAACCGTCACAACCAAATTTGTGACGGTTTAACGGGAAGGTTTTAGGATGGGAGTCGCCACCAGCGTTTTTGATTAGGAACATTTGGAAAACCAAAATGGGGATAAGGCTTGGTGCGGAACCAGGATATATGGGTTCGGAAGTTGGTTTACACACTAGGGGCACGAGGGGTGTCCCTAGCATGCCTGTTACCTAACAGTTACCTAGGACTAGCTTTTGGGTTTGGTTTCGGTGTGAGTTGTTCAATTATGGGATTCCTATGTATGGGGGTAATTTGATTTGGGGTAATGGATTGACGAACTCGCAGGGGTGTGCCCCCCGCCTCACGCACTCGAAGAGCGAGGATTGAGCCCACGTAGTTCTAAGGGATGTTGTTAGAAAGGGTGAGGTCGGTCAATACCAGCTTGGCTATGGGAAAGGTTTGAGAGATTTGGGAGGCTTGGGAGAGGTTTGAGCTTGGCTTAGAGTTTTGTAGAGAGGGAAAGAAACTAACTACACAAAAGAGTTGGGTAGTTATTACTCACCTGATATTCGACGTCTTCTCCTCTTAGTCCAGGGTATTTCCTCTGACTTACTAACTTCTTCTTCTAGCTTCCTGGTGGAAAGTCTCGCTCCACTCCCGTAGAAAAAAAATGTCTGCCCTTTGCTCATTCGCAGTGAGGTCTTATATAGGCTACGAAATGGGCTTGGACCTCTCTCCTGATGAGAGAATATTTTATTATATTTTATTTTGAAATTTGAATGTTTAGTAGATTTATCCCCTGATTCTCGAGAGAAGGGAATATTTTATTATGTTTTATTTTGAATTTTGAAAAACTGACCGGTTTATCTTGGAAGAAAAGAATATTTTATTATATTTAATATTTGAAATTTGAATATTTAACTGATTTATCCCCTGATTCTCGGGAGGAGATAATATTTTATTATATTTTATATTTGAAATTTGAATATTTAACAGATTTATCCCCTGATTCTCGGGAGGAGATAATATTTTATTATATTTTATTTTGAATTTTGAAAAGCTGACCGGTTTATCTTGGGAGAAAAGAATATTTTATTATATTTTATTTTGAATTTTGAATTTTTAACAGATTTATCCCCTGATTCTCGAGAGAAGGGAATATTTTATTATGTTTTTAATTTTGAATATTTAACAGGTTTATCCCCTGTTTGTTGATAACGTATAAAATCTTCAATATTTTATTTGTTATCAGTTAAGGGAAAACCAGCATAAAATCTTTAAGGGTTTATTTATTATTAGTTAAAGGTTGTTTGGGCCGGACAATTTTAGGGTGCTACAAAGGAAGTTGCAGCTATCAATATCATACCATTATAATTCTTTATTAGAACTATGTCATCAATTTATAATTTGAAGTTTTTAACATTCACAATCACTTTTATCAAAATTAGTTCATGCAGTTCAAAAGAAAGCACATCATTCAAAAAAAAAAAAAGACAATAGGTTAATAATGAATGACAATTCACATCTAAAAGTACATATTCAAACTAACAATTATATATAGTAATAATGTATAACAATAGATAAAGAGGTGGTCTATTTTTTTTTATTATTTTTAGAAACTTTTTGGTTTTATATGCTGATTTGTATGTTGAGAATTAATTTGCCTTTCACATTGAGTTTTTTTTTCTGTTTTTTCATTTTTTTTTATGTGTAATATTTTAATAGACAATTCAATCTTTTATATGTTTTTTTTTTATTGTAATTGATATACACATCCACCCCTATTTATAGATTGTATCGGGGTTCATTCGGTTTTTAAAAGAAACTTTATTTTTGTTAACTCAATGATATACACATCCACCCCTATTTATAATTTGAAGTTTTTAACATTCACAATCACTTTTATAAAAATAAGAACTGACATAAAGAAGAGTGACACTGTTTATACCAATTATTGAGAAGTTCAAACTTATAAAAATATGTACATAGCAAAATTAGTTCATGCAGTTCAAAAGAAAGCACATCATTCAAAAAAAAAAAAAAAGACAATAGGTTAATAATGAATGACAATTCACATCTAAAAGTACATATTCAAACTAACAATTATATATAGTAATAATGTATAACAATAGATAAAGAGGTGGTCTATTTTTTTTTATTATTTTTAGAAACTTTTTGGTTTTATATGCTGATTTGTATGTTGAGAATTAATTTGCCTTTCACATTGAGTTTTTTTTTCTGTTTTTTCATTTTTTTTATGTGTAATATTTTAATAGACAATTCAATCTTTTATATGTTTTTTTTTTATTGTAATTGATATATACATCCACCCCTATTTATAGATTGTATCGGGGTTGTTAACTCAATGGTAGAACATTCGGTTTTTAAAAGAAACTTTATTTTTTACACATTTATTTAAAACAATTAGTTCATTCATACTAACTAGAGAATTTGTAAAAACCGTGAAAGGAATGAATGAGAAAAGTAACATGTTTTGTCAACAATAAATTATAAAAATATTTCACGTTTATTATATTAATTCCAATTTTTGTTTGAATTTTTGGCTTCAATTAATTATTAACTATAGGAGAAAAAAGTAATGAGTTTTCATTTATTTTTTATTTGAATTATTATTCATCTAATTGTGCATTAAAAAGAGATTAATGTTTGATATGGGAAAGAAAATTTCTTATGAATAAATTATTTATTAATTTTCTTATGAGTCCTAATTATATATAGTTATTTTCTATTATATTTATATTTGGGACAGTGATAAATGTGAAAAAAAAGAGTATATTGATAAAAAATATTTCTAAAATCAAAAGAGCGATTTGGTTGAAAAAATTAAAGGATTCCTAATTAACTTGTTATCCTAGAACAAAAAATTAAGTAAAAAAGTGATTAGAGAGAGTCCGTTAATTAATTTTAATTTTTTTATGTATCTATCTATTTATATATAATTCATTTTATATATATATATATATATATATATATATATATATAAAATGAATTTTGATTTTTTGTTTGATCAAATGAAATTTTATAAATGGTGAAATATCAAGTATATTTTGAACTCTATAAATCTCATCACTAGGATATCTTGTACCAACTTTGTTTTAAGTCTATTTATTAAATATATTTTATATTTTGAACATACTAATAATTTAATTACTCAAAATTTTATTTAATTGAAATTGTTTTAATCTTCGTATACCAAATCTTTCAAATTATTTGGAAGTTTTGAATTACTTAAATTTTAATATGTGAAATTGACCTAATTTCTCGTAAATCAAATCTCTCAAATTGTTTGATAAAATACATTTTCTTCTAATTGGACATCCTACATCAAATTATTATTAAGTGAATCACAATTTAATCCTTAAAATTATAATAATTAATTAAATTGATCATTTAAATTGTAATAAATTTGATATATGAGATCAATTGATATCTTGCTTTGTGATACAACTTTCATGCAACTGTTAACAAACTATTTTTTTCTAATAAAAAGGGTATATTATTTTTTGAAGATTTGGTAGGCAAGCATTTGACGTGACATGATACTAGATACCTCCACGTAGAAAATCTTTATTGATATTGATATGCTTGAAATTATTGAAGTTGACTCTATATACTTATATGAAGACACTTTTCATGTATTTGAGTTAGTATAATATAAACACACAATATAATAATTACATAAATATACTTTAAGTTATATATTATGTTTTAACTTATTCGTTTGATAGGATGATTTTATCGTTTGTTTAAAAAATGCTAACGACAAGCATTTATATGGAAAAGAGAATTGTTGCTTTTGATTAAAATGTAATCAATTATTTTAATATGTTTGTACATCATTTCAAAATACTCGAGGTTCTTACAAATATTATCATAGAAACATACATAATGCAAAATAAAATAATATCTCTTTATAAAGTGAATAAACCTTATAGAATTAAATAAAACGAACATGATCTTAGTACCAGAAGGTACCGTACAATCTATATTGAATACTAAGAAAGCATAAACTAAGCCCCAAGGGGTTCTCAAAAGAACTATAACCTTGGTCACCAATACGATAGTAAAACTGTAAAAGAATAACATGTGTTCCTCTTTCCCATTGTTCTAAGACCTACTTAATCTATAACGATAAACTTAAACTAATAAGATAATAATCTAAGTGGGTATCCTAGAAACACTACAACATCATATAAATCACGTATATCAATTATATGAATTTTCAATAGTCATTATGGCCTTAAGACATAAACATTTATATCTTTCACAAGACATAAGCAATTTAAGCACAAATCACAAGGCATAGAACCCCATAATGTTATGTCTTAAACATATCTTATAAAAATCACCTAGAGCAACTCTTTGAGAACGGAAGGGGAGAAATACCCTTCCCTTATAAAAATAATGTTATGTCTTAAACATATCTTCTTTTAAACATTTAACATTGTTTTAAACATATCTTCTTTTAAATATTTAATATTCACTACAAGAATTTTTTGATTTTACTACTAATTTTAGCTATCATTTAAATTAGTAGCTAAATCCTAACTAATTAACTATTAACTAACTAGAAATTTATTTTTTCTAGGTAAATTGAAGTTATATTTATTTATACTTTTTATTACTACAAATTAGCTAGGAAATAACTACAAATTTTAAAAAATTTACTACAAATTAACTAAGATTATTTTCCTAGCTAATTTGCTACTTATTTCATGCTACCATTCAATATTGTAGTAATTTTGTAACTAATTATTTTTACTAAAAATTAGCTACAAAATAACTATTAATTTTAAAATTAACCACAAAATTATTTTATAACAAATTTTAAATTTTCTAGTAGTATTCATTATTTGGGGATCGGAAGGGGTTATTATTCTTCTCTTGCTAAAGAAAACCCCTTAACAATCAAGTAAAACACATTACAATTTATATAAAAAATATTCTAGCAATTAAATCACACATTAATTCGTGCTAAGTCACATTTTACTCACATAAACATGAACATATACTCCATAAAGCATAATCATGCATCAAATCTAAGGTGCTAACTTTGAAACTCGATACCACCTTGGTCCATTAAGAACAATTGTACACCACTTAAACACATATGTACTTCAAAGCACTGGCAAAACCTGAAGCAGGGATCTAAAATATAAGCATAGTTGTACTCATGGCAATACTATTGTACTCAATTGTGTACATCATAGTAGTATCAACAATGACAATAGTCAAATGGAAGCTTATTATAGCCTTCTACCCCATAAATAAATGAATTGAAAACACAATAACAATTGTAATACATCTCCTATTAAAAATCCAACCATGCATAAAAATTTGGAGATAATTGTTATACATCTCCTATTAAAAATCCAACCATGCATATTTTATTAGGAGATATTAAAACTTTTTTTTTCCTCAAATCTTAATATAGCATATTGGGAAAACCCTTCCAAACCTTAACATGATTAATCATACAAGTTCCAAACCTAAAATTAAGATTAACAATTATGGGGAGGGAAAGCCATGGAAGAAGTTGCACTCAGCGGAAAACGCTTGACAAATTGTTAAAGGAGTTTCCTAGAACTTTGTTTTTCCTTCTCTCTCTTCTCCTTTATGTTTTCCTTCCTTCTCTATCTTTCTTTTCATCTCAGACAAGTGGGTGTGAGGAGGAGTGTTCATAATAATCAATTATAAAAAATTAAACCATAATCATGTATAACTGATTATTATAAATGAAAGGTCAAGTAACTATCCTATATGACATTCTCTTGTGTCTATAGTACTATGTTAACAATGTGATACTTCTATTTTTTTTAAAATTTCTATAATAAATATTTTTATATACCTTAGAATAAATATTAAGGACAAAAAATAATGATATCAAATTTTGGAGATGAAAATTAAATTTTTTTTTCTAAGAATTATAACAAAAATTCACTCATTTTATAAAAATAAAAAATAATAATTTTTAATTTTATGATGAAAAATATTTTTTTTACAATGACTAAAATAAAAACTTGCTCATTCTATAAAAATAAAAAATATATTTAAGTTTTAAAAAAATATTGTTTTTATTTTCAAAATTAGTTATAAGCTATAACCGGTTATTAATCGATTCTACATATAACCAGTTATATAACTGGTTTTGATATATAACCGTTTTTTAAAAATTAAATCCAATTATACAAAATAAAAATAAATTATGATATAATTATAATATCCAATTTTTATATGATTATTGTATTTTTATGATCAAATACCCCCAAAGTGTGAGTGCTGGGGTTAGGGTTTATAAACCTAAACTCTTTGTCGAACCATAAAGCCTGTTAAACTAAAAGTCATCTCCTATTTACTAAAATTTATTAGTTAAACTTCCTCTAATTTAAAGAATGCCTGTAAATTATTAAATCCAACTTTACGAGGTGTTATTACGCACCACCTAAAACTAAAATAACTATCTATTACATTTTTATACCAATTTGACTTAAAAAATTTAGAAATATGTGCGTTTTAACATTAAATACAATACACCTCTTTCAATTTATTTGAATTTACGTGTTATTCTTTATAATATATATGAATTTTAGT
This sequence comes from Mucuna pruriens, assembly GCA_025330945.1. Classification (NCBI taxonomy): domain Eukaryota; kingdom Viridiplantae; phylum Streptophyta; class Magnoliopsida; order Fabales; family Fabaceae; genus Mucuna; species Mucuna pruriens. The sequence continues at coordinate 711,275 of JAENHJ010000080.1, forward strand.
GATATTTAAAAAAATATTATTTATTAATTTTGGTAGCAGTTTAACAAATATTGTATCTGAGATATGTTATAAAATATTTTAAGTAATATTTATATTTAATAAATATTACTAAAGATATAAATATATGTTAATAAAAAAGTATTGACAATATTTTTTATAATAAATGTTAATAAAAATAATAAATATAGTAGGGATTAAATTCCCATAGCCATGGAACTCATAAATTCCCACATGTGAGATAAAAGTTACGAATAAACCTATAGAAATTTTGAGCCAGTGTCAATCGTACTAACTAGGTATCAAAGGCTACATTATGCTTCAAAAGGAAGAAAAATAAATATTTTTCAACGATCTCATATCAAAGAAGGAACAACCTGAAAACCTAAATATCCTTATATTCACATTACTTACAGAAACCAAAAAAGGAGAAAGACAAAGAGTCATTCGTGACTAAAGCAGTGGATTCCATAATGCACAAGCACGACATCAAGGGCATGATAGTTGGGGGAAGAAATGAATTTAGAAGCAAGTTAGTTGGGTTTAATAAAAAGAATTAGTCTATCACAAGATAAATTAAAGTTCAAATTTTTGTTAAAGTATTCATATTTAATGTTTGACTTAGTTTTAAACTACCTTCTGAGAAAAAAAATGAAGGTTTTTAATACTTTATGGGTCGATAATATAAAAGAACTTATTAATATTTTATAATAATTACATTGAAGTCATATTTACTATGATTTTTAATTGATTGAAAATATACTTTTTTTATATAGAATTTGAACTCTTTTAAAATTATTTATATTTTATAATTAGAACATTTATTTATTAATAATTATTTTATAGTAATTCCTAAAAATTTTCTATGTTATTTTTGTTTAATGTAATTAATTTCCACAAGAAATAAATTTTGGTAAAAATAATATTTTTGTTATTAAATACTAACTTATATAATTAATTATTATTTAATAATATATTAAACAATAATTTATTAATAAGACAATTATATAATGGAGCACATTATATTTAATAATATATTATTTATTATTTAGTAAATAAATTTTATTAATTTAACAATTTATTCATAAGTAAAATAAATTTAATTGAAATAAATTAGTTACTTTATTAATTACTAAATTATATATAACTATTTTATTTGATCATTTATTAAATAAAAATATTTATAAATTATAACACTTATATATATATATATATATGAAAAAAACATATGAAAAAGATATTGAAATATGTGTATATCAAATACACAACAAAGTCCATTTTTCATAAACTTAATGCAATAAATACAAATAAATATAAGATATAATATCTCTATTTACATAATATGATATACCTAAGTAAATAAGGAAACTAGTCTTAAAATATAAAAATTGAGTTATATCGAAAAAACAATAATTTGAGAAGCAACTCAAACATACTAGAGAAGTTAGTAGAAATATAGTTTAGTCAAAATAAGTGGAATATCCATCAATCAAAGAGAAATTTCTTGGTAAGTAAAGCAAAGTTCAACTTTCTGAAAAGAGCATTTTGGAAGCTTCAAATTAGTAATATTGTTAATGGAAAAGAGTTACTACCGAAATAAATGTCGACGAAAGAGAAGTCACACCTAATATAATTTATGTGTGAGAAAAAAATTTCCATCAGAATGATGATCGATAGGAAAGAAGTTACCACTAATATGATTCATAAGTAAAATAATAATCACCACCAAAATGCATCCAGCAAAGATCCATTGAAAAGTAGGAGCTCACAATTCCATCGAAGGCTCAAATTTCTAAAACTATGCATTATACCAAGTGCTGTTGGTGCCTTCGGAGTATTTAAGGATGAATTTTCAATGGTTAATAATTGTGCAATGAGTCCAAGTCCCCTATTATCCACATATTGCTGAATGTTGGACTAGAAGTTAGACAAGATACGAATTGTTTCAGATTTGCAATTTGAAGAGAGAGAGTCGGCAAAGAAAGAGGATTGGAAGTAGAAGAGGAGGATGAAAAATAATACAGTGGCACACACTAGATAAAGAATGATGGGTCACCGATTAATGGAGGATTCCTGCTTGTATTGCGTAATTGGAGACAAATTGTATTCTAGAAAGGTAGGAAGAGAGATTGAAATTGCATTGGGTTTGGAATGTGGAAAGGATAACCTTCAGTTCTCAAAAATGATAGTGTTTTTCACTTTGATGAACATCACCAACTTCAAAATTTAGATGTGGTGGAATTGAAAATGCAACGAATTAACATTATGTTTGGGTATGTGTTCTCCGACGAGATTGTGTTGAATGAGTTACAAAATAGGTCACTAAGGATGACATCACTGTAATACCATGTTGAAAAAAAAAAAAGATGGAAGAGGTATTAAAATCCGTATGTATCAACTATATAACAGAGTTTGATTTTTGTAAACTTAATGTAATAAATACAAATAAATATAAGAGATAATAATCTTATTTACACAATATGATATGCCTAATTAAATAAGAAAACTAGTCCTAAATTATAAAAGAAGAAGAAATCCTAAAAGATCATCTAGGATACTCTAAAATATAAAAGTAATATCATCATATATTTTTTTAACACACATACACACATATTTATTTAATCAAGTTATAAATATTTTATAAACTATTAAATTATATTTAGTATATTATTAAATAATATCTATATATATATATATATTATTTATTAAATTATTCAGCATTTATAATTTTAGTTCAATATATAAACAAATTTACAACGTCAATGAACCATATTACTTAATACAATAAAGCGCGTGAATTAATTGTATTAATTAAATAATAATTCATATTTACTAAAAATTGTATTTTTTATTAGCATGTATTAATTAAATAATAATTATATTTGTCTTATAATTTCATAGTTTTATTTTATAAATAATTATCATTGAAATAATATTTTTTTATAAATTATTAACAAATTATAATTTCTAAACTAAATATTAATTAATTTGTAAAATGATTTAATTTAATTATTTTAATTTTTTAAAATTCATAGGGGTTTTCCAATCATTTCTAAGGTCTCTCATATTATTGATTTTTCTATCAACAGCTAACAATGTTTTTTAACAAATTAAATTTATAATTAATAAATATTAGATTTATTTCCTTATTCAATAATAATCATCTCATTATTCAATATTAATAATTATAATAATTAATTTTCCATTTAATTATATATAAATAATATAATTTTTATTTAGACATATATTAATTAAATAATATAATATTTATTTGATAGTTGTTTTTATATCACTACTAAAAAATTTAAAATTTACTATAAAATAATTTTGTGGCTAATTTTAAAATCAATAGTTATTTTATAGCTAATTTCTAGTAAAAATAATTAGCTATAAAATTACTATAATATTGAATGATAGCATGAAATAAGTAGTTAGCTAAGAAAATAATCTTAATCAATTTGTAGTAAATTTTTTAAATTTTGTAGTTATTTCCTAGCTAATTTTTAATAATAAGAAGTATAAATGAATATAACTTCAATTTAGATAGAAAAAATAATATTCTAGTTAATTAATAGTTAATTAGCTAGGATTTAACTACTAATTTAAATAGTAGCTAAAATTAGTAGCAAAATCAAAAAATTCTTGTAGTATATATGATTGTCATTTAAATAATATATTTTATTTATTTTATTTATTTTATTTTTTTTTTATTTTGTATTAATTACTAACAATTTGCTATTTCTATAATAAATATTAATTAAATTGTAAAAATAATTTATTTTAAGAATAAAATAGACTTAATTGTATTTTTGGTCCATATATTTATCATATGAATGATTTTAGTCTAAATAATTTTAATTGCTAAAATTAAATCCTCACATGTTTAAAATTGACAAATTTTAGTCCAACATTTAATTTATAGCCATATTCTTAATTACGTTAGTTTACATGAATATTAAAAATGATGTGATATGTCGCCATGACTTTCAAAAATTATTTTTTTAAATTAAAAAATTTTAAGGTGAAATTTAAACTCATTACCCAATACTTTAATAGTATAAATAACAATCAATAAATCACTTAACTTATTTAATATATGTTTAAAAAATAAATTTTTAATTAATATGCATATGCTTATAATTTTTTCAAATTTTTAATTAAGTCCATACAGTTAGAAATACTTTTAAAAAGTCTTTATAATTTTAAAATTGTGTTATTAAATTCTCCACTAATTGATGCCATTATGTTTCGTTAGTTTTGTGCTCATTAGATATTATGACATGATAGTTATATTTTTTTTTATACTGACATGATATCCTAGTACGAAAGTACTTTTTTATTTTCATTTTTTTAATAGTTTTTAAAACAATTAGTAGAGACATGTAGAATTTTTTATTTTTTGCTTACATACATTTTCTAAATTATTAAAAAGTTGAGGTACACATTACTTTGCAAGTAGTGTGTATGATCTTATATCGAAAAAAAAAATATCTTCTTAATTGCATGTAGTGATACCTGAATTAGTATGTACTTACAAATAGATACACATCTGTTAACAAATTTTCTCACTTTTTGAAATACTTGAACATATTATATGTATGGGTTACGGTGTTATAAGATACAATACTTAATTTCAGTTTCTTATATGTGCATATTATTCAATATACCTCCATCTAATATTGAAGTTTTAAGTTATATATTATTATAGTTAATGATTATATTTAAGAATTAAAAGACAAAAAAATTACTTACACTTTTATTAATAAAATAATTTTTTTTATGAAAATTAAATTTTTTTGTAAATCATTATTAAGTTATAAAAAAGATCGTTACATTGATGATTGTATATAGGGAGAGTCATCGTCTCATCCTCCTTATCCAATCCTTTGTTGCCTCCTTATCCAATCCTTTGTTGCTTCCATATATGGCGCAATTATCAAGTTGCTTGTTTAGATTATTATTATTCTATCAAAATCTTTGTATATTTAGTATATGATTTTAATATAAATAGATTCATTTAAAAATTTATACGTTTAATATACATGTTTTAGAATTATATTTATTAAATTCAATAAATATAATATTTAATAATATTCTTGAAGTTAACTATATGTTAAATTTAATAAATAATATTATATAAAATATTAATTTATTTTAATATTGATAAAATACTATAATAATAACATCAATTAACTACCATTTAATACTTGCGCCTTATTTTATTTTATTATATTTTATTTGTAATTTAATTATTTAAAACTATATTCCGTGAAAATAATAAAAATTAAAATAAATATTTTTAAATATATAATTAAATTGACCACAATTCATTATGATTTTTAAAATAATAATTAAAGGAATAAATTGTTATATACTAAAATATGTGGAATGAATAAAGTATTTAAAATAAAATTTATGAACTAGTGAACTAGTTTTTTTTTATAAATTATGTGTGTACGTGCGTGTGCGTGTGTGTATGTGTGTGTGCGCACGTGTACGTGTTCATGATCATGTGCGTGTGCACGTGCATGTGTAACATTACAAACCGTATGACTAAAGAATGTACAAACTAAGACATGTTGCATTCACTACAAGAATTTTTTGATTTTACTATTAATTTAAGCTACCATTTAAACGTGTGCGTGTGTGAACATTACAAACCGTATGACTAAAGAATGTACAAACTAAGACATGTTGCATTCACTACAAGAATTTTTTTATTTTACTATTAATTTTAGCTACCATTTAAATTAGTAGTTAAATCCTAACTAATTAACTAGAATATTATTTTTTCTAGCTAAATTTAAGTTACATTCATTTATATTTCTTATTACTACAAATTAGCTAGAAAATAACTACAAATTAACTAAGATTATTTTCTTAGCTAATTTACTACTTATTTCATGCTACCAATCAATATTATAGTAAATTTGTAGCTAATTATTTTTACTAAAAATTAGCTACAAAATAATTATTAATTTTAAAATTAGTCACAAAATTATTTTATAATAAAATTTAAATTTTCTAGTAATAAATCAATAGTTTTGAGCATGTGCATGAAAAATATCAATTCACTTTTACCATGTGCATGAAAAATAATTCATATGAGAAAAATAAAAGAAAAATCATTACACATTTATCCATTATCAAAGAATAAGACAACTTTTAAGTATAAATTCAGTCATACTTGTTAAAATGACCAATGAACAAGTAATTTTAATGTTAACGCTAACAAGTTGTCATGTGTTGAGATACTACTATTTGTTATGTCAGCCTATTTTCTTAAGTGTCAATATATAAGGAATTATGCCTTCTACTATTGTATCTCTCATTTACTAAAAGCTACACAATTCACTTATTTCATTTTCCATTTAGACTTAAATTAAACTACAATTCTTATATGGTTCAACAATTCTTACCAGAGATCAAAGGCAATATTCACAATTCTTTCTCTTATTTAGTAATTTATACTTTTTTAACCCATAATTTAGAGATCCTTTATAAATTTATAATTTCTTCTAATCTTTTAGGTATTATATTTTAATATATAATTATATTAACTATTTCTTTAAAGTGACTATAACCTAAAGTGATCTAACTTATCTAATCAAATGGACTTTTTATTAGGATTCAATATGGACTTAATAAACTAAATCTTAGCTAATTAACTATTAATTATAATATTATTTTTTTAACTAAATTTAAGTAATATTCATTTATACTTCTTATTGCTACAAATTAACTAGAAAATAACTACAAATTTTAAAAATTTACTACAAATTAACTAAGATTATTTGCTTAGCTAATTTGCTACTTATTCATACTACCACCAATATTATAGTAATTTTGTAGCTAATTAATTTTTACTAGAAATTAACTACAAAATAACTATTGATTTTAACATTTTGTAGCAAATTTTAAATTTTCTAGTAGTGATATTTCAAAATTGACGCATTGCATATATAACTGCTAATTAAATATAATTTAATATTATTAGTTATTACAAATTATAACAACATTACCACATTTTATTAAGATTTCAAAATATCTACTGTACTACATATTTTTTTTTATTTTTCTACTAATTTTAGCTATTATTTAAATTAGTAGTTAAATCCTAACTAATTAACTATTAATTAACTAGAATAGTATTTTCCTAGCTAAATTGAAGTTATATTTATTTATACTTCTTTATTACTACAAATTATCTAGAAAATAACTACAAATTAACTAAGATTATTTTCTTAACTAATTTGCTACTTATTTCTTATTACCACCAATATTATAGTAATTTTGTAACGAATTATTTTTTATTAGAAATTAGCTACAAAATAACTATTGATTTTAAAATTAGTCATAAAATTATTTTGTAGCAAATTTTAAATATTCTAGTAGTGTTGCTAAATGTAAATTCTAACATAATTAGAACGTTTCACTATTAGACAGATGTTTGATTTAATTTTTGTTATTATATAAAATATTTTTTGTACAAACATTAATTTTATTATCACACTACACGAATTTTTTGATTTTGCTACTAATTTTAGCCACCATTTAAATTAGTAGTTAAATTCTAACTAATTAACTATTAATTAACTAGAATATTATTTTTTCTAGCTAAATATAAGTTATATTCATTTATACTTCTCATTACTACAAATTAGTTAGAAAATAATTACAAATTTTAAAAATTTACTACAAATTAACTAAGATTATTTTCTTAACTAATTTGTTATTTATTTCATGCTACTAATTAATATTATATTAATTTTGTAACTAATTATTTTTTTTAGAAATTAGGTACAAAATAACTATTAAATTTAAAATTAATCACAAAATTATTTTGTAGCAAATTCTAAATTTTCTAGTAGTGACCTTCTCTTTAATATATATATATATATATATATATATATATATATATATATATATATATGTGATACCACAGTGATAAATTAAAATCAATTTCTAAATTTAAATGTATACTTTGAAAATTTTATGCATAATCTATCAATGTACTTTAGTTTTATAATTTAATAATATAACACGTTCTAGAAGCATTAAAAACGTTTGTTTTAATTGTACATTATTATTCTTTTTATTATGTGATTTTGCAGTGTTTTTGTTTTGAGTTATTTATTTTGTAATTATAATGGGAGGGTTCTTTTTTCTAATATTTTGAATCTAATTCTCAAATATTTCATCTTATAATAAATAAATTAAACTATACACTAAAATCAATGTGATAGGTAAGTGGATATTTAAAGAGTTGGATATCCAATTTTTTCAGGTGATTTATTATTTTCCTTTTATTTTTTTGTTCATGGGTTGAATTAATGCTTTTCATGAACATGGTCAAAGCTATTAATTAATATAACGTTTTAGTCAAATATGCTGCCGAATGCAGATTAAATTGGTCAGTTTTTAATTAGAATACTAACTTGTGAGTTTTAATGATATTAACATTAATTAGCATTAACATTATTCACTAGTTCACTCTGACCACCAAATTTTGAGAAAACAGTCATTGTCATATATGTTGAGGCCTTGGAGAAATTGATATTCCATTTTAATTTTAATTTGTTGGATTATTTTGTGAAGAAAAGGATAAAGGTAAAATAGATTTTTTATTTGCAGATCATCTTCTAATATTATATAGTAAAGTAAAAAAATTGAGAGTAATATATTTAATTTGGTGTGTAATTAAGGTAACCAATTATTTAAATTTTTATTGAATGGGTCGTATATACTATAAGAATTTTTTGATTTTGTTACTAATTTTAGCTACCATTTAAATTAGTAACTAAATCTTAGCTAATTAACTATTAATTAACTAGAATATTATTTTTTTAGCTAAATTGAAGTTATATTCCTTTATACTTCTTATTACTACAAATTAGCTAGAAAATAACTACAAAGTTTAAAAAATTTACTACAAATTAACTAAGATTATTTTCTTAACTAATTTGCTACTTATTTCATGCTACCATTTAATATTATAGTAATTTTGTAGCTAATTATTTTTACTAGAAATTAGCTACAAAATAACTGTTGATTTTAAAATTAACCACAAAATTATTTTGTAGTAAATTTTAAATTTTCTAGTAATGATATACCATACGTTTAAAATATAATAATGACAGAAATTAAAATTTGAAATTCAAAAAGGTAATTATAGCTATAAATCACCTGAAAAAATTGGATATTCTAATCTTTAAATATCCACTTACCTATCACATTAATTTTACTGTATTCTTTAATTTATGTATTATAAGATAAAATATTTGACAATTAAGTTCAAAAATATTTGAAAAAAGAATCCTCCCATTCTAATTACAAATTAAATAACGTAAAACATTTAAAACGAGCGTTTTTAATGCTTCCAGAACGTGTTATATTATTAAATTATATAACTGAAGAATAATGATAGATTGTGCATGAAATTGTCAAAGTATACATTTAAATTTATTTTAAATGTAAAAATTGATTTTAATTGATTTCAATATATCTCCGTGGTATCATATATTAAAGAGAACGATAGTAAAATTAAAGTTTGTAAGAAAAATATTTTAATAACAAAAAATATTTTAATAACAAAAATCAAATCAAATAACTGTCACTACAAGAATTTTTTGATTTTGCTACTAATTTTAGCTATCATTTAAATTAGTAGCTAAATCCTAACTAATTAACTATTAATTAACTAGAAGATTATTTTTTCTAGCTAAATTGAAGTTATATTCACTTATATTTCTTATTACTACAAATTAACTAGGAAATAACTACAAATTTTAAAAAATTTACTACAAATTAACTATGATTATTTTCCTAGCTAATTTGCTACTCATTTCATGTTACCATTCAATATTGTAGTAATTTTGTAGCTAATTATTTTTACTAGAAATTAACTACAAAATAACTATTAATTTTAAAATTAGCCATAAAATTATTTTGTAGCAAATTTTAAATTTTCTTATAGTGTGTAACAGTGAAACGTGCTAATTATGTTAGATTTACGTTAAAAGTAACAAATATTTTAAAATCTTAATAACACGGGATAATGTTGTTATACAATGAGTCAGTTTTGAAAAATTAACTCAATAATAATTATTAAGTATATATTATACAATTTATTGAAACTTAGGCTCTGCGATGCGGAATTTGCGGAAAATTAGAAATTTGAAATCTGAGTTATTTTTTTTTTTTTTGAAGGAATAGTAATACAGAATTGGTATTGGGACCCACCTCAAGTGTCGAGATAGACTTGGTATAATTGGAGTTGTCTCTGATATTTTTGTGGAAAATGCAAAGAAATTTATAGATGAATAAAACAAATATAAAATTAGGGTGTAGGTTCAGGAATTGATTACGTTGATTACGTTTAGGAATCGTTAATACCCTCTCACGTTTATCGGAAGATAATTACCCTAATTAGATGCATGACAGAAAATGACTTTTATATTATGGTTTATGCCTTTTTAAGAATGGAGTATATTTACAAGAAATGGATAGAGGACCTTTGGTTTTTTGGAAGGGAACTTGACAAGAGTTGTCTCTTGCTCCTACGTATCTCCTATTGCAATGGAGAAGTCAAAGTTTACGTAGTTCTAAGGTATGGATGGTTAGAGGGTAAGAGGGTTGAGACCGATTCGACTCAGTTAGAGTGAAATGATAAGTCATATTTTATACACCTCACAAGGGCTTAAGATGGGTATTATTAAGACTGTTTAGTGATTAAAAGTCCTATCTTAGTTAAGATTCGAATTATGAGCCTAGAAATAGGAAAAATATAAATTTGTGCTAAAATGAGGATTTTAACTAATACAAGATTTGACTTGTTTTGTAGGCTTGAAAGCCGAGAGTATCTCGGCCCAAAAAGGGCATCTTGGCCCAAAAGAAGCGGTCCTGGCTAACAACTCGTGATTATAGGAAGAGTAAAATAGGAAATATGTAATTCGAGTAACTTAGCTAGAAATCTGTTAGAATCAAGGAAATATGTAATTCGGGTAACTCAGCAAGAAATTTGTTAGGATCAGGGAAATATGTAATTCGGGTAACTATACAAGAAATCTATTAGGATCAAGGGAAATATATAATTCGGATAACTATGCGAGAAATATGCCAAGATTAAAGAATTAGCGATTTTGTAGGATTAGATATAGATATAGTTACAACTGCCCTACATGTATACAAGGGCATGCCTTGGCATGTTTCAGAGTGTGGAAAAACAGTGGGATTCTAGACCTAGCGCCGTCAACAACTATAGACATTCCAAGCTAGGACGGTGGTACACAAAGCTTTAGTAAGGTGTCTGTTTCGATCGAGGAGGTACAAGATCAGGATTTGGGAAGCTAGAAGCTGTTGGAGGTGATCGCTCGGTATAGTCGATGCACTCTAGTGGACGGAAACCTCAATGTTTGGCCATCACCGGTGCACCACTGCCATTCTTCCAAGGCGATTGTCGTGGAAGGCGGACTCTCTGAAGAACATTGAATTCCCACCTTTGTATTCAATTGTAATTTCAATATTATAACTGATTTGCAATTCTATATCTTAATTATAATTCCTGCGCTTTAATCTACTTTTGACGTTGTCATGATTGCACATTATTAGGAGTAGATAACGTTGATTGGACTGGTTTAATAATCTAATTAGGTAGAGAACCTAAAATCAACCAAGTACATACTCCTTGCCAACTGATGAGGTAGCGATTGTGTAAATCCTCAGTATGACAATAAACAAACATTTGGCGATTGTCGTAAGAATCTAAGGTTGATTCAGAGTATAATCCTAAGTAAGAAAGGAAAATTGTTATGTGTTGATTCTTGAATTAGTACAATAAGTTAGTATAGATTAGTATAGTTTACTTTTCTACACTTAGTTTATTTTCTGCACTTAAACACAAACCTCCCTATTTACTGCTTTTCTAGAGTCTGAGACCAAGTCAGTCCGACTTCGTCGCATCTATTCGAGACCGAGTCGGCATTCTGCACTAAATGTTTTATGCATTAACTCTGATTTTCACACTTAGCACAATCTGAACACACTATGTCCTTGAGAGAATCAACCTAGGTTAGCTATACTATAGTTAGCTTTAGTATTTATTTGAGGCATGTAAGACAACTAAAAACCCGCTTATCATGGAAGGGGTCGAGACCGGCTCTGCCCAGTTGGAGGGGAAGGGACCAAGACTATTGGTGCGATCTAAATCGCGCTGGGCAATTTAGAAAATAAAATGAAAGATAACAAGTGTGAAATTGAAAGTCGAATCCATTTTCGAGATGGAACCGACTATGCTGAGTCGGTGTCGACTTGGCCAACTCGGGAGGATTGATTAAACCTGATCTGACTCTGATTAGAGTCGCCATTGATGTTTAAAGGTACAACAAAAATCGGAAATGGATAAGGCAAGCCTATGGGACGTGAAGTTTGTAAGAAGTCGGCTACGCGTAGGAATGACGTATCACCCCACCCGTCTACCATTTGGTAGTTACCCTATGAATTGCATGAACCAACATAACCTTTACCATTACTGCTTTTACGAAGAGCGGCTTGAATGTGTTAGATTAGTATGTAAATACATAGTTTGAGGTGTTTAGGATGTATAACTTGACAAGAGTGTGTCTCTTGCTTCTATGTACCTTTCCTAACTTAGAGGAATCAAAGTTTACGTAGTTCTAAATGCACGGGATGAATGCAGAGATGGAAATCTTTCCATTAGGCGTCCATGCTCGTGATGACTTGGGTGTAAATGGACTTTTCATTAGGCGTCCGTGGGGGTTGACACTGGGGATGCCATACATGTATTTTCCTTAGGGGAAGACTGAACTATCCATTTGTCGTTCAGTTCCCAAGAGGCTTTTAGACCGGGGTCTGGACTATCCATTAGGCGTTCTGACCTTGCTTTGGGGATGAAGTAGGGACTATCCATTAGGCGTCTTGACTTCGACTAGGGATTCATGGGGTGATTGAAGATGCAGTATGGACTTACTAGGGATAGGGACCTCTAGGGGTTGAACTTTGCATTAGGCACTCAACTCCCAACTGGCTCTCGAATAGAAGTATGGATTATCTATTAAGTGTCGTGACTTCAAACGGATGAAAAGTCTACGTGTTTGGATATTATGTATGCATGCTAGGCTGGGATCAAGACCGAATCGACACCAAATGTAGAAACTGACTCGGAGTCGGACAAGACGTGCAATAGAAAGGTACTGAGATGGACTTGGTTCTAGATCGGGGCAGACTACATGTCTGTCATTTGGTTGTTACTTTGAATGGCTAGTGTGGCGATGTGCCTTGCGGCTTACTGTTGTGTGATTGCTTATGCAAAGTTAGAGGAGAACTTACCTGGTCTCCAAAGATGCAGGTATTACACTTGCCTCCTACTTGAGTGCTGCAACTCAGTAACGACTTCCTTTAGTGGTTCAGCTTGTACTCATCTCCTTGGCAATTTTTGCGGCAACTCCACCTTTTCTCCACAATTTCCGCTCCCCTTGTTTTCGACATAGATTTTTTACCCCATGCTCTTCGCGGTGTAGCCTTTTATAGCGTTTGGAGGGTGCCAAGGGCACTTGTCAGATCATGCCACGTAGGGGCTACCCCAGTTCTCTCATTCAGGTTTTTAGCCATGACAATCTCCAAGTTGATTCTCGTTGGGTCCCACATCCCATCGTGGCACGTTCTCCCTGATTCACAATGCATTCTTCGGGGAGTGGCTGACTGGCGATTTCTAATTGCTGTGATTGGCGAGGATCTTCACACCGTTAGAGCTGGTGGAGTCCCAATCCCCTTGACATGGCTTCATCGAGGGCTTCCCACATCTTTGGAGGATTTGACGGCTTAGTGACCCTTGGATCCTGTGTGGTGGTGCCTCCTTTGCTAAGATGACTAATTTTGCTTGATTTTGTTGACTTGGTCGGCTCCATCAGTGTTGAGCTAGGGCTCTTGGACCCTTTTAGAGAAAAGTGGACTTTCTATTAGCGTCCAAAGAGTGAGTTAAAAAAGGCGTGCAAACTAGTTGACATATAGCCAACACCCAACCGAGTCGAGTCGGTCTTGGTCCCTCCCTTTTATTGTCTAAAAACCATAAGTTATATTCACTCTAAGCCAATACACTTCCTTGGTTAGCCCAGTAAAACAATGTATTTCATGGACCGATTATAGACCAGGCCCTATGTGGCCGAAACTGAGATTGACCGAAAACCGACCCTATTCGGTTCGACTCTAATATCACACATTGAATTCACACACTCACCAACACCAAGTTGACACTTTGACTTGGTCGAAATTATCTTGCCCCTCCTTACATCTAACCTCAAGCCTCCCAACTACACTTTCCTACCACCGTCTTTGGAAGTCAATCACCTTTTTTTGCTGTCTACTCACTAGATGTCAATGGAAACAAACCTTATTAATGCTTCTAGATCGTGTTATATTATTAAATTATATAACTGAAGTATATTGATAGATCGTGCATGAAATTGTCAAAGTATACATTTAAATTTATTTTAAATGTAAAAATTGATTTCAATATATCTCCGTGGTATCATATATTAAAGAGAACGATAATAAAATTAAAGTTTGTAAGAAAAATATCTTAATAACAAAAATTAAATCAAACATTGTGTAATAGTGAAACGTGGTAATTATGTTAGAATTTATGTTAAAAGTAACAGATATTTTAAAGTCTTAATAACACGGGGTAATGTTGTTATAATTTGTAATAAGTAACTAATAATTTTAAATTGTATTTAATTAGCAATTATATATACAATGAGTCAGTTTTGAAAAATTAACTCAATAACAATTATTAAGTACCATGCAATTATTATCAAACACTGTAAAAGTCCTCTTATTGCAAGACTTTATAAAATACTTTAGAGTAAGACTCGATTTTATTTGAACATAATGCTGACCGGAAACTTATGTATAGTCTGAATTTATTCATATAAAAATATTCAATCTTCTCACTTTTTTTTTTTAATAGAGTTAGTGAGTTTGGTACTAAGACGATAATCCATTATTAGCTAATCCATTTTGGTACTATCTGTCTCTCCCCCTTAATAAATGAGTATGAATTTAACTATATTTTATACTTGTCGGGATTATTTTAACACACTATTTTTTAAAATCAATAAATAATGTCAACTCATTTATTAGACTTGGGAAATTGTTAAATTAGATAATATTGGAAATATCTATAATCACCTTTTTGAATTTTAAATTTCAATTTCTGTCATTATTACATTTCAAATTACTTTTAATTTTAAAAAATTATATAGTATTCATTTATTTATAAATATGCACAAAACATGAGTCAATATCTAGGTATAATTAAAAATTGACCAATTTGACTGGTATTCCACACGATATGCTTGACTAAAGAATGTACAAACTGAGACATATTACATTAATCAATAGCATTGACCATGAGCATGAAAAACATAATTCAATAAATGAACAAAAATCATTACACATTTATCCTTTCAACATAGTTATAAATTCAGTCATACATTTTACATAGTCAATGAACAAATAATTTTAATATTAATGCTAACGTATCATTAAAACTCACACATTAGTATTATCATTAAAGTTTTACCAATTTGTCCACAATTCCAAACAATATATTTGACTGAAAAAAATATACAAACAAGGATACATTTCCTTAATCAATAGCTCTGACCATGTCCGAGAAAATCATCAATTCAACCCATAAATAAATATGTAAAAAAAAATTATTACACATTTGAGCAAGACAACTTAATTATAAATTCAGTCATGTTCTTATGACTCTGACAACCACCAAAAGAAATATACATGCAAATTAGCAGCAAGATGAAAGATATGAAAAATGTGTGTCTTTTTGTGTCTGTGATGACTTTATGTTTGTTGTTATCAACATCAACATTTGTTACAAGCCAAATTGATGACTTCTCTTGCTCTGCGATTGTACAATATTTTTGGGTTCCTTGTGGACCATTTTTGGTGCGTTCTGCACAAATGTCGCCTAATTGTTGTACGGGAGTAAAGAGTCTATTCCAAACGGCCAGCAACAACCATGAAAGGAGGGATTTGTGCAATTGTTTCAAGACCTCTTTTGCCCAAACTCCTGTTCCATATCAAAAGCTAGGACAGATGTCTCAACTCTGCGATCTCGATCTTTCACTTTTTCCTGACCAATCAACTAATTGTAGCTTGTAAATATCTCTATCTTTTACTTTCTTTTTGTTTTAAATTCGCATGGCAATAATTCTTAACATTGATTTGATAATATGTACAGGGTTCCCCCATGAGCGTGGATTGCAAAAAGGCTTCAACAACTATATGAGAGTTTTGAAAATAAGTATATGTAATGAAAAATATAAATATCAGAATCTATTCGAAATTATGTATTTATTATTAAAGTTATATATGGATAAAAGACCCATCATATTCTAGTATGCGTTTTTTCTTTCAAATTTTTTTTTGGAGGCAAACAATTTTAATTGATAATATGTTGTCTTTAGCAGAAAAAAAATATCATAAAAATATCCGATCAAAGTGAGATCCCTATTTTTATGAGATTAAAATAACGCCAACTTGACAAGATCAACCACGTGAATAACAAACATATTGTTATCTTTGTGTATTTTGAATTTAAATTTTAATGAATCCAAGAATTCAATTGCGTAACATTGTCATAAAAATGTTTCAAGTGATGTAATGTATTTATCATAATATATAAAATTATATGATGAGATTCTATCTATATAGAAAAATTTATTAATTGACTCTGGAAGAAGCTATATGGTAAATTTTATATATAGATAAATTTATTAGCTGATTCTGAAAGAAGCTAGATGGTGAATGATGTTTCTTTTCATATATATATTAATTGAGAATTATAAAAAAAATAATTAAATTTAGATGACGTTAATGAAATTTTATTGTAAATAATAATTGAGAAATGCATGAAACATGAATAATTCCTTTATTACATTTAATTATATTAATTGAATGTAATTTAATTTAGTCATTTATTATATTTAATTGTTTGATATTTGTTTATGTGGTTTTTAAAATAATAAAAAGTAATATATTAATGATTATAAATACTATAATCAAATAAGATAGAAAAATAACAGAAAATAGTGAAGATTAATATATTTTAATTTTTATGTAAAAATATTTATAATTTAATTTATTCTTTTGTTCTAAATTTAGTTTTCTCTTAATTTATTTTTTAACTTTAACTATTTCATTTAAATCAAAAATAAAAATTTTAATTATGCAATTGCATAATTTTTAATTTAATTATTTTAAAATCTATTTTATAAAAAATAATAATTTTAAATAAGGAATTTATAGATAAAAATTAAATATATAAATAATATAGTAATAATTTATATATTATAATATTATAAAATATTAGATATATTTTAAAACTAATGATTTTATAAATATGTAGTTAAATTTTAAATTATTCATAATATTTATTTTTATTTAATATTTTAAAATTATTATATTATATAAATATACAAATATTATAATAATAACATTATAAATTATAAATAAAAAAATAAATTATTATGTAATATGTCTTTTTTTTTTAAATTTAGTTACTTAAATATGTATTACCTATAATAATTGAAAATGAGAATTTTATAAATAAAACTTAGATATATAAATACTATAGTAATAGTATACTTATTAAAATATTATAAAAAGTTAGATATATTTTAATATTAATAATTTTATAAATATGTAGTTAATTGTTTATTTACAAAATATGTTGTTAAATTTAAAATGATTCGTAATATTTTCTTTTCATTAATAATTAAAGTTATAAATATGTAATTACAGCTGCATGTTAAAACGATGCACAACATGTTATAGAATTGAAAAAAGATTTAGGATATTTAAAAATTTAATGATGAGAACATAATTGATGGGTCCTAATAAAGTTACACTAATATTTAATGGTATTAAAATTAAAAGTAATATATAGTGGCATTGTATAAAATTAAATTATTTTATTTTTATTAAAAATGTATGATATATAATAATATGATAATAACATTAAAAATTATAAAGAAAAAAGGAAAAAATTGTTCTGTAATAGACTTGCCTATTATTTTTTCATACATAAATACATATTATGAGCAATAATAATAATAAAAAATGTGTATTTTATACTTAAAAGTTAGATATATAATTATTATAGTAATAGTATTGGTTTGGGTAATTATTAGTTGTGTTTTCATATTGGTTATTAATTATTACTATCTTTTTGCATTCTTTTACTTGAATCATTTGGAAGATAGTAGCAATATCCATCCTATTTGTTTTAACTATAAAAGAGAATTGTAGAAAAAAAAATTATTTTGTTTTTACTTTTTATCATAAGATAACTTCTTCTCAATTTATCTTTACAATATTTTAAATAAAAAATCTCAATTAAAAATTAGAAATTTCTAATGTATATCATATAATTTATTATACAAACCATTGTCATTAAAATGAAGTTGTACAAAATTTATCTAAACACCTTTCAATACTATATAAGTGATATCATTTTTTATTACTGTTAATTTATTGATTATCTTATATTTATACATATAATTGAATTTATAAGCATTTTCTATATTATAATTTTAAATTTAAAAACACAATATATTGTACATAATTTACCCCCGCATTACACTAGTTGTTCTAAAAAATAATAAAATAATAAAATAAATTATATTTTAACATATATATAAGTATTTTTATTTTTAATAATTATATTTTATTTAATAATATATTTTTAATATAAATAGATTCATTAAAAAATGTATACATTTACTATACATGTATTAGCATTATATTCCATAAATTTAATAAATATAATATTTAATAATAATATTGAAATTAATTATATATTAAATTTGATAAATAATACTATATAAAATACTAATTTATTTTAATTTTGATTAAAATACTATAATAATAACATCAATTAACTAATTTTAATTTACTTATATATATATATATATATATATTATTTCTAATTTAATTATTTAAAAATATGTTTAGTGAAAATAATAATAATTAAAATAAATATTTTCAAATATATAATTAAATTTAATACAATTCATTATAATTTTTTAAAATAATAATTAAAGGGAGAAATTGTTATATATATATATATATATATATATATATATATATATATTATAGTAAAATGAATATATTTACAAGAGAAAAAAAATTCATTTTAATAAAAAAAAAGAAGTCGGTGTAATATTTATATAATAGAAGGGTGATAGTGTAAAATATATTTTAGTAAAAAAATTTTTATTAGAAGCTAATGCAATTTAAAATAAATTGTATATATATTCATACATTTGAATATATCGGTAGGGTAGGATTCACATTTCTCAATGGAACGAGTGTAGTTTACTCTATAAATAAAAACTGACCAATTTAATCAGCATTAGAAATGGTATGTTTGATTAAAGAATGTACAAACTAAGATACGTTACATTAATCTTTTACCACGTATATGAAAAACGTCAATTCAACCCATGAGCAAAAATGAAACAAAAATCTTTACTATCAAAAAAACAAGACAACTTAGTTACAAATTTAGTCATACTTCTTAAAATGGTCAATGAACTTATTTTAATGTTAATGCTAAAACATATCATTACAACTCACGAGTTGGTATCTGTTTATAATATATAAATCCTTAACTAAGAAATGATGTGTTTCCATGTGTCAATGTACTACTATTTATAGGATGTCATGTATTTTGAGCTAATAAACCATAAGTTGTCATCAGTTGAGTTACTACTATTTGTCATGTTAGCCTATTTTCCTATGTGTCAATGTATAAGATTCCATTTACTAAAAGTTTTACACAATTCACTCATTCCATTCTTCATTTAGACTTAAATTAAACTGTAATTTTCTCTTATTTTGTAGTTTATAAGTTTTTTTTATTCTAACCCAGAATTTGGAGACCCTTTTGTAAAATAAAAAATTCTTTGTTACAATTCTCTTTGTTTTCCACAAAGGTTTCTTTGATTTTATGAAGATGTCTTATAATAAGGTTTTTTTGATTTTTATGAAAATGTCTTATAATAAGTTGGGATTCTAAATGTCAAAAACAGTATTCTGTTCTTCCCTCTTGTTCTACACTACAATTCTCATCTAATGTCACAATTCTTTACTAGAAATCAAAGGTGATTTTTGCATTATTTTCTTAGTTTGCTCGTTATAAGTTTTTTTTTTTCTCTAACCCATAAATTGGAGAACTTTTTATAAAGAGATGCCTTTTCCCTACAATTCTCTTCATTCTCCATGCACATTTCTTAGGTTCTGTGAAGCCTTCATCTAATAATTTGGGATTTTGATGCAAATTGCATCAAAATGATATCGTGTATATTTTTGTTACAAAATATTTTTGAAAATGATAATTGGACTCTATTGCTTTTAGGAATACCAAACGGTTAATTTAGCCTCTTAATTACAAATTAATTACTACTATATAACTGTTAATTAAATATAATTTTAGAAATTATTAATTACTGATTACAAATTATAACAACATTACGACTCAATTATCACCTTTCATTGTATCTCAGTTGTCATCATTATTTTTTTGTTAAATATATTTATCACAAACTTTAATTTTATTACCATTCTCTTTAATATAGGTACCCAAATACTTATATATTTAAATTAATTGTTAAATTTATTTGAAAACTCGTGCATAATATATGCCAATATATTTTAGTTATATAATTTAATAATGACACCTTAATTATTGAAAGCATTAAAAATTCTAATCGTGTATTATTATTATTATTATTATTATTATTATTATTATTATTATTATTATTATTATTATTATTATTATTATTATTATTATTATTATTATTATTATTATTATTATTATTATTATTATTATTATTATTATTATTATTATTATTATTATTATCATTATTATCATCATCATTATTATCATCATCATTATTATCATCATCATTATTATCATTATCATTATTATCATTATTATCATTATTATTATCATTATCATTATCATTATCGTTATCATTATCATTATCGTTATCATTATTATTATCGTTATTATTATCATTATTATTATTATTATCATCATTATCATTATTATCATTATTATTATCATTATTATCATTATTATTATCATTATCATTATTATTATTATTATTATTATCATTATTATTATCATTGGAGATAATTTAAATGATAAGAGTTATAAAAAACTAATACAGAAATTGTAATAAAAGTGCTAAAAGATTTATGAATAACACTTACAAGTTATGAAGTATTTGAAAATGAAGAAGGAAGGAAGTTAAAAATTTAAGGAAGGCTTTTGAAAGGAGGATTTGCTTCAGAAGAGAGGCTTTTAGAAGTGTTTGCTTGGTGATGCCTCCTCCCTTAGAGTTCCTCTCTATTTATAGATGGAAAAAGTGGTTACAATTATATGTACATGCATACCTAAAAAGTAAGCCTAAAGTCTACAATTATTGGTGCACCCCTAATCAGTTAACCTAGGGTGTCCCAATTATTGTAGACTTTAGGCTTACTTTTTAGGTATGTACATATAATTGTAACCACTTTTTCCATCTATAAATAGGGAGGAACTCTAAGGGAGGAGGCATCACGAAGCAAACACTTCTAAAAGCCTCTCTTCTGAAGCAAATCCTCCTTTCAAAAGCCTTCCTTCTTAAATTTTTAACTTCCTTCCTTCTTCCTTTTCAAATACTTTATAACTTGTAAGTGTTTTTCATAAATCTTTTAGCACTTTTATTACAATTTTTGTATTAGTTTTTTATAACTCTTATCATTTAAATTATCTCCATACAATAGTGGTATCAGAGCTTTGACTCTGAGTTAATTTCATATATAAACTGATTTTGATTTTTCTTGGGGGGTATAGTAAGTATATTACATATATTACATGCATCATGTCAAAAGATTAGCAATGCAAGCAAAATTAATCAAAAAAGATCTTAATAGATTTGTAAGAAGAAGAAAAGTGTTATATCGAATAAGTCCTTTCTTATATACACATACTTTAGAACATATGCTTTATAGACTATACGTAATAGAAGAAGCACTAAAAGATACAGCACATATGGTTGTATGAGTATGGTATCACAAAAATATCAATTAAGAAAATATTTGAAAAAAGCTAGGAAAGAATTAAAACATCTTATATCAAATAAACAAACATTATTATTACAAGATCCCATAGGTTACTCTTGGAGATTAGTAGCACGTTATAATCTAATAAGATATATTAAAAAGCAACTAGTACGCTTGATAGCTTGATTAAGTTGTTACTACCTTTGTAAGTTTTTGTGATTTAGCCAAAAATCAATAAGTCTTCTTAAAGACTTAGGAATCAAGAGTTAGTCTATAGCTTTCCATGTAACATTGAGAGGTGTGCATATGTTGGTCAGCTCCTTTTCTGACGGTCCTGGCAGTAAAGCCTGAGAGGTAGTAAGACAGTTGGTTTAGTCAGAGGGTATAAGGGGTGGTCCTGGAGCATAGAAACTAAAGAAAAACTCAAGATGCCTTATTTTTTAAGAACCCTTAGTGATTTGAGTCTAAGGAACAAAAATAAACAAATAGTAGTAAAAACTTGTCAAGATAATCAAGAAGCTTCTAGTTCTAGTAATAATAGAGAAAAAGAATTATACATAGCTGATATAGAAAAATCCGTTCAAAACTGGTCAATACCCATTATTAAGAAGAGTGAAGTATATAAAATCATAGTATATGGTCAA
The DNA here is from genome assembly GCA_025330945.1 of Mucuna pruriens. NCBI lineage: Eukaryota > Viridiplantae > Streptophyta > Magnoliopsida > Fabales > Fabaceae > Mucuna > Mucuna pruriens. Next base: position 734,071 of record JAENHJ010000080.1, read on the forward strand.
CAGACCAAGATGAAATTCACATAATGGAATATGAATATCCAGGAACAAGAAATGATCAAATTATTAACCTATTAAAACAAAATGAATTAGATGAACATATTAAAAAAGGATATAATTATATTCATCTAGGATTAATACAAATAGCCACAAAACCAAACTATAGATTAGGAATAAATAGGCCAATATTAATGATGTTAAGAGACATAAGATGTAAAAAATTCAAAGATTGAATAATATCAATAGTAGAAAGTAATCTTCATGATGACCCTGTCTTCTTTAACTATTATCCAAATTTCTCAATGAACTTGAGAAATGATAAAACAAGTAAATCAATAAAACTATATACAAAATTACCAAATGATATATTTGATGAGGACTCTGGTCCTATTCAGATAATAGTTAGAATCTATTATAAAGTTACTAAAGTAGATTATAATTATAGAGCTTTAAGACAATCACCTAGAAATGAAACCATATTATAAGAAGCTAATTATAATAAATCAGCAGTACAAATACCTAAAAGATTAAGTCATGAGGAAATAATAAGTAAAGTACCCAAGTAAGTACTATAGGTGTAATAGATAATAATTGGAAAACAAAAGACAATGAAATAATAAGATCAAAATATCCTCCACAACAAACAATAACTATAGAATTTGCTAGGATGGAAATAGAAGCAAGCCCTTTTAAAGATACAATAAAAGATTTAGATAAAGCAATAGATAAAACTGATATTAAAAAATTACACTCACAAATGAATTATTCTAATACAGTATTAGGAGTAATGTCTAAAAAATTAACAAGAATTGAAGGAATAAAAGCTTTAGAAAACAAAGATTTACCTTCAACTAGTACTAGTAAACTACTAATAAAACCAATATATAAATTAATAAATGTCCCTCAAAAAGAATTAGAATATATTAAATTAGATAATAGTACTAATATAAAAATAGAAGAGATAAAACAAAGACTAGAAAAATTAACACTAGATAAAAACTCCATAAATACTATAGAAGTTAATAAGTTAAGAAATTATCCAAAAATTAGAAACTATTATCCAAGACCATCCCCGGTGGATGTACAATTTGAAGAAAGGGGAGAGTTAGTTCAAAATTCTTTCTCTGGTAGTGAAATAGTAGAATGGAATATAGATGGTATGAGTGATCAACAAATATGAGATATAACCTGCCAAATGACCATAGCAGCAACTGCCCATAAAACAAGAGGCTGTTCAGATAAGTCAGCCGCCTTAGCTATAATACAAGGAATTACTGGCCAATTGAAAGGTTGGTGGGATAATCTTTGTACAGATAATGGTAGAGCAATAATATTAAATAGTGTCAAAAATGAAACTAATCAAGAAGATGCTGTAGCAACACTTATATATACAATTATTCAAAATTTTATAGGAGACCTTAACATATTCAAAGAAAGGGCTGGAGACCAATTAAATAATCTCTATTGTCCATCAATGTCTAATTATAGATGGTATAAAGATGTATTTATGTCAAAAGTAACATTAAGAGAAGATGGCTTTGCCAACTATTGGAAAGAAAAATTTATAGCTGGATTACCTAAATTATTTGCAGAAAAAATAAAATCCAATTTAGAAAGATATCATGGACATCCTAATATAGTAGTTCAAACAGGAATACAAATATGTACTGACTTTAGATTACAAAATAAAATGAGAAAAGAATGTATGTCAAATAAAAGAGAACTAGGAACATTTTGTCATCAATATGGCGTAGAACCCATTAGAGCCCCTAGTACTAGACATAAGAAAAAATTTAGAAAAGAAAAACCTTATAATAAAAAATATAAAGTATATAAGAGAACATATCATAATGAAAAAAGAATTAATAAAAATCAAAATCAGCAATATCCTATTAAACAAAAATACAAGAAAAAACAGAAATATAAACCTACAAAAAGAGAAATTAAATGTTATAAATGTGGTAAAATAGGTCACTATGCAAATAAGTGTAGACTTATACAAAAATAAATCAACTAGAAGATGAATTATTAAAAGAAAACTTATTAAATATTCTTATAGAATCAGATTTAGAAGAAACTTCTAATGAAGAAGAATCTGTGGAAGAATTAGAATTAGAACAAATAGAAACTTGTAGTACAACATCTTCAGAATGAGAAGAAAATGAATATTGTTTAGGAGCAGGATTATGTAGTTGTAATGATTGCAAAACTATAAATATATTAACAAGAGATCAAACTTCTTCATTAATAAAAATAATAGAAAAATTAGAAGAATCTCCCTTAAAAAATGAATTCATAGAACAACTTAATGATATAATTATTAAAGATGAAAATTCTAAGAGAGAATCTAGTCATGTTAGTATGAAAGAAATAATGAATAGGTTTACTGATAATAATCAAACTGTAACTATAAAAGATTTACAAGAAGAAATTAAAATACTTAAACAAGAAATTCAAGAATTAAGAGAAAATGATATATCATTAGAATATAGAATATTACAATTAGAAGGAGAAGATATGATAAATAAACAAAGACAAAAAGAAAAAATAAATGAAGAAGTAAATGAAGGAGAAATTCAAAGAAACCCTTATATTAGTATATTAAGTTTAATAACTGCACAAAAATGGAATACAGAAATAACATTAATATTAGGAAGTGAAAAATTTACTATGATAGCATTAATAGACTCAGGAGCAGATATAAATTGTATCCAAGAAGGATTAATCCCTACAAAATATTATGGAAAAACATTAGAAGGACTAACAAGTGCTAATGGATCAAGAATGCATATTCAATATAAATTACCTAATGCAAAAATTTGCAAAAATCAAATTTGTTTTAATACAACTTTTGTATTAGTAAAAAATATTAATACACCAATGATATTAGGAACTCCCTTTTTAACCTTATTATATCCTTTTCAGGTAACTGAAAAAGGATTAGTAACAGAAAAAGTAGGAAAAGAAACATGTTTTGAATTTGTAAAACCTCATAGGACAAGACAATTAAATTTATTAGAAGAAGCATTAATAAAAATAGATAGAAAGAAAAACCAAATTAATTTATTAAATAAAGAGATAAAATTTAAAAGAATAGAAGAACAATTAAAATCTATCAAAATTCAAGAAACTATTAAAAAATATGAAAATAAAATTATAAAAGAAATATGTGAAACAAATCCAACTGCTTTTTGGCATAGAAAGAAATATGAAGTTTCATTACCTTATATAGAAAACTTTGATGAAAATAAAATCCCTACTAAAGCTAGACAAATACAAATGAATAAAGAATATCTAGATTATTGTAAGAAAGAAATACAAGAATATTTAGAGAAAAAATTAATAAGACCTTCAAAATCTCCTTGGAGCTGTATAGGGTTTTATGTTATGAAAGCCTCTGAAGTAGAAAGAGGAGCTCCAAGACTAGTTATTA